>CM066198.1:23293177-24493177 GCA_033675215.1 Rhodiola kirilowii
TGCTCGACCTTAAGCTTATAGGCTGACAATAAGCACTAGAACTCGGCTATGGATCTGGCTTTACCAGTAGGACCCAACATCACCTATCCTGCACACCTTCCTTCCACAGTCCAACCCATCTTCAAATCCCAAATTCAAGAACCCAAAGTTATTTTCCCATTTTAATCATTCAGGCATTTCCACAAACTTTTTAGGAGCAATTAAGTTAAACCCAGTTCCCACACAAACCCACCTCCACTCTACCACCCTCCTTCAGCCTAGTGGCCCCTGACACAATTCCATAAATCAAGTAACAGACAACATTAGGATCCCATCTGCTGACAGGTCATCACGCCTCATGTGTAAAACTATTATGATTATGAGCACGTAAATCACAGGATAATAGACCAATACATCCTAAGGTACTTCGATGAAAATTACTTACAACTCAACCATGCACCAGCGGCTGCTCATCATCGTCCATGTTGTGCAAATGACAAAGATATAGATCAGGCAAACATGCATCAGCAGTCACACAAAATAATGGCTTATCAAATGATGAAACAAATTAGCCCTTGTATATTTAAAAAAAATTCAAAATTATCCTAGCAGTGCCAAATGACAGAACCGTCAAGAAAATATGAACTGACTTAATACATGTAGGTAGTATGCAATTTCATGGTTCAAACTTCAAAGGGACTGCACCATAACCCATAAAGCCAGATAGCTTCTTATTTCTCTTAGTATCGCGTCCAATCTGTTTAATGCAGCAACTTGGGAGTAAAGTAATTGAAAGGACACCTAGTATCTTTTTAGTACAACATGGTAACAATTATTTATAAATGGAAATGGAATATACAACAAAAAAAAGCTAGTCCAAGCCAAAAGAAAACTCAGCCTACCAAGAATGTTGTTGTCAAAAACATTTGAAGCATTTTCAACATTTGGCAGAAGCATTGTCTTCCGCCATTGCCCTTCCAAATGATGAAAATGCATCATATGCTCCATCAAACAAAGTCCCTATGCCCACCCCATGATCGCTTTTAAGAAGCAATGATGTTTTCGTTGCTTCTTAAAGCAGGAAGATTTAAGCAATGGGAAATCAGCTGAACAGATTGCAATTGATGAGGCTGCGTCCCTGTTGAACTTGGCTTCTGTTGACGGGACTTGGGACCAGTACACAGAAGACATTGCTGAATGTTATAAGACAGCAGGACTCCATGACATTGCACGATTTGTAAACTACAGAGAGTGAGTGACAATGGACTCAGCTGTCTCACTGATGAGCCGACATTTTTGTACCTCAGCTCATTGCCTCATTCTAGCCTTGCTGGACTAGAAAGGCATACAAACGGATCTGTTGTGCTCTCCTCCGCCTGGGCTATAAGGCCAGAATTATTGTATGACCGGATGCGTTGTGCTTGAAATTGCTGAAATTAAGATTAATAACTGCTAATTAAAAAAAAGAAAAAGAAAGAAGCAATGATGTTTTCAAAAAATGCGAAGCATTTTCAACATTTGGCAGAGGCATTGTCTTCCGCCATTGCCCTTCAAAATGATGAAAATGCATCATATGCTCCATCAAATAAATTCCTTATGCTTACCCCATAATCGTTTTTAAGAAGCAATGATGTTTTCAAAAACATTTGAAGCATTTTCATCATTTGGCAGAAGCAATGTCTTCCGCCATTGCCCTTTCCAAATGATGAAAATGCATCATATGCTCCATCAAACAAATTCCCGATGACTACCCCAGAATGATGTTTTCGAAAACAATTAAAGCATTTTCATCAATTGGATGAAGCAATGTCTTCCGTCATTGCCCTTCCAAATGATGAAAATGCTTTATATGCTCTATCAAACAAAGTCCTTACGCCTACCCCAAAATGATGTTTTCAAAAAATTTCGAAGCATTTTCATCATTTGGCAGACACAATGTCTTCCACCATTGCCCTTGCAAATGATGTAAATACATCATATGCTCCATCAAACAAAGTTCATATGCCCACCCCAGAATTGCTTTTCAGAAACAATAATGTTTTTGAAAACATTTGAAGCATTTTCATCATCTTGGAGAGCAATATCTTCCGTCATGCCCTTCCAAATGATGAAAATACATTATCTGTTCCATCAAACAAAGTCCCTAAGCCTACCCCGGAATGATGTTTTCGAAACCATGTGAAGCATTTTTGTCATTTGGATGAAGCAATATCTTCCGCCATTGTCCTTTCAAATGATGAAAATGCATCATATGCTGCATCAAACAAAGTCGCTATGCCTACCCCTGAATTATGTTTTCGAAAACATTTGTAGCATTTTCATCATTTGGCAGGAACAAGTCTTCCGCCATTGCCCTTCCAAATGACGAAAATACATCATATGCTCCATCAAACAAAGTTCCTATGCCTACCCCATAATCGCTTTTCAGAAGCAATGATGTTTTCCAAAACATTCGATGTAATTTCATCATTTGGCAGAAGCAATGTCTTACGTCATTCCCCTTTCAAATGTTGAAAATACACATATGCTCCATCAAACAAAGGCCCTATGCCTACCCCAGAATGATGTTTTCGAAAACATTTGAAGCATTTTCATCATTTAAGACAACCAAACTTCATAAATCACTCCCTTCACATCAGCCTTACTAACTCACCCAAGAAGACAACCAAACTTCATAAATATACACACATTTAAGACTTTCTAAACCTAATCAGATTTCAGAATGTTCAAAACCCAATGTCGCTGAACATATATTACAAAAGTATAGGTTATAGTACTGCACTACTTTGAGGTTGAGCTTAACGTTTATTAATATGCATAAGTTATATAAAGGCAAGGATCAACAAATCAAGTAATCGGAAGAAGTGAACCCGTGTAACTTGGTCAACTAGCTGGATGTATTATGAGAGCCGAACTATATGTGAAGCCTCACGGAAACTAATGTTTGGTCTTGATGAAAAGGCAGTAGAGCAGCACATACCTTGATGTTGAAGCAGAGCTACGAGAATCTCCGTAAAGTTGGATGGCGGACAAATATAGATTATAGTACTGCTTTACATCATAGCCATTCATAAGCAGAGAGACCTCCGTACCACAAGCACTCCTTTTCCTAAAAGACGCCCACAAGTAACCAAGCTCAAAGTATGGCTGCCACAATATCATTCCAGCTCAGTAAAGCAACAGATATACTTTGAACGCAACCAAATTAAGTCAGTTGACATCACCTTCACACAAAAACAAGTATCATAACAATTTCAAAACCCCAAAGCAAGATTCATGCTCGGAACTTCATAAAAGAATTCAGTTCAAATCACTCCATTCCACATCAGCTTTACTAACTCACCCAAGAAGACAACCAAACTTCATAAATATACACACATTTAAGACTTTCTAAACCTATATTCAATCAGAGTGTTCAAAACCCAATGTCGCTGAACATATATTGCAACAAAAAAAACCAATCAATATCTAACCTTTGGGAAACACCGAGCAGGCACCGAAGGAATAACAGCATTGATAAAGCGCTCAAGATTACACAAAGACGCCTCGTTAGACTTCTCAACACCTATACAAGGTTCAGCAGCCTGACTAGACAAAGCCTTCCTGTATGGCAGGACTCCAGTTCTTCCATTGAGGAAAAGTGGATAAGGATTTTATTGCCTCCCATCGGAAAGATCTTGTGAAATTTTACTCCACTGAGTTTCATTAAATGCAAGATTCAAATCAAAAATTGAAACACAGTTGCTCCAGTCCATATCCTTATGACACCTAACACTACCATAGGGAAGAATCATATGAGAAAGAGGATCTGTGAAACAAAAATCTGACACCCTGAGCCCTGACCAAGGTTGGTGGATTAGTTTGCAGCAAATAGTTAGGCGTTGGACTGCAACATAAAAGTCCAAAAAGTCAATCCAAAATCAAAACAACAGAAGGCAGACCATCAATTAACAATGAGAGCAGCGCTATATTCCAACTTATCAGGACCTCACCTTTGCATTACCTATAATATGTTGACAAAAAAGTAGCAAAGGTTGCTGAAATAGCCGTCAACCCTCCTCATTTATGAATTGTGATGTTACACTAGCCGAAGCTGCAGTAGACTTACTTAGTATTCACCTCACTGTGTAAAACAAAACTAATATGAGCATGTAAATTTAATCACAGTTCAACAGACCAATACGTCCCAAAGTACTTCGGTGAAAAACTGAAAATTACATACTACTCAACCATGCACCAGCGTCTAATCATCTTCCATTTTGTGTCGATGACAATGATATAGATCAGGCAAACATGCATCAGCAGCTCATCATCCTGATTAGCCTGTGACAATATAATGGAACACAGACAACTTGGGCACCTCGTTCTAATGATTGTATATTTTGCAATACCACAACAGGAACAAGAAACTCCATGTTCTATATAAAACCTCATCATGCACTAATTTAAGTATCAAGATTTCAAACAGATATAGATGATCCAAAAATAACATTGATTTCAAACAGATATAAAACTTCCCCGTGCTAAGCAAAGCTGTGAGACAAGTAACCTCAAACTGAACTAAAATAATGCCATCATAACACATGCAGGAGTAACATACCTGCGTCTAAATTAATATGAAGAAGCTTGAAAAATCAACCAAGCACACCGAGTAACCTCACCAAAAGAATCTGATCTGACACTGAAACATCCGAATGATGAGCCGTGTCCTAGAAAATAAAACCAATGTTCACTACAAAAATATTTTAGCAATGCACATAACCGATTGGCGATTATAGCATCCAAGAGTCAGACTAACCATAAATATGGTGGCAGGACGAATATGCTCGTCATGCGGGAAGACTAGTCCACCAAACATGACAAGATGATGACAGCCAGTTCAAAAATAACAGAAAAAAGAAAAAGAGAGATTACAAGGTACAGTGCACCACGAACATACACACAAAAAGAAGAAGATAGAATCAGACATCCCTTACTAATCAAGGCACATACAGTGACTTTCTCGAAGCTCTGGACTTCAGTTGCAACTACCGACAACATGTTCCTCCAATAAAAAACATATTACAAGGAGTTCACATGAAAGTGCATCTTTTCGATATCATGTGAAGGAAATATCTTCAAGTAACTAAAAGTATTACCATCAATTATATGGAACGTCGAAAAATAGCTTCATAGAGTTATTGTAGCTTCATAGAGTTATTGTACACAAACATACATCCTTGTCGTCTTCATAAAAAGGAACTGCATTGCAAGAGTAATAGAATGACAAAACAGTGAAGGCCTATTTATTGGATTTTGTTTTTTAAGAGAAGGTGAAGTTCTTTTGTAAGTGGAGCATGCAAAGGAGGGAAGAATTAGAAAATTGTGTTAGTAAGTGCAGGTGATCCTCAGTTTTTTAAGAGTAGAAGCTTAGTTTTTTGAGGAACTCTAGGTAGTTCTGGAAAGTCAGAGAGCTTCTTGTAGTTTGGCTTATTCCTGTTGACCTATAAGGTCCTTAATATATCAAAAAAAAAAAGTGGAGCATGCAAACAAAATTAGCAGGCCATCTCCGAGGCACAAATAAAATATAAACATCACCTAAGTGAAAATCATCAAAACATCAACAGATAACCTGTTGCTAGGTCTTTGCTCGACCTTTAGCTTATAGGCTGACAAGAAGCACTAGAACACGGCTATGGAGCTGGCTTTACCAGTTGGACCCAACATCACCTATCCTGCACACCTTCCTTCCACAGTCCAACCCATTTCAAATCCCAAATTCAAGAACCCAAAGTTATTTTCCCATTTTAATCATTCAGGCATTTCCACAAACTTCTTAGGAGCAATTAAGTTAAACCCAGTTCCAACACAAACCCACCTCTACTCTACCACCCTCCTTCAACCTAGTGGCCCCTGACACAATTCCATTAATCAAGTAACACACAACATTAGGATCCCATTCGCTGACACGTCATGACGCCTCATGTGTAAAACTATTACGAGCACGTAAATCACAGTACAATAGACCAATACATCCTAAGGTACTTCGATGAAAATTACTTACAACTCAACCATGCACCAGCGGCTGCTCATCATCGTCCATGTTGTGCCAATGACAATGATATAGATCAGGCAAACATGCATCAGCAGCCCACACACAATAATGGCTTAACAAATGATGAAACAAATTTGCCCGTGTATATTTTAAAAAAAATTCAAAATTATCCTAGTAGTGCCAAATGACCGAACCATCATGAAAATATGAACTGACTTAATACATGTAGGTAGTATGCAATTTCATGGTTCAAACTTTAAAGGGACTGCACCATAACCCAAAAAGCCAGATAGCTTCTTATTTCTCTTAGTATCGCGTCCAATCTGTTTAATGCAGCAACTTGGGAGTAACCTGCATAGTAATTGAAAGGACACCTAGTATTTTTTTAGAACAACATGGTAACAATTATTTATAAATGGAAATGGAATATACAACAAAAAAAGCTATAGGGATGTCCAAGCCAAAAGAAAACTCAGCCTACCCAGAATGTTGTTGTCGAAAACATTTGAAGCATTTTCAACATTTGGCAGAAGCATTGTCTTCCGCCATTGCGCTTCCTAATGATAAAAATGCATCATATGCTCCATCAAACAAAGTCCCTATGCCCACCCTATAATCGCTTTTAAGAAGCAATGATGTTTTCAAAACATTCGAAGCATTTTCAACATTTGGCAGAAGCATTGTCTTCCGCCATTGCCCTTCCAAATGATGAAAATGCATCATATGCTCCATCAAACAAAGTCCCCTACGCCCACCACAAAATCGCTTTTAAGAAGCAATGATGTTTCCAAAACATTCGAAGCATTTTGAACATTTGGTAGAAGCATTGTCTTCCGCCATTGGTCATTGCCCTTCCAAATGATGAAAACGCATCATATGCTCCATCAAACAAAGTCCCTATGCCCACCCCAAAATTGCTTTTAAGAAGCAATGATGTTTTCGAAAACATTTGAAGCATTTTCATCATTTGACAGAAGCAATGTGTTCCGCCATTGCCCCTTCCAAATGATGAAAATGCCATCATAAGCTCCATCAAACAAATTCCATATGCCTAGCCCAGAATGATGTTTTCAAAAACATTAGAAGCATTTTCATTAATTGGATGAAGCAATTGCTTCCGCCATTGCCCTTCCAAATGATGAAATTGCATTATATGCTCTATCAAACAAAGTCCCTGTGCCTACCACAGAATGATGTTTTCGAAAAAATTTGAAGCATTTTCATCATTTGGCAGAAGTACATCATATGCTCCATCAAACAAAGTTCATATGCCCATTGCCCACCCCAGAATTGCTTTTCAGAAGCAATAATGTTTTTGAAAACATTTGAAGCATTTTCATCATCTGGGAGAAGCAATGTCTTCCGCCATTGCCCTTCCAAATGACGAAAATACATCATATGCTCCATCAAACAAAGTCCCTATGCCTACCCTGAAATGATGTTTTCGAAACCATGTGAAGCATTTTTATCATTTGGATGTAGCAAAGTCCTCCGCCATTGTACTTTCAAATGATGAAAATGAATCATATGCTCTATCAAACAAAGTCGCTATGCCTACCCCTGAATTATGTTTTCGAAAACATTTGTAGCATTTTCATCATTTGGCAGAAACAAGTCTTCCGCCATTGTCCTTCCAAATGACGAAAATACATCATATGCTCCATCAAACAAAGTTCCTATGTCTACCCCATAATCGCTTTTCAGAAGCAATGATGTTTTCGAAAACATTCGATGTATTTTCATCGTTTGGTAAAAGCAATGTCTTACATCATTCCCCTTTCAAATGATGAAAATACACATATGCTCCATCAAACAACGGCCCTATGCCTACCCCAGAATGATGTTTTCAAAAACATTTCAAGCATTTTCATCATTTAAGACCACCAAACTTCATAAATCACTCCATTCCACATCAGCCTTACTAACTCACCCAAGAAGACAACCACTTCATAAATATACACACATTTAAGACTTTCTAAACCTATATTCAATCAGACTGTTCAAAACCTAATGTTGCTGAACATATATTGCAAAAGTATAGGTTATAGTACTGCACTACTTTGAGGTTGAGCTTAACGTTTATTAATATGCAAAAGTTATATAAAGGCAAGGATCAAGAAATCAAGTAATCGTAAGAAGTGAACCCGTGTAACTTGGTCATCTAGCTGGATGTATTAAGAGAGCCGAACTATATGTGAAGCCTCACGGAAAGTAATGTTTGGTCTTGATGAAAATGCAGTAGAGCAGCAATTACCTTGATGTTGAGGCAGAGCTACGAGAATCTCCGTAAAGTTGGATGGCGGACAAATATAGATTATAGTACTGCTTTACATCATAGCCATTCATAAGCAGAGAGACCTCCGTACCATAAGCACTCCATTTCCTAAAAGACGCCCACAAGTCACCAAGCTCAAAGTATGGCTGCCACAATATCATTCCAGCTCAGTAAACTGTAAAGCAGCAGATATACTTTGAACGCAACCAAATTAAGTCATCAGTTGACATCAGCTTCACACAAAAAAACATGTAACGTAACAATTTCAAAAGCCCAAAGCAAGTTTCAAGCTCGGAACTTCATAAAAGAATTCACTTCAAATCACTCCATTCCACATCAGCCTTACTAACTCACCCAAGAAGACAACCAAACTTCATAAATATACACACGTTTAAGACTTTCTAAACCTATATTCAATCAGACTGTCCAAAACCCAATGTCGCTGAACATATATTCCAAAAAAAACCAATCAATATCTAACCTCTGGAAAACACCGAGCAGGCACCGAAGGAAAAACAACCTTGCACAAAGACGCCTCGTTAGACTTCTCAACACCTATACAAGGTTCAGCAGCCTCACTAAACAAAGCCTTCCTATGCACCAAACTGCCAGATACCACCGCGAACTTCTCAACACCTATACAAGGTTCAGCAACCTAACTATACAAAGCCTTCCCATTCACAAAACTGAATCAGCAGCCTCACCAGACAAAGCCTCCCTACACTCTACACCGCTAGACGCCACCTCTGACTTCTAAACACCTTTACAAGATTTAGCAGCCTCACCAGACAAAGCTTCCCCATTCTCCAAACTGCCAGACACCACTCCGGACTTCTCGGTACCTATACAATATTTAGTAGCCTCACCAGACCCAACTGCCGCTCCGAGCTCTCCTAGGCTGCTCCATTTTCTTCCTATTCTGATTATCATTCGCACACCGCGCCTTCTGAACATTTTTCGGACGATTGCCACGATTCCCGCAGGATGGCAGTCCCCGCCCCAGAATACTCCCACGTAACAAGAATCACAAAATTCTTAATTCCTAAAATTCCCCTCAACTCCGCAAAACCCTAACCGCAACGAAAAATTGTTCAGAAGAAACACACAAAACCCGATTCCCGACTCACACACGCGCCTGCAACACAAAACAACTTCAAAAGACGGATTAAACTCGAATCTTGGATTCACATACAATGGCGCCGAGTCGCGCCGAGTCGCGCCGTGCCAAATTACAGCCTTGGAGGTCCGTACGAGCAGGGGTAGAAGGAATAGTTGGAAACTGTGAAAACTAAAGAACAACGATCGGAGGAGAGCGCGACCGGAAAGAATGTCGTCAGGGCGATGAAAGAGAAAGCGAGGCGTCGATTTGCAGAGAAACGGATGAACGACTAGGGAGACGAAATAAGTTTTTCCTTAGCTTATATTATTCCATATTTGATGATAGAGTTTGGATCAAATACAAAAAGACATTATAAATAAAAATTATAAATTCATAAAAAAAACTAACACATGTAAAAATTGATCAATCAAAATTAATTTCGATCGAGATTTTTTTTGTAAAAAAATAATCCACACGGACTTATTTAAAAATACATAAAAGAAATGAGGGGTATAATCGTCCAAAATTTGCTACAGTAAAAATCAGACTTAAAAAATAATGATTAGACTTAAACCAGTAATGACAATACTTAAAAAAACAATGATCAGACTTAAAAAACAATGATCAGACTTAAAAATAATAATGATATGACTTAAACCAGTAACGATCAGACTTAAAAAACAATGATCAGACTTAAACCATTAAAGACCAGACTTAAAAATAATAATGATCAGACTTAAACCAGTAATGACAAGACTTAAAAAGAACAATGATCAGACTTAAAAAAACAATGATCAGACTTAATAATAGACAATGATCAGACTTAATATTGATAATGATCAGACTTAAAATTGACAATGATCAGACTTAAAATTGATAATGATTAGACTTAATAATAGACAATGATCTGACTTATTATTGTTAATGATCAGACTTAAAATTGACAATGATCAGACTTAAAATTGATAATGATCAGACTTAGAATTGATAATGATCAGACTTAATAATAGACAATGATCTGACTTATTATTGATAATGATCAGACTTAAAATTGACAATGATCAAACTTAAAATTGATAATGATCAGACTTAGAATTGATAATGATCAGACTTATTATTGATAATGATCAGACTTAAAATTGACAATGATCAAACTTAAAATTGATAATGATCAGACTTAGAATTGATAATGATTAGACTTACTAATAGACAATGATCAGACTTAATAATAGACAATGATCAGACTTAATATTGATAATGATCATACTTAAAATTGATAATGATCAGACTTAAAATTGATAATGATCGGACTTAAAGATGGTAATGATCAGACTTACATGCAGAAATTGGAACATCCTAAGAATTTTATGCAAAATTTGATGTTTATGCGCCTATGTATGAATTTGATGAAAGCCTAGTGTTTTTTTTGGTAGAAACGGTATTCTGAGCAAAACTCACAGCTATGCAGTGAGCTCGGCGTTTGTAGGGCAAATTCGATCATCTAGAGGGTTAAGATGAGGGTCGCTCATCTATTTTCTCGGCTACTTGGACTAGAGTTAGGACGGTTTGATTCCTGTCCCGCCTCTTGCATAAACGCTGCACGGCGGAGATGGCTCTGAATCCACTGAAACCTGAAGTGCAGCCTCCACTGACTTCGTAAACTATATAGCGAAATCCGATCCTTCGAGTGCTTGCCAAGCCTCTCTAGGGCATTTTATGTCAACTCCACATCCCCTATATATCTCAGCACAAAGGGACAAATGAGAAGTTACATCCTCAAGTTTTTACACAGTTGAGATTTCACAAGGTAAATGCTTGAATTTAGATCTATCTTTTTCACATTTCGAAGTTCATATTTTCAAAAAGATAATATTAAGGGAAAAGGAAAAGGAAAGCATGTTAATTAACTATGTGCAAGGGCAGTTCTCACCACACACTTTTGAACGAAGGCGTGCCTCTCGGCATGACTTAGTTCAAAAGCCAATCGCAAGCAAATATTTACAGGAAAGGTGAGAACGGCTCAAAAAGCTAAATGACATAAGTAAAATGACTGAAAGCAAGAAAAATGCCGGGTTACCTCCCGACCAGTGCCTTTGTTTAACGTCGTTGGCTTGACGATACCTCACTCAGGAGGGATCTGGGTCCCATGGGCGGCTCAGATCAAATTTTTCCGCGGCTCCTACATTGATTCTTGCCTTGACCCTTCCCAAGCTCTTGTGGGATGATGTGCTCGGGTCCGGTTTCCATTGTTCTGGTGGTTTCTCCTTCCAATTCTCCCAAGTAGGCGAAGATCTTTTGACCATAGTTGCTGGTCTTTTGAGTCGGGCTCTCTTGTGTTCAGGGCTGCCTTGTCTAGCTGTGGCGAATGAATGCTCCATCAAGGAGTCGTTCTGCTTAGGCCCTTCCTCCATCCTTCTTTCAGGCTCTACATTGATCACATAGTTTTCTGCGATTTGCATATTGATCAAAGGGAAAAGTTGGGAAGCTTCCATTATAAGGGCCGGTTCCATATTGGCCAGACTGTCCGTGAGGAACTAGTCTTGGTTGATTTCTTCGGCTGCTTCGGTGGTGAGGGCAGGGTATGTTTCGGGCAGCTCGCCAGTGGCGACCGGGACTTCCTCTTCTGCCGGCTCGATAGTGAGTTCCCATGAAGGCTCTTCTTCGTCCCTCACTAAATCAGTTTCCGGCTCTAGGTCTTTGGATGGCTCGGGGGTGATCTCCCATGAAGGTTCCTCCTCCGTGAATCCTGTTTCTGACTCGTCCCCCATGGCCTCCGCAATGTCTTCCCTACTCCTTTCTAGATTAGCTTCTACCATCAGCGCTCTATGATCAGCTTGGAGCCTTGGCCTTCATTTTGTGGCTTCGGCCAAGTCATCTATGAGATCCCACATTTCTGTCATGGTTAAGTGCATGACCGATCCTCCCACTGCGTCATTAATCCTTGATCGCTCAACTGGCCTCATCCCACAAAGAAATTTTTGGAGAAGAACCACTTCCGTGAATCCATGGTGCGGGCAGCGCGAAACAACGGTATCGAAGTATGTATAATACTCGTCCAGTGTCTCGTCCCGGGATTGTTGAAGGCGGATGATCTTCTCATGGGTGTCATGTCGTAAGGATGGCGGGGAGAATTCTTTAAGGAATTGGGCACGAAGATCCACATAATAGTCTGCACAACTAGCAGTTGATGAGTAATACCAAATTACAGCGAAGTCAGTTAGAGAAAGTTTAAAACATTCCAGTTTAAACCCTTCTATCGTTTCATTTTCAGGTTTCATGTGTCTGCAAATGGTGTTAAAATGTTGGCAATGTATTACAGGATCCTTTCCGATGGTACCTCCAAACTGGGGGAGGTACTGAATCATCCATGTATATATAGTGGAAAATCTAATGAAACAAAAATGAAAAGAAAAGAACAACTAATATGATAGCTAACTTCCCGGCAACGGCGCCAATTTGACAGAGCCTTGTCGTGAGGCAATGTGCAAAATTAATTTATAAGTCCACTACTTGTGACTTCACTATTGGGTAGTAAAGCGGTAAGTAGGGGTCGAACCCAAGGGAATTAGTGGATAGTTGTTCTTTGAGGAAATTGTACAGAAATGTAAGTGCGATTGGGGTTGGTTGTGGTTTTAGTACTGAAAGTAAATTGCTGGAAAGTAAATGACTGAAAGTAAAGTGCTGAAAGTAAATTGCTGGAAAGTAAATGACTGAAAGTAAATTGCTGGAACAGTCGAGTTCAATATCAACCAAGCAACATACTTTTGGTTTGTCGCACGCTGTATTTCAAGCGCAATACGTACCAAATATTATGTTGGGTTGATGTTGAAAGCGTCTGTAGTAAGCGGAATTGTAAAGACTGAAAATAAATTGCTCAAAGTAAAGACTGAAAGTAAATGTGTGGAAAGTAAAGTACTGAAAGTAAAGTTAGTTGCGGAAAGTAAAGTACTGAATGTAAAGTTAGTTGCGGAAAGTAAAATACTGAATGTAAAGTTAGTTGCAGAATGTAAAAGTTAGTTGCAGAATGTAAAGTACTAAAAGTAAATGGTACTGAAAGTAAACAGTTGATATTGAGACTGAAAGTAAAATGACAAGTGATGTTTTGATTGAGAGAAGGATTCGGTGTAGGGGCCTTGTATCATAGTTCCGTTCATCATTGACCTCTAATGATCGTTCTAAGTGTTCAAAGATGTATCAAGGCCATTTCTAGCACTCGACTTGCCACACCGTCTAGTCCTTTTCAAGACATAGAGCACTTGTTCTAGATAGGCTAATTCCTCCTTTCGAAGTATCTTAGCCTATGTGCATCCACTTGATATCATTTCCGATCAACCAAGTGGTGTTTAAAAGAGGTTGAACTCCATGGAAAAGCTTTGCTCTTTCGAGCCTCCACTCAACCATGTATGTTCACGAACCCCATGGAAGAGCTTTGCTCTTTCGAGCCTCCACTCAACCATGTATGTTCTAACCTAATATATGGCACATAGAACAAGTTTGAACACAATAGAAGCACTAAGAAAAGGGTCTAAAACGTTTGCATGATACAAGCACACCCCTTCAACCGAATGAAGGGTTTAGCTACGAATATCCATAGAAGTGGATACCATAGCTAGTGCTAGAAAAGTAAATGGTTTTGAAAGCAAAGACAAGAAAAGTAAAGGGCTTGGAAAGTAAAATTCAAGAACAACAAGAATACTCAAGAATAAACAAGAGTAAACTCAAGAACACTCAAGAATACTCAAGAACCAACAAGAGTATTCAAGATCAAGAGAGAAGGTAGAGCTTTTGATATTGAAAATGCAAGTGTTTTACAAGGATTGTGGGATGGATTCTAGAGAGATTCTCTACCTAAGTTACAAGTGATGATTTTCAAGGAGGGGAGGACCTCTTTTTATAGCCATGACAGGCGGTGGAGAGGGGGATATTTGTCCTCCCAACCGTCTCTAGTTCTTCTTCAAGTCCGGTTGGAGCTTGGTTGGCCTTCGGTTGGAGTTTGGATGAGCCAAAGGGTGCCCACTTGACTTGTGGATTGGCTTCCATTAAAAACCCATTAACTTGGCTAGCAAATATCTCAAGCCAACCGACTTTGGCCTTGGTTGCTCCTCAAGTCCACCGGTTTGAGCTTAGTTGGACCTCAAAGGGCAACCAATGTGAATAGTATAACTTAACCGGGAAAATAAGTAGTTTGGTTGGACTTTGCCAGATTTTGACCAGAGTAGGGCTAGAATGACCGGAGCAAGGTGGTGGTTGGATGTGGCATGATCGGAGCATCGTCGGAAGCTCGCCGGAGCATGCCCAGAGCTTGGCCGGAATATGGCCGGAGCTGCCGGAATTTTGGCCGGAGGTGATTGGGTGTTGGACCATGGATTTGGAATGTTGAGGAGATTCTAAGACTGATCCATGAAGGATGTTTGGCCAGATTCTGCTCGGAGCATGGTCGAAATCCCAAAATGGCCGAAATTGCCCTAGTTTGGCCTTGATCGGGTTTGAGCTGGTTCCACTCGGGCGTTTTGTCTGGGAAGTGAGATTGTCTGAGTTATTGGGAATTTAAAATACTTTGGTCGAGCCAGATTTTCCAGATTCCATGGTTTGGTCGAGCAACTTGGTTTTGGTGTCTATGCGCGTGGGGCCTTTGCTTTGGAACTGGGCCAACTGCCAATCTACCCGGGCGTTCTCCTTGGTCTTCTGATATTGTCCACCTTATTTTCCATTTTGATCACTTTGCTCGAGGTGGATTCGTCATATCAGCTAGTTTGCCCGAGCGACTTGATTTTGGACCTGGGCGGCTCGGCTGGTGCGCGGGGCGTGGCCTGGGCGAGGACCTGGTTTCTCGGACGCGGGCCTCGGCACTCCCGGGCGCTGGCTCTCAGTTAGGGACCTAGTCTTCTCGGCACTCGGCACTCGGGCTCTCGGCACCCGGGCTCTCGGCACTTGGGACTTGGTTCCCGGCACTCCCGTCACTTGGGCCCGGCACCTTTCGGCAGGGACCTGAGGTCCTTGGTACGGGCTCCCGGGCGCGTCCGGCATTTCCAGGACGCGACCCGACATTTCTTAGTCCCGGCTGGGCTCTCTTGACTTGTAATCCATTTTTGGTTTAAGAACCCCCTTTTTAGCTCGTTTTCTCTCTAAACCTCAAAATAGCATGTACAACAAAAATGGAACTAACAAGTAAACGTTGTTAAGACAAAGGGTCTAATTTGGTGGGTTTAACTATCTTAATGAATCATATAAATATGGTCCATCACCCCCCTGCCCGACCTCGACTACCTACCATAAAACAATTGCGAAAACCAAGCCTTACCCTAACTGAGTCCCAATCTACTGCCTTCTTCTTTGTTTCCAACAACCCGACAATTTGAGGATTGAATGCCCTAATCGCATCCTTTAGGGCACGAACTGTGCGAGGCCTCCCTAAGCCTCGACAATTCTAGCTGAAGGCCCTCATTGCTCCCGGTGGGTCTGAAATTCAGCCTCCACCGATCTCCTATCATCTTGAACATTGACACACCCCGCCTGGAGAACCACTCCACCTGATTTCTCTGCTAACGAGAAAGTCCCCTTATTATTGAGATATGGATGAAAACAACTCCTCCGAGCCACTTGATGTCTAGCTACATGTTCAGCATCACGAGCCTTCCTTTTGTTAGCTAATTTATTGGGCCTCTTTACCTTAGTCTAACTCCCTCCACCATTTAACATCATACAACCCACCTGCCCATTCCAATGAACCAAAGGCCCAAAGCTCGAGCCCATTATTTCACCCCTATTATCTCTCACGTTGTCACTTGATGCTAGCCCAATCTCATCGATCATCACAACTTTCTTCGAGAAGTTGCAATGTTCAGGAGCAGTAGGTTTATTTTCAACCGCCACACTATTTTCAACTTCATGGCTTTTCGACTTCCCATGACTGCCCTGTACCGTCTGCGACTCCTGAGCTTCTCCTACCGCCACAGCCCTTATACTATTTCCAGCTTCTTGAGACATTTCAACTTCCCATGAATGCCCTCTATCGTCTGCGGCTCCTGAGCTTATCCGACTGTCTGGATCGACGAAATTGCCCTGGATTCTTCCTCCACTCCAGCTTTTGCAATGTTCCCATGCAGTATTCGCTCCATTGCCGATCCTCCTGGGTTCCTGTAATCTGCTCGCAGCCATTGTCCGAACTTCCTAACACCAGAGGGATTCTCCGATTCAAAATCACACTGATTTGTCTCGTGACTCATTCTCCCACATTTAGCACATAAGTGAGGAAGCCTCTCATATTTGAAATCATATCCACACAAGCTCTCTATTCTCCTCCTTAAGGAACACACCTCGCACAATCGGCTTGTTCACATCCACCACCACCACCCTGAATCTGTCGTACTTTCTCCTTGGGGCTTCCTTGTTCTTATCATGCAGTTCATCTTTAATAACTTCACCCACTAAACTTGCAAGTTCACACGGGGTAAAGCCTTCCCTTAACTCAGCTGGAAATTTAATATCTGCACCCACACCCTAATTGTTGATGACACATATGTTGTCGGTCATGTTCCATGCCTCCACCTCTCCACAATCACAACCTATCCCGTAAAAGTCCAAGGACCTCCTTCGATAACTCTGTTCTGCTTTTCCTCATTTCTAAGCTTCACCACTATTTTGTTCGTTACCATCTCCTGATACTTGGGGTCATATTTTAAATTCCAGGCTTTTTTCATCGCAGTAACAAAAGCTGGCGCATTGAAGTCTTTCCAGTGCTCAATCTGAGAACAACCGCCCATTTAAAACTCTCCTCCACCTTCTGACGCACCTCCTTCTTCACCGACACCGCCAACTCGCACTGTATGCGACCACTTAACACTTCCACTTCCGCTTCCATTTAATTTCGGAACAAAACACTGTAAGAAAATCAATGAAAGTATGAAGAAAAACCAGCAAGGCAGTACTAAGCTGAAACTCAGGCTCTCAAGAGAGAGAGAAAAAATTTCAAAAAAAATCCTAAAAAAGAGTTAGTTAAAACAAGATTTAAACATAATTTTTTGTTTTCAGAATAAGTTAATAAAAATTAATTAATAAGTAAAATGACACATACAAAAGTAAACAACGTACGAAAAATGCTGCACCATCCTCAAAATTTACACAAATCTCGTGTGATCTCTAGTACACAATAATGATAATATTAAATACATTCATATATTTTAAAATAAAATTAGAAATAAAATAAAATAAATATAAGTTTAACAATTCAAAGAATAACATAACAAAAAAATTGTAACAAGTTTAAAGAAGTTTTAAACGCTATTTTAGTTTTCAAAATAATTTAATTTCTATCATTTAATAAGTAAAAATTTGCATAGAAAATACAGTAACATGCATAGGAAATATTAACACACCCTTAAAATTTACCCACTCTCGTGCAATATAGAGTGGAAGACTGTGATGGTATTGACATAACAAATAACAATTGTTTTGAAATTTTATATTCCATAGTTAATATGTTTCGTGTGAGAGTAAGGATCCGGTGTAAAGTTAATTTTTTGGTACAAAATACAAACTAATCATAACCCTTGATCTTGTGATTTGAATGGATGAGATTAAATCTTGATTTTTTGGTGTTTTTCTTGGTGACGAATTATAAAATGAAACTGAAGAACTATGTCGTCTTTTCATTTTTCGGCTCAAAAAGTGACGAACTATAAAATAAACTGACGAATTATAAAATGATTTTGACGAATTTTGTATTTTGTACCAAAATTTAACTTTGTACCTGATTTTGACCCTTCGTGTGATTATAACTCAATTCTTATTTCAGTGCCCGAAACAGCCCATACCCAGTGAAGTGTGTGGCAATACATTCAGGATATAATCAAGTTCGTTCAAGCTACAAATGGATCGCTTGAGGACGATATCAGATGAGTATGTATATTCCGAGACTTGATTGATCAATACCAATATGTGGTGTCCATAAACTTTCTAACTTTAAAATTTTTCCAGTGTTCCCTAAAGGACGACAGCCTTATAATAACAGTGTGCTAGATGATATGAGGGATGACTTTGCAACTACGTTAATTACTTACGTGCGGCAAGTATACCATCCGACATAAACATGAAGTCATTTATTGTATTATTGCTCGAATGTTATTGTAAGACAAACGTGTCAAGTATCAAAACATTTGGACATATGTAGGAATGAAAATGTGTTGTATAATGTTGAGAAAATGAATGTAATTTGATGTTCAGCAAATGTAATTTGCAATTGGTGTTTTGTTTGAAATGGATCGTGCAGGGGGAATTGTTTGAATCAATCCAATCTGTCATTTTTTTAACCTTTAGTCTATAGTCTAACTTTAGACATCGCTTTATCCTCAAGCGATGTCTGAGGTAAGAACTTAAGACAGCGCTTTAGTCTCAGGCGCTGTCTTAAGTGATACTATAGACAGCGCTTTCATAATAAGCGATGTCTATTGTCCGACATATAACAACGCTTATGAAGCTAGAAGCGCTGTCTAATAGCTAGACTTTAGACATCGTTTATTCAAGTTTCGACATAAGACAGCTGAACTACCCTCTGAATTTATCCCACTCTCAATTTCTGCCATATATGTAATGTACAATATTCAGCATTCCTTATTGATGATAGCATGATCTTACTTGTGACAGTGATACCCAAAACCAATCTGCTCCAAGTGGTTCTAGGAAAACAGTTGAGGCTTCTGGGAAGAGACAAGACCAATAAGCGAAAAAAACCTCTGAGCAAGAAAGTGATATCTTCGGATAGACTTGTTCCTCTGCCAGCTAGTACTCTTTTTACTCTCTTTTTTTTTGCTTTAATTGTATTACAATGTTGAAGTTGGAGATCTCAATGTCTCTGTCCAATCTTTTTTCACGATGCTTGATGATATGTTTTTTTTATATTTAAGCTGTGAAAAACTGAAAAGTACAAAGACGACGGTGAATTAAGGTCTTAATGTTGGGATAAGTTAACCAACTGGAAACAAAACAGATAAAAAAAATAAAACACGAATTAAGGTCCACGTCGTCCCGTTAGACACGAAAGAAAAAACTCAGACCGAAACGGCTGAGTTCAAAAAGCTCCCACTTCCCAACTCACCCCAACCAGTAACCCCCCAAACCTCCACCATGGCAACCCACCGATGCCGCCAGCGCGCCCCTTCCCGCAGCCAGCAACTCCGCACCACTCCAGCAGCAGATCGGAACAAAACGAACTTCCAGAGGAGCAAAGAGCGACGGACCGAAAAAGGAAGAACGAAGGAGGGACGGTGAAGCGACATGGAGGGGTGGAGGAGGAGAGGGGAGGGGGAAGAGGAGAAAAAGAGCTAGGCTGAGCTAAGGTTTGGCAAGGGAAGAAGAAGATGAATAGTAAGAGAGAAGGAGAAATTGAATGTTGACTTTCTTTTGTTGATAAATGTAAATTTGACTTAAGCATTGCTTTAAGAAACTCAAGGATCAAAACATATCATCAAGCATCGTGAAAAAAGTATCTGTCATGGAATGGAAGATGGCAAGTGTCGATAAAAGTCTTGACAAAAATGGAAGATGGTGTGAAGTCTTGCTTCTATATTTGACTATCACGAATACATAGAGTTCTTTAAAATACACATCTTAAATAACTTTAGAAATAAATTAAGATTAATTATTACAGTGAGTGTAATAATATTATGTTAAACAGAATATCGAAAATTCATATTATTCTATTTTTAGAAACTCATAATATACTGCACTGCACTTCCAAAAAATCTTCATAAGCCACCACCAAATCCAGTGCGCTGAAAATATTTATATATATAAACACAGTTGTAGAGGTTCTAGCAATGGATGTCTCTTCCACAGTTGATATTAAGATCCAATGAGAAGAGCAGTTTTCATCCAGAGCTTGCCTTTCCATCGTTTCTGGCAACGCATTGCTAGGTGAGTTGAGTTTCCCATGGATAAAATACAGAGCTGCTGATAGTACCAATTGACTTCTCCATTATTCCTCATCTACTGACTTTATGTTATGTAGCAATCCAGTCAGACTTGTGCTGCAAGCAAGAAAGTGAGAAGAGATTCGTCACGTCACCTTTTGCAAGAGGCGAAAAGGCTTGTTCAAGAAAGTAGGGGAGCTGGGTGTGCTCACCGGCAGTCGAACCGCGGCCCTTGTGTTCTCCCCTGCAGCTGAGAAACCTCACACCTGCGGTGACACGGCAGTAATTGATCAGTATGTTAGTGATTTAAGCGCGGATCTCAGCTGACTCTGAGGCCTGAGATGAGTGACGTCGAGGGAGCGCTGAAGATGCATTGAGAGTATGAATCTTGAAGAGATCAGTGACTTGAATGAGCTGACGGGGTGATTTGGAGAGGATTAGAAACACTTTGCTCCAACAGCTTAACAGAGGTTAGAAGTTAGATACAGCTAGACAAACAACATTCATGTTAGAAACAGACCAACATTGATTTCTTTTTCAACTTCAAATTTGTACATACAATTCAAAAATCATTATCTGGTAAAAAAAAATCTGATAAACCAGTATGAATGTGTGTCTCAGAAGTCAGAAGTGTTTATAGAGTACAAACCAATTAGCTGATATCTACGTGCACTCTCTTACTCCAGGAGGCCTTTTGTCTTTGATGGTATCTAAGCTTGGCTGGAATTAGCAGCCTTTGAAGAGTAAATTTTGGGCCCAGCCAGCATACTTTCCGTATTTGCTTACAAATGCATCTACAACACCATGGCTTTGCTCGAGTGTTAGACTTGAGCCTGCAAGCTCAGGCAGCAAATAAGTCGTACCGACCTGGCAAGTCAAATTAACAAAAATATGGCCACATGTTGTCGGAGTAAGAAGATGAAGTCGTGCTATGAGTATAAACTAAATATACCAACATTATCTGGAGCTTTGACTATACCACACTTATCAAATAAGTCATACCGAGACCTGGCAAGTCAAATTAACAAAAATATGGCCACATGTTGTCGGAGTAAGAAGATGAAGTCGTGCTATGAGTATAAACTAAATATACCAACATTATCTGGAGCTTTGACTATACGGCTATACCACACTTATCATAACCCTCATGCATTACTAAAAATTCTGCCTGAAATGTTGCATTGTTTCATTTGGTTAACTTGTCTAAATGTTTAGCAGTTTGTTGAGACTATAAGAGATATTTGTTAACACAAAAAGTAAAATGCAGTATGTGAAAATTTATGACACCGAAAACGAAAAGTGAACTGTGGTACAAAGACTTGCCTTCCAGACATGTGTATCCACAGGAATAGCATCATGTTGATCCAACGAGAAAAGAGCAACACATGCTGCTACAAAGTTAAAAGGACATCAATTGCATCCTTAAGCTGCACTTTACGAAGAGATGCAAGCCACTCCAAACCACCACCACTTTTTAATTGCAATGCTTTCACTGTACTGACTATATAGCTGGCCGGCCCTGCACAAATCAAGCTTAGACCCAATCAACAGATCGCAAAAGAAATATAACTCATTGACTAGGCGGAGTCTGAACTATTTTTACAAAACCCAAAACCTCCAAAGTTCACTATATACCAGCTTATTTCTAATCAACAAATCGCATGTCATTCTACTATTTTCATGTCTCAAACCAAAAGAAAAGCAAATGACATTCAGGTCGCATACAAACCTAGAGCTTCATAATAACACCATTCAGAAACTACTCCTTTGATGGTACCGGGTATTGACTGAAACAGTGATTTCTCAAACGTATGATCACTCCTAACATATTAAATTGGCACAGCACTGATTGAAATAAGTATCAAATTTCGGAGGAAAGAGAATAAAACTGCCATGTCGTATATGAAAATCCTGAGATTGGTAAGCACACCTGTATCCAAAACCTGCATCCCGAAGCTCCACCTCAGACAAACTGCTCCAACGTTGGAGACTCATAGAGATCAAAGCTTCCAACGCGTCCTAAATAGTTACCTAATCCACTCACCCATTTTTGTTATCCTAACAAAAACTGCATCAAACATTCAAAAGGATCCTGCCTCAAAACCCTGGCCCCGGCGGCAAAATACCTAGCCAGCTCAGCAAACCTATTAAGCTGAAAACTCGTTACACAAATCAACCATACAAATCTCTCGTCAGCATTCTTGTACTTATGCAGACAGTACGCAACTTGACCGTCTTCTTTTTCGAGGTGTTTTAGCGAGATCAGGTGCGACCGTACAACGCCAGTGTACTGATACTGAACCTCGCCGGCTTTCCTCCAACGGAGAAACAGCACGTGATTTGGTGCTGGTTCGTCGATATTAGGGATTAGGGCTTTTCGGATGGTGGTGGTTTTGCAGATTGATTTGCGAGTGCGAGTGGAACAGTTTTGTGGCGTTGGCGGCGTTTTGGCAGTTCCGGCGAGGGCCGTCGAAGGTCTGGATCTCAGAAGGAAGAAGAAGCAGCGAAGATGACAGCGAACGACATCGTTTCGGGCAAAATAACGCCGTATATGGTCTTCATGAGTAGAGCCAACACAAAGTTACAATCATAGTCAATGTTCCGCGTTTCGCAATTCGATACAATTCGCGGAACGAAAATGAAAACGGAAAATGCTACTTCTAGTGAATTGGATACAATGCGTAGAGGTTCATTTTTTATTTAATTTTGAAAATATATAATAAAGAAAAACATAAGCATTAATGAAAAACATTAAAAAAAGAAAAAACTAATTATTCATGTAGAAAGCTAATTTCACGTCCTTTTTCTTTTTGATGATGATGCTCCTCCGTCTTCCATGAAACTCAAATCTATCAATCGCAAAGTTGAATCATCTAAATGGGAGCTTTCGGGGTCAATGTCCCACTTCCTGCTAGGCCCTTCCTTGTAGTTTGATGTAAAGCGTGATATGAGTCGGATGTTTGAATGAATGAAGACTAACTTGTCAGCACGGTTAGCATTGAGACAATTTCTCTTAATGTTATGAATGTGCGAATATGTGCTCCAAATTCATTCGGCCGAAGAGCTACCGATAGGCTGAGACAACACTTTTGAAGCTATTTCTGCCAGCTCCGGGGTTTCAGCACCATAAGTAGACCACCAAGACATCGGAGTCATCGTCGCAGCATCTTCCTTAGCGACGTTGGACCCAAAAATTCCTTCCTTGCCTTGAAATTTAGCCATTTGATCAAGTAATTTTCTACTTTCAGATTCATCTTCTCCAATTTTTTCGAAGGCTTGAAGTACTCCCGATGCCACTTCTTTATCCAAATTTGGAGCTCGTCTATCTATTCCACCCGTGCAGGAGATCTTAAGTAGTTTATATCATAGAAGAAAGGAATGAGGAAAAATCCTAAGCAATGCATAGGAATATTCATCTTTTCCCATCTAGCCATCAAAATTTCATTCATTTTCTCAGCATGAACAGTATACTTATTGTTCTTCATGATATCGCTTATTTCACCAATTATGCAGTCCATCTTTTCATAAACTTCACCCATCTTCTGTCCATCACCGTCAGCAAACTTTATCATCAAAAATATTGGCTTTGTAATAGTTAATATGATGTCGACCTCATCCCAAAAATCATCATCAGAAATTGTGACTGTAACCTCACTGCCTAAGCTTCTTACACGTTCATCTGCACAATTAGTAACCCAATCCTTCCAAGCCCTAAGCACTGTTGTTGTAGCAAGAGCTTCTCTGCAATCTAAAAGCCGCTTCAACAATATATAGTGGGAAGCAAATCTTGTTTTAGCTACCTTCAACAACTCCAACTTCGAATGAACTCTAAAAATAGCATGTGCATGTTGGTGATTGAGAAAAAATTTAACGTTATTTCCCCCCCTCTTATATGTATCAATCATCCATGGGAATGCCGTCGCGAAATCTTTAAATATCAGATTCAATGTATGCACCACACAAGGAGACCAGAATATGTGCTTGTATACCTTTTTGATCTCCTTTCCTGCTGCCTTGCAATTCGCAGCATTGTCAGTTACTACCTGCAACAAATTTGAAGGACCAACAACTTCATCTATTGACTTGAGTATAAAATCTGCAATTGCTTTTCCTGTTTTCTCCACACCAGAAAAGTCCTCAGCATATAAGAACATTGAACCGCGACTGTTGGACGCCACAACATTGATGAGTGGTTGGTGTTTGACATTAGTCCAACCATCAGATACTATAGAAGTCCCTTGGGTAGCCCAAGTATCCTTGACCGAAGCTAAATCCTTCTCGACATCTCGATGACATTCATCTAACAAAGAAGTTTTGGCTCTGTCATACGATGGTGGCTTGTAATCTTTGGGAGCTAGCCCGGTTTACTACCTTTAGCATGTTGATGAAATCTGGATTCCTGAGAACATTAAATGGAATTCCATTAGCACGCAATGCACGAACGATTGTTACATCTACCTGATGTCTTTCCACAGTAGCAAAAGATGCTGCTATCGGGTTGCTTGAAAAAGCCGATTTTCCATGGCTACTATTGATAGTAGATTTTGTCAAAGATGGTGAAACACCAAGTGACTCAGCATCTTCAACCTTCTTCCTTAATCTCTGAAGTTTTGTCCGATCTTTCAGCAGCTCAGCGCAATGTTTATTTTCAGCTTTTTTCCCCACCGAAGTACCAAAAAATGTTGATACATTCGGGTGTAGGTGCTAGTAAAAGACTTGGAGCAATGTCTGCAAGTCCATTTTTTTGCACCTCCTGCATTTTTTCCTTTTGGCACACCTATCACGATTACTTCATCAAGTAACGGCTTCCTCTGATTGTTTTCTGAACTTTCTGCGGTCACCACATCATCTTCACACTGATCATCTTCTTGACAAGCTGAATTATCAAGGTCTTCTACCGTTGCTTGTATATCATCTGCCCTTCTTGAAAATTCGGCTTGCCTTGCTCCATTCTTTCCGAATGCTATTGGCGCCAATCTGAATTTTTTCGAATGTGAATTGGTGGGAATTATTGAAGCGGTAATTTGGGAATGGAAAGAGAGTAGTGGGTTGTAATTAATGAAGAAGAGAGTATGTGGATTGTTATTAATTAATGAAGAAAGAGAGTATGTGTGTTTAATTAAAGTTATTTTAATGATGAAAGAGTGTATGAGATTATTATATAATATAATAATGATATATTTTTACGAAATTTTTTTTAACAAGGGTGTAATGCCATATGAAATATGGGTGTAATGTCATATGAAATAAGGGTGTAATGTCATATGAAATAAGGGTATAATGTCATATGAAATAAGGGTGTAATGTCATATGAAATAAGGGTGTAATGCCATATGAAATAAGGGTGTAATGTCATATGAAATAATGGTGCAATGCCATATGAAATAAGGGTGTAATGTCATATGAAATAAGGGTGTAATGCCATATGAAATAAGGGTGTAATGTCATATAAAATAAGGGTGTAATGCCATACGAATTAACGGTGTAATGCCATATGAAATAAGGGTGTAATGTCATATGAAATAAGGGTGTAATGTCATATGAAATAAGGGTGTAATGTCATATGAAATAAGGGTGTAATGTCATATGAAATAATGGTGTAATGCCATATGAAATAAGGGTGTAATGTCATATGAAATAAGGGTGCAATGCCATATGAAATAAGGGTGTAATGACACATGAAATAAGGGTGTAATGCCATATGAAATAAGGGTGTAATGTCATATGAAATAAGGGTGCATTTAAAAATAATGGGTTTGGGTATGAGAGAGAAAGATGTTAGGTGAGAGAAACAATTAATAAATGAATTAATTATGAAAGATATGATGTAAGGAGAGAGATGATAATTGGTTAAAGACTTAAATGCCCTTATGTAATATATAGTAATTGATTATTGAGTTTAGAAAATCAAAAGTAAGTGGGACACGTGTCACAATGAGGTGAATTTGACGGCTAAGGTGAGTGGATGAGATCGTGCCTCACTGCCTCACTTTACTGTAGCGTGCCTCATTTGAATGCTCATATATATATATAAGCTCGTGCCTACTTTTATAGAAATTTAAATATTTAATTTCTTTTAGTTACTATAGATAATTGCTTTGTATTATGATTTTTTTCTGATGTCATGATTTGATTGGGCAGAAATATATCTTTTATTTATAAAAGAAATATATGATATGTATTGATACTTTTGGAGATACAGAAATTAAAACAATATCATTATATGGGGTTCAAGTGTAATATTTTAAACATAGAGGATCAAATAAAATTAATGATTACTATTCATCATCTTGTTTCTCGACAAACCCTAAATCGATTTGAGTCACCGCCGCCTCTGGTCCAAAATTGTTACCGACTGACAATGATTCATCTCGCCCCAGAGTTCCGTTTCGTTTTCGATTTGGCTCGCAATTGCAGACGAATTGTATATCATTTCCTGGGCATTTCGAAACGGACGAATCGGATCGCCGGTCGCACCACCGTACCGCGAACCAGGTAACAATGGTCATAGTGTCAGAGGAGCGCTCAAATGAGGCAGCCAAATTAGAATGAGGTAGTGAGGCATCATTTCATCCACACATCTCAGCCGTCAAACTCATCTGCTCATGATACGTGTCCCATTACCAAAAAGAAAAAAGCAAAAAGCAAACAGCACTACACTATTCCCTACCACATCATCAGATTGAGTGGTTCATAACGTACCTCAGTGCCTCATTCTACCCTCTGTTTTAAGGGAGCGCGCCACCATAGTGTCATTCTATACATCTCTCAGTAATATTGAGAATTGACCTCAATTTGGAAGTCCAGTAGTATAGAGATGAGAATCGAAAAGCTGAGGACGCTCTATATGGGCTTGGGGGATACGCAAAATTTGTGCAAATAACCTATTTTTTTCGAGTTCAATCTTGCGTCAAGCTGGAAGAAAACATCACCAGAGGAACCAATTATTTTTTGGAGTCAACGAGGTAACGGTTACAACACGTTGATCATCTTTTTTTTCTTTTTTCGATTCCCAGCTTCAAAGGCTCTAGTCTCAACCTGCATATCATAAAGGCAACTCCAAATTAGAAGGAAAAACAAGCAACGTACGAATATTTTTTTTGATAAATAAGAAAGCATACAAAGACTCAGAAAAAGTGTCCGGACAAACACAACAACACACAAGCTAACAACAATAGGGACATAAAATGAAAGCCGAAAAATCGCATTCCAAGCTGCATTAAGCAGAGCAATCACTGAATATGGCCGCCACGTCTTGAAGCACACCGAAGTCTATCTATGCCAAATCGGCCAAACTGTTGAAGCGACTTAGCAGCTCACTTCACTCCTTCAAGAAATCGCCGGCCGAATTTCCTTGAAAATATTTCCACTGATAACCGGCTGCACAAGTGAGCATCCTAAAACCGACTGCCAGACAATGGTAGCTCTCCACCTGAACTCCAGAAAATGGCAATGAAAAGGACTTGGAAACTAGAACAGGTTAACTAGCCAGGAGCAGTAAATGCTCCACTTCGCCTCTTGCCACGGAAGGTGAACAAACCACCACAGAAAAGCAGCCTCCAATGCAACAAGTACAGCCCGCGCAAGCTACACTACTCCTACAAACTAAACCACCAAACAAAGCTACCACTACTAAAAGCAAGAAAGCACAACAAACCAAATCTAAACCTATATAATAACCCAAAACAATCACCAGTAACACGCTGTCGACACCGTCCCCAAGCAAAGAGCCGACCAACAAAACACAACCGGAGCAACACCCCAACCCGCCACACAATCACAGCCACAACAAACCCCGACAACCATCACAAACCCCACCACAACTAACCCACGATCGATCACCTCACCACACAGCTCCCACCCAGCCCTAGCACAAAACGCATCAACCAACCCGCCGGAGAAACCGACGACCGGCCGCTCATCAGCAGGTCCGGCCGGACAACGGGGAAAAGCAACAAAGAGGGGCCAGGGGCGGAAGCGGACGGAAAAGCAACATACGAATTAGTTCAAGGGTTTAGTTTACTCCAGGCTTAGTTGACCATGCAGACTCCATCTTTATCGAAATCCATCAACGCCTTGCAAGGATCAAGCGACTGAAAACTTGAGATTATTAAGTGGTGAAATTTGGTTGAGTTAAATGTTGGACCCTACATAATTTGATAACGTGATGGCTTGTAAAGCTAGTTGCTAGTATACAAGCCAAACTAAGCGTACCGATTCAGTGATGTGATTTGAGATTCGAGCTGCGCAGCTCACACCTTAGCATCATCGAATGGCATTGACAAACCAAGTTTGTGCTCACGGCGCTTTCTTAACTCTTTAATCCTGAAAATCAGACTTCTAACCATGAGTCTCTGACGGGTTAGTGTCATGTAGCCCTCATTATACATGGAAACGTAACAAGCAATATCTGACCCTTTTCTCTGCACATTGTCTGTACAGAACAAGCTCACCCTGGCAAAATGGCTCGATGTCATTGATTTGCAGGCCTATAAATCAGCAGACAATGTCTCTGAGTTCCAAAAGAAAATGCAGTGGATAAAGCAGAGACAATTTGTACAATATACGAAAATGGGAAACTCTGACACACAACCGAGGTAACAAAATGTTTATATTGAAGAAGATGAAGTAACTAAAATACGATCAAATATAATGTATGACAAGTATAAAATGGTATCTACATACACAAGAAAAGATTCCTCAGGAACCCGTCGCATAAATTAACACCATTAAGCACATGTGATGCAATTTCTGGTGGGATGAGAGGTGAAGGCGGCCCCAACATGATATAGTCACCAACCAATATGGTTTCCTCCATCATTGGCTGCGAATCGACTGAAACCATAGCAATAAAGGATAAATAAATCAGATTGAACTTATCTCAGAACTGCCTAGTCTCTGATATTCACAACAGACATCCATGCCCATTTTCTTTGCCAAAACGTTTGCAATGTGTATTTAGACTATTACTGTGCCTAGTAAAAAGCCTATATTCACATTCACAAAAGAGTATTCACGTAAAGAACTGAACTGAAATTACGTACAATCCATGGTTGTTGGCCCTTGAGTAACGTGAACAGCAAGCTACGACCTCAAAATGATAAGGAAAAAATGTATATAATCAAAATCTGAAAGCACTGTGAAAATGGTACTTTCACTTTTTTTTGTACAGCAATGAAAACAACAAAATTATGCTTCATCAGACTTGTGCTTCATCAAAAAAGTCCATGTTGCTCTAGAAAAATCATCAACTAGAGTCAAAAAATACTGAGAACCAATCATAGTAGGTACATGAAATGGACCCCAAACATCCCCATGGATTAATGAAAAAGGTGCATCAGCACTATAATCTCTCATAGAAAAAGGTAACTTGGTCTGAGTTTGCCAAAGGACAAACAGGACAATTGTAATTGCTGTCTTTACAATACAACTTATTTGAATGTTGTCTTAGTAAACTATTAATAGTATCAATTGGAGCATGTCCCAATCTTCTGTGCCATAAATCAGCCATGCTGCTCTCTTTCTTAACTGTATAATTGCAAACTTCTGCCTTGGAACCAGAAGCACCAAAACTGAATAGGCCATCAGTTGGTCTGCCAGTCTCCAGTATGGTCTTGGAGTGTTGGTCCTGTATATTGCAGGATATATCTGTAGAGATTCTACGCAGTTGATCTAGTACAGAATGGATGAAAACAAATGCGGAAAAGAACACAAAGATATATAGTGGTTCGGATCCGGATGATCCTACTCCACTCGAGAAGAGGCACGGCTTTATTAATCAAATTGGTAATAGTACAATGATCACAACACTCACAAGAAACTACGCACTTGAAATCAGATCTCAATTCACTCTCAATCGAACGAATTTCTCTCTGCAAATCACGAACCCTAATTTCTGTTTTCTGGAAAACGAAGAAGATGATTGAGTCAACCCGGTGAGCCACCTCGCTTTTATATCCGTTGCTTTGAGCCGAAAAGAGCGCTGATCAAAACGATGTGCTCCACATATCAGCTTTCCCGAAACGATGTCGTCCAATTAACCAGGCGTGCACTCCCAATTAGACAAAACGGCATCGCTCGATTCCAACTACCATAACAGACATTCCTGCTAAACTGGAACGGCTGCGTTCCATTAAACGAAATCTTCTGTTAATCCAAAACGAGCCAAAACGTCGTCGCTTGCTCCCTAACCATCGATCGGCTATCCGGTCGCGCAAAAGCTCCATCCGATCGGCGGTCCGGTCGTGCATCAGTTCCTCCCGGTCGGCCACCCGGTCGGACCTCCGAGCGCAACTCCAGCCTACACGGTCGGCTATCCAGTCGGCCACCCGAGCAAACGCCCGATCGGCTACCCGAGCTCCTCACCTCCAAGTCTATGCAAACCTATGTACTCTTGCCAATATCCCATATGTGATTTCAGAATCAAAAACTACAAATCTCCACCTTGATTCTTAATCACTCAAAACCACTGATTGTGCCTCTCCTCTCATCCTGCTCTAGGGTTTATCCTTCAACCCAATCAGCTCCAAGAATTACTCAAACTTATCACTTGGGACTGATTTTGTCAACATATCAGCAGGGTTGTCCTTTGTACCTATCTTCACCACTTGAACTTCTCCAGTGTCAGCCACATCCCTCACAAAATGCATCCTCACATCAATGTGCTTGGACCTTTCATGAAACACTTGATGTTTTGACAGATGAATGGCACCCTGACTATCACTATGCACCTTCACACAACTCTGGCCATGACCCAACTCTGTTAGCAGTCCCTTCATCCACAAAGCTTCCTTGACAGCCTCAGTTATTGCCATGAACTCTGCCTCAGTTGTAGATAAAGCTACCACCTTTTGAAGATTTGCCTTCCATGACACTGCAATCCCAAACACTGTAAATACCAGTCTCGTTTGTGACTTCCTTGTGTCCACATTCCCTGCATAGTCTGAGTCCACAAAACCTTGTATAATCTCAGAACTGACTTGCTCCTTTCCAAACAACAGTCCTTTTCCCAAAGTCCCTTTGATATACCTCAATAGCCACTTGACTGCTTGCCAATGATATTTCCTTGGATTAGCCATATGCCTGCTAACAATACTCACTCCATGGGCTATATCTGGTCTTGTGCAGACCATAGCATACATCAAGCATCCTACTGCATTTGAATAAGGCACCTTGTCCATATAGGCTTGTTCTTCTTTGGTCTGAGGTTCCTGATCCTTGCTTAGCTTAAAATGCCCAGGAACTGGTGTAAGCACTGGCTTAGCATTACTCATTTCAAACTTCTGTATCACCTTAGTCAGGTAGTCAGTTTGACAAAGAAACAGTTTCTTCTCCTTTCTGTTCCTTTTAATCTGCATGCCCAGAATTTTCTTTGCTCCACCAAAGTCCTTCATCTCAAAATTAACACTTAACTGCACTTTTAACTTGTTAATAGCAGTAATATCATGACTAGCAATTAGCATATCATCCACATACAACAGTAAATAAATCTCAGATTCACCTTGTACATGTTTACTATAAATACACCAATCAAAGTCAGATCTTTTAAAGCCACAGTTAATCATGAACTCATCAAATCTCCTATACCATAATCTAGGTGATTGTTTAAGTCCGTATAATGATCTTTTTAGCAAGCAAACTTTATTTTCAGGATCACCAACAACAAATCCCTCAGGTTGTCTCATATATATAGTCTCATCAAGGTTACCATACAAGAATGCTGTTTTAACATCAAGTTGCTCTAGTTCATAATCAAAATATGCAACCAAAGCTAACATGATCCTAATTGATCTATGTTTTACCACTGGGGAAAATATTTCATTAAAATCAATACCTTCCTTTTGGGTAAATCCTCTTGCAACCAACCTTGCTTTGAGTCTTGGCATTTCCACTCCTGGAATTCCTTCCTTCCTTGTGAAAATCCATTTGCTCCCAACCAATCTTGCCTTTTTAGGTCTGTCCATGATCTCCCAAGTCTTGTTCTTCCACAAGGAATCCATCTCATCCTTCATAGCCTTTAACCACTGTTTTCCTTCACTACTTTCAACTGCATCTTTATAATTCTCAGGTTCTGGGTTAGATAAATTCTCAGCCACATTACAAGCATAATTTACAAGATCCTCAAAAACATATCTAACCGATGCTCTTCTATTTCTAGTAGGCCTATCTCTAGTCAACCAGAAATCACCTTCCTCACCAATTATTTGATCATTTTCATTTGGATCCTCTAAATTACCTTCATCCTGATTTTCAATATCACCAGTTGTAGTAACATGTTGTTCAAGCTCCACCTCAAGATTAATTCCATCATTTCTAGGCACAACATCAGCAACTTCATTTTCAACATTTTCAGTATGAACCTCATTTTCAGTATTAACAGTAATTTCAGCATGTTCAACATTTTCCAAGTTTGGTTCCAACTGTTTAGCATTTTTATTATTAGGAAAGGTGGATTCATCAAATCTAACATCTTTACTGATAATAACCCTTTTATGCCCATCTTCTAAACACCACAGCTTATATGCTTTCACCCCATCAGGATAACCCAAAAACAAACATTTTAATGCTCTAGGTTCTAGTTTCCCATGCTTCACTGTTGCATAAGCAGCACAACCAAATATCCTAAGCCTATCATAATCATCTAAACAACCAGTCCACACTTGCATAGGAGTTTTAAAGTTCAAAGCAGAAGATGGACTTCTATTTATCAGATAACAGGCAGTATGAGCAGCTTCTGCCCAAAATACTTTAGGCAAACCAAATTGTAATAGCATGCATCTTACTCTTTCTAAGATAGTCCTATTAAACCTTTCAGCCAACCCATTTTGTTGAGGATTACCTGGGGCAGTATGGTGTTTAACAATGCCACATTCTTTACAGAAATTAAGAAAGGCACCATCTAAGTATTCTAGTCCATTATCAGTCCTAAGATACTTTACCTTCCTGTCAGATTGATTTTCCACCACCATTTTCCAGTCCTTGAAAGTTTCAAAAGCCTCTGATTTCTGTGCTAAGAAAAATACCCAAGATCTTCTGGTAAAATCATCAATGAGAGACATAAAATATCTTTTACCACTATGGGATTGAACCCTTGTTGGTCCCCAAAGATCAGAATGTATATAATCAAGTTTTTCTTTGGTAACATGTTTACCTTTACCAAAACTCAATTTAGTCGATTTACCTAGAACACAGTTTTCACAAAACTTAAGTTTGTCTATATGATCATTGCCAAAACAGCCTTGATCATGTAACTTATTTAAACCAATTTGGCCTAAGTGTCTTAGTCTTAAATGCCATAATACAGTTCTATCTTTGTCAGATTCAGTGTAATCCACACTATTGATCACATCAGGATATCCTTCTAACACATATATGCCATTCTGCCTTTTTCCTTTCAATTTCAGCACATCATCCTTATATACTTTTATTTCACCATTTTCAGCTTTAAAGATGCAACCATGTGCTTCTAACATGCCTAAAGAAATTAAATTTCTTTTCAGTTCAGGAACATACCTTACTCCTGAAATTTTTACCTTAGGTCCATCTTCCAATTTCATCCAGATGATGCCTATTCCCATCATCTTGCAAGCTTTATCATTTCCCAAATGCACTGTTCCTTTGTCTTGAGCTTGAAACTCCATCAGCCATTCCTTGTGAGGTGTCATATGATATGAACACCCACTGTCTAATATCCATCTACTAGATGAAGAAGTTTGAGTCATTGTTAGGGCCTCAGCAGTCTCATAAGAGTCTTCAGCCAAAGCAGCATCACCCTTGGGAGTTTCTTTCTTTTTCCTCTCAGGGCAATCCTTCCTCCAATGACCAGGCTTGTGACAGAAGAAACAGGTGTGCTTCTTCTGTTCTTGAGTAGAACTGGAACTAGTACTGGCCTTATCCCTATCATTGAACTTCTGGGACTTATGCTTCTTCTGAAAACCTTTCTTGTGAAAGCCTCCATAAGCCACCAGACCATCAGCAGAATCCTTCTTGGGTTTCATCTCCAATTGCTTCTGTTTCAGGGCTGCCAAGACTTCCTCCATAGATAGAGTTTCCCTTGAATACTTCATTGTATCCACTAGAGTAGAATATGAGGGAGGCAATGCATTCAGCACCATAATGGCCTGATCCTCATCCTCAATCTTCTCCTTAATGTTCTCAAGATCAATAACAATTTTAGCAAAATCATCAAGATGTTCATCAATGGACTTACTTCCATCCATCTTGAATCCAAACAGCTTGCCCTTCAATTAGATCCGATTCGTCAGAGTGTTGGTCATATACAAGGACTCCAACTTCAACCACACAGCAGCGGCAGTCTTCTCCCTGGATACTTCCCTTAGGACCTTGTCACCGAGATGAAGGATCAATGTGCTATAAGCCATTTCCTGCATCTCTTCCCTCTTAGCCTCAGGCACAGTTGCTGGGATACCATCGGTGACCAAAGCCTTCGCCACTTTCATCTGAACCAGAATAGCCTTCATTCTTTGTTTCCAAAGCGCAAAGTCACCTTTGCCATCAAATCTTTCGAGCTCTACTTTCGTTGACACCATCTCTGCACCCTATCGCCTCTGATACCAGTTTGTAGAGATTCTACGCAGTTGATCTAGTACAGAATGGATGAAAACAAATGCGGAAAAGAACACAAAGATATATAGTGGTTCAGATCCGGATGATCCTACTCCACTCGAGAAGAGGCACGGCTTTATTAATCAAATTGGTAATAGTACAATGATCACAACACTCACAGGAAACTACGCACTTGAAATCAGATCTCAATTCACTCTCAATCGAACGAATTTCTCTCTGCAAATCACGAACCCTAATTTCTGTTTTCTGGAAAACGAAGAAGATGATTGAGTCAACCCGGTGAGCCACCTCGCTTTTATATCCGTTGCTTTGAGCCGAAAAGAGCGCTGATCAAAACGATGTGCTCCACATATCAGCTTTCCCGAAACGATGTCGTCCAATTAACCAGGCGTGCACTCCCAATTAGACAAAACGGCACCGCTCGATTCCAACTGCCATAACAGACATTCCCGCTAAACTGGAACGGCTGCGTTCCATTAAACGAAATCTTCTGTTAAGCCAAAACGAGCCAAAACGTCGTCGCTTGCTCCCTAACCATCGATTGGCTATCCGGTCGGGCAAAAGCTCCATCCGATCGGCGGTCCGGTCGTGCATCAGTTCCTCCCGGTCGGCCACCCGGTCGGACCTCCGAGTGCAACTCCAGCCTACACGGTCGGCTATCCAGTCGGCCACCCGAGAAAATGCCCGATCGGCTACTCGAGCTCCTCACCTCCAAGTCTCTGCAAACCTATGTACTCTTGCCAATATCCCATATGTGATTTCAGAATCAAAAACTACAATATCAGTGAATAAAACCTTGCACTGGGAATCAACTATTAACTTGCCAACTGATATCAAATTAACTTTGAACTCAGGAACCAGAAAAACTCCAAATAGAACTAATCCATTTTGCAATTTACAATTTCCACTCTACTTGATAATAAATCTTTCACCACTAGGCAATATCACACCATAATCTCCTTTCAAATCATGAATGTCACTAAGCATCTCAGTCTTGTAAGTAAAATGACATGTAGCTCCACTGTCAGTTATCCAACAATCAAGAGTAGTAAAAGTATTATAGGAATAATTAGTACCTGCAGCATTATAAGAAAAGGCAGTACCTACCATTTCCATATGTGTGCTAGACTGATTCATTCCTCCAGACTTTATCATATTCATGATCTGATTGAGTTGTTCAGTTGTGAATGAACCACTAGCTTGGTTGGTAGTATTGGCTGCCTCCTCATTCCCATTCACATTGTTGGCTGAAAACTTTTTAGTTGTTCCTTGCTTATAAGATTCACTTCCATTATGGAGTTTGTGACCAGGGGGATACCCTATCAGCTTGTAACAGTTCTCCTTTAAATGTCCAGTCATTTGACAAGGAGTACAGAAGAGTCTAGGCTTGTTCTTATTAAAACCTCCTCTCCCTGCACTCATTTGTCTCATTTGACCACCAGTATTCTGTCCATTTTGGTAAGAATTGCTTCCTTGAGTAGGTTGATAGTTCCCCTGACTATGCTGATAGTTGTTGTTCTGACCAAACATAGCAGATGCCTCAACGTATCTAGTCTTGGTAGCACTTCTTTGACTCTCCTCTCTAGTAACCATTTCAAAAACAACGTCCATATCAGGGACTTTGGACATAGCAAAAACTTGAGTCTTGATCATTGAGTAACACTCATTCAATCCCATAAGAAACTGGACAACTCTGTCCTCCCTTTTCTCATCATCAGCCTCTCCACAACAAACACAGTTGCCATTGGCTGGACAAACACTAATCTTCTTTATAGAGTCCAACTCTTGCCAAAACTTTGAAAGCTTTCCATGATATGTCGCCACATCCATATCCCCTTGAACTAGGCTATTGGCCTCTTTCATCAGACCTGATTTCATAGCAAGGTTGGTTCCAGCGAATCTAGCATGGAGGATGTTCCAGGCAGTCATGACATCATTACCTTGGCATGAAAGATTTGTCCAACAATATCCTTCGAAACTAAACTAATCAGCCACGACATAATCACATCATTACATCGCTGCCACTTTGCCCGTGCCTTCCGATCATCGGGCTTCGGATACTTACCTTGTATGAAGCTCAGCTTCAATCTCGCAGACAAGGCTATCTCTATGGATTTCTTCCATGAAACGAAGTTATCCCTACCTATCAAAGCCTTAGTAACAATAGGATTCCCATTCACTTCATTCTTACTCACATAATACATATCATCGTCATCAGAATCAACATCAGATACTACATCAGACCTTGAATTCGAGCCATCTCCAGTCGATGTTGTCATTTCAAATCCACCCAACCAAATTCAATGAATTTGAGAATAAGTCAGAGACGCTTACCAGCTTTCCAATTCTGCTCTGATACCATGTGAAACCGAGCTCGCCAGAGCTCCGATCAGTTCGTCATGGATTCTGATCGAAGAGAGAACGAAACTGGATTAGGGGGAAAATTGTTAGATAGTTTATTGATTTACCAAAAGTGTTTTAAAAACAAAAGAGGGAAGAAAAACGTGAACCAAAACGACGTCGCTACAGCCATGATAGGTCTTATGTAAAGCGACGATGTTTTATCACCAAACCAAAATACAGTTTTCACTATACAAACTACTTAACCCTCCTGTTACAAATCTTTCAATTCGTCTAACAGTAAAACCTAAACTTTACAAATGTACACAAATCTATAACCTGCATTATCAGTTGACAGGGTTTAGTGTGGATGAGCTGTAGTGATATTGAAAATTTAACAGAAAGATTTCAAGGGGGCCTTTTCGTATCAGGAGGAATGGGATGACTAAGAGAGATTTTTTAAATGCTCAAATTGATGACAGAGGAGGAGGTGTTTGCTGCGTTTCTCAGACGGTATTGGACGCTGAAGGGTTCAGTTTCTTTTGTTCATCGTCAGATTTGAGAACAAAGAAGACTTGGCAGTTCGATGGGAATGTTATATTTGATGTGTGGCGCATTCAGCACTTAACGAATACACCAGGCTGGGGATTTGGGTGCAGTTCCATGGGAACCATATTGATTGTGTGGTGAATGATTACGAATTGATTTGCTGAAAAGTTATCACAGTGACCTTCCATGGCTGGTGCTGGGCTACTTCAATGAGGTGCTATTTAGCTGGGAGGCCTAGCCGAGAATGGCAGATGCCAAACTTCAGAGAGGCTCTAGCTGATTGCAATCTTGTGAATTTGGGCTTCAAAGGAATTGCTAAGAGGATTTTGAAGCAAAAGCGAGATTTGACAGAGCTTTTGGCAACCTAGCTGGAGAATGCTCGTACAGGTTTGTTGTTTGCAGAGAAGAGGCAGATCAAAGTTGGAGCCCTCCAGAAAATGAGTTCAGCTGAATTGATTGTGACGGAGCGTGGGATCCTGTAAGGTGGTGTGTTGCCGGAATCCGGCGAGTGAAGGGAGTTTGGGGAGAACAGAAGTTAGAGGAGAGGGATAATTTGTTGATTGTTCATTGATTTCTCATTCTTCGTTACAAAGCTTATTTAACTCATAGTGCCAACGGCTACATGACAAATTGTACTGTTGGTCAGATTGTAACTCAGTCATGTAATAACGCTCAGATTTGGGTGTATTGCTCTGCAGCTGCAGCGTGCTGCTGGTGCAGCTCTTGCTTTGTTGTCGGTGGTCCCCTCATGCTCATGGTCTGGACCACTCCTTCCAGCTATGATGTGTGTTGTGCTTTGCTTGCTGAATAATCTCGTTACATTACTCCCCCTCTCAAAAACGACCTTGTCCTCAAGGTCGGAAACTTCCGGTGGTCTTGGCGATGAGAATAAGAAAACTATGCTGTGCCAAGTAAAGATGGAAGAAATAAAATTCCAAACAAACTTCCACACAAAAACAACCCGCAGCTCCAATCGTTGCATCATTCGCAAAACCTCATCCCCATGTGGCAAGTGAACCACATATAGCATCATGTCATTGTTTCTTGTTGACCATACCTTTGCTGCCGTAGTATGGGATGACTTCATCAAAAAGTATTCCTCATGGGTCTCATACTGGACTTGTGATATAAGATATGAGTGTGCTGCTGTGACGTTCACTTTCCTATGCATTCTCAAATTGAAAATCTGGCAAGAATTTTCTTCCCCATCAGTTGCTAACTGATAAACATATGGCGAGAAGCTGAGGGCTAATACATGCTTATCATGGCCCTCAAATGCAGGAATGCGTCTTCCAGTTCGTATATCCCAAACTCGTGCAAGGGCATCTAGCAAGCTAGAGGTCAGAAGGGAGCCATCATGGTGAAATACTATCCCATAAACGCTAATAGTAAGGCATCCTTGAGGAAGTAAATCCACACTAGAGTAAACATTCCACGAACACCATGTTTTAGCAGAGCTAGTAGCAGTCAAGTACTTCCCTGGTTGTTGGAAAGCTATGTGAGCCGGTAGGTATATATTATCTTCAAATGATATCAGGAAAGTGCTTTCAGTGGCCCACAATTTCGCAGCTTCGTCAGCAGATGCAGTTGCAAATCGATTGTGGAAAGGAGAGAATGCCGCATCAGCTGCGTGCCCGATGGTATCAAACTTATCCAAGTGGAAATTTTTTAATAATGACTGCAGCTCGCGATCACCCCATGCCATTTGAGCAACTTCTTTATATTGAACCAACTTACCTTTCCAACGTCCATACATGTGTCGTGGCACTTGCCTATGTTGTGAGCTGTGACGACGAATGATCTGCCCAAACTCTACATAGAAGGGGATTTGAACATGAGTCCAATTCTCGTCATAGGTAACCAATATAATTTTCATTTCTGCATCAGCACCTACTGACTGGTTGTCAAGAGTGTCTGCCAAGAGATTGATCTCTAAGAGTGTGCCACCAGTTTTACAAACAATCTTGTACAGCTTTTTCAGTTGGGCTCTGTTAATTTGAGCGACAGTTTTGGCTAACGGCTCAACATCAAACTCAGATCTCTTTGTGCTGCGCGTGTGGAAGAAGTTTACATAACCAGCATATTTGAAAGTCGTCTTCGAACCACCAGGTTTTGCAAGCAACAGAGCATTCACAAATGCACCAAAACTCTCTAGTAATTTATCATCCACAAGAGTCACCTTCCCATTTCCCACATGCACCTTGTAAGTGCTATCCATTCTGAAAATAATGCGAACTTGTCTGGCCTCTTCGACAGCCTTAGCAACATCAAAAATAATTATCCCTATTCTGACAAGTCGAGACAAACCATGCCATCCGAAGACCCTACCCAAACTTTGAATAGGATGTATCAGTTGTGGTAGGGCTATACAAGTATCCAATTCATCAATTTTGAAAGTTCCATTCAAAATTCCTACATTTAGATTTGCAGCACTTACCATGTATGCCCCTGAAGCTTCATCATCATCTTCCATGAGGGATTTTCTTGCAATGACTTCAACAATAATAGTGGATTCGAAATAAAAAATCCCACTACAAGAAAATATATTAACATCTCTTGGTGTTCCAATATAGTGACACTGATGATCAACGACAAGCCCCATAGCAGATGACATTGATGCTTGGTAGAAAATCAACACTTGACATACCTCTGCAAACTTATGATTTGAATCCTCAAGAACTTGCACATCATCTTTAAATATGACCAATATTGGGGAAGAAGGAATAGATATTACCCTTGTAGGCAACTTAATTGAGTCGTCATTCATTTCTAACTTCAGCTTCGGGACAAAATCAGATTCCTCGAGAGGCAACAATTCATCTTGTTCGTCCTCGGCCATTTTCAGATATAATGCCAAAGCCTTGAGCAACTCCAAATTGAATGTCAACTTATGATAACAATATGAGAAAAGCCATCTGACTAAGCAGACCCCAATCCCAGCAGTCATCACAATCTCAATGAAGTAAGTCTTATTTAGCCAGCTTCCTTTATCATAATTATCACTCAACCTGTTAAACCAATCTTGCCACAAATCAACAATCCAAAAAAATTCAACCTTCCCAATCTCGAGTGACAAAGACTCAGTCAACAAATTTCTATATGGCATTAAAATTTGAGAACTCTGAACATCCAACAAAGTTAAAGGGAAGCCCCTGATACAAGCTATGATCTGAGAGACTCCTCTAGGTACATGAGGAATTTTAGACAGCTTGTCCCTGCACAACAAATTGTTGTATATTGTCCAAATTCTCCCACCTTCATTAACTTGTATCAACACTGTCACCACCCCATCAGCAGTCCCCAAACCAAGTGTGACACTCAATAACAGCAAGCCTTTAATCCTCTCATTTTCTTCACCACTTAAAATTGGAGCATACACCAACTGATCAGTAAATCTCCATAAAAAGGTGGAGTCAGGAAATCCCAAATACCAATGTATGAGGTTGCCAAACTCAGCTAAGATACCTCTACATATGACAAGATAACTAGTGATATCTGGAGGCAGTGGAGGAGGTTTTTGAACCCAAACCAGTAAGTTTCTACCATCATTCCAGCGACATATGGTGCCTGAACTCTCTATGAAATCACTCAACATCTCACAACATGAAAAAAATGTCTTAGTAGCATTTTCACGAACACCTGCTATGCAGAAACTGAAATTGATGCACAGCTCACTAATTGGAATTTTAAACCCTGGCTCTTCGTCAACTTGTCCAATATCAGTCATAGTCGCTACACGAACAGGTAAGAAAGCAATAGGAAATTTTTCGAATGTTACCTCAGTGCCAGTTACAGCCATAAGAGCCAATTTCTCCGGATCCAGGTATGGATTAACATCCAAACTGAAATCGTCGTCGCTCGACTCTGCCACAACATCAACCACTAACTCTAACTCCATAGGGTTTATGAGACTCGAATCAGACTGAACAACAGCAAAATCATCCGTAACTTCTACTACAACATCTGTTAGAGCCGATTCAACTAGTGCAGACATGTTCGGTTTTTCCGCTTCCTCATCGGCCAAGGCTGTAAGGGTGACTAACAGGGGTGGTTTCTGCAACTCCTTGACAGCTTGCTGGCGGTCGTCGGTGAGGCCGAGGCGACTTTCAATGGACTCAATGGTCTTCGTGATTCGTTCTAGGGTTACGACAACCGTGGCCATCATCTCCGAGTGGTTGGGCATGGTGGGAGGTGGTGAGGTCGGTGATGAAAGCACCAATGTAAGGTGGTGTGTTGCCGGAATCCGGCGAGTGAAGGGAGTTTGGGGAGAACAGAAGTTAGAGGAGAGAGATAATTTGTTGATTGTTCATTGATTTCTCATTCTTCGTTACAAAGCTTATTTAACTCATAGTGCCAACGGCTACATGACAAATTGTACTGTTGGTCAGATTGCAACTCAGTCATGTAATAACGCTCAGATTTGGGTGTATTGCTCTGCAGCTGCAGCGTGCTGCTGGTGCAGCTCTTGCTTTGTTGTCGGTGGTCCCCTCATGCTCATGGTCTGGACCACTCCTTCCAGCTATGATGTGTGTTGTGCTTTGCTTGCTGAATAATCTAGTTACAGATCCCCTGTCAGGGATTGGTTTGGTTTGTAGGGACAAGTTCAATTTGGGACAAGTTCAGTTTGTGCGAGCTAGTTGGATGGATGGGGTCTGAAGAAGGTGTTATTAGTGTCCGATAGTGCGGAAGTTCTATTTATGCTCACATGAAGAGGGTGCAGGAGGGAATCTGATCCGAAGTGGATTGATGAGTGCCTAGAGATGCTGAACAACTATGATAGCTGGAGAGTTGCTCATGTGCTCAGGGAGGCGAATATGGTGGCTGGTTTACTCGCAGAGAGAGCTAGAAGAAGTGGCTGGAGATGGACATCTGACAGTTCTATTCATTTGTTTATTTCTTCAGTTGTTAGGCAAGCCAAGACTTATCTAAGGCGGGGCTAATGTAATTGTCATTGCTGTTTCTTCTTCTTAAGAACGTTTTCTTCATATATAAAAAAGACTTGTACTCGACCTTTTATGGAAGAGAAAATTATATGTTTGATGAACATACGTCACATTTTTACAGATGCGATAAATCATCGAGGTCTAACTCCAATTTTTACTCGATCCAGGCCGGATTTCCCATCGAGAGGATTGCTTTGCTGCTGCTGTAAGTAGTCTTTATATCTCATTCCAATGTATGCTGCAGGGTTGGTTTCATCATCTAGCAGCTCTGCTGCTGGCCTGACAATGGCATTCAACGATGGCCCGTGCGCCATAGCTATTGAAATCCTTGTAGACTTGTTGTTCACCACGGCTCGATGGAGAACACTTTTGTACCTCCCATTACTCAATATCTTCACATCATAAGCAGTTCTCCTTATTATGCCACTTTAAGTTTTGTATGTATTTTAAATAAAAAGAGTTTTGTTTATCAAATCCAATTTTTTTTATTTCAATATATTCTTTTCTATTATTTCAGCAAGATAATGAATAATGAAGCAAGTGTGCAAACCAAATAGGAATTTGAGCAAGATACCTCTAAATGATCACCAATGTTGACTAGAAATGCGCCGGGGATGGCATCCACATTGACCCATTTTCCTCCATGCTGCAGCTGAAGCCCTCCAATGTTGTTCTGGACCAGCAAGGTCAGGAGGCCGTGGTCTGAATGTGGAGTCATACCCATTGCAAGATCTGGCTGCGGGCATGGCGGATAGTAGTTTGCTGCTAGAACCTGCAATCCCTTATCAAGGTCCAAAGCCTTGTCCATGTACATTGGTTCTAGCCCCAAGCTCTCGGAAATCGCTTGGAGTAATTTTCTGGCAACGTTTCTAGTCTTGGTACAGTAGTCAAATGCTATCTCCCTGCATCCATAAAAGCCTCACTGACTTGAACATATAGACAAAATACGAATTCTGACACCATTGTTTTTTTTTGATACATGGGTTAGTTTGTTAGCTAGAAATCTTTACTACGGAGTATTTGATTTCGATTACTTTTTTAAAATTAAATTCCACTATTATATTATATTATATCTGATCATTTGACCAATAGACCACTACCCAGAGCACGAATTGGTAAATATTGATACTAAAAAGTTTTCATTTCTGTTCTTGCCGATGTAAAATAGTTTTAACTGAATATGAAAAATGTGTTAAACCTGAAACTGGCAGGGGTGTGTGGAGAGTTAAATTGAGGATGAACCAGGACCTTCAAGTAGTCCTTCCAGCAAAGAACCTTATCAACTGCAGCATTGAAACTAGTCCCAAACCTGATTCCATCCAGCACACTTTCCCCTTGAAATTCCACCTTATCTTTCTCTTCCATGTTGAAAAACTCCCCACAAGATTCAATCACGCGCTGCACAAGATCCTCTGAAACCCCATGATTGATCACCTACACACCCAAAACAAAACATATAAGATCATCACCATGAGGTTTTCTTGTATAAATTACAATAAATGTTGTAACTCAATTTGTCAACACAGTATGATACTTACCATGAAGAAGCCCCAGTTGTGGCAGGCTTGGCCAAGTTGATGGATTACTTGAAAGCGTTGGGTTGAACAGTTAGATGTGAGGAAGGCAAAGTCTATGACAGGGAGTGGGATGTCCGGTTCTGACGATGCTAGGGATGTGTTTGAGTCTGCATAGAAGACATAGTTGGAGGGGATGGCGGTGAGGTGTGGTGATTGTGATATCAGTGTTCTTATAGAGTTGAGCTTCTTTTGCAGTTGGGGAAGATCATCAGATGATTGATCAGGCTTGGCCATCATGTATGTGTGGTGTGGTTGATAATTGTGTTTTGCAAAGAAGGAGATATAATTGTGAAAACTTGCCCAATCATTTTATTCAGATATTGTGAAGCCAAGCCACTAACTAAAACCAAGATATCTTTTCTACACAATGTATCCTCCTTCGTCTTGATTTAATCATTGTCATTTTTGTATCAATGTCCGAAATTCAACATTTTGTAATTCTACTGAAGTCCAAAAAATTTAGTGATTTTTGGTTATTAATCATTCTAACCAGTGTGGGGGATATCGTAGTGCCATTCAAATGCTTTTTTTCAAACCTATATGTTTCGTGCCACCACTGTTGCATAATTGTATCTTGTCATAAGAGGCTAGTTATATTGGAAATTATTTATAAAAAAAAAAGAAGAAGATACAATTTAAGTAGACCTGTTAAAAATGAGGATAAATCTAAATTTATGTATCATTTATGCTTGCAGAAGAACATGTACATGAAATCAACGGAGTTCCAAGGGCGTGACCGTGACGTATCAGTTTATTTGGTTTTCACTCTACTTATGAAGGCCACATTGCTCGTATTATACAGTTATTGTTACACTTTGTATAAGCTATATTAGTTACTTGATTTTAGTTACAAAAGATTGACACTGGAACAGGATACTGGGTAAAGCAATATTCTACCCAAGCGAGAACAAAGAACAGCTAACTATTCCAAGTAGGACAAAACAATTTACACAGGTTTAGCCTGCTTTCGCAAGCTCAATTCTGCACCCAACACTGCCTCTATGGCTCTATTAATTTACCACAACAAAGCTTACGGACTGACGCGAGCTGCTGAATCTAATAAACAGACGAACGCCTTTCAATTTTTGATTATCGCACTCAACCCTAAATCGCGAAAACTGATACCCGCGTCAATCAGAGTTTTTATCCAAAATGATCTATCTGAATTACCTGTGATTTTAAAGAATTGTCAAAACAGATATGTAGGCTCGTTTTGGTCATTTGCGATATACCAAAAATCATAGGGGTCGTTTTGGATAAAAACTCCATCAAGCTTATACCTTATACACACTTCTCACTATTTACAAGAATGCCACTCGTCAAAACTACACCGTTTGGACACCAGCTGAACCTAATGAACCGAAAATATTCTTAATGATTAATTTGTTTTGTTTTTTTTGATAGGAAAATCATAGAGGTGGCGGCAATCTATCATGTTATCCGTCCGTGAAAAATTAGTCCGTTTAATTAACAAGTTGAATAAACCCAAAACGTATTTATTAAACCCAAAACCCGCTTAATCAGTTTATCTTATTATATATTTATATTTAAATAATTAAAAATTTATATAATAAATATATAAATTATCAAATATTGTATTATTTTAATTTAGTAATATATTTTAAATAAATATTTAGATAATGTTGATAACTGATTTTTTTTTTGAAATATTAAATAATGATACATTACAATTTTTTAAACCAATATAAAAACATCTATGGATTTTTCCTATGGTTAAATTCGAGGATGAGCAACATGAAACATATATAATCATGTTTTAAATTAATCTGAATTCAATATTTCATTTTGAAACATATTTAGTCATATTTAAAACTAACTAGGTTAAACGGGTTAGGCGGATTAAACGGGCTAAACGCTCTTAACCCACTAAACGGGATAATTTCCTCTCATTTGCTTGTTGACGATTTCTATTCAAACTCTGAGCAAATAGACATATTTCTTCGCTTGCATCATTCAACATTGACTTGGTTCAATGATGATGCATGTATCATTGTCATACATTGTGGAATCTCTCACATTATAATTTTATTATTTGACAATGAAACAAGTATAATTTTTTGAAGACTAAAAAAGATTAAACGAGCTAAACGGGTTCACCCGATTAACCCGTTAAAAACTCGCCCGTTAAACCCGCTAATGTTAAACGGGTTTTAATGAATTTGACCCGCTAAGTGTTTATAACCCGCCCGTCCGCCCATTTCACCACCCCTATAAAATCATAAGCTAAACAATGTTACATACTGCACGCTAACATATCATTACGAGCTGCAAAAGATAAAAATATAGGAACAGCGTCCATTGACTTCCATCTCCACCTCTCGTCTGCACGTGCTCCACCTTCCAGTACGTGATGCCATGATTCCAGCATTTACCTGCAATCGTCCAACCATGATCCCATCTTGGATGAAGAAGAATTAGCTAATAAGGCTTGGACGACCTCCACATTGTCTGAGTGAAAAGTAACTTTGCATAAGCTTTCCTTCCTTGCCAGTTCCATTCCTAGCCTCAATGCTGCACATTCCACTTCCAAAATACTGTATTGGTTGTCCAATGGTGTCGCTGCAACAAACTCAATAACTCCTTTGCTATCTCTGCAGATTACACCGATACCTCCTTCATTAGAGTTAGGATTCCATGCTCCATCACACGTAATTTTAAATCTACCTTCTTCAGGGGCTGCCCAGCGATCTCCTGCTTCTGGCCTGCTAACCACGAACATGTAGTTAGCCCTGGTAAAATCATTTACCATGCATCTAACTTTTGAAACTGCCAGAGAAATATCAACTTCTTCATTGTCATGTCGGATCTTATTTCTATTCCACCAAATCCACCTTGCTCCGCTAAAAATCTTAATTAATTCATCACTATCCAACTCCTGCATACAATACGAGATCCAGTCTGCCAGCGATGTGAAGTTGAAGCTCAGAAACTGAGATGATGATAACAGTCTACACCAGAATTCTTCCGCCCACCAACAATTCAAAAATAAATGCACCGCGTCTTCTTCTTTGTAACCACACACCACACATTTCATATCCACACTACATCCTCTCTTGATAAGGTTGGTTGCCACCGGAACAGCATTGTGAAACAGTTTCCACATAAATATCTTTGCCTTATTCTGCACTTTGGTCTTTCAGAATTTTTTTCCAGAATGCCTTAATCTCAGCCTTGTTAGATCCTTCACCTTGCACATGTACTGCTTTCTTATTCTCATTAGGGATGCACAATCGTTCCGGACCGGGACCGGAATTTTTGGAAAACTCAGAGTGAAACCCGGACCGGATCAGGTATATTCGGGTCAGGTCGGACCGAAACCGGGACCGGATGATATATATGTTTATGTTCAATTCCGAAAAAAAACCTGTCCTAATGCATTCTAATTGTTTTGTAGTTAAACTGAATGCAACAGGAACAAGGACAAAACACAAAAGTGATACTGATACAAGAACAAAACATAAAAGTGACACAAAAGTGATCCAGGCTTGAGGCTCCCACTGAGTGCATTTTCATTTTTCATTGCTTCACTAGCATTCATTCCTTTGCTTCTCCACTGCCTCTTCCATTTGTTTAGTATATGAAGTCCTTTCGTCAACCTATAACACATCAACTAGCTACCACTTCTTAAAGGAATATCAAAAGCATAAAAGAAAATTAATTTGACCAATAACCACATATGAGAAATATCAACTAACAATGGGAATCGGGAACAGACGAACAGTTTTCATTCAGTTAAAAACAAACTAGTGTCTTATACCTTGTGCTGAATTCTTGCCTACAAGCTGTTTCAACCTTAATCACAAACAGTACAAACTTCATAGAAGGACTACCAATCTACCTTAAAGATTTCTTCTCAGAGTTGGATTTGAACAATTAAACTCAACCTCTACAACATCATATCTAGACTTAAAGGCTCAAACTGGCAGAACATTTTACATCAGATCAAAATGTTGGCTTAGACTGTTATAAGTTATAACTGAATCTATGTTGAGTACAGCCAAAGGAAAAGCCAAGTGAAGAATGTGTGGCAAAATTGTAGGCAAAGCAAGCACATAAAGCATCAGAAAGATGAAAACTTGAGCCAGAAAAGATGAGTAAAGACAGATTTCAAGTGTTCCAAAACAGCAAAAAAAAAATCTTTACTTGAAAAATTAGTTGTTGTCTTGCTTGCTTACCAATAGACAGATCAAAGCAATCAGCAGCTCTAGGGCTACCCATTCCAGGAGCTTCTTCAGCAACTTCATTACAAGAATTCCAAGCTTCAAATGCAACCCTAAGTCCATCACTCTTCATACCTGGATCTCCAACAAGAGACATCTCACCACCACTTTTAGCTCCTTTACAAGACAGACTCAAAACTCCCACCACAATGAGCCCAAACAAAACCCTCACCAGTGATTGCGATTGCGTTCGGCTTGTGGAGTCGCATTTGTGATTGTGTTGTGGAGTCGCCAGTCGCGTTCGGCTTCGACTGGTTCGTAGGGTTAGGAATTTAGAATAGAATTAGGAAAATAAATAAATAATAAAAAACAGGTTTTTATTACGGTCCAGACCGGACCGGAATGTGTAATTACGGTATGGATCGGGACCAACCCGTAACCCAAAAATTCCAAAATATGTGACCCGTGGATCGATCCAGTACCTGTCCGATCCTGCACTAACCCGTAAAATCCGGTCCGGTCCGGTTTTTCGTCCGGATGTAATTTGTGCATCACTAATTCTCATCCTGTAGTAAATAATCGTAAGCTACCCTTGATGAGAACTCCCCATCACTTCTCAATATGTTCTTTGACTCCTGATTTCCTCCACTCCCAGCTAACCAATTCTTCAGAATACCCAGCCCCTCATATATGCTTCTCCACACCTAAGAAGGCCTTAACACCTAAGAAGGCCTTATCCCTAAATGTGCTTCGAGAAGATTAGTAGAGTGAAAATATCTCGCCTTATACAACTTACTAATAAGCAAATCTGGCTTGACAAGTATTCTCCAAGCATGTTTAGTAAGAAGAGCCAGGTTAACTAACTGAAAATTCTTAAGCCCCAGACCATCTTCCTCTTTCACTTACTGCAATTTCAATTTGTCCAACCAGGCTATATATCTGCCCTCCCTTGTGTCATTCCACCAGAATGAGGATATGATACTATTCCACCTGTCTACTATTCTTTTGGGCACTCTAAAACAGGAGAGAGCGTAAACTGGAATAGCTTGCACCACAGATTTTATTAACACTTCTTTCCCTGCCACCGATAATAATTTTTCCTTCCAGCCGTTAACATTCTTCCACATTCTGTCTTCAAGGTAATTTAGCATAACAGAGTTCCTTCCATTCAAACAAATGGGCAAGCCTAAATAACTTTCAATTCTATTCACCATTCTCATTCCCATAAAACTGCCAATATACCTAGTCGGATTCTAATTAATGTTATTAAAAATCTACGATTTATTGTAATTGATTCTCTGCCCAGAAGTATTCTCAAATTCCCTTAGCACCGTTTTCAGCCTCAATATATTATCTATATCAGCTTTGACAAATAGAATACAATCGTCAGCAAATAAAAGATGTGAAATTGAAGAAGCTGATCTACTAACCTTTAACCCTTGAATTTCTCCAGTGCGATGTGCTCCTTCCAACCTTCTTGTCAACCACTCCATACATAAAACAAACAAGTAGGGTGATTAGAGATGGAAGTGGGTTACGAAACTCGTGGATTGGCCCGCGTGGATCGTGGGTCGACCCGACCCAGCCCGACCCGCGCAACCCAGCTCGTGGGTCGAGAGTGGTGGATTCAACTCGTGGGTCGGGTTGGGTTGATTAAAACTCAACCCAGCCCGACGTAGCCCAACCCACGGGTTCGACCCATGGGTCCGACCCGCGAGTTCGTGGGTTGACTCGACCTACTAACTGCTCCGATGTCAATTGTGGCATCCGAAGCATGTTCACGATTGAATGATACTACAATTGAGATGTGCATTTGCTTGAAAGACTAGCTTGCTGCTGAAAGAAGAGAACAAGACACGACAAAAATTAATTATAAAACTGGAGATGAACAAGAATGATTTTTCACTAGTATTATATTTCACTTTCTGAGTATCTTTTATGATCAATTGACCTTAGACTTGTAAAGTTGAACTATTAATAAAGTTTCAACTTAGAATTTGTGTCAGGCTTTCACTTAAGTGTGTAATTCACTTGAGCCAGGAAGTTTGACTTCCAACTAATAAATAAAATAATTTTTTAAATTAATATTTACTGAACCTTTTTTAGTTTGTTACTTAGATAATAAGTTATTTTAAATATAAATTGTATGAAATATTTGATATTTAATAACTAAGTATTTTAAAATTAATAATTTATGGGTTCAACCCTTGGGTTGGACCCAACCCGACCCAACTCATTTATGATGGGTCCGACTCGTGGGTTGGACTGGGTCCAAAATTTTTACTTCGACCCGGCCCGTGGGTCGACCCGTTACTATTTTAACCCAGCTCGAACTCACACGAATTACACTGTTTCGACACAGTCCGACCCGTGGGCCGACCCACTTCAATCTCTAAGGGTGATAGAGGGTCACCCTGCCTTATGCCTCTTTTTGGAGAAAAAAATATCAGAAACAATATCGTTAATCTGAATACGGTAAGCTACAGTTCTGACACAATTCATTATTTTCTTTATCCATAGTTCAAGAAATCCCATTCTTCTCTGAATTTCTTCCAAGAAGTCCCACTCCATTTTGTCATAAGCCTTGCTCATATCGACTTTGATGCAATAGTATCCGGCACTTTTACCTGATCTAGTTATCATGAAATTCATAAGTTAATGAGCAATCAGAATGTTATCCGTGATTAATCTCCCCCGGGACAAATGCACTTTGACTAGGAGAGATACACTCATGGAGAACAATCTTTAATCTGTTACCGAGGGCCTTTGTGATTACCTTCATAGCCACATTACACAGACCGATTCGTCTGAATTCTTCCAAAGTGACTGGGGACTTAGTTTTTGGGACTAAAGTAATTAAGGTCTCATTCATTGCTTGACTGACCTCCCCTCCTTCGTTCAGAAATTTCAAAGAATGCTGAAATAAATCCTCCTTCACCAGCTCCCAATTTTCTTGTAGTGCCGAAAACCCATATGGACATGAGGCTTTAGTGGATCCAATCTGATAGACAGCATTCTGGATTTCAGTTCTCATGAAAGGGGCACAAAGTGACTCTGCATTTTCAGCACTGACTGAATTACTAATAGTACTCATCAAACTCTGCCATTCTGGGTATTTTCTTGGGAGAGATGAGCTAAAAATACTAGAATAATAGCTCACTGCCTCTGAGCAAATTTTAGCTTCATCTGTAATCCAAGCACCATCTATACCCTTGAGGCTCTGGAATGGAAGAATCTAGTGTTTAAATCTCCTTCTCGTAGTCATTCAATTTGGGACATTTGACGCCATAATAACTCCTCCCTTGCAAACCATTCATCCAGTTTAGCTATACAACCTCTGATGTTCCGAATCTCTAGTTGTTACCTAATTTCTGCAATGCGCTTTTGGACTTTACCAAATACTGAACTATTCCAACTAGCTAACTCCTTCCGATACATTCTAAGTTTAGCTATAAGATCCAGATTGTTGTTTTCACTCTTCCCCCAACTATCTCGTCGCTATGCCTTGACCACATTGGTTCAAATCGAAACAATCTCTTTTTTGCACAAAATACTTTCTTTTAGAAATTAACTAGCAGAGGTAGATGGTCTGGTGTATTGGAAATAAGATGGGAGACTTCGTACCTATTGAATGTAGTTGCTGAGTCGTCTTTGTATTTACTTCGCAGCAACAAGTTGTATAGGGTCTTCAACGGTTGTGAGAGTATCGTCACTTTGTAGCCTTCTTCTTATAGTTGTGTGATAATGAATAGTGCTTGGATAGCAATTTGAACCACGTAATCGCTGTCCGAATTCAATATTTCCACCCTATTCTATGCCTTGGGTTGCAGGAAATTTGAATATGAGATACAATCCAAATTGTTGAAAACACTTTGTTTCTAGGCAAAGATAACAAAGCACAACTTAGGGTTTGGGTGTGTTGTAAATCAAGAGAAAGGATTTTGATGTTTCTAGCAATTGCACAGCACAATTTCGTGTGTTATGAATGAGAAAACAATCTCAATTTATAGAGAAACAATCGGGTATGAACAGTAGATGCGACTGTAGACTGAACAGGCACACCTATTGCAGTTGTGCGGTCGCACAGTCCTGGTGTGCGCTCGCACGCCAGTGAAACGTTGCAACTTTTTGCCTTGTTTTGCAGCCTTGTGCGGTCGCACAGTACTGGTGTGCGCTCGCACAAACTTGACCAGACGCACAGAAATCTTGTGCGTTCGCACAGTCTTGTGTGCGTTCGCACAAACTTGACCAGACGCACAGAAATCTTGTGCGTTCGCACAGTCTTGTGTGGTAGCACAGTCTTGTGCGGTCGCACACTTTCCCTGTGCGCTCGCACACATGCGTCCGTACTGATCTAAACCCTAAAATCACTAACAATCCTCCCCCATTTTTGGGTTTCCCTTTTGATTCACAAAATACCTTGTTTTAAGCAAGACACGCATAAGCAGAAATGTCACTACGGATTGAATTTCCGCATAGTGTAATCACGCATACAATATACCCGAATTGAAATGGTGTCACTAAGGATTGAACCAATCAATTCATTTGGGTACTTGACGGCGACACACGCATGTGTTACTTCACAAACCGTTAAGTTTACTTGACTCTTGATGGCCCTTGAGTCCCTATCCATTCATAAACGTATTGAGATTAAACCCGATCTCTCATGAAGCGACCAGAAACTTCACGTTTACATAGGTAGATTCCTTTGTGGGTCACACAGCCCAATCGTGCTCCTACACCTAGCACTTTGTCAAGCAATCTATTAAGAAGAGTTCATCTTCAACCTAGACCTTTGTAGGTACTGAACACACACTTGGGGATGCATATTTGTGTTCATCAATCTTCTTAGGAATGGGCTTTCCGCATTGAATTCAGCTCTAACGCTAGTTAGATGTGAATTGGGTGTCCCATGACTAGATGATTATATGGGTTTCAATCCCATCCCCTTCACAGACTTAGTGATCACTTCCCTAACCAATCCCTTTGTTAAATGATCGGCTAGATTCTGCTGTGACTTTACAAAATTCACAGATATTACCCCATGCGTAATGAGCTCTCTTACCGCACTATGTCTAACACCCAAGTGTCTAGACTTCCCATTGTATACATGGCTATACACCTTAGCCAACGCTGCAGCGCTATCACAATGAATTAATATGGGTGATATCGGTCTCTCCCACAATGGTATTTCATGAATCATGTTCTTTAGCCATTCCGCTTCTTTCGAAGCTGCGGCTAGAGCAACAAATTCAGATTCCATTGTTGAGCTACTGATGCAAGTTTGTTTCTTGGATGCCCACGAAATCGCACCTCCCCCAAGCAGAAATACCCATCCACTTGTGGAAGAATGATCCTCTTTGTTAGAAATCCAACTTGCATCCGAATATCCTTCAATGACCGAAGGAAATTCTGAATATACAAGACCTAGGTTCATTGTTCCCTTAAGATACCGAAGTACCCTATGAACTGCTCGCCAGTGATCCTCGCTAGGATTACTTGTATATCGACTTAGCTTGCCCACCGCAAAAGCTATGTCAGGTCTTGTACTTGTCATCGCATACATCAAACTTCCGATGATCCTTGAATACTCAAGCTGTGACACTGGGGCTCCCTTATTTGGAAAAAGGTGTTTGGAAGATTCAAAAGGAGTATTCACTGGATGACAATCCAAATACTTGTACTTCTTTAATACTTTCTCAATATAATGAGATTGTGTTAAAGCTAAACCCCCTTTTACTCTTTCTATTCTTATACCAAGAATAACTTCCGCCTCCCCCATGTCCTTCATGGAAAACTTAGATGATAAAAATTCCTTTGTTTGATTTATGCACTTTATGTTAGTGCCAAAAATCAACATATCATCTACATATAAACAAATGATGACTCCATTTCCAGAATCGTCAAACTTGCTATATACGCATTTATCCGATTGATTTAAGATAAATCCATCGGAAAGCACCACTTCATCAAATTTTTGATGCCATTGCATAGGTGCTTGTTTAAGTCCATATAACGACTTAACAAGCTTGTATACCTTGTGTTCTTGTCCCGTTACAACGAAGCCTTCCGGTTGTTTCATGTATATTTCTTCCTCTAAATCGCCGTTTAGGAAAGCAGTCTTTACATCCATTTGATGTACTAGTAACTTATGGATAGATGCTAAAGCAATCAACAATCTGATTGTTGATATTCTTGCAACCGGTGCATAGGTATCAAAGTAGTCCAAACCAAATTTTTGTCTAAAGCCTTGAATAACCAACCTTGCTTTAAATTTATCAATGGTTCCATCCACTTTCATCTTCTTTCTGAAGATCCATTTATTTCCCAATGCTTTATGACCTTGTGGTAAATCTACCAAAATCCAAGTGTTATTTCCCACTATTGAGTCCATTTCATCATTAATGGCTTCTTTCCAAAATGATACATCTTGGGATTTCATGGCTTCATCAAATGTCTTAGGATCATCCTCAATGATATGGCAATATACATATTGCAAGCCAATGTCTTCCCGAGTTCCTTCTACTAGGTACATTTGAAAATCATCACCAAATGATTTTTCTTTCCTAGCCCTCTTACTCCTTCTATTTTCTGAAATTTGAGGTTCATTTGATTCTTCAACTATACTAGGTGCAAGAGTCAAATCTCTAGGCATGCTAATTGATGAAAATCTCTTTTCATCAAATATGGCATCTCTCGATTCAATGATAGTATGAACCGGAACTTGCTTATTAGGTTCTATAACGTAGAATCTATAAGCCAAAGAGTGTTGGGCATATCCTATGAATATGCATTCAACTCCCTTTTCTCCTAAAGTTTTTATCTTAGGTAGAGGTAGTCTTACCACTGCCCTACATCCCCAAACTCTAACATGTGCCAAGCTTGGCTTCTTCCCATGCCAAATTTCATAAGGAGTAAGGTTGCTAATATTATTAGGAACCCTATTCAGTAAGTAACAAGCCGTTAACATGGCTTCACCCCAAAATCCGTCGTTTAGACCCGAGTAAGAAAGCATGGCATTAACCATTTCTTTCAAAACTCTGTTTTTCCTTTCCGACACACCATTTTGTTGAGGTGTGTAAGGAGCTGTGGTTTCATGAATGATACCAACACTTTGGAAATAACTAGGATTAAAGTATTCCCCACCTCTATCGGTGCGCAACTTCTTAATAGAAATTCCCTTTTGAAGTTCAACTTCACTCTTATAAATCTGAAATTTATCAAGAGCTTCATCCTTGGAATGCAATAAGTATACATAACAAAATCTAGAACAATCATCAATGTATGTTACTACATATTTTTTGTTTCCTAGAGATGGCGATGCATGGAAATCACATAAATCACTATGTATCAAGTCTAGTATATTGCTTTCTCTAGTAACCTTATAAAATGGTTGTCTAGTAATTTTGGTAAGCATGCAGGTTCTACATCTATCAATGTTCATGTCAAATGAGGGAATTAAATTATGCTTTGACATTTTAAGTAATCTCTTGTAATGAACGTGTCCTAAACGTGCATGCCATAGTGTGGATATGTCAACATGTGAACTTATTGAATGAGTAGGTATTTCATGCTCATAATTCATGTAAATAGAACAAATACTTTCATTAATACTTAACTTGAACATTCCATTACACAAATATCCTTTGCCAACAAATATACCACCCTTTGACAACACATAGTTATCGGCTTCATACACTTGCCGATAACCTTGTTTGTTTAGAACAGTACCCGACACAATATTTTTCCTAATATTAGGTACAAACAGAACATTACACAGAACAACAGTTTTTCCACTAGAGAACTCTAGTTCTACACGGCCTAGTCCAAGGATTGGGGCAGTTGACTCGTCTCCCATGTGAAGAACTCTTCCTTCACTTGTAGCGGCAAATGACTTGAATAATCTTTTGTCTCTACACACATGTGCCGTAGCACCGGAGTCAACCCACCATGAAGTCTCATCATCCTGCAAAGCAAAGATTTCAGAAAAATTAGAAACATAATCCACATTAGAATATGTATCTACATTAGTTTCCAAATCTGAAACTAACAAATTCTGACCTTGAGATTTCTGCTCTTGGTTTTTATTACCAAAAGCCTTGTCTTGAGCCTTCTCGCTCTTCCCCTTTCCTACGCGGCAGTCACGCTTAAAGTGCCCCGCTTTCCCGCAAGTCCAGCATACGTTTTCTTTAGACGGTTGCTTCTTTTTGTTAGGACCTTTACTAACATACTCATTTGGCCTCTTCTTGCCTTTGTTCTTGTTCATCTTTTGAGAGCTTGTCTCCAATACATTAACCTTAGGCAAGGTTGTATCCACTTCCATCACGTCATTTTCACGCACACGAAGTTCCTCCTCCATTCGCAATTCCTTTGCGAGTTCCACAAGAGAAATGTCTTCCTTCTTGTGCTTCAAAGTACGGCGGAAGTCTTTCCATGCCAGTGGTAATTTGTCAATGATACTTGACACCAAGATGGCTTCATCCATCTTTAGATTTCTTTGAGCAAATTGCCCCAAGATACGTTGTATCTCATGGAACTGTTCCATTACAGGACGAGAGTCCACCATCTTGTAGTTATTAAAATTACTAACAAGAAATTTCACGCTCGAGGCGTCCTCAGCCATATACTTGGCTTCAAGAGTGTCCCATAACTCTTTTGCAGACTCTACGTTTTGATACAAATCGAAAAGAGGATCGGACATACCGTTGAGGATATGTCCTCTTGCGATGTAGTCGTCGTTCTCCCATTTGTTTCGTTCACGGAATGCTCCCACTGGTGCGTTATCTCCAACTTCTGGGCATGGTGTGGACAGCACGTACACCACTTTGAGATTTGTCAATAGGAAGTGCATCTTCCTCCTCCAACGCCTAAAGTCGGTTCCTTCAAACTTGTCCAATTTCTGGAATTGGTGCATCATATCCCTCACGCTCGCCATTGAATTGCAGAAAACTATTGAATTCGTTTGTAGTTGCTGAGTCGTCTTTGTATTTACTTCGCAGCAACAAGTTGTATAGGGTCTTCAACGGTTGTGAGAGTATCGTCACTTTGTAGCCTTCTTCTTATAGTTGTGTGATAATGAATAGTGCTTGGATAGCAATTTGAACCACGTAATCGCTGTCCGAATTCAATATTTCCACCCTATTCTATGCCTTGGGTTGCAGGAAATTTGAATATGAGATACAATCCAAATTGTTGAAAACACTTTGTTTCTAGGCAAAGATAACAAAGCACAACTTAGGGTTTGGGTGTGTTGTAAATCAAGAGAAAGGATTTTGATGTTTCTAGCAATTGCACAGCACAATTTCGTGTGTTATGAATGAGAAAACAATCTCAATTTATAGAGAAACAATCGGGTATGAACAGTAGATGCGACTGTAGACTGAACAGGCACACCTGTTGCAGTTGTGCGGTCGCACAGTCCTGGTGTGCGCTCGCACGCCAGTGAAACGTTGCAACTTTTTGCCTTGTTTTGCAGCCTTGTGCGGTCGCACAATACTGGTGTGCGCTCGCACAAACTTGACCAGACGCACAGAAATCTTGTGCGTTCGCACAGTCTTGTGTGCGTTCGCACAAACTTGACCAGACGCACAGAAATCTTATGCGTTCGCACAGTCTTGTGTGGTAGCACAGTCTTGTGCGGTCGCACACTTTCCCTGTGCGCTCGCACACATGCGTCCGTACTGATCTAAACCCTAAAATCACTAACAATCCTCCCCCATTTTTGGGTTTCCCTTTTGATTCACAAAATACCTTGTTTTAAGCAAGACACGCATAAGCAGAAATGTCACTACGGATTGAATTTCCGCATAGTGTAATCACGCATACAATATACCCGAATTGAAATGGTGTCACTAAGGATTGAACCAATCAATTCATTTGGGTACTTGACGGCGACACACGCATGTGTTACTTCACAAACCGTTAAGTTTACTTGACTCTTGATGGCCCTTGAGTCCCTATCCATTCATAAACGTATTGAGATTAAACCCGATCTCTCATGAAGCGACCAGAAACTTCACGTTTACATAGGTAGATTCCTTTGTGGGTCACACAGCCCAATCGTGCTCCTACACCTAGCACTTTGTCAAGCAATCTATTAAGAAGAGTTCATCTTCAACCTAGACCTTTGTAGGTACTGAACACACACTTGGGGATGCATATTTGTGTTCATCAATCTTCTTAGGAATGGGCTTTCCGCATTGAATTCAGCTCTAACGCTAGTTAGATGTGAATTGGGTGTCCCATGACTAGATGATTATATGGGTTTCAATCCCATCCCCTTCACAGACTTAGTGATCACTTCCCTAACCAATCCCTTTGTTAAATGATCGGCTAGATTCTGCTGTGACTTTACAAAATTCACAGATATTACCCCATGCGTAATGAGCTCTCTTACCGCACTATGTCTAACACCCAAGTGTCTAGACTTCCCATTGTATACATGGCTATACACCTTAGCCAACGCTGCAGCGCTATCACAATGAATTAATATGGGTGATATCGGTCTCTCCCACAATGGTATTTCATGAATCATGTTCTTTAGCCATTCCGCTTCTTTCGAAGCTGCGGCTAGAGCAACAAATTCAGATTCCATTGTTGAGCTACTGATGCAAGTTTGTTTCTTGGATGCCCACGAAATCGCACCTCCCCCAAGCAGAAATACCCATCCACTTGTGGAAGAATGATCCTCTTTGTTAGAAATCCAACTTGCATCCGAATATCCTTCAATGACCGAAGGAAATTCTGAATATACAAGACCTAGGTTCATTGTTCCCTTAAGATACCGAAGTACCCTATGAACTGCTCGCCAGTGATCCTCGCTAGGATTACTTGTATATCGACTTAGCTTGCCCACCGCAAAAGCTATGTCAGGTCTTGTACTTGTCATCGCATACATCAAACTTCCGATGATCCTTGAATACTCAAGCTGTGACACTGGGGCTCCCTTATTTGGAAAAAGGTGTTTGGAAGATTCAAAAGGAGTATTCACTGGATGACAATCCAAATACTTGTACTTCTTTAATACTTTCTCAATATAATGAGATTGTGTTAAAGCTAAACCCCCTTTTACTCTTTCTATTCTTATACCAAGAATAACTTCCGCCTCCCCCATGTCCTTCATGGAAAACTTAGATGATAAAAATTCCTTTGTTTGATTTATGCACTTTATGTTAGTGCCAAAAATCAACATATCATCTACATATAAACAAATGATGACTCCATTTCCAGAATCGTCAAACTTGCTATATACGCATTTATCCGATTGATTTAAGATAAATCCATCGGAAAGCACCACTTCATCAAATTTTTGATGCCATTGCATAGGTGCTTGTTTAAGTCCATATAACGACTTAACAAGCTTGCATACCTTGTGTTCTTGTCCCGTTACAACGAAGCCTTCCGGTTGTTTCATGTATATTTCTTCCTCTAAATCGCCGTTTAGGAAAGCAGTCTTTACATCCATTTGATGTACTAGTAACTTATGGATAGATGCTAAAGCAATCAACAATCTGATTGTTGATATTCTTGCAACCGGTGCATAGGTATCAAAGTAGTCCAAACCAAATTTTTGTCTAAAGCCTTGAATAACCAACCTTGCTTTAAATTTATCAATGGTTCCATCCACTTTCATCTTCTTTCTGAAGATCCATTTATTTCCCAATGCTTTATGACCTTGTGGTAAATCTACCAAAATCCAAGTGTTATTTCCCACTATTGAGTCCATTTCATCATTAATGGCTTCTTTCCAAAATGATACATCTTGGGATTTCATGGCTTCATCAAATGTCTTAGGATCATCCTCAATGATATGGCAATATACATATTGCAAGCCAATGTCTTCCCGAGTTCCTTCTACTAGGTACATTTGAAAATCATCACCAAATGATTTTTCTTTCCTAGCCCTCTTACTCCTTCTATTTTCTGAAATTTGAGGTTCATTTGATTCTTCAACTATACTAGGTGCAAGAGTCAAATCTCTAGGCATGCTAATTGATGAAAATCTCTTTTCATCAAATATGGCATCTCTCGATTCAATGATAGTATGAACCGGAACTTGCTTATTAGGTTCTATAACGTAGAATCTATAAGCCAAAGAGTGTTGGGCATATCCTATGAATATGCATTCAACTCCCTTTTCTCCTAAAGTTTTTATCTTAGGTAGAGGTAGTCTTACCACTGCCCTACATCCCCAAACTCTAACATGTGCCAAGCTTGGCTTCTTCCCATGCCAAATTTCATAAGGAGTAAGGTTGCTAATATTATTAGGAACCCTATTCAGTAAGTAACAAGCCGTTAACATGGCTTCACCCCAAAATCCGTCGTTTAGACCCGAGTAAGAAAGCATGGCATTAACCATTTCTTTCAAAACTCTGTTTTTCCTTTCCGACACACCATTTTGTTGAGGTGTGTAAGGAGCTGTGGTTTCATGAATGATACCAACACTTTGGAAATAACTAGGATTAAAGTATTCCCCACCTCTATCGGTGCGCAACTTCTTAATAGAAATCCCCTTTTGAAGTTCAACTTCACTCTTATAAATCTGAAATTTATCAAGAGCTTCATCCTTGGAATGCAATAAGTATACATAACAAAATCTAGAACAATCATCAATGTATGTTACTACATATTTTTTGTTTCCTAGAGATGGCGATGCATGGAAATCACATAAATCACTATGTATCAAGTCTAGTATATTGCTTTCTCTAGTAACCTTATAAAATGGTTGTCTAGTAATTTTGGTAAGCATGCAGGTTCTACATCTATCAATGTTCATGTCAAATGAGGGAATTAAATTATGCTTTGACATTTTAAGTAATCTCTTGTAATGAACGTGTCCTAAACGTGCATGCCATAGTGTGGATATGTCAACATGTGAACTTATTGAATGAGTAGGTATTTCATGCTCATAATTCATGTAAATAGAACAAATACTTTCATTAATACTTAACTTGAACATTCCATTACACAAATATCCTTTGCCAACAAATATACCACCCTTTGACAACACATAGTTATCGGCTTCATACACTTGCCGATAACCTTGTTTGTTTAGAACAGTACCCGACACAATATTTTTCCTAATATTAGGTACAAACAGAACATTACACAGAACAACAGTTTTTCCACTAGAGAACTCTAGTTCTACACGGCCTAGTCCAAGGATTGGGGCAGTTGACTCGTCTCCCATGTGAAGAACTCTTCCTTCACTTGTAGCGGCAAATGACTTGAATAATCTTTTGTCTCTACACACATGTGCCGTAGCACCGGAGTCAACCCACCATGAAGTCTCATCATCCTGCAAAGCAAAGATTTCAGAAAAATTAGAAACATAATCCACATTAGAATATGTATCTACATTAGTTTCCAAATCTGAAACTAACAAATTCTGACCTTGAGATTTCTGCTCTTGGTTTTTATTACCAAAAGCCTTGTCTTGAGCCTTCTCGCTCTTCCCCTTTCCTACGCGGCAGTCACGCTTAAAGTGCCCCGCTTTCCCGCAAGTCCAGCATACGTTTTCTTTAGACGGTTGCTTCTTTTTGTTAGGACCTTTACTAACATACTCATTTGGCCTCTTCTTGCCTTTGTTCTTGTTCATCTTTTGAGAGCTTGTCTCCAATACATTAACCTTAGGCAAGGTTGTATCCACTTCCATCACGTCATTTTCACGCACACGAAGTTCCTCCTCCATTCGCAATTCCTTTGCGAGTTCCACAAGAGAAATGTCTTCCTTCTTGTGCTTCAAAGTACGGCGGAAGTCTTTCCATGCCGGTGGTAATTTGTCAATGATACTTGACACCAAGATGGCTTCATCCATCTTTAGATTTCTTTGAGCAAATTGCCCCAAGATACGTTGTATCTCATGGAACTGTTCCATTACAGGACGAGAGTCCACCATCTTGTAGTTATTAAAATTACTAACAAGAAATTTCACGCTCGAGGCGTCCTCAGCCATATACTTGGCTTCAAGAGTGTCCCATAACTCTTTTGCAGACTCTATGTTTTGATACAAATCGAAAAGAGGATCGGACATACCGTTGAGGATATGTCCTCTTGCGATGTAGTCGTCGTTCTCCCATTTGTTTCGTTCACGGAATGCTCCCACTGGTGCGTTATCTCCAACTTCTGGGCATGGTGTGGACAGCACGTACACCACTTTGAGATTTGTCAATAGGAAGTGCATCTTCCTCCTCCAACGCCTAAAGTCGGTTCCTTCAAACTTGTCCAATTTCTGGAATTGGTGCATCATATCCCTCACGCTCGCCATTGAATTGCAGAAAACTATTGAATTCGTTTGTAGTTGCTGAGTCGTCTTTGTATTTACTTCGCAGCAACAAGTTGTATAGGGTCTTCAACGGTTGTGAGAGTATCGTCACTTTGTAGCCTTCTTCTTATAGTTGTGTGATAATGAATAGTGCTTGGATAGCAATTTGAACCACGTAATCGCTGTCCGAATTCAATATTTCCACCCTATTCTATGCCTTGGGTTGCAGGAAATTTGAATATGAGATACAATCCAAATTGTTGAAAACACTTTGTTTCTAGGCAAAGATAACAAAGCACAACTTAGGGTTTGGGTGTGTTGTAAATCAAGAGAAAGGATTTTGATGTTTCTAGCAATTGCACAGCACAATTTCGTGTGTTATGAATGAGAAAACAATCTCAATTTATAGAGAAACAATCGGGTATGAACAGTAGATGCGACTGTAGACTGAACAGGCACACCTGTTGCAGTTGTGCGGTCGCACAGTCCTGGTGTGCGCTCGCACGCCAGTGAAACGTTGCAACTTTTTGCCTTGTTTTGCAGCCTTGTGCGGTCGCACAGTACTGGTGTGCGCTCGCACAAACTTGACCAGACGCACAGAAATCTTGTGCGTTCGCACAGTCTTGTGTGCGTTCGCACAAACTTGACCAGACGCACAGAAATCTTGTGCGTTCGCACAGTCTTGTGTGGTAGCACAGTCTTGTGCGGTCGCACACTTTCCCTGTGCGCTCGCACACATGCGTCCGTACTGATCTAAACCCTAAAATCAGTAACAATCCTCCCCCATTTTTGGGTTTCCCTTTTGATTCACAAAATACCTTGTTTTAAGCAAGACACGCATAAGCAGAAATGTCACTACGGATTGAATTTCCGCATAGTGTAATCACGCATACAATATACCCGAATTGAAATGGTGTCACTAAGGATTGAACCAATCAATTCATTTGGGTACTTGACGGCGACACACGCATGTGTTACTTCACAAACCGTTAAGTTTACTTGACTCTTGATGGCCCTTGAGTCCCTATCCATTCATAAACGTATTGAGATTAAACCCGATCTCTCATGAAGCGACCAGAAACTTCACGTTTACATAGGTAGATTCCTTTGTGGGTCACACAGCCCAATCGTGCTCCTACACCTAGCACTTTGTCAAGCAATCTATTAAGAAGAGTTCATCTTCAACCTAGACCTTTGTAGGTACTGAACACACACTTGGGGATGCATATTTGTGTTCATCAATCTTCTTAGGAATGGGCTTTCCGCATTGAATTCAGCTCTAACGCTAGTTAGATGTGAATTGGGTGTCCCATGACTAGATGATTATATGGGTTTCAATCCCATCCCCTTCACAGACTTAGTGATCACTTCCCTAACCAATCCCTTTGTTAAATGATCGGCTAGATTCTGCTGTGACTTTACAAAATTCACAGATATTACCCCATGCGTAATGAGCTCTCTTACCGCACTATGTCTAACACCCAAGTGTCTAGACTTCCCATTGTATACATGGCTATACACCTTAGCCAACGCTGCAGCGCTATCACAATGAATTAATATGGGTGATATCGGTCTCTCCCACAATGGTATTTCATGAATCATGTTCTTTAGCCATTCCGCTTCTTTCGAAGCTGCGGCTAGAGCAACAAATTCAGATTCCATTGTTGAGCTACTGATGCAAGTTTGTTTCTTGGATGCCCACGAAATCGCACCTCCCCCAAGCAGAAATACCCATCCACTTGTGGAAGAATGATCCTCTTTGTTAGAAATCCAACTTGCATCCGAATATCCTTCAATGACCGAAGGAAATTCTGAATATACAAGACCTAGGTTCATTGTTCCCTTAAGATACCGAAGTACCCTATGAACTGCTCGCCAGTGATCCTCGCTAGGATTACTTGTATATCGACTTAGCTTGCCCACCGCAAAAGCTATGTCAGGTCTTGTACTTGTCATCGCATACATCAAACTTCCGATGATCCTTGAATACTCAAGCTGTGACACTGGGGCTCCCTTATTTGGAAAAAGGTGTTTGGAAGATTCAAAAGGAGTATTCACTGGATGACAATCCAAATACTTGTACTTCTTTAATACTTTCTCAATATAATGAGATTGTGTTAAAGCTAAACCCCCTTTTACTCTTTCTATTCTTATACCAAGAATAACTTCCGCCTCCCCCATGTCCTTCATGGAAAACTTAGATGATAAAAATTCCTTTGTTTGATTTATGCACTTTATGTTAGTGCCAAAAATCAACATATCATCTACATATAAACAAATGATGACTCCATTTCCAGAATCGTCAAACTTGCTATATACGCATTTATCCGATTGATTTAAGATAAATCCATCGGAAAGCACCACTTCATCAAATTTTTGATGCCATTGCATAGGTGCTTGTTTAAGTCCATATAACGACTTAACAAGCTTGCATACCTTGTGTTCTTGTCCCGTTACAACGAAGCCTTCCGGTTGTTTCATGTATATTTCTTCCTCTAAATCGCCGTTTAGGAAAGCAGTCTTTACATCCATTTGATGTACTAGTAACTTATGGATAGATGCTAAAGCAATCAACAATCTGATTGTTGATATTCTTGCAACCGGTGCATAGGTATCAAAGTAGTCCAAACCAAATTTTTGTCTAAAGCCTTGAATAACCAACCTTGCTTTAAATTTATCAATGGTTCCATCCACTTTCATCTTCTTTCTGAAGATCCATTTATTTCCCAATGCTTTATGACCTTGTGGTAAATCTACCAAAATCCAAGTGTTATTTCCCACTATTGAGTCCATTTCATCATTAATGGCTTCTTTCCAAAATGATACATCTTGGGATTTCATGGCTTCATCAAATGTCTTAGGATCATCCTCAATGATATGGCAATATACATATTGCAAGCCAATGTCTTCCCGAGTTCCTTCTACTAGGTACATTTGAAAATCATCACCAAATGATTTTTCTTTCCTAGCCCTCTTACTCCTTCTATTTTCTGAAATTTGAGGTTCATTTGATTCTTCAACTATACTAGGTGCAAGAGTCAAATCTCTAGGCATGCTAATTGATGAAAATCTCTTTTCATCAAATATGGCATCTCTCGATTCAATGATAGTATGAACCGGAACTTGCTTATTAGGTTCTATAACGTAGAATCTATAAGCCAAAGAGTGTTGGGCATATCCTATGAATATGCATTCAACTCCCTTTTCTCCTAAAGTTTTTATCTTAGGTAGAGGTAGTCTTACCACTGCCCTACATCCCCAAACTCTAACATGTGCCAAGCTTGGCTTCTTCCCATGCCAAATTTCATAAGGAGTAAGGTTGCTAATATTATTAGGAACCCTATTCAGTAAGTAACAAGCCGTTAACATGGCTTCACCCCAAAATCCGTCGTTTAGACCCGAGTAAGAAAGCATGGCATTAACCATTTCTTTCAAAACTCTGTTTTTCCTTTCCGACACACCATTTTGTTGAGGTGTGTAAGGAGCTGTGGTTTCATGAATGATACCAACACTTTGGAAATAACTAGGATTAAAGTATTCCCCACCTCTATCGGTGCGCAACTTCTTAATAGAAATTCCCTTTTGAAGTTCAACTTCACTCTTATAAATCTGAAATTTATCAAGAGCTTCATCCTTGGAATGCAATAAGTATACATAACAAAATCTAGAACAATCATCAATGTATGTTACTACATATTTTTTGTTTCCTAGAGATGGCGATGCATGGAAATCACATAAATCACTATGTATCAAGTCTAGTATATTGCTTTCTCTAGTAACCTTATAAAATGGTTGTCTAGTAATTTTGGTAAGCATGCAGGTTCTACATCTATCAATGTTCATGTCAAATGAGGGAATTAAATTATGCTTTGACATTTTAAGTAATCTCTTGTAATGAACGTGTCCTAAACGTGCATGCCATAGTGTGGATATGTCAACATGTGAACTTATTGAATGAGTAGGTATTTCATGCTCATAATTCATGTAAATAGAACAAATACTTTCATTAATACTTAACTTGAACATTCCATTACACAAATATCCTTTGCCAACAAATATACCACCCTTTGACAACACATAGTTATCGGCTTCATACACTTGCCGATAACCTTGTTTGTTTAGAACAGTACCCGACACAATATTTTTCCTAATATTAGGTACAAACAGAACATTACACAGAACAACAGTTTTTCCACTAGAGAACTCTAGTTCTACACGGCCTAGTCCAAGGATTGGGGCAGTTGACTCGTCTCCCATGTGAAGAACTCTTCCTTCACTTGTAGCGGCAAATGACTTGAATAATCTTTTGTCTCTACACACATGTGCCGTAGCACCGGAGTCAACCCACCATGAAGTCTCATCATCCTGCAAAGCAAAGATTTCAGAAAAATTAGAAACATAATCCACATTAGAATATGTATCTACATTAGTTTCCAAATCTGAAACTAACAAATTCTGACCTTGAGATTTCTGCTCTTGGTTTTTATTACCAAAAGCCTTGTCTTGAGCCTTCTCGCTCTTCCCCTTTCCTACGCGGCAGTCACGCTTAAAGTGCCCCGCTTTCCCGCAAGTCCAGCATACGTTTTCTTTAGACGGTTGCTTCTTTTTGTTAGGACCTTTACTAACATACTCATTTGGCCTCTTCTTGCCTTTGTTCTTGTTCATCTTTTGAGAGCTTGTCTCCAATACATTAACCTTAGGCAAGGTTGTATCCACTTCCATCACGTCATTTTCACGCACACGAAGTTCCTCCTCCATTCGCAATTCCTTTGCGAGTTCCACAAGAGAAATGTCTTCCTTCTTGTGCTTCAAAGTACGGCGGAAGTCTTTCCATGCCGGTGGTAATTTGTCAATGATACTTGACACCAAGATGGCTTCATCCATCTTTAGATTTCTTTGAGCAAATTGCCCCAAGATACGTTGTATCTCATGGAACTGTTCCATTACAGGACGAGAGTCCACCATCTTGTAGTTATTAAAATTACTAACAAGAAATTTCACGCTCGAGGCGTCCTCAGCCATATACTTGGCTTCAAGAGTGTCCCATAACTCTTTTGCAGACTCTACGTTTTGATACAAATCGAAAAGAGGATCGGACATACCGTTGAGGATATGTCCTCTTGCGATGTTGTCGTCGTTCTCCCATTTGTTTCGTTCACGGAATGCTCCCACTGGTGCGTTATCTCCAACTTCTGGGCATGGTGTGGACAGCACGTACACCACTTTGAGATTTGTCAATAGGAAGTGCATCTTCCTCCTCCAACGCCTAAAGTCGGTTCCTTCAAACTTGTCCAATTTCTGGAATTGGTGCATCATATCCCTCACGCTCGCCATTGAATTGCAGAAAACTATTGAATTCGTTTGTAGTTGCTGAGTCGTCTTTGTATTTACTTCGCAGCAACAAGTTGTATAGGGTCTTCAACGGTTGTGAGAGTATCGTCACTTTGTAGCCTTCTTCTTATAGTTGTGTGATAATGAATAGTGCTTGGATAGCAATTTGAACCACGTAATCGCTGTCCGAATTCAATATTTCCACCCTATTCTATGCCTTGGGTTGCAGGAAATTTGAATATGAGATACAATCCAAATTGTTGAAAACACTTTGTTTCTAGGCAAAGATAACAAAGCACAACTTAGGGTTTGGGTGTGTTGTAAATCAAGAGAAAGGATTTTGATGTTTCTAGCAATTGCACAACACAATTTCGTGTCTTATGAATGAGAAAACAATCTCAATTTATAGAGAAACAATCGGGTATGAACAGTAGATGCGACTGTAGACTGAACAGGCACACCTGTTGCAGTTGTGCGGTCGCACAGTCCTGGTGTGCGCTCGCACGCCAGTGAAACGTTGCAACTTTTTGCCTTGTTTTGCAGCCTTGTGCGGTCGCACAGTACTGGTGTGCGCTCGCACAAACTTGACCAGACGCACAGAAATCTTGTGCGTTCGCACAGTCTTGTGTGCGTTCGCACAAACTTGACCAGACGCACAGAAATCTTGTGCGTTCGCACAGTCTTGTGTGGTAGCACAGTCTTGTGCGGTCGCACACTTTCCCTGTGCGCTCGCACACATGCGTCCGTACTGATCTAAACCCTAAAATCACTAACAATCCTCCCCCATTTTTGGGTTTCCCTTTTGATTCACAAAATACCTTGTTTTAAGCAAGACACGCATAAGCAGAAATGTCACTACGGATTGAATTTCCGCATAGTGTAATCACGCATACAATATACCCGAATTGAAATGGTGTCACTAAGGATTGAACCAATCAATTCATTTGGGTACTTGACGGCGACACACGCATGTGTTACTTCACAAACCGTTAAGTTTACTTGACTCTTGATGGCCCTTGAGTCCCTATCCATTCATAAACGTATTGAGATTAAACCCGATCTCTCATGAAGCGACCAGAAACTTCACGTTTACATAGGTAGATTCCTTTGTGGGTCACACAGCCCAATCGTGCTCCTACACCTAGCACTTTGTCAAGCAATCTATTAAGAAGAGTTCATCTTCAACCTAGACCTTTGTAGGTACTGAACACACACTTGGGGATGCATATTTGTGTTCATCAATCTTCTTAGGAATGGGCTTTCCGCATTGAATTCAGCTCTAACGCTAGTTAGATGTGAATTGGGTGTCCCATGACTAGATGATTATATGGGTTTCAATCCCATCCCCTTCACAGACTTAGTGATCACTTCCCTAACCAATCCCTTTGTTAAATGATCGGCTAGATTCTGCTGTGACTTTACAAAATTCACAGATATTACCCCATGCGTAATGAGCTCTCTTACCGCACTATGTCTAACACCCAAGTGTCTAGACTTCCCATTGTATACATGGCTATACACCTTAGCCAACGCTGCAGCGCTATCACAATGAATTAATATGGGTGATATCGGTCTCTCCCACAATGGTATTTCATGAATCATGTTCTTTAGCCATTCCGCTTCTTTCGAAGCTGCGGCTAGAGCAACAAATTCAGATTCCATTGTTGAGCTACTGATGCAAGTTTGTTTCTTGGATGCCCACGAAATCGCACCTCCCCCAAGCAGAAATACCCATCCACTTGTGGAAGAATGATCCTCTTTGTTAGAAATCCAACTTGCATCCGAATATCCTTCAATGACCGAAGGAAATTCTGAATATACAAGACCTAGGTTCATTGTTCCCTTAAGATACCGAAGTACCCTATGAACTGCTCGCCAGTGATCCTCGCTAGGATTACTTGTATATCGACTTAGCTTGCCCACCGCAAAAGCTATGTCAGGTCTTGTACTTGTCATCGCATACATCAAACTTCCGATGATCCTTGAATACTCAAGCTGTGACACTGGGGCTCCCTTATTTGGAAAAAGGTGTTTGGAAGATTCAAAAGGAGTATTCACTGGATGACAATCCAAATACTTGTACTTCTTTAATACTTTCTCAATATAATGAGATTGTGTTAAAGCTAAACCCCCTTTTACTCTTTCTATTCTTATACCAAGAATAACTTCCGCCTCCCCCATGTCCTTCATGGAAAACTTAGATGATAAAAATTCCTTTGTTTGATTTATGCACTTTATGTTAGTGCCAAAAATCAACATATCATCTACATATAAACAAATGATGACTCCATTTCCAGAATCGTCAAACTTGCTATATACGCATTTATCCGATTGATTTAAGATAAATCCATCGGAAAGCACCACTTCATCAAATTTTTGATGCCATTGCATAGGTGCTTGTTTAAGTCCATATAACGACTTAACAAGCTTGCATACCTTGTGTTCTTGTCCCGTTACAACGAAGCCTTCCGGTTGTTTCATGTATATTTCTTCCTCTAAATCGCCGTTTAGGAAAGCAGTCTTTACATCCATTTGATGTACTAGTAACTTATGGATAGATGCTAAAGCAATCAACAATCTGATTGTTGATATTCTTGCAACCGGTGCATAGGTATCAAAGTAGTCCAAACCAAATTTTTGTCTAAAGCCTTGAATAACCAACCTTGCTTTAAATTTATCAATGGTTCCATCCACTTTCATCTTCTTTCTGAAGATCCATTTATTTCCCAATGCTTTATGACCTTGTGGTAAATCTACCAAAATCCAAGTGTTATTTCCCACTATTGAGTCCATTTCATCATTAATGGCTTCTTTCCAAAATGATACATCTTGGGATTTCATGGCTTCATCAAATGTCTTAGGATCATCCTCAATGATATGGCAATATACATATTGCAAGCCAATGTCTTCCCGAGTTCCTTCTACTAGGTACATTTGAAAATCATCACCAAATGATTTTTCTTTCCTAGCCCTCTTACTCCTTCTATTTTCTGAAATTTGAGGTTCATTTGATTCTTCAACTATACTAGGTGCAAGAGTCAAATCTCTAGGCATGCTAATTGATGAAAATCTCTTTTCATCAAATATGGCATCTCTCGATTCAATGATAGTATGAACCGGAACTTGCTTATTAGGTTCTATAACGTAGAATCTATAAGCCAAAGAGTGTTGGGCATATCCTATGAATATGCATTCAACTCCCTTTTCTCCTAAAGTTTTTATCTTAGGTAGAGGTAGTCTTACCACTGCCCTACATCCCCAAACTCTAACATGTGCCAAGCTTGGCTTCTTCCCATGCCAAATTTCATAAGGAGTAAGGTTGCTAATATTATTAGGAACCCTATTCAGTAAGTAACAAGCCGTTAACATGGCTTCACCCCAAAATCCGTCGTTTAGACCCGAGTAAGAAAGCATGGCATTAACCATTTCTTTCAAAACTCTGTTTTTCCTTTCCGACACACCATTTTGTTGAGGTGTGTAAGGAGCTGTGGTTTCATGAATGATACCAACACTTTGGAAATAACTAGGATTAAAGTATTCCCCACCTCTATCGGTGCGCAACTTCTTAATAGAAATCCCCTTTTGAAGTTCAACTTCACTCTTATAAATCTGAAATTTATCAAGAGCTTCATCCTTGGAATGCAATAAGTATACATAACAAAATCTAGAACAATCATCAATGTATGTTACTACATATTTTTTGTTTCCTAGAGATGGCGATGCATGGAAATCACATAAATCACTATGTATCAAGTCTAGTATATTGCTTTCTCTAGTAACCTTATAAAATGGTTGTCTAGTAATTTTGGTAAGCATGCAGGTTCTACATCTATCAATGTTCATGTCAAATGAGGGAATTAAATTATGCTTTGACATTTTAAGTAATCTCTTGTAATGAACGTGTCCTAAACGTGCATGCCATAGTGTGGATATGTCAACATGTGAACTTATTGAATGAGTAGGTATTTCATGCTCATAATTCATGTAAATAGAACAAATACTTTCATTAATACTTAACTTGAACATTCCATTACACAAATATCCTTTGCCAACAAATATACCACCCTTTGACAACACATAGTTATCGGCTTCATACACTTGCCGATAACCTTGTTTGTTTAGAACAGTACCCGACACAATATTTTTCCTAATATTAGGTACAAACAGAACATTACACAGAACAACAGTTTTTCCACTAGAGAACTCTAGTTCTACACGGCCTAGTCCAAGGATTGGGGCAGTTGACTCGTCTCCCATGTGAAGAACTCTTCCTTCACTTGTAGCGGCAAATGACTTGAATAATCTTTTGTCTCTACACACATGTGCCGTAGCACCGGAGTCAACCCACCATGAAGTCTCATCATCCTGCAAAGCAAAGATTTCAGAAAAATTAGAAACATAATCCACATTAGAATATGTATCTACATTAGTTTCCAAATCTGAAACTAACAAATTCTGACCTTGAGATTTCTGCTCTTGGTTTTTATTACCAAAAGCCTTGTCTTGAGCCTCCTCGCTCTTCCCCTTTCCTACGCGGCAGTCACGCTTAAAGTGCCCCGCTTTCCCGCAAGTCCAGCATACGTTTTCTTTAGACGGTTGCTTCTTTTTGTTAGGACCTTTACTAACATACTCATTTGGCCTCTTCTTGCCTTTGTTCTTGTTCATCTTTTGAGAGCTTGTCTCCAATACATTAACCTTAGGCAAGGTTGTATCCACTTCCATCACGTCATTTTCACGCACACGAAGTTCCTCCTCCATTCGCAATTCCTTTGCGAGTTCCACAAGAGAAATGTCTTCCTTCTTGTGCTTCAAAGTACGGCGGAAGTCTTTCCATGCCGGTGGTAATTTGTCAATGATACTTGACACCAAGATGGCTTCATCCATCTTTAGATTTCTTTGAGCAAATTGCCCCAAGATACGTTGTATCTCATGGAACTGTTCCATTACAGGATGAGAGTCCACCATCTTGTAGTTATTAAAATTACTAACAAGAAATTTCACGCTCGAGGCGTCCTCAGCCATATACTTGGCTTCAAGAGTGTCCCATAACTCTTTTGCAGACTCTACGTTTTGATACAAATCGAAAAGAGGATCGGACATACCGTTGAGGATATGTCCTCTTGCGATGTAGTCGTCGTTCTCCCATTTGTTTCGTTCACGGAATGCTCCCACTGGTGCGTTATCTCCAACTTCTGGGCATGGTGTGGACAGCACGTACACCACTTTGAGATTTGTCAATAGGAAGTGCATCTTCCTCCTCCAACGCCTAAAGTCGGTTCCTTCAAACTTGTCCAATTTCTGGAATTGGTGCATCATATCCCTCACGCTCGCCATTGAATTGCAGAAAACTATTGAATTCGTTTGTAGTTGCTGAGTCGTCTTTGTATTTACTTCGCAGCAACAAGTTGTATAGGGTCTTCAACGGTTGTGAGAGTATCGTCACTTTGTAGCCTTCTTCTTATAGTTGTGTGATAATGAATAGTGCTTGGATAGCAATTTGAACCACGTAATCGCTGTCCGAATTCAATATTTCCACCCTATTCTATGCCTTGGGTTGCAGGAAATTTGAATATGAGATACAATCCAAATTGTTGAAAACACTTTGTTTCTAGGCAAAGATAACAAAGCACAACTTAGGGTTTGGGTGTGTTGTAAATCAAGAGAAAGGATTTTGATGTTTCTAGCAATTGCACAACACAATTTCGTGTCTTATGAATGAGAAAACAATCTCAATTTATAGAGAAACAATCGGGTATGAACAGTAGATGCGACTGTAGACTGAACAGGCACACCTGTTGCAGTTGTGCGGTCGCACAGTCCTGGTGTGCGCTCGCACGCCAGTGAAACGTTGCAACTTTTTGCCTTGTTTTGCAGCCTTGTGCGGTCGCACAGTACTGGTGTGCGCTCGCACAAACTTGACCAGACGCACAGAAATCTTGTGCGTTCGCACAGTCTTGTGTGCGTTCGCACAAACTTGACCAGACGCACAGAAATCTTGTGCGTTCGCACAGTCTTGTGTGGTAGCACAGTCTTGTGCGGTCGCACACTTTCCCTGTGCGCTCGCACACATGCGTCCGTACTGATCTAAACCCTAAAATCACTAACAATCCTCCCCCATTTTTGGGTTTCCCTTTTGATTCACAAAATACCTTGTTTTAAGCAAGACACGCATAAGCAGAAATGTCACTACGGATTGAATTTCCGCATAGTGTAATCACGCATACAATATACCCGAATTGAAATGGTGTCACTAAGGATTGAACCAATCAATTCATTTGGGTACTTGACGGCGACACACGCATGTGTTACTTCACAAACCGTTAAGTTTACTTGACTCTTGATGGCCCTTGAGTCCCTATCCATTCATAAACGTATTGAGATTAAACCCGATCTCTCATGAAGCGACCAGAAACTTCACGTTTACATAGGTAGATTCCTTTGTGGGTCACACAGCCCAATCGTGCTCCTACACCTAGCACTTTGTCAAGCAATCTATTAAGAAGAGTTCATCTTCAACCTAGACCTTTGTAGGTACTGAACACACACTTGGGGATGCATATTTGTGTTCATCAATCTTCTTAGGAATGGGCTTTCCGCATTGAATTCAGCTCTAACGCTAGTTAGATGTGAATTGGGTGTCCCATGACTAGATGATTATATGGGTTTCAATCCCATCCCCTTCACAGACTTAGTGATCACTTCCCTAACCAATCCCTTTGTTAAATGATCGGCTAGATTCTGCTGTGACTTTACAAAATTCACAGATATTACCCCATGCGTAATGAGCTCTCTTACCGCACTATGTCTAACACCCAAGTGTCTAGACTTCCCATTGTATACATGGCTATACACCTTAGCCAACGCTGCAGCGCTATCACAATGAATTAATATGGGTGATATCGGTCTCTCCCACAATGGTATTTCATGAATCATGTTCTTTAGCCATTCCGCTTCTTTCGAAGCTGCGGCTAGAGCAACAAATTCAGATTCCATTGTTGAGCTACTGATGCAAGTTTGTTTCTTGGATGCCCACAAAATCGCACCTCCCCCAAGCAGAAATACCCATCCACTTGTGGAAGAATGATCCTCTTTGTTAGAAATCCAACTTGCATCCGAATATCCTTCAATGACCGAAGGAAATTCTGAATATACAAGACCTAGGTTCATTGTTCCCTTAAGATACCGAAGTACCCTATGAACTGCTCGCCAGTGATCCTCGCTAGGATTACTTGTATATCGACTTAGCTTGCCCACCGCAAAAGCTATGTCAGGTCTTGTACTTGTCATCGCATACATCAAACTTCCGATGATCCTTGAATACTCAAGCTGTGACACTGGGGCTCCCTTATTTGGAAAAAGGTGTTTGGAAGATTCAAAAGGAGTATTCACTGGATGACAATCCAAATACTTGTACTTCTTTAATACTTTCTCAATATAATGAGATTGTGTTAAAGCTAAACCCCCTTTTACTCTTTCTATTCTTATACCAAGAATAACTTCCGCCTCCCCCATGTCCTTCATGGAAAACTTAGATGATAAAAATTCCTTTGTTTGATTTATGCACTTTATGTTAGTGCCAAAAATCAACATATCATCTACATATAAACAAATGATGACTCCATTTCCAGAATCGTCAAACTTGCTATATACGCATTTATCCGATTGATTTAAGATAAATCCATCGGAAAGCACCACTTCATCAAATTTTTGATGCCATTGCATAGGTGCTTGTTTAAGTCCATATAACGACTTAACAAGCTTGCATACCTTGTGTTCTTGTCCCGTTACAACGAAGCCTTCCGGTTGTTTCATGTATATTTCTTCCTCTAAATCGCCGTTTAGGAAAGCAGTCTTTACATCCATTTGATGTACTAGTAACTTATGGATAGATGCTAAAGCAATCAACAATCTGATTGTTGATATTCTTGCAACCGGTGCATAGGTATCAAAGTAGTCCAAACCAAATTTTTGTCTAAAGCCTTGAATAACCAACCTTGCTTTAAATTTATCAATGGTTCCATCCACTTTCATCTTCTTTCTGAAGATCCATTTATTTCCCAATGCTTTATGACCTTGTGGTAAATCTACCAAAATCCAAGTGTTATTTCCCACTATTGAGTCCATTTCATCATTAATGGCTTCTTTCCAAAATGATACATCTTGGGATTTCATGGCTTCATCAAATGTCTTAGGATCATCCTCAATGATATGGCAATATACATATTGCAAGCCAATGTCTTCCCGAGTTCCTTCTACTAGGTACATTTGAAAATCATCACCAAATGATTTTTCTTTCCTAGCCCTCTTACTCCTTCTATTTTCTGAAATTTGAGGTTCATTTGATTCTTCAACTATACTAGGTGCAAGAGTCAAATCTCTAGGCATGCTAATTGATGAAAATCTCTTTTCATCAAATATGGCATCTCTCGATTCAATGATAGTATGAACCGGAACTTGCTTATTAGGTTCTATAACGTAGAATCTATAAGCCAAAGAGTGTTGGGCATATCCTATGAATATGCATTCAACTCCCTTTTCTCCTAAAGTTTTTATCTTAGGTAGAGGTAGTCTTACCACTGCCCTACATCCCCAAACTCTAACATGTGCCAAGCTTGGCTTCTTCCCATGCCAAATTTCATAAGGAGTAAGGTTGCTAATATTATTAGGAACCCTATTCAGTAAGTAACAAGCCGTTAACATGGCTTCACCCCAAAATCCGTCGTTTAGACCCGAGTAAGAAAGCATGGCATTAACCATTTCTTTCAAAACTCTGTTTTTCCTTTCCGACACACCATTTTGTTGAGGTGTGTAAGGAGCTGTGGTTTCATGAATGATACCAACACTTTGGAAATAACTAGGATTAAAGTATTCCCCACCTCTATCGGTGCGCAACTTCTTAATAGAAATTCCCTTTTGAAGTTCAACTTCACTCTTATAAATCTGAAATTTATCAAGAGCTTCATCCTTGGAATGCAATAAGTATACATAACAAAATCTAGAACAATCATCAATGTATGTTACTACATATTTTTTGTTTCCTAGAGATGGCGATGCATGGAAATCACATAAATCACTATGTATCAAGTCTAGTATATTGCTTTCTCTAGTAACCTTATAAAATGGTTGTCTAGTAATTTTGGTAAGCATGCAGGTTCTACATCTATCAATGTTCATGTCAAATGAGGGAATTAAATTATGCTTTTACATTTTAAGTAATCTCTTGTAATGAACGTGTCCTAAACGTGCATGCCATAGTGTGGATATGTCAACATGTGAACTTATTGAATGAGTAGGTATTTCATGCTCATAATTCATGTAAATAGAACAAATACTTTCATTAATACTTAACTTGAACATTCCATTACACAAATATCCTTTGCCAACAAATATACCACCCTTTGACAACACATAGTTATCGGCTTCATACACTTGCCGATAACCTTGTTTGTTTAGAACAGTACCCGACACAATATTTTTCCTAATATTAGGTACAAACAGAACATTACACAGAACAACAGTTTTTCCACTAGAGAACTCTAGTTCTACACGGCCTAGTCCAAGGATTGGGGCAGTTGACTCGTCTCCCATGTGAAGAACTCTTCCTTCACTTGTAGCGGCAAATGACTTGAATAATCTTTTGTCTCTACACACATGTGCCGTAGCACCGGAGTCAACCCACCATGAAGTCTCATCATCCTGCAAAGCAAAGATTTCAGAAAAATTAGAAACATAATCCATATTAGAATATGTATCTACATTAGTTTCCAAATCTGAAACTAACAAATTCTGACCTTGAGATTTCTGCTCTTGGTTTTTATTACCAAAAGCCTTGTCTTGAGCCTTCTCGCTCTTCCCCTTTCCTACGCGGCAGTCACGCTTAAAGTGCCTCGCTTTCCCGCAAGTCCAGCATACGTTTTCTTTAGACGGTTGCTTCTTTTTGTTAGGACCTTTACTAACATACTCATTTGGCCTCTTCTTGCCTTTGTTCTTGTTCATCTTTTGAGAGCTTGTCTCCAATACATTAACCTTAGGCAAGGTTGTATCCACTTCCATCACGTCATTTTCACGCACACGAAGTTCCTCCTCCATTCGCAATTCCTTTGCGAGTTCCACAAGAGAAATGTCTTCCTTCTTGTGCTTCAAAGTACGGCGGAAGTCTTTCCATGCCGGTGGTAATTTGTCAATGATACTTGACACCAAGATGGCTTCATCCATCTTTAGATTTCTTTGAGCAAATTGCCCCAAGATACGTTGTATCTCATGGAACTGTTCCATTACAGGACGAGAGTCCACCATCTTGTAGTTATTAAAATTACTAACAAGAAATTTCACGCTCGAGGCGTCCTCAGCCATATACTTGGCTTCAAGAGTGTCCCATAACTCTTTTGCAGACTCTACGTTTTGATACAAATCGAAAAGAGGATCGGACATACCGTTGAGGATATGTCCTCTTGCGATGTAGTCGTCGTTCTCCCATTTGTTTCGTTCACGGAATGCTCCCACTGGTGCGTTATCTCCAACTTCTGGGCATGGTGTGGACAGCACGTACACCACTTTGAGATTTGTCAATAGGAAGTGCATCTTCCTCCTCCAACGCCTAAAGTCGGTTCCTTCAAACTTGTCCAATTTCTGGAATTGGTGCATCATATCCCTCACGCTCGCCATTGAATTGCAGAAAACTATTGAATTCGTTTGTAGTTGCTGAGTCGTCTTTGTATTTACTTCGCAGCAACAAGTTGTATAGGGTCTTCAACGGTTGTGAGAGTATCGTCACTTTGTAGCCTTCTTCTTATAGTTGTGTGATAATGAATAGTGCTTGGATAGCAATTTGAACCACGTAATCGCTGTCCGAATTCAATATTTCCACCCTATTCTATGCCTTGGGTTGCAGGAAATTTGAATATGAGATACAATCCAAATTGTTGAAAACACTTTGTTTCTAGGCAAAGATAACAAAGCACAACTTAGGGTTTGGGTGTGTTGTAAATCAAGAGAAAGGATTTTGATGTTTCTAGCAATTGCACAGCACAATTTCGTGTGTTATGAATGAGAAAACAATCTCAATTTATAGAGAAACAATCGGGTATGAACAGTAGATGCGACTGTAGATTGAACAGGCACACCTGTTGCAGTTGTGCGGTCGCACAGTCCTGGTGTGCGCTCGCACGCCAGTGAAACGTTGCAACTTTTTGCCTTGTTTTGCAGCCTTGTGCGGTCGCACAGTACTGGTGTGCGCTCGCACAAACTTGACCAGACGCACAGAAATCTTGTGCGTTCGCACAGTCTTGTGTGCGTTCGCACAAACTTGACCAGACGCACAGAAATCTTGTGCGTTCGCACAGTCTTGTGTGGTAGCACAGTCTTGTGCGGTCGCACACTTTCCCTGTGCGCTCGCACACATGCGTCCGTACTGATCTAAACCCTAAAATCACTAACATTGAAGAGATTTTTCCACCTCAAATTGCCAATTGCTCTGTTCAGTTTGGCTCGAAACTTCGACAAGCCTGCCCTCTTATTTGAAAAGGTATATGGCAGCCCCGAATACCTCAGATCAATGAGACCACATTCCTCTATAACCTTCCTGAAGCTCCTCATCTGCCATTCTCTCCTAATCCTCCTACCCGATGCCTCCCAACTGAATAATACCTCATTGAAATCCCCCAAGACAATCCACGACAGGTTATTATTTTGATTCAGATTTCTCAATAAGTTCCAAGTCTCGATTCTCCGATGAGTTACATGATTTCCATAAAATACTGTCAAACTTACTTCCTCACTCAACTCTATCAGGCAATCGATGTGGTTATATGAATACGACCTTACTGATAGTTGGATTTCTTCCCTCCACCAAATCGCCAATCCTCCAGACTTGCCGTCGATGTCAACTACCAAACCATGAGCAAACCCTAATTTATGTCTGATTACATCCACTTTTCTTCCGTTCATTTTTTGTTTCAACTAGACTGACTACCTGAGGCTTATAGGTTCTCAGCAAATCGGTGAGGCTTCGAATTGTCCGAGGGTGGCCCAGACCTCGACAGTTCCAATAGAGGGACCTCATTTCTCCCGGTGGGACTGCTTGACAGCAACCGTCGATCTATCATCGAAAACTCTGAAATCTGGCTGACCTCCATTACTAACTTCCAATTGTCGAAGAGTATCCACAGCTAACGAAAGATTCAAATTCTCTCTCGCCCTTTTCTTCAGGCGAACCTTGAGTCGATTATACTTGATCACCGCTTTGTTCTTTCCTTTTGTCTACTTTTGTTTGATTGTGTTTAACTCGCTTAGAGATCGACTCTCTGTCTGTTTCTCAGTATCCATTTCATTGGGCCTTTCCCAATCCATCCCTTCACGGCCTACTGGCCTAACTTTTTGAATCTCCACTTTCTGATATGCATACTGATTTTCCACTTTATCATCTCCCAAAAATAGGCGTCGCATTCGCAGTAATTAATTTTGACTTTTCATTTTCCTGAGATAGTTGCACCCTCGCTGTCTGACGTTCCTTCTCGCCACCTTCCACAGCCTGAACCTCCACTTCCTTGCCATGCCAACTTTTATGTTCCCCTTTTTTGATGGCTTCGTTGTTCCCTGCATTTTCTTTCTGCTCCGCCAATGCTTTGAACCAGGCCTTATAGGTAGGGACCATAGATCCGGGTCGACAATCCCCAATGGTGACAAAAGTGGGGAATTCTTTCATATTTTACCATAACTCACATCGGGTCTTTATCTAGCCTTGCTAGAAAAAATTCAGTGGTAATCGGCTTCGCACCGTCCAGCCAGACCCTACATCTGAAAAATTTATAATTCTGATTATTTCCTTCATTCTGACTGAACTTCCCACCATGTTTGCTAGCTTCTTCACAGTATCATCCACTGCCATTAGTTGCTCCGGGACATTATGGAATTGGATCCCAATATCAAGTTTATTAGGGACAATTTCATTCGACATTGCAACCGATTCACATCTACTCATCAGGATAACACTTCCCCCATACGTCCACGGACCCCCTCGTCCTCCCTTTTGAATCTGGCAATAATCCGATTACCCTTTGTTACAGGTCTTATTAGGTGTATTGAGGTAGATATAGGTTTGTATATGCAGGTTTTGCTGTTAGTTGCTGGATGTTTGAACTGTAGACATAACTGTTTTTTGGTGTGTCTCGAACGTCGTCGTTTCATTTAAGGCTGAGATACAGCCATGACGACGCCGTTCCATATGTTATGAGTTCTCTTTGTTGTATTTAAGCTACTGTTCAATTAATGAAATCCCTAACAGTTTTTCCCTGATTTCGAATTCAATTTTCATCCCGATCGGCATCAATGAAGTGTTGATCGAAGCTCAGGCGAGCTCATTTCACATGGTATCAGAGCCAAAGCGCACATCCAAGTAAGTGTTTCGGCTTTGTTCTGTGAATTTGTGTAAATCCGTCGGATAGATTGATAATGAGTTCACCGGCTGTGGGAAGTTTGAATCTGAGGTCCGATGTAGCTTCGATTGTTGATACAGATACTGATGCTGATGATTTGTATTATGTTAACAAGAATGAAGTGAATGGTAACTGATGGACCATATTTATATGATTCATTAAGACAGTTAAACCCACCAAATTTGATGCTTTATCTTGACAACTTTTACTTGTTAGTTTCACTTTTGTTCTACAAGCCATTTCAAGGAGTAAAGATGAAAACAAGCTAAAATGGAGTTCTTAACACTGAAAGTGGATTACAAGTCAGAACTGACCATACTCCGACAGTACTCCGATCAAGCCACAACTAAGTCCCAATGACTTATTCCAACAAAGATCAAGAACACAAGTGAAATGTCAAGTATAAGTGACTTATCTTTTGATGTCAACTAAGGAGCAACCAAAGGGCAACCGAAGAGGCAACTAAAGGGCAACTGGAGTTACATTCCAACCGATGGCTTTTTGGAGAAAAGATCCCATTCCACTCACACATATCCTCCCCTCATCCACCACATGGGCGGCTAAGCCCTCCACCTCTCCTCTCAAGCCATGTGGCCGGCGGCTATAGGGAGAGATGACTCACCTCCGATGGCTTTTGAGCTCTCCTCCCCCCTCTTGACATGTGGATGCTTCTCCTCCACATCTCCTCCCTTCTCCATGCCTATAAATAGAGACATCCTTCTCCTTTGTAAATCATCCTCAAATCCACAATCACTTATCTCTCTAGATTGAGAGCACAATCCATGAAAACACTTCTCTTTGATATCAAAAGCTTTACAGTTGTTCTTGAGTACTCTTGTTGGTTCTTGTAGTACTCAAGCTTTTCTTTTACTGTTCTTGAGTTTACTCCTGTTGGTTCTTGAGTATTCTCCTTTTACTTTCCTTGTCTTGATTTCCAAAAACCTTTACTTTCCTGTCTTTCAAAGCTGCAACTTTACTTTCCTTGTCTTTACTTTCCAAAACCTTTACTTTCTGTCTTTCAAACCCTTTACTTTTCCAAGTATTTAGCTATGGTATCCACCTCTATGGATATTCGTAGATAAACTCTTCATTCAGTTGAAGGGGTGTACTTGTATCATACTATTTTTAGACCCTTCTCTTAGTGCCTCTTTGTGTTCAACTTGTTCTAGGTGCCATATATTAGGTCAAAATTCCATTGGTTGAGTGGATGCTCGGAAGAGCAAAGCTCTGCCATGGGTTCGTGATCTTCCGTGGATAAGTGGAGGCTCGGAAGAGCACAGCTTATCTGTGGAATTCAACCTCTTTTAAACACCATTTGGTTTATCAGGAATGATGATCAAATGGATGCACATACTAGAACAAGAGTTCTTTGTCTTGCAAGAGACTAGACGGTGTGGCAAGTCATGTGCTAGGAATAGCCTTGATACACTTTTGAACACTTAGTATGATCATTAGAGGTCAATGATAAACAGACTATGATACAAGGCCCCTGATACCGAATCTTTCCTTTGATTCAAACATCACCTGTCATTTACTTTCAATCTTACTATCAACTGCTTACTTTCCAGTCATTTACTTTCAGTAACTTTACTTTCAGTCCATATCAACTGCTTACTTTCCGCAAGTCTTGTCCTTCAAGCAATTTACTTTCCGCAAGTCTTGTCCTTCAAGCAATTTACTTTTCGCAAGTCTTGTCCTTCAAGCAATTACTTTTCGCAAGACTTGTCCATCAAGCAATTACTTTCTGTACTACTTTTACTACAGACTTTATCAACATCAGCCCGGCATAACCTTTGGTACGCAACATGCTTGAAACACAGCGTGCGGCCAGTATCAAACGTGTGTCTGCGGTTGATCTTGAAATCGAATGTTCCAGCACTTTATCTTTCAGTACTAAAACCAAAACCAACCCCCCAACTGTTTTATTTACTTTTCCTTTTGGAAAGAACAACTATCCACTAATTCCCTTGGGTTCGACCCGTACTTACCACTTACTACCCAAAATAGTAAAGTCGCGAGTATCGGAGATATAAATTTATTTTTACACAGAGAACATCGCACCTTAACGACAGTGCGGTGGGCTCCGTCAAAATTGGTGCCGTTGTCGGGGAATTAGCTTTTTGACTAGTTGTTCTTTTCTTTTGTACCCATTTATGCATAACCATGTCTCATGCAGGAAGCCACCATGACTATCAGGATGATGACGAGATGAATCTGTACGATCGAAATTATGAGGCGCCGCCTCCATTTATTGACGATCCAGGACAGCTCATCCGAAACCAAAGAGCTTGTAATCGGGAAGGCGCCCGAAGAAACCAAGAACCACCCGAGGACCGAAATGAAGCTGGTCCAGTACCACCCCTAGATATCCCCCACCTCCTCGACATCAACAAGTGCCAAGACGGGAACCCATCTTCGATGATTACTATGGGGATAACAATTACCGTGAACCTACTATGGGAGAACTTAATGCCCCATATTTTGAAAATCAGCCGTGGTGCATTTATGAGGGCCCTGAATTGGAAAACATTACCATCGACACGTCAGTGGCCCACAGTTTGCCCAAGTTCTCAGGAGCTCATGGAGAATCTGCGACAACTCATCTCCAACGCTTACATGGCATTTGCCAAAATCTTAAGCCCAATCGAGTGAATATAGACGACTTTAAGTTGAAGGCGTTCTACTTTTCCCTCATTGACTCGACAAACGACTGGTTCCTTTCATTGCCTTCGAGAAGCATCAGAACATGGGTTCAGATGCAAAAGAAATTCCTGGACAAATACTACCCAGCGGGAAAAGCGATCCAAGTAAGGAGGCAACTGCAGGACATAAGGCAGGGACCTAATGAAACCATGTACGACTACTTAGAGAAATTCAACCACCTGGAGAGAAGCTGCTGCACTCTTGGATTACCCGAGAAGCTCATCATCGAGTACCTGATTGATGGACTGAATCCCTTAGACAAAAAGCTCCTTGATGCTTCAGCTGGAGGGTCAATGATGAGCCTACCATTAAGCGGCATACGGTGACTAGTCACAAAATTTGCTGAAAATGCCCGGTTCAGAGAGGAGACCACTCGGCAGGATGAGTTTACCCGAACCAAGAATGTGGCAAGTGCCGAGACAACGGTAAACTCAATGCCCGAGCAAATAGAACAGATGAAGTAAATGATGATGCAAATCCTACGAAAGCAGACAGTTCAAGTAAGACCTTGCGAGTTTTGCGGCTCTACGGACCACAAGACTGATGCATGCCCAACTTCGATCGAAGAGGACCCGGTGGAGGCCAATGCAGTAGAGGGATATCAAGGGTACAATAACAACAACAACCACGCGGGTTCAAGCCGGCAGTATGGTCAAGCAACCAACCCGAGCTGGAAAAATGAGAACCACCCTCCAAGGGTGACACAAAGGGTGACACAACAAGCCGCACCTCAACCAGCTCAGTCATTCTATCAACCGCCCCACCAGCAGTACAACCAGAACGCCCCACCAGCGGGCCAATACCAACAAAGGGGACCAAGCCAGTACCCGACGGGCCAATATCAACAGAAGGGACCAAATCAGTACCAAGACACCTCGAGTAATCAGCAAGGACCGAACAAGTGGCTGGAGGACATGATGAAGGAGCTCTCGAGTACTCTGCAACAATCCTCGGGTATTGTGCAGTAATTGTCAGGCGCTGTGCAGCAGTTGAGTACTACTGTGCATCAAAACCAGGCGAAAAATGATGGAGCAATAGCCGACCTGAAGAAGCACATGTCCCAACTCGCTACCGCAATATCCGCGCTCACTAATGAACCCGGCAGACTTCCTTCACAAACCGTCCAGAACCCGAGGGGAAATGTGAATGTCGTGACTCTTAGGAGTGGAAAAAAGCTAGACGTTGCACCCATGGAACAAGAGGAAGACGAAAGCCCGGAGTTGCCCAAGGAAAATAAGGATGCGCCCGAGGAACACAGGCCTGGCCTGGTACCAGCGGCCAGCCCGATTCCCACGTCCGAGGAGCACAAGGAGCACCCGGTGCCCAGAACCGAGACCTCCAAATTCAGCACTGCGCTCCCATTTCCAGTGCCAGCCCGAGTACCAAAACAGCATGTCATGGATGAGGATGTATTTGAATTGTTCAGCAAAGTCGAGATCAACATCCCCCTCTTGGAAGCCATCAAGCAAATCCCTCGATATGCAAAGTTTTTAAAGGAGCTTTGCACCAACCGAAGAAGGAGTACTAGAAATGATCAAGAACTGATGAGTAGAAACATCTCCGCGGTCATACAAAGGAAGGTGTCCCCCAAATGCGGCGACCCGGGTACTTACACCATTCCCTGCACAATCGGGAACATCCGAATTGAGAACTGCATGCTAGACCTAGGAGCTTCGATCAACGTTCTTCCATTTTCACTCTATTCGTGCCTCAGGATTGGACCCCTCGAACCCACCGGTCTCACTATCCAGCTGGCAGACCGATCTTGCAAACAGCCCGAGGGCAAAATAGAAGACGTCCTGGTTCAAGTGGGTGAATTTGGTGTTTCTGATGGACCATAATTGTATGAATCATAAACACAGTGAAACCCACCAAATTAGACTCTTTGTCTATTTAACTTTTGCTTGTTAGTTCCGATATTTATCTACAGGGTATTTTGAAGTCTAGAGAGAATACAGGTTAAGGAGGAGTTTTAAAGCTGAAAATGAATTACGAGTCATTCCAGGTCACGACCAAATTCTGACTTTCAAGAACTTGACATGGAATCACTCAAAACAAGTCCAACCGGAGGGCAACCAGAGTCAGTCCGGAGCTGAAAGGACCGATGGCTTTTTGGGATGAGCTCACAAAACTCAAACTCACTCTCCTTCCTCCATGTGGCCGGCGGCTAAGCCACAAGCCTATCCTTCTCCTCCATGTGGCCGGCGGCTAAGGGGGAGGTGACTCACCCCGATGGCTTTTGAGACCTCCTCCCATCATTTGACAAGTGGCTTGCTTCTCCTCCACATCCTTGCCTCCCCTTAGCCTATAAATAGAGCTCCTCCTTCCCTTTGTAAAATCATCCCACAATCCACAAAGCTCCATAGTCTTGGGTAGAGAGAGAAGCTCTCTAGATTCACAACACCATCCTTGTAATCACTTTACTTTGGAATCGAAGCTTGATCTTTAGCACTCTTAACGGTTTTTGTAAGTACTCTCTTCTTTACTTTACTGTCTTTCAAAGTACTTTACTTTCCTATCTTTACTTTCGAAAACTTTATTTTCTATCTTTCAAAACCTTTACTTTTCAAGCACTCAGCTATGATGTCCTGCTCCATGAATATTCGTAGCTAAACCCTTCATTCGGTTGAAGGGGTGTACTTATATCATACAATGTTTTAGACCCTTCACTTAGTGCCTCTCTGTGTTCAAAACTTGTTCTATGTTCCACATATTAGGTTAGAACTTCCAAGGTTGAGTGGATGCTTTAACGGGCAAAGCTCTTCCGTGGGGTTCGTGAACATACTCGGGTAAGTGGATGCTTTAACAGGCAAAGCTTATCTGAGGAGTTCGACCTCTTTTAAAAACCATTTAGTTGATCGTAACTGAAGGTCGAATGGATGCACATAAGGCTAAGATACTTCGAAAGGAGGAATTAGTCTAAATAGAACAAGTGTTCTAAACGATGTTGCAAGTCTTGTGCTAGAAATAGCCTTGATTCATCTTTGAACACTTAGTATGATCATTAGAGGTCAATGATAAACAGACTATGATACAAGGCCCCTAAAACCGAATGCTTTCCTTTAATTGTAATATCAACTGTTACTTTACATTTCAGTACTAAAATCACAACCAACCCACGCTACTCTCAGTACTAAAATCACAACCAACCCCCAACTGTCCTACTTAAAGAACAACTATTCACCTGACTCCCTTGGGTTCGACCCCTACTTACCCTTTACTACCCAATAGTAGAGTACGAGTAGCGGAGATATAAATTTGTTTTTGCACAGAGAACATCGCACCTTAACGACAGTGCGGTGGGCTTCGTCAAAACTGGCGCCGTTGCCGGGGAGTTAGCCTTTGATTAGCTGTTCTTCTCTTTTTCTTTTCTCTTTCGAACTCGCTTCTGCACAACCATGTCTCGTGAAGGAAGCCACCATGATTATCAGGATGACGACGAGGTTAATCTGTTCGATCGAAATAATGAGGCACCGCCTCAATTTCCAATTCTCGACGATCCAGAGCAACTCTTTCGAAACCAAAGAGCTCATGATAGGAATGCCATCCGAAGAAACCAAGGACCACCTTAGGACCGAAATGGAGCTGGTCCAGCACAACAACCCCCTAGACATCCTCCACCCCCGCAATATCGACAAATACCAAGACAAGAACCCGTCTTTGATGACTACTATGGGGATGACAACTACCGCGAGCCTACTATGGACGAACTCAATGCCCCAGATTTCAAAAATCAGCCATGGTGCATTTACGAGGGCCCTGAACTAGAAAACATTACCATCGACGCGTCAGTGGCCCACAGCTTGCCCAAGTTCTCAGGAGCTCATGGGGAATCTGCGACAACTCATCTTCAACGCTTACATGGCATTTGCCAAAATCTAAAGCCCAATCGAGTGAATATAGACGACTTCAAGTTGAAGGCGTTCTATTTTTCCCTCATTGACTCGGCAAACGACTGGTTCCTTTCATTGCCTTCGGGAAGCATCAGAACATGGGCTCAGATGCAAAAGAAATTTCTAGACAAATACTACCCAGCAGGAAGAGCGATGCAAGTAAGGAGGCAGTTGCAGGACATAAAGCAAGGGCCCAACGAGTCGATGTTCGACTACCTCGAGAAATTCAACCGATTGGAGCAAAGCTGCTGCAATCTTGGATTACCCGAGAAGCTCATCATTGAGTACATGCTTGATGGATTGAACCGCTTGGACAAAATGCACCTGGATGCCTCGGTTGGAGGGTCAATAGCAAGCCTACCATTAAGCGGCATAAGGCGGCTAGTCACAAAATTTGCTGAAAATGCCCGGTTCAGAGAAGAGACCACTCGGCAGGATGAGTTTACCCGAACCAAGAACGTGGCAAGTGCCGAGACACCAGTAAACTCAATGCCCGAGCAAATGGAACAGATGAAGGAAATGATGATGCAAATCCTACGAAAGCAGACAGTTCAAGTAAGACCTTACGAATTTTGTGGCTCTACAGACCACAAGACTGATCCATGCCCAACTTTGATCAAAGAGGACCCGGTAAAGGCCAATGCAGTAGAGGGATATCAAGGGTACAATAACAACAACAACCACGCCGGTCCAAGCCGGCAGTATGGTCAAACAACTAACCCGAGCTGGAAAAATGAGAACCACCCTACAAGGATGACCCAACAAGCCGCACCTCAACCAGCTCAGTCATTCTACCAACCGCCCCCTTAGCAGTACAACCAGAACGCCCCACCAGCGGGCCAATACCAACAAAGGGGACTAAACCAGTACCCGACGGGCCAATATCAACAGAAGGGACCAAATCAGTACCAAGCCAGCTCGAGCAATCATCAAGGACCGAACAAGTCACTTGAGGACATGATAAAGCGATTGTCGGGCACTGTGCAGTAGTTGAGTACTACTGTGCATCAAAACCAAGCCGAAACAAAGGGAGAATTATCAGACTTGAAGAAGCACATGACCCAACTCGCTACCTCAATGTCTGCGCTCACTAATGAACCCGGCAGACTTCCTTCACAAACCGTCCAGAACCCGAGGGTAAATGTGAATGCCGTGGCTCTTAGGAGTGGAAAAAAGCTAGTCGTTGCACCCATGGAACGAGAGGAAGATGAAAGCCTGGAGTTACCCGAGGAAAGCAAGGACGCACCCGAGGAAGAAGAGAATGCGCCTGAGGAACGAAGGCCAGGCCCGGTACCAGCGGCCAGCCCAGTGCCGAGAACCGAGACCTCTAAAATCAGCGCTGCTCTTCCATTTCCAGTGCCAGCCCGAGTACCAAAACAGCATGTCATGGACAAGGATGTGTTTGAGTTGTTCAGTAAAGTCGAAATCAACATCCCCCTCTTGGAAGCCATCAAGCAAATCCCTCGGTATGCTAAGTTTTTAAAAGAAATTTGCACCAACCGGAGGAGGAGTACTAGATATGATCAAGAGCTGATGAGTAGGAACGTGTCGGCCGTCATACAACGAAAAGTGCCCCCCAAATGTGGTGATCCGGGAACTTACACCATTCCATGCACAATTGGCAACATCCGGATCGAGAACTGCATGCTGGATCTTGGAGCATCAATCAACGTGCCCTTCTCTATCTATTCCTGCCTTAGGATTGGACAGCTCGAACCCACCGGTCTCACTATTCAACTAGCAGATCGGTCTTGCAAATAGCCCGAGGGAAAAATTGAAGACGTCCTGGTTCAAGTAGGCGAATTAGTGTTTCCAGCAGACTTCTACTTCTTAAAAATGGAGAATGGCGGACCTACAGACCATGCACCCATCCTTCTCGGCCGCCCATTTCTCCAAACATCAAAAATGAAGATAGACTGTGGAAGTGGAATGCTCTCAATGGAGGTAGAAGGATAGGTCTTCAGCTTTGACATATTCCGAGCAATGAAGCACCCCTTGGAATTCGAGGAAATACACGCTCTCGATACTTTGGACGACTTGGTCCAAGAAGTTCAACCAGAACCAAGAGCAGATCCCTTAGAAGCCATACTCAATGGAGCCGAAAGCTCATACGAATTGACCGAAGGCTTGCATGAAACGGTGGCCCACTTAACAATCTCGGAGCCTCTCACACCAGAATATGAAGTCAACGAGGTAAAATTATTCAAATCAAATACTTTTTTGCCCTTGGTGATGCAAGCTCCCAAAATAGAATTGAAGCCCCTACCCGGGCATCTGAAGTACGCTTTCCTAGGGGATAATAACACACTTCCAGTAATCATCAAGAGTGGCTTGGAAGCAGGCCAGGAACGTAGTTTGATAAAAGTGTTTAGACAACACAAGTTGGCTATTGGATGGACTCTAGCCGACTTGAGAGGAGTCAGCCCGGCTGTATGCATGCACCGTATTCTACTTGAGGATGGAGCAAAGCCATCAAGAGAGCCTCAACGATGACTCAACCCAATAATGATGGAGATCGTCCAAAAGGAAATACAGAAGCTACTAGATGCGGAGGTTATCTATCCCATATCAGATAGCCAATGGGTGAGTCCTGTCCACATGGTCCCTAAGAAAAGTGGGATCACAGTCGAGGAAGATGCCGAAGGAAAAATGGTAACAATAAGGGTCAAGAACGGCTGGAGAATGTGCATCGACTACAGGAAATTAAACACCGTCACAAGAAAAGACCGTTTCCCTCTACCATTCATCGATCAAATGCTAGACCGACTGGCGGGCAAGCCATATTTTTGCTTCCTGGACGGGTTCTCAGGCTACAACCAGATCCCCATAGCACCTGAGGATCAAGAGAAGACTACATTCACCTGCCCATTCGGCACATTCGCCTTCAGAAGGATGTCGTTCGGCCTATGCAATGCCCCAGGGACTTTTCAAAGGGTAGTGACCAGTATCTTTTCAGACATGATCGGAGAATTCATTGAAGTCTTCATGGACGACTTCACCATCTATGGAGACACATTCGACGGTTGCTCAAGCCATTTGAGCACGGTTTTGGCACGATGTGTGTCCATGAACTTAGTGCTCAATTATGAGAAGTGCCACTTCATGGTAACACACGGAATAGTCTTGGGACATATCGTCTCACAAGAAGGCATGGAAGTGGACAAAGCAAAGATCGACCTGATCATGACTCTACCATACCCATCCACGGTCCGAGACATCCAATCATTCCTTGGCCATGCGGGATTCTACCGACGATTCATCAAGGACTTCTCCAAAAAGGCGTTGCCTCTATCCACTCTTCTCCAAAAAGAAGTTCCTTTTGAATTCACCAATGCATGCAAGGAGGCCTTTGATGATCTGAAGAAAGCCCTCACTAGCACACCCATCATCCAAACTCCGGATTGGGGAAAACCATTCGAAATCATGTGCGACGCAAGCGACTTTGCTGTGGGAGTAGTTCTCGGCCAAAAAATTGATAAGAAGGCGGGTGTGATCTACTACGCCTCACGAACCCTGGATTCTGCCCAACGAAACTACTCCACCACTGAAAAGGAACTCCTGGCAGTGGTATTCGCTCTGGAAAAGTTCAGATCATATTTGCTTGGAGCAAAAGTGATAGTTTATTCTGACCATACTGCCATCCGTTACCTGATGAAGAAGAAGGAGGCCAAGCCAAGACTCATTCGGTGGATACTACTACTGCAAGAATTTGATGTGGAGATAAGGGACAAGAAGGGGATCGAAAATACTGTGGCCGACCATCTAAGCAGGATTGTCCGAGAAGAAGAAGAGGGGCACATAACCGAGTCATTTCCAGATGAGCACCTCTATGCAGTCTCAACCAAGGTGCCGTGGTATGCCTCAATCGTCAACTACCTTGTAGGAGGTACATTTCCTCCTTCTTTTACTAAAGCACAATGCATGAAACTTAGGCATGATGCTAGACATTACTTATGGGATGATCCTTATTTATGGAAAATAGGAGCAGATCAAATACTTAGGAGATGCATCCTCGATAATGAAATAGCTTCTGTTATTAACTTCTGCCATGAGTTTGCATGTGGAGGACACTTCGGGCCTAGGAGAACCGCTAGGAAAATCCTAGATAGCGGCTTCTTTTGGCAAAGTATATTTAGAGATACATATGAGAAGTGTAAAAAATGCGATAGGTGTCAGAGAGTAGGAAATGTGTCAGCTAGAAATGAGATGCCTCAAGTACCCATATTGGTCAACGATGTTTTCGACATTTGGGGCATTGATTTCATGGGACCATTCCCAGTTTCATGCGGTTATACTTACATTTTAGTTGCTGTAGATTATGTGTCAAATTGGGTAGAAGCTAAGGCCACAAGGTGCGACGATGCAAAGACTGTCATAGATTTTTTGCGCACTAACCTGTTTTGTAAATACGGGTACCCAAGGCCATAATCAGCGACCAAGGAACTCATTTCTGTAACCGCATGATGGCTGCCACCTTGAAGCGCTACCATGTCCACCACCGAACGTCCACGGCATATCATCCCCAGACCAATGGTCAAGCGGAGATCTCCAACCGCGAAATCAAGGGAATTTTAGAAAAAATGGTGAAGCCGGGTAGGAAAGATTGGAGTCAGAGGCTAGATGAAGCTCTTTGGGCTTATCGGACAGCATACAAGACACCAATTGGAACCTCCCCCTTTCGACTTGTTTATGGAAAGGCATGCCACCTTCCGGTGGAATTAGAACATAAAGCCTATTGGGCGCTCAAGCATTGCAATCCGGATTTGAAGGTTGCTGGACTAGATAGGAAGCTTAATCTGTGTGAGCTTGAGGAATTGCGACTTGAGGCCTATGAAGGGCAAACAGACTACAAAGCGCGGACCAAATTGTATCATGACAAATTCATCCTCCGTCGCTCATTTGAGGAAGGACAACAAGTGCTATTCTTCTCCTCACGGTTGAAGCTGATGCCTGGCAAACTAAAATCAAGATGGAACGGCCCTTATACTGTTACTAAGGTATTGAACCATGGGATGCTTGAGTTGGAAAGCATGGAGGATGGAAGCCGATTCAATGTGAATGGACAGCGAGTCAAACACTACCATGGCGAGGTCAACTTGACAACGCAGAAATACGACCTGAGCCACCCATGGGATCCCACCTTATGATCCAGGAATGAGGTATCGTCGAGCTAACGACGTTAAACAAATGCAGTGGTCGGGAGGTAACCCGACACCTATCTTACTTTCAGTAATTTTCCTTTCTGTCATTTAGTTTTTACCATAAGTCGCTCTCACCCACTTTTTGTATAGAAGGAATGACCCCTTGTAGGAATTGGTTTTTGGAGCAAGATCAGATCAGCCAGGAAGCTTTCGAGAAATACCGGGCCTGCGCTGAGAGTTCAAGGCCCCAGCCGAACTCCCTCAATTATCCAGCTCCGAGGCATGTCGTTCCACGACACGACACAGTAAAAGGGAGTTCAGTTCTTCTCTTTTCCTTAATGTCATTTCCTTCTCTTGTATATATTTGCATGACTTTTGAACTAAGTCTTGCTGAAAGGCACGCCTGCGTTCAAAAGTGTGGGGCGAGAACCGCCTGTGTACATAGTTAGTTAACATGCTTTTTCTTTTCCTTTTCCCTTAATACTATCTTTTTGAAAATATGAACTTGAGAATGTGAAAAAGATAGATCTAAATTCATGCATTTACCTTGTGAAAATTCAACTGTTTAAAAACTTAGGATATAACTTCTCATTTGTCCCATTGTGCTGAGATATACAGGGGATGTGGAGTTGATAGAAAATGCCCTAGAGAGGCTTGGCAAGCACTCGAAGGATCGAATCTAACTATATGGTTTTCGAAGTCAGTGGAGGCTGCACTTCGGGTTTCAGTGAAAATTGAAGTCATCTCCGCCATGCAGCATTTATGCAAGAGGCGGGACGGGAATCAAACCGTCCTATCTCTAGTCCTAGTAGCCGGGAAAATAGATGAGCGGCCCTCATCTTGACCCGCGTGAAACGGCGAGGATGAGAAAGAGCGGGGAGGTATTTCCATATGCTCGCGGGTGATGATTGGACCTCCCAAAAAGGCTGAGAAAATGGACTAGCAAGTCACAAAGAAGCAAAAGCTCAAAGAAGCTAATCAAAGGCCAAAGGCCAAAATTGTGAAGGTTTTAACAGAAACAAAAAGTGAAGAAACTCCAATTCAACATCAAAGGCCAAAGGCCAAAGGCCAAAAGCCGATTCACTACAGAAGCTGTCCCTCGCCAAAAAGAAATCAAAGTGCTCAACTCAGTGAAACCCGAACCGAATCACGTGCTAGAGAAAGCTACAAGGAAACCATATAGTGCGAGTCGATCCCGAGAATGCAGTCCAGGAGCCTGAAAAGGGCTATCTCCCGAAACATCCAAATTAATTTGCATCTCGGCGCGAAGGTACAAATATCAAGTTTCTTCTAAGTATTTACACGGTTTAGTTTGGTAATATGTAAGTAATGCATGAATTAAGATAAATCTAGTCCCACAGTCTAACTTTCATATTTAAAAAGTTTACTTAGATTGTGTTCCACCCTTAAAAAGCATTGTTCGGGACGAACAACTAAAAGTGTGGGGTGATCTGATGGACCATAATTGTATGAATCATAAACACAGTTAAACCCACCAAATTAGACTCTTTGTCTATTTAACTTTTGCTTGTTAGTTCCAATATTTATCTACATGGTATTTTGAAGTCTAGAGAGAATACAGGCTAAGGAGGAGTTTTAAAGCTGAAAATGAATTACGAGTCATTCCAGGTCACGACCAAATTCTGACTTTCAAGAACCTGACATGGAATCACTCAAAACAAGTCCAACCGGAGGGCAACCAGAGTCAGTCCGGAGCTGAAAGGACCGATGGCTTTTTGGGATGAGCTCACAAAACTCAAACTCACTCTCCTTCCTCCATGTGGCCGGCGGCTAAGCCACAAGCCTATCCTTCTCCTCCATGTGGCCAGCGGCTAAGGGGGAGGTGACTCACCCCGATGGCTTTTGAGACCTCCTCCCATCATTTGACAAGTGGCTTGCTTCTCCTCCACATCTTTGCCTCCCCTTAGCCTATAAATAGAGCTCCTCCTTCCCTTTGTAAAATCATCCCACAATCCACAAAGCTCCATAGTCTTGGGTAGAGAGAGAAGCTCTCTAGATTCACAACACCATCCTTGTAATCACTTTACTTTGGAATCGAAGCTTGATCTTTAGCACTCTTAACGGTTTTTATAAGTACTCACTTCTTTACTTTACTGTCTTTCAAAGTACTTTACTTTCCTGTCTTTACTTTCGAAAACTTTATTTTTTATCTTTCAAAACCTTTACTTTTCAAGCACTCAGCTATGATGTCCTGCTCCATGAATATTCGTAGCTAAACCCTTCATTCGGTTGAAGGGGTGTACTTGTATCATGCAATGTTTTAGACCCTTCATTTAGTGCCTCTCTGTGTTCAAAACTTGTTCTATGTGCCACATATTAGGTTAGAACTTCCAAGGTTGAGTGGATGCTTTAACGGGCAAAGCTCTTCCGTGGGGTTCGTGAACATACTCGGGTAAGTGGATGCTTTAACGGGCAAAGCTTATCTGAGGAGTTCGACCTCTTTTAAAAACCATTTAGTTGATCGTAACTGAAGATCAAATGGATGCACATAAGGCTAAGATACTTCGAAAGGAGGAATTAGTCTAAATAGAACAAGTGTTCTAAACGATGTTGCAAGTCTTGTGCTAGAAATAGCCTTGATTCATCTTTGAACACTTAGTATGATCATTAGAGGTCAATGATAAACAGACTATGATACAAGGCCCCTAAAACCGAATGCTTTCCTTTAATTGTAATATCAACTGTTACTTTACCTTTCAATACTAAAATCACAACCAACCCACGCTACTCTCAGTACTAAAATCACAACCAACCCCCAATTGTCCTACTTAAAGAACAACTATTCACCTGACTCCCTTGGGTTCGACCCCTACTTACCCTTTACTACCCACTAGTAGAGTACGAGTAGCGGAGATATAAATTTGTTTTTACACAGAGAACATCACACCTTAACGACAGTGCGGTGGGCTCCGTCAGTTTCCAGCAGATTTCTACGTCCTAAAGATGGAGACTGGCGGGCCAACAGACCATGCACCTATCCTTCTCGGCCGTCCATTCCTCAAAACATCGAAAATGAAGATAGACTGCGGTAGTGGCATGCTCTCAATGGAGGTGGAAGGAGAGGTGTTCAGCTTCGACATATTCCGAACAATGAAACATCACATAGAGTTCGAGGAAGTGCACGCTCTCGACGCTTTGGACGACCTAGTCCAAGAAGTTAAACCAGAACCAAGAGTAGACCCTTTAGAACTCGTGCTTAATGGAGCCGAAAGCTCTTATGAATTAGCCGAAGGCTTGCTTGAAACACTAGCCCACCTAACAATTTCGGAGCCTCTCACACTAGGATACGAAGTCAATAAGGTAAAACTATTCAAATCCAATACCTTTTTGCCCTCAGTAATGCAAGCTCCCGAAATAGAATTGAAGCCCCTGCCCGTGCATCTGAAGTACGCATTCCTAGGGGAAAATTACACACTCCCGGTAATCATCAAGAGTGGCTTGGATACGGACCAGTAGTGTCGTTTGATAAAAGTGCTAAGACAACACAAGTTAGCTATTGGATGGACTCTAGCCGACTTGAGAGGAGTTAGCCCAGCGGTTTGCATGCATCACATCTTACTCAAGGATGGAGCTAAGCCGTCAAGAGAACCTCAGCGACGACTCAACCCAATCATGATGGAGATCGTCCAGAAGGAAATACAGAAGCTCCTGGATGCGGATGTCATCTATCCAATCTCGGATAGCCAGTGGGTGAGCCCAGTCCACGTGGTCCCGAAGAAAACTGGAATCACGGTCGAGGAAGATACCGAAGGGAAAATGGTGACAACAAGGGTCAAGAACGGCTGGAGAATGTGCATCGACTACAGAAAATTGAACGCCGTCACAAGGAAGGACCATTTCCCACTACCATTCATCAATCAAATGTTAGACCGACTGGCGGGCAAGCCATACTTTTGCTTCCTGGACGGGTTCTCGGGCTACAACCAGATCCCCATAGCACCTGAGGACCAAGAGAAGACTACATTCACCTGCCCATTCGGCACATTCGCCTTCAGAAAAATGTCGTTCGGTCTATGCAATGCTCCTGGGACGTTTCAAAGAGTGGTTACCAGCATCTTCTCGGACATGATCGGAATATTCATCGAAGTCTTCATGGACGACTTCACCATCTATGGAGACACATTCGACGCTTGCTTAAGAAATTTGAGCACGGTTTTGGCACGATGTGTGTCCATGAACTTAGTGCTCAATTATGAGAAGTGCCACTTCATGGTAACACACGGAATAGTATTGGGACATATCGTCTCACAAGAAGGCATGGAAGTGGACAAAGCAAAGATCGACCTGATCATGACTCTACCATACCCATCCACAGTCCGAGACATCCAATCATTCCTTGGCCATGCAGGATTCTACCGACGGTTCATCAAAGACTTCTCCAAAAAGGCGTTGCCTCTATCCACTCTTCTCCAAAAAGAAGTTCCTTTTGAATTCACCAATGCATGCAAGGAGGCCTTTGATGATCTAAATAAAGCTCTCACTAGCACACCTATCATCCAAACGCCAAATTGGGAACTCCCATTTGAAATCATGTGCGACGCAAGCGACTTTGCTGTAGGAGCAGTTCTCGGCCAAAAAGTTGATAAGAAGGCAGGTGTGATCTACTACGCCTCAAGAACCCTAGATTCTGCCCAACGAAACTACTCCACCACTGAGAAGGAACTCCTGGCAGTGGTATTCGCTCTGGAAAAGTTCAGATCCTATTTGCATGGAGCAAAAGTAATAGTTTATTCTGACCATGCTGCCATCCGTTACTTGATGAAGAAGAAGGAGGCCAAGCCAAGGCTCATTCGGTGGATCTTGCTACTGCAAGAATTCGATGTGGAGATAAAGGACAAAAAGGGGATCGAGAATACTGTGGCCGACCACCTAAGCTGGATTGTCCGAAAGGAAGAAGAGGGGCACATAACCGAGTCATTTCCAGACGAGCACCTCTATGCAGTCTCAACCAAGGTGCCGTGGTATGCCTCAATCGTCAACTACCTTGTAGGAGGTACATTTCCTCCTTCTTTTACTAAAGCACAATGCATGAAACTTAGGCATGATGCTAGACACTACTTATGGCATGATCCTTATTTATGGAAAATAGGAGCAGATCAAATACTTAGGAGATGCATCCCCGATAATGAAATAGCTTCTGTCATTAGCTTTTGCCATGAGTTTGCATGTGGAGGACACTTCGAACCTAGGAGAACCGCTAGGAAAATCCTAGATAGCGGCTTCTTTTGGCCGAGTGTATTTAGAGATGCATATGAGAAGTGTAAAAAGTGCGATAGGTGTCAAAGAGTAGGAAATATGTCAGCTAGAAATGAGATGCGCCTCAAGTACCCGTATTGGTCAACGATGTTTTCGACATTTGGGGCATTGATTTCATGGGTCCATTCCCAGTTTCATGCGGTTATACTTACATTCTAGTTGCTGTAGATTATGTGTCAAAATGGGTAAAGGCTAAGGCCACAAGGTGCGACGATGCAAAAACTGTCATAGATTTTTTGCGCACTAACCTGTTTTGTAGGTACGGGGTACCCAAGGCCATAATCAGCGACCAAGGAACTCATTTCTGCAACCGCATGATGGCTGCCACCTTGAAGCGCTACCATGTCCACCACCGAACATCCACGACATATTCTCCCCAAACCAACGGTCAAGCGGAGATCTCCAACCGTGAAATCAAAGGCATTCTGGAAAAGATGGTGAAACCAGGTAGGAAAGATTGGAGTCAGAGGCTAGACGAAGCTCTTTGGGCTTATCGAACGACATACAAGATACCAATTGGAACCTCCCCCTTTCGGCTTGTTTACGGGAAGGCATGTCACCTTCTGGTGGAATTAGAACATAAAGCCTATTGGGCGCTCAAGCGTTGCAATCCGGAGTTGAAGGCTGCCGGACTGGATAGGAAGCTTAATCTATGTGAGCTTGAGGAGTTGCGGCTTGAGGCCTATGAAGGGCAAACGGACTACAAGGCGCGGACAAAATTGTATCATGACAAATTCATCCTCCGGCGCTCATTTGAGGAAGGACAACAAGTACTACTCTTCTCCTCATAGTTGAAGTTGATGCCAGGCAAACTAAAATCAAGATGGACCGGTCCTTATACCGTGACTAAGGTATTCAACCATGGGATGCTTGAGTTGGAAAGCATGGAGGATGGAGGACGATTCAGTGTGAATGGGCAACAAGTCAAACATTACCATGGCGAGGTCAACTTGACAACAGCAAAATTTGACATGAGCCACCCATGGGACCCAACCTTATGATCCAGGAATGAGGTACTGTCGAGCTAACGACATTAAACAAATGCACTGGTCGGGAGGTAACCCGACATTTATCTTACTTTCTGTCATTTTATTTTATGTCATTTAGTTTTTGCCTTAAGTCATTCTCACCTTTCTTTTATATATTTGCTTGCATGACTTTTGAACTAAGTCGTGCTATGAGGCACGCCTTCGTTCAAAAGTGTGGGGTGAGAACCACCTTTGTATATAGTTAATTAACATGTTTTTCTTTTTCCTTTTCCCTTAATATTATCTTTTTGAAAATATGAACTTGAGAATGTGAAAAAGATAGATCTAAATTCATGCATTTACCTTGTGAAAATTCAACTGTTTAAAAACTTAGGATGTAACTTCTCATTTGTCCCTTTGTGCTGAGATATACAGGGGATGTGGAGTTGACATAAACTGCCCTAGAGAGGCTTGGCAAGCAATCAAAGGAATGAATTTCACTATATGGTTTACGAAGTCTGTGGAGGCTGCACTTCGGGTTTCAAAGAAGATCAGAGTCATCTCCGCCGTGCAGCGTTTATGCAAGAGGCGGGACGGGAATCAAACCGTCCTATCTCTAGTCAGAGTAGCCGGGAAAATAGATGAGCGACCCTCATCTTGACCCGCGCGAAACGGCAAGGATGAGAAAGAGCGGGGAGGTATTTCCATATGCTCTCGGGCGACGATTGGACCTCCCAAAGAAAGGTTGAGAAAATGGACTAGCAAGTCACAAAGAAGCAAAAGCTCGAAGAAGCTAATCAAAGGCCAAAAGCCAAAATTGTGAAGATTTTAACCGAAACAAAAGTGAAGAAGCTCCAATTCAAAATCAAAGGCCGAAGGCCAATTCACTTCAAAAGCTGTCCCTCACCACAAAGAAATCAAAATACTCAACTCAGTGAAACCCGAACCGAATCATGTGCTAGAGAAAGCGACAAGTTAACCATATAGTGCGAGTCGGTCCAAAGAATGCAGTCCAGGATCCTGAAAAGGGCTATCTCCCGAAACATCCAAATTAATTTGCATCTCAGCTCGAAGGTACAAGTATCAAGTTTCTTCTAAGTATTTACACAGTTTAGTTTGGTAATAAGTAAGTAATGCATGAATAGGATAAATCTAGTCCCACAATCTCACTTTCCTATTTGAAGTATTTACTTGGATTGTGTGCACATCTCTTAAATGGCATTGTTCGGGACGAACAACTAAAAGTGTGGGGTGATCTGATGGACCATATTTATATGATTCATTAAGACAGTTAAACCCACCAAATTGGATGCTTTATCTTGACAACTTTTACTTGTTAGTTTCACTTTTGTTCTACAGGCCATTTCAAGGAGTAAAGATGAAAACAAGCTAAAATGGAGTTCTTAACACTGAAAGTGGATTACAAGTCAGAACTGACCATACTCCGACAGTACTCCGATCAAGCCACAACTAAGTCCCAATGACTTATTCCAACAAAGATCAAGAACACAAGTGAAATGTCAAGTATAAGTGACTTATCTTTTGATGTCAACTAAGGAGCAACCAAATGGCAACCGAAGAGGCAACTAAAGGGCAACTGGAGTTACATTCCAACCGATGGCTTTTTGGAGAAAAGATCTCATTCCACTCACACATATCCTCCCCTCCTCCACCACATGGGCGGCTAAGCCCTCCACCTCTCCTCTCAAGCCATGTGGCCGGCGGCTATGGGGAGAGATGACTCACCTCCGATGGGTTTTGAGCTCTCCTCCCCCCTCTTGACATGTGGATGCTTCTCCTCCACATCTCCTCCCTTCTCCATGCCTATAAATAGAGACATCCTTCTCCTTTGTAAATCATCCTCAAATCCACAATCACTTATCTCTCTAGATTGAGAGCACAATCCATGAAAACACTTCTCTCTGATATCAAAAGCTTTACAGTTGTTCTTGAGTACTCTTGTCGGTATTTGTAGTACTCAAGCTTTTCTTTTACTGTTCTTGAGTTTACTCCTGTTGGTTCTTGAGTATTCTCCTTTTACTTTCCTTGTCTTGATTTCCAAAAACCTTTACTTTCCTGTCTTTCAAAACTGCAACTTTACTTTCCTTGTCTTTACTTTCCAAAACCTTTACTTTCTGTCTTTCAAACCCTTTACTTTTCCAAGTATTTAGCTATGGTATCCACCTCTATGGATATTCGTAGATAAACTCTTCATTCGGTTGAAGGGGTGTACTTGTATCATACTATGTTTTAGACCCTTCACTTAGTGCCTCTTTGTGTTCAACTTGTTCTAGGTGCCATTTATTAGGTCAGAATTCCATTGGTTGAGTGGATGCTCGGAAGAGCAAAGCTCTGCCATGGGTTCGTGATCTTCCGTGGATAAGTGGAGGCTCGGAAGAGCACAGCTTATCTGTGAAAGTCAACCTCTTTTAAACACCATTTGGTTTATCAGGAATGATGATCAAATGGATGCACATACTAGAACAAGAGTTCTTTGTCTTGCAAGAGACTAGACGGTGTGGCAAGTCATGTGCTAGGAATAGCCTTGTGATGAGCCGTATTTATACGACTCATCAAATCCCATCAATTCCGATACTTTTGTATGCGAATAGTTACTTTTTAGTATTGTTTTGTATTTCAGGTGTTTCGGAAGCTCTAGGAGGGAACGTGCATAAAAGACGGCATTTTATGCCAAAAACATCACAATGGCAGATCAGACCTTTGGACGTTCGACGGAGTACTGGGAGCTGAACGTTGATCAGAAAAATACGAGGCATATACCGTTGCGTAGGTGACTCAATTCCCTACAACTCTCTAGTTCACACCGAGAGCATCCGAGGTCGTTTGGAAGGTCAAATCGAGAGCCGAAGTCAAAACAGATGCACAGAATGGATGAACAGTGTCCGCGGATGAACAGTAACTCCGGCCGTGAACAGTAATTTCGGCCCATGAATAGTAATTTCGAGAAATTTCCTAATTTCATGCATGACGGTTTAGAGGCTTCTAGAAGGTTCTGGAAGGGTCTACACAGATCTGGAAGACTTGCAGAAGAAGAAAACTTAGAGACCAAGCAAAGTCGGTTTTAGGACATGTTTCCTAAAACCGTTTTTGGACCGACTTCAATTTGGAAGCTTTGAGGCCTGAGTTTTCTCTATAAATACAGCCTCATATCAAGGGTTTCAAGCATCCCAAAACGTGGAGAGCTCCTCTCTCCACAAAATCCCTCAAGCCACAAAAACACACGGTTCCTCTCTTCACACCTCTCGGCCGAAACCCTAGCTTGCTCCGCCCTTTCCTCCACCCTTATTCAGCCGTGCACTGCCCTAGCTCAGCCCTAGACCACCCCTGCCTCAGCCGTGCTCAGCCATACTCAGCCCTCACGGCCGGTCACTCATCCTTCTCGGCATTAGTGAAGTATAATCGTCCCTTTTATTATTCTTGCATTGTTCTCATGGCTATGTGTAACTAAATCCGTTATTCGGGATAGGGTTTTGAATATTGTGACGAACGTTTTGAGATTCCGTACTTAAATATTTGTTCTTGCATTCTATTAGTTCTTGTGCAATTTATATCGGTTCGAATTGCTAGGTTAAGGGGAGATCCGAAAGGGTACATCTTAACCTAGTGATACTTGCCCTCTTTATCCTGCTTATTTGATACTGACCCGTTAGAATAAGTAGATGCACTAAACCTAATATAACCAGACCAGGAGTATTAGGTTTACTAGAACTAAAAGTCTATAACCTGACCAAGAGTAGATTCTAGCGTAGTGACTTAACGGTCCTACCTTAGGTTATAACCTGACCCGGAGTAACCACACTTAAGAAAGCAAGATAAAATACTTAGAAGTCAAGGATAAACCAAGTCACAATTAAGAAACCCTAGCCTGAATATCTCTCTCTGATTATTACACTCTCGTTTATTTCGTTATTTGCACTTGTTTCCTAAACTATTACTCTCACCCAATCGTTTCCTTTTCTTTCTTACAGAACAAAGTAGTAACCATCTAGCTCTCTAGGGTTCGACCCCTTACTTACAGCTATACTAAGCCAAGAGTAAGTGGACATTATAAATTTAGATTTGCAGGTATCGACGACGACCTGTCACCTTGATACACTTTTGAACACTTAGTATGATCATTAGAGGTCAATGATAAACAGACTATGATACAATGCCCCTAATACCGAATCTTTCCTTTGATTCAAACATCACATGTCATTTACTTTCAGTCTTACTATCAACTGCTTACTTTCTAGTCATTTACTTTCAGTAACTTTACTTCCAGTCCATATCAACTGCTTACTTTCCGCAAGTCTTGTCCTTCAAGCAATTTACTTTCCGCAAGTCTTGTCCTTCAAGCAATTTACTTTTCGCAAGTCTTGTCCTTCAAGCAATTACTTTTCGCAAGACTTGTCCATCAAGCAATTACTTTTTGTACTTTACTTTTACTACAGACTTTATCAACATCAGCCCGGCATAACCTTTGGTACGCAACACGCTTGAAACACAGCGTGCGGCCAGTATCAAACGTGTGTCTGCGGTTGATCTTGAAATCGACTGTTCCAGCACTTTATCTTTCAGTACTAAAACCAAAACCAACCCCCCAACTGTTTTATTTACTTTTCCTTTTCGAAAGAACAACTATCCACTAATTCCCTTGGGTTCGACCCGTACTTACCACTTACTACCCAAAATAGTAAAGTCGCGAGTATCGGAGATATAAATTTATTTTTGCACAGAGAACATCGCACCTTAACGACACTGCGGTGGGCTCCGTCAGTAACCTATTGTTAATAAGGTGTTGACTGGTAGAGATAACTTTGTGTCATGGAAGAAATCCATGGAAATAGCTTTCTCCGCAAGGCTGAAATTGAGTTTCATACAAGGTAAGTATGCTAAGCCTGATGGTCGAAAGGCACGAGCCAAGTGGCAGAGATGCAATGATGTTCTCATGTCCTGGTTGATTAGTTCAGTCTCGAAGGATATTGTTGGACAAATTCTCCATGCCAAGGATGTGATGACCGCTTGGAATATGCTTCATGCTAGGTTTGCTGGGACAAACCTTGCCAGGAAGTCAGGCCTGATGAAGGAGGCTAACAACATAGTTCAAGGAAACTTGGATGTTGCTACTTACCATGGAAAACTCACCAATTATTGACAGGAACTTGACTCCATTAAGAAGGCAGCATATGTCCAAATAATGGAAATTGTGTATGTTGTGGCCAGGCTGATGATGAGAGGATGGAGGACAAAGTTGTCCAATTTCTTATGGGGCTGAATGAGTGCTATTCAGGCATCAGAACCCATGTTTTTGCAATGACTAAGGTACCAGACATGGATGTGGTTTTTGAGATGACAAGTAGAGAAGAATGCCAGAGGAAAGCCACTAAAACAAGGTATATTGAGGCGTCTGCTATGTATGGCCCGAATGCTAACAACTACCAAAATAGTCAGGGAAACTATCAGAACAATCAAGGCAACAACTCTTACCAAAATGGATAGAATAATGGCAATCAGATGAGGCAAATGAGTTCAGGGAGAGGAGGCTTCAACAAGAATAAACCTAGACTTTTCTGCACTCACTGTCAGATGACTGGCCACCTGAAGGAGAATTGTTACAAACCGATAGCGTACCCACCAGGCCATAAATTGTATAAAGGAAATGACTCTTGTAAGCAAGGAGCAGTGAGAAAATTTGCCGTTAACAGTGTGAATGCAACTGAGAAGGTGTAGGCACCAACTAACAAGGCTGCAAGTTCATTCACCACCGAGCAAATTAATCAAATTATGGGTATGATAAAGACTGGAGGTAGTGATCAGTCTGGAGCACACATGGAGATGGCAGGTACTGCTTACTCTTATGCTGCAGGTATAACTTATTCTTGTAATGTTTTCAATGCTAATGATTGTTGGATAGCTGATAGTGGAGCTACCAGTCACTTTACTTACAAGTCTGAGATGCTTACTGATATTCATGAGTTGAAAGGAGATTATGGTGTTGTATTGCCAAATGGTGAAAGAGTAGTTACCAAGAAAAATGGAAATTGTCATCTGGAAAATGGATTGGTTTTATTTGGAGTTCTGTTGGTTCCTGAATTCAGAGTGAATTTATTGTCCGTTAGCAAATTGATCCTTGATTCTCAGTGCAAAGTGATATTACTGACAAGTCATGCACTATACAGGACCATCACTTCAAGACCATTCTAGAGACTGGTAAACCAGCTGATGGACTGTTCTGCTTTGAGGCTTCCATTGTTAAGAATGATGTTCACAACAATGCAGCAAGAAGACAGGACAACATGGCTGATTTGTGGCACAACAGATTGGAACATGCACCAGTTGAGATTATACATAGTTTGTTGAGACAAAATTTAAATAATGTGAATTGTAAAGACAGCAAATTCAATTGTTCTATTTGTCCTTAGGTAAAACAGACCAAGTTGCCGTTTTCTATGAGTAATCACACTACTGATGCACCTTTTGTTTTAATTCATGGAGATGTTTGAGGTCCTTTCATGAACCTACTATATCTGGTGCTCAGTATTTCCTTACTTTGGTTGATGATTATATTAGAGGCACTTGGACCCTTTTGATGAAACACAAATCTGAAGTTGCTGATCACATCATTGGATTTTTTGCTATGGTACACACTCAGTTTTCTGCAGTTGTGAAAGTGTTGAGGATAGACAATGGTGGTGAGTTCTTTAGTGACAAACTTGTGCAGTTCCTGAGATTGCAGGGTTGCATCCATCAGTCTAGATGTCCTTATACTCCTGAGCATAATGGTGTTGTGGAGAGAAAACATAGGCACCTGTTGGAAGTGGCAAGAGCTCTTATGATCCAATCAGGTTTGCCTAAAATCTTTTGGGGAGATAGTGTGTTGACTGCAACTTACATTATCAATAGGTTGCCTACCCAGTTATTGAAAGGTAAGACTCCATGGGAAATGTTATTCTAGTCAGTTCCTCCTATTGATCATCTTAAAGTCTTTGGTTGCCTTTGTTACATTACTACTCCTGCACATCAAAGAGATAAAATTGATCATAGGGCATTGTAATGCATTTTCCTTGGATATCTGCTGGGGAAAAAGGGATATAAGGCATATTGTTTAACTAGTCACAAAATAATTGTTAGCAGACATGCGATTTTCAGAAAAGATGTCTTCCCTTATCAACATCAGAAAATTAAAAATTCACCTGCTATTACTATTCCTCTTCCAGTTTTGCCAGCATCTTTTGATAATTTGTCTTATGATGATGATGACCACAGTCTTATAGCAGAAGATGATGATCATGCAGAGCAGTTTTATGACTTCCCTAATGACTCCAATGTTGCTGGCTCTCCTGATGAACCCATACCTGCTCTCAGAAAATCTCAAAGGCATACTAGGAAGCTTGTGTGGACTCAAGACTATATTTGCCAAAATATTTGTAAGATCACTTCCCCAAATTAAATGCATAAGTTCTTAAATTATGAGAAATGTTCCTCTGCACATAGAGCTTTTGCTATACAGATCTCTCAAATCAAAGAACCTACGTCCTTTACTAAGGCTGCAAAAGATCCACAATGGATGGAAGCTATGAATAAGGAGATTTCTGCTCTTGAACTCAACCAGACATGGGTTCTCACTGACTTGCCACCAGGAAAGACTATTGTGGATTGCAAGTGGATTTATAAAATAAAACTACAAGCTGATGGTAGTATTGAAAGGTATAAAGGTCGATTAGTAGCAAAGGGGTTTACCCAAATTGAAGGACTTGATTATCAAGACACCTTTGCACCTATTGCCAAGATGACTTCTGTCAGGTGTTTATTAGTTGTTGCAGCTTCTAAAAATTGGCCTATTTATCAGTTGGATGTCAACAATGCTTTTCTCCATGGGGCCTTGAATGAGGAAGTTTATATGAAACTACCACCATGTTTTTTTAACAAGGAGAAGTCTCAAGGACAAGTTTGCCGATTACTTAAGAGCGTTTATGGTCTTAAGCAAGCTTCGAGGCAGTGGTTTGCCAAATTCAGTGAGTCCTTATTTGAATTCGGATTTCAAAAGAGCTTGAATGATTATCTTTGTTCACCTTGGAGAGAGGGACTAACTTTGTTTTACTCTTGGTATATGTTGACGATGTGATCTTGACTGGTACTTCCCACACTCTTATTGATGAGATAAAGAGCTACATTCATAACAAATTCCAGATTAAAGACTTAGGAGTCCTCAAATACTTCTTAGGCCTTGAAGTGGCAAGGTTAACCACAGGTATATTTCTCAGTTAGAGGAAATATGCTTTAGAATTATTGGAAAACAGCAATCTCACTGACTGTAAACCTTCCAAGACACCTATGGATCTCAAGCACAAATTGAGCTTGTCTCAGGCACCTTTACTGGATGATCCACTAGAGTACCGGAAGCTAGTGGGGAAGTTGATATATTTAACCATCACCAGACCAGATTTATCTTACACAGTCCATGTGCTCAGTCAGTTCATGCAAAAGCCCAATGTTGATCACTTGCACGTTGTCCATAAAGTCCTCAGATATGTAAAGGGAGCTCCAACTCAAGGACTGTTTTTTCAGCCAACTCAGACCTTGTTCTTCAAGCCTTTTATGATGCAGATTGGGCATCTTGTCCCCTCACAAGAAGATCTGTTACTGGGTATTGTGTTACCTTAGGATCTTATGCTATATCTTGGAAGACAAAGAAACAACCAATCATATCCAGATCATCTGCAGAATCCGAATACAGATCCATAGCTGCCGCTTGTTGTGAGTTGGTGTGGTTAGTGAGGCTGTTAGCTGATATGAAAGTCCATGTCTCTTACTCTATTCCCTTGCACTGTGACAACAAAGCAGTGATCCATATCGCTCACAATCCTGTCTTTCATGAGCGGACAAAGCATGTTGAACTAGATTGTCATGTGTATTGAGGTAGATATAGAGGTTTGTATATGCAGGTTTTGCTGTTAGTTGCTGGACATTTGAACAATATAAATAATTGTTTTTTGGTGTGTCTCGAACGTCGTCGTTTCATTTAAGGCTGAGATACAGCCATGACGACGCCGTTCCATATGCTCTGAGTTCTCTTCGTTGTATTTAAGCTACTGTTCAATTAATGAAATCCCTAACAGTTTTTCCCTAATTTCGAATTCGATTTTCATCCCGATCGGCAGCAATGAAGTGTTGATCGGAGCTTAGGCGAGCTCATTTCTCTTCGCTTCACCAAACACAACCCTGCCCTTAAGAATCCATGCTTTCTTTAAGAACGCTAATACTCCATTAAAAGTGTACTTCTTATCTGATATCAATTTCAATATCAACACCTTCGAAAATTCCCTGTCTGACTTCTCCCAATCTTCTTCCTCCAACGTTAACACCAGCTTCCCGCTTATTTGTTCTTCCACAAATTCAGAATAATCGATTTGACAGAGAAGATATTTGCATAAGCTGTGAATAAGAAATGAAATGAAATGAAGATGACACTCTCCAAGAACGTTTCTAGAGAGATATTTAGGTTTCACCAAGTTGCCTTAGCTGGTACTAATGAAATGATTAATTGAGGACTAATTAATTACCGATTAATTAGTTAGAATTTTCTATTTTTTTCAAATTAATTTAAATCATGTCAGCATTTCGCTCCAGGTTGAGTTCTTGTCAGAACCACTTGTTTTCGTCAGAAATCAGAACTTTTAATATTTGTTAATCTGATAATCTTAACAATTTAGATTAGTCAGGATTAATTCAAATTAAATAATCTTATAATCATTTTATGGTCAAAAAGGGTATATTAGGAAATGAAAATGTATATTTTAAATTTAAAATCCCTGAAATATCGAGTGGATATCCTTTTAGAAATTACGAGCCCTAAAATTTCGATACAAATTCTCAAACTCCGATCTCATTTTAGCTCTACTTAATTTCTTTTCATCAATCGACTACGAACTCCAAATTGAGAACTTTAACATAAGATTTGAGATTAAAAAAACACGAACATAATGACGAGCATATGTATCGTGGTTTTAATGTATTTATTAAAATCACGAATATATAAAGCAAAACCACGAACAATGGTTTTGTTGTTTTTATCAAAACCACGAATATCGAGATCAAATGATAACCTTAACATAAGATTTGAAATAAAAAACATGAATATACTGTTGTCATCAACCATCGACTACGAAAATCACACGAGTATAATTCTGTTACGGATGAATGTACGAGTTCATCAAATCTTGTTCGAAAATTGTGGGATTTTTTAATATAAGATCGTGTAAATTGTTTTCCAATTGACTAACACTACAAATTTGGACGAAAATTACAGTGGTCGATTTTCAAAGGAATACCACTGCAAAACCACTGGAAAAGGTGAAAATGTGATGAAAATACAGCGCTAAGCTTACCATCGTATTTCTCATCACCGCAAAAAAATTACGATGGTTTTTTCATGCACTTCCAGCGGTTTTACAGTGGTAACAAAACCGTTGAACGATCGTGGAAAAATCAATGCAAATTCACTGAAAAATTTGTGGGAATTGTGCAATGACTTTACAGTGTACAAGCTATTTCACGGTTATTCAGGGATTTTACAATAGTTGTTTTCCTTTGGCTTTGCGGTGATTGTGCTAAGGTATATACAATAACATTACCTGAGTTATGCCATTGCATTCCTGCTATTTTACTGTGAAAAAAAGGATTTTTATAATTACAGTGAAATTAATAGATTCAATATTTAAAATTTTGAATCTTATAAAATATTTAAAATGAAAAGGCATGCATAACATTAATTCAAAATGTTTCTAATATCTGAAATCCAGCACTTCAAATGTTTCAACATATATCAACTAGGTTTTGTTCTCATCTAAATCCATATATGTATTTGATGCGGGTACGACTACATTTGCTGTGAGTGCTAGCAGCAAGTCATTCACCTTTGCCGGGACATCAACATCACCTCCCGACCTCGTACAGGGACTTACACTTGCCCTTCGCCAAGCTTTACAAAAAGCCGCAACTCTGCAACACAATTTTCATAAAAATTTATTAAAACAAATATAACCTCCGACATCATATACAACTATCTAAGTAAAAAATGTATCATGACAAGCTGTAAAGATCATAAGATGAAAATGCATAATGCAAGTTTGAAGTTCTCACATAGAACCAACAACGATGAGCATTTTTTAAAGACATTTGAAGACATTTTACCAATAAAACACTTAAAGTTTAAACCAAAGTCCAAGGAGGACTACATCTGCTCACTTTTACACTTATACATTCACTAACTTCGCACTTTTCTCACCAAACAACAATCGAGATACTATCAGTACCAAACAACACTTCAAACGACACAAGTCAAAGCAGTAAATCAGATCAATTTTAACCAACATACTGTCCCAAGATTCGGACTAATCCATTAGAACTAATTCAAAATCCTCTTAGTACCCAATTACACACAAATTTAACCAACTCTTTCTTGAAAAACAAAATCAGACTTCGCAAGCAATCACAATTCTCAGCCTCCTTCTTGACGACATCAAGCACAACATCAATCAACTCGGCACCTTCAGTGTAATGCCTTTTAGCCCAATTATTATCAGCCCCAGCTATATTGTCCAAAGACAAAAATTTCTGGCTTTATCAAGTAGTACACGATGAAAATCACAACTACTTAAGCTGTTAGCAACAATTACACCAATCCAAAGTTTAATCAAGTAATATGATGACAAAAAGCTGCAGAATAGTTCACTTACAAGTTACAAATGCAATGAACTGAACGTCTTTGCTCCTTTCTCCAGCGTGATATCATACGTATGGTCACACAAATCTTGCGAAAAGAACTCCAAGACTTTCGCTGCACGAATAAAATCAATTGAATAAAACAAACCCAAAAGAACTTGAATAACTTAAACATACCACCAGCCACCATAATTCACAATCGATCACCATCCAACCGCTACCCCAAATCCGACCACCACAAAACCACCACCACCAGCACCCAAATCCACTGATCCGACCACCACAAAACCACTACCACCCAAATCCCCCAAATTCAATTTCAATTTCAAAAAAAAAAAAATCCTAAAATCACCTTGGAGAGATGTGCGGCGGGTGGCGGATGAAGAAGGGTGCGCCGGCAGGGGGCTAGCAGAGGTGACATGGGGCTAACTCTGTTGGGAATCAACACCAATACAACCGAACTAAAAATAAGAACGCCTAAACATCACATTGGTATTCATGGATGTTCAAACCACCACAACTAAATAATCAAATTCATACGTCAAATAATCCAAAAAATGGCTGGATGTGGACAGTGCGGATGGGCGGAGCTGGATGGAGAGGCCGTATAAAACGAGCTGAAATGAGGCAGACCTCGAGCTGCAGAGTCTTGATATGTTTCTAGGGCAAAGGATATGGGATTAGGAGAAAGGGGGTAAATAAAAATTATATGGTTTTTAATTTACCTTATTTGTTGTGGTTTTACAGTGAAATTTACCACTGGAAAATTACTACAGCAATACCATTGTAAATTCGTTGGAACTTTTAATTTTTGAAGCGGTAATTACCACTGTATATTTTACATGGCAAAATATGTGTAAAAACCGCTGAAAAAACCAACGGAAAATCTATTTTTATAAAAACCCCTGCATAATCATTGTATTACCTTTGCATAAATTTTCAGCGGTAAACAAACCAGCGCATAATTTCACTGCATATTTGAGCTAAATTTTTAGTGTAATATGCCCTTTCATCATATATATTGTAATTAAATAATTATTGTATTTGTTAAAATTAAGGACCGAAGATGATTTAATCGTATGGATATTAAAAGTTCTCATTTCTGACGAAAAGTAATAGTTGTGACCTGATCTTTTTCCTTTCGCTCAGATATATAAGAATCGACCTAAATACACTCAGTTCCACCCAATCGCCGATAAATTGGTCCATTTTGAAGTAATCCGAACGGATTGATGAGATCGTTTTCTTGAACACTGATATGATGGCTATTAGCCGTTACCCGCTACACTAAAAATATATAAACCCTGCACTTTAAATTCAGTTCCACTTTAAACACCTACCACTACAAATTTTGGCTGAAAAATACGACAGCTCAAAATAATCGTAGAGTTGTCGTAAAAAACATTGTCGTAGGAACCATACGACAATTGTACGACAAGTATACGACAAACGTACGATAACCCAAAAAAGTTGTCGTATTCTTATCGTATAATCGACGTAGATGATTTACGACAACTTGTGCTACAACTATACGATAATATAAACACATTGTCGTATAAGAGTCGTACCGTTACCGTATCTTGCATACGATAATATAACCACAGCAATTGCGACAACAAATTTAATTACATTAAAACCATTATTTTATTATTTTATTAATTTAAATTAATTTTTTACAAAACCTAAAATGCAACAAAATCCTGCTTACAAGTTGAATCCTGATTACATACAATGGAGAAACTAAAAGTTCAAATCAAAAGTGCTTACCATATGAACTTTTGGTTTACTTACATACAATGCAAACCAAAAGTTTAAAGCCTTCTTACAATTTGAATCAAAAGTTCTTAGATGTTAGGCATACAATGCAAACCAACAAAATGGCCGAGATCCTACCGTATGCATCAAACATTATCAAAAGTAGAGACAAAAAGTGCATTTTCACACTAGAGACAAATAAACTAATTGTCTCCAAGATCCTCCTGCTCATCCACGGGAGCACGGAGGACAGAACCAGTACCTCCTCTTAAAGAACGCGCCAACTCTGCAACCACTTGGCATAACTCCTGATTTTGCTGTTTTAACTTCTGAATTTCCTGCATCATGTCACGGACTTGGCTTCCCAAATCTGCCGCACTGGTCGAGGGCTGAGATAAAGAAATAGGCTGGCTATAAAACTTGGACCCTGGAAGCGAAGTCGCAATTGAGCGAACGACTTTGGGAAGTCTATCACGTTTTGACAGTCCAATAATCTGGGATGCCATCTCTAAATCCAATGCCTCGGGTATGGCATCTCCAAACCTACTACGGAGAATATCTGAAGCCAACAGTAATTCCTCCCGTACGAAACATACACAATAACTTATTTGAATAAAAGGCGGTTGTATTAAAAAGGTCGAAACACAAACACTATATAAACAACCTTAACACAGCTACTAATCACTGAACAAAATATAACAGTTACAAATCTATGGCAAAAAAAACTAAAACAAGTAAAAAAATGGTAGTAGGATAAAACATGCAACATTGGTATCTACTAAGCAACCAATAAAAAGATAAACAAAGATGCTTTTGTACGAAATGCTGCAGAAATGAACCTGCTATACGAAGCTACTGCATAAACAAATATTGGTTGCGACATGAAAAAATCTTGCTATACGAAAAAATAAACTAGACAAACCTGCTGCAGAAATCTCCACCTACTTCACAAACACACTTAGCGTATATAAATGTTAGTGCAGAAATAAAAATGCTACTGTAATCCCCAAAAAAACAAACAAACATGTTGCTTCATCAATGGAAACCTACAAATGTTAATAACAAAATGTACAAATAAAGAAATTATCTTAAATACCGCTTTGCGTGCGCCATCCTCCTCGACAAAAGTTCCATCAGGCTTCCTTTTCAATCTCACATACATGTCATAACAGTAGATAGTCTTCCCGAGGGCAGTTGTCTGCAAATAGCAACATAGCATTGCATATCACTACATCCTTATGAATTCAATAATAAACAAAACCACATCCCAGAATTCTAGAATATACTGCAAAACACATTTGTATATGGAAGTAGAGTACGAATAAAAAGAAGAAGCATCATCAATATCATAAAACCATCAGGCATCAGTTAAGCATGGTAGCCGCTTCTAAGTTTCGCTTAATGTGTCAATATAATATTAAAAAATTATATTTTTACTTACCATCCTAGCCTTATGTACGTGGGACGCTTTATTCCCTCCCAGATGCACACACCGTCCGTCGGACCCTTCAGAGTTTTTCTTATTGCGAGCTGAAATCTTCTCGAGATCCTCTGGGTGGTCTAAGTAATATTGTATCCCTGCTCGTACCTCATGTGGCTTCAACCATTTGGGGCCCTCCAGGCTCCTACGGTGCCTCGCATTGTACCACGATTCGATGAGCTTCTTACGACATTTGCTGTTGAATATCCTTTTGATAACTGGTGTTTCGTTTTCATCCCACTTTGCCAACATCTGTGACATAAAAAGCAATTGCACAAGAAGAATAATACATTATGAGTTTGATTTAAATGTTTATCAGAGAATGGATTGCAGCAAATAGAAACATCAGTTATACTTTGAGGAACAATGAAAAGGAAATGATTTATTTTTGGTTTTAGAGATTCATAATCATATCTACTGTTTTTAAGACCACTAAGTGAATCAAAAAGTAAACCAGAACTTTCAGTGATAGTTTATGAATTGAAAGCAGAACTAAAATTTCAAAGGAACAGTTTAAAACAAATGATCTGAAATATAAACAAAATAGAAATGGTAAAATGCCACTGCTGACAAATTAAGGAGTATAATAAAGGTCGAAAATGTTACCGAAAACTCTTTGAACCATTGTTCTCTCGCCCTCCTCGAGCAAGTGGAAATAGTTGTCCATCCAGCCTCCCAATGTTTGCCCATACAGTCAAACCCGAGATCAATTTGTATGTCGTCCGGTGACCAACTATAAATAAGATGAAAAAATTACATAATCTCTACAGCTATTTAAAAATAAAATAAATGAACTACAAGTGTCACTTACTGTTCGTTATTTAGTGCTTTAATATGTACTCGATTCTGGCTGGTCGTATCAGCATTATCGGTGCCCACAGATGACTCACGTCTCACATAGTTACCTGACGGTGTGAGGTCGGGATAAGGGTCCTCCAAGAAGCACCTCGTCCGCTACATGAATAGGAAGATGTTCCATAGAGTCGAAAAAAGATGGAGGGAAGATGAGTGGTTTCAGCAACAAGTGTGACACCACTATTTTGCACAACGCTGCGTTCGTCTTGATCTTTTGTGTGAAAACAAAATCCGTTAATGTCAAAACTTCTCCACATATATACACTTGGTCTCGGACCTGCCATAAGCCACTTCACTAAGTCATCATCAGACTCTTCTTCCGAGTTCCCTTGATTACTTAAAGCTTCATCAGTTTTAAGCCATTTACAAAATGACCGACGATGTTCTCTTTGAACCCATATCTCATTTTTCCCCCGGTGTGCACTCCTCACTATGTTTAAATGCTCATCGATGAAAGGCGTCATCTCAGGTATATGTTGCAATACGTAGAAATGGGCTATTGATAACTCATCTACGGATTTAACTATTTGTTTGATCCACTTGTTCCCTTTCCTTGAAATCGATCAAAATGGCGTGGCCTTGGAATCCCAATTGCAGCGGTATTTCCCAAAAAGTTAGTGCAAAATTCAACTGCCTCTTCAGTTATGTATCCTTCCACTATACATCCTTCAGGACGATGCCTATTTCTCACGTAGCTTTTTAGAATCTTCATGTACCTCTCAAAAGGATACATCCATCTCATATACACTGGTCCAAGAATTCTAACCTCGTGAACCAAATGAACAGTTAGATGAACCATTATATCGAAAAATGATGGTGGGAAGAACATCTCAAGTTGGCATAATGTAATCACTACTTGCTCTTGTAATCTATCAAGCTCTGTTGGATCAACAACCTTAGCACATAAAGAGCTAAAAATCACGCAAAGTCTTTGTATAGCGGCTCTCACTTTTGGAGGCAATATACCTCTAATTGCAATAGGCAAGAGCTGTTGAATTAAAGTGTGATAGTCGTGAGATTTTAATCCATTCAAACGCAGATCCTTCATCGAAACCAAACTGGCGATATTTGAAGAGAAGCCATACGGAACTTTAACTCCTTTAAGACATCCACAAAATCTTGATTTCTCAGTCTTTGAAAGAGTGGTGCATGATGGAGGCAGATATGTACGTTGCCCTCGAGTTTCTGGTGCTAATTTAGTACGAATGTTCATATCTAGCATATCCAGTCTCGCTTTAACTCCATCCTTCATTTTCCCAGGAATGTTTAATAATGTGCCGATCAGACTATCACATATATTCTTTTCCACATGCATCACATCAACACAGTGTCTAATGTCAAGTGTATGCCAATAAGGGAGATCAAAAAATATAGATCGCTTCTTCCATGGAGCACTTTCGGTGCGTGCACTAGGTTTTCCAAATCGATTTGTAATATTTTGAATTTTCTCGAGTATTTCATAACCCGAAGATGGTTGAGGTTCTATTGCGTGTTCGGTCTCACCGTTGAATGCAGCTTTCTTTCGTCTGTAAGGATGATACCTCGGTAAGAAACGCCGGTGCCCCATGTAAATCATTTTTCGACAATTCTTTAGATAACGTGAATGTGTCGCTTCCCCGCATATTGGACAAGCTTTGTACCCTTTAATACTGTACCCGGACAAGTTACCATAAGTAGGGAAGTCATTGATGGTACACATTAGCATTGCACGCATATTGAAATATTCTTGCCTAGATGCATCAAATGTCCGTACTCCTTCATTCCACAAAAGCTTAAGATCATCTATCAAGGGAGCCAAGTATACATCTATGTCATTTCCAGGCTGCCTAGGACCCGAAATCAACAAAGAAAGCATCATATATCTACGCTTCATGGTTAGTCTAGGAGGTAGGTTGTATATCACCAATATTACGGGCCATGTACTATGTTGACTACTGAGATTTCCATGCGGATTCACCCCATCAGTAGACAGGCCAAGAAGTAAATTCCTAGACTCTGATCCAAATTCTGAGAATAAGTTGTCTGCTTTGGCCCATTGCAATGAATCGGCCGGATGACGCATTTTGCTATCAATGACACGTTTCTCGGCATGCCATCGCATATTATCAGAATCTTTTGGGTCAGCAAATAATCGTTGAAACCCGGGAATCGGTGGAAGATACCACAATACTTTTGCCGCACTGCCTTTTGAGGTAGCCGTCCGTCCTTTGTTTAACTTGTAGCGTGAAGATTTGCACACCAGACATTCAGTCAAATCTTTATGAGCATTACGATACAATATACAATCATTGGGACAAGCATGTATCTTCTTGTACTCGATTCCCATGGGACACATCACCTTTTTAGCTTCGTAAGTACGATTAGGTAAAGTGTTTTCATCGGGAAGTATATCTTTAACCAACGATAACACTTCAGTGAAACTCTTATCACTCCATCCATTTTTAGCTTTCAAATTGAATAACTTCAAAGTTGTAGATAACCTTGTATATTTGGAGCAACCTTCATACAGTGGTAATTCAGAGTCATTTCTTAATGATTCCACCACTTGTGGTCTAGAATCAAACTCACCGGCAACGTTGTTAATCATATCAATTAAATTGTCCTCCTCCCAATCATCATTATCTTCAGGCAAACTTTCTACGGGTTGAGGTTCAACGTCTTGCTGTTCACCCTCACCATGCATGTACCAAACCGTATACAGTGGATCAATTCCCTTTAAAAAAAGGTGTTTATGCAACTCTTCCACTTTGACCTTTATCTTATTGAAACACGCCTTATACGGACAGAAGACACTTTCAAGTGCATTTTTAAATGCATACGCCGATGCAAATTCACAGAAATCCATTATCCCCTTTTCATACTCATCACTTAACCTATTACCGGATATCCACTTTCTACTCATCATAATCCACTACATGAAGCATGTAAATAATATTATTAGACTGAGAACAAGTTAGCTAACCTACATGTCTATGTTCAAAAATTAAACATAGTAAAAATAAAAGAATACCATAAGATGATAAGAATACCTTGTGTGAAATCGAGAGAAGGAGAAATGTAGCAGTAGGTTGAGGAATGCAATGAGCAAAGGCTGAAGTACGCTAGATTTGAAAAAAAATTTGAGTTAAGAATGAATTGACAAGCAGAAATAAAGAAACATGAACAAAAGAACTAAATATATACATACCTTATGTGACGGTGCTCGGAGAATAAAAAGAGCAATATGACTTAAAGGCGAGTCACGAGAATACAATTCAAAACCTAAACCAATGAAACGAAACATCAATAACCGATAGGAAAAATTACGTGACTACACTTTGCACAACATCATCCTAACAAGAAATCATACCCTAACAATGACATCCGAGCCCTACCAAATCCCTCAAATTAATATTGAATGAATTATAAACCCTAAAGAATTTGATTCATACTCAAAGCACCGATGCATAAACCCTAATAAATTCGATTCATACTTAAAGCACCAATGCATACCCTAATAAATTCGATTCATACTCAAAGCACCGATGCATAAACCCTAATAAATTCGATTCATACTCAAAGCACCAATGCATACCCTAACAGAAGTGTTGCTGGATGGAGGACTGATGTAGCGATGGCGACGGCGAGCGAGGATTGATGTAGCGACGGCGAGACGACGACGGAAGGTTGCTGGATGGACGAAGGCGCGCACGGAAAGTTCAAAATACCAGTAAATCGATTTTGCGGAGGATGAAAACTTCAGAAGTAAAAACGAAACTAGGGTAACTTATTCAACCTTATGCATCGGTTGGATTAAAACCGATGCATAATGTGTATATTATGCATCGGTTTTAATCCAACGGATGCATAATCGCACCATTATGCATCGGTTGGCTTAAAACCGATGCATAATGTCGACCTTATGCATCGGTTGGCTTAAAACCGATGCATAATCTCACCATTATGCATCGGTTTTAATCCAACCGATGCATAAGGGTACAACCGATGCATAAGGGCAAACACGAAACCGGTGCATAATCCCCCTTCTGTAGTAGTGTATATTTCCTTTCCACTGAGTCATGCGAACTGTGTCCAACGAAGATGCACATACATCTCGGAAGAAAGTGCACAATTCTGAAATTGCGGTCCATATATGGGTGGGCAAAAATCCGCGAAATGCAATTGGCATTAGCCTCTCCAAAAATACATGGGCATCATGACTTTTATATCCCACTAATCTCCTGTTTTCAAAGTTTACGCACCCCCCAACCGAGAAGAAAAACCGTCAGGAAAACCAAGTGACGTGATCCATTGTAAAACAATTATTTGCTGTTCAGGAGATAATGTGTACTTTGCTTTGTTTGCAATGTACCTTCCTCTTCTATTCATTCTAAGCTCCAACGCCGGTCTACGACAATAAATACCAATGTCAGTTCTACACTTCACACCGTTGTCTTTTGTCTTTCCCTTCACGTCCATCATAGTGTTGAAGACGTTCTCGAATATATTCTTCTCTATGTGCATGACATCTAGGTTGTGTCGAAGCTTAACGTTAGCCCAGTAAGGAAGATCCCAAAAAATGGATTTCTTTGTCCAATTATGTGTCACCCCAAATCCGTCGTCTCTCGCGTTTGGCGCAATCTCCCATACATAATTGAAGTTTTGAACTCTCTGGTACATATCGTGACCACAACGAAATGGTACTGGGCCGTCATGCTCAGAACGATCTCGACGAAAACTATCTGTGTTATATCTATATGGGTGATCGAAAGGAAGAAATCTTCTGTGGCAATCGAAATATGAAACCTTTCGGCCATTCTGTAAATAAAATGTCTTCGTATCCTCCATACAATAAGGGCAACCCAATTTTCCTTGCGTCGACCATCCTGAAAGCATTCCGTAAGCTGGGAAATCTGAAATTGTCCACATCAATGCCGCCCGTAATTTGAAGTTTAGCTTCCTACTGACATCATACGTATCAACTCCCACGTTCCACAGTAATTTCAGGTCGTCAATAAGTGGCCGCAGATACATATCAATTCTTTTTTAGGATTCGTAGGACCAGGTATCATGATTGTCAACCACATAAATCTGGTCTTCATGCACATCCAGGGTGGCAAGTTATACGGGGTAACCATGACAGGCCAACACGAGTACGACTTTGTGTTATTTCTGAATGGATTAAAACCATCTGAACATAAACCTAATCTCACATTTCGTGTCTCAGCTGCAAAATCTGGATAGCATGAGTCAAAATGTTTCCATGACTCACCGTCGGATGGGTGGACCATGGTATTAGGATCGCGACCTCCTAAAGCGTGCCACGACATATGCTGAGTTGTGCTCTGCATCATGAATAACCTCTGTAACCTTGGTATAATTTCCAAGTAGAACATAGATGAACGAGCTACTCTAGAATAATGGCTGCTACTTCCAAAAAAAGCGGACGACTGAAATCTTGCTTCCGCGCAAAATCTGCAATTCGTCAAACTTTCATCTTCAGCGTAGTAAATCATACAGCCATTTACGCACAAATCAATCCTTTTACAACCCATTCCCAAGTCGTGTAGGAGTGTTTTTGATTGGCTAAACGATGTGGGGATTCGGTTGTCACAGTTAGCCAGGCTCTGCATAATGTCACATATAGAATCATAAGCTGCAGTCGACATACCATAGTCAGATTTTGTTTGAAGGAGTTTCATATGCATCGACAGCTCAGTCTGGGGTTTGCATCCTTCGTATGCTGGATTACAACTCGCATTGAACAACTGGTAGAAATGTTGTGCGGCTACATTTGGCTCTTCTGGAACTGGATCTGGATTCACTGGAATCTCCCAACTAGTACCGGCAACATCATTGACCATGTCCGCATATGTAGTGTCTAGAAAATTTGTAGTCAAGCCATAATTGGGGGCATCTTCAATGTGCTCGTGCTGCACCGAAATGTGTTGCGGGTACTGCTGATCTTCGGATAATGGCACTGAAGGAGCATATGTGACATCAACCCGAGTTTCCCCATGGTGAGTCCAATTATAGTAATTATGCATGAAACCGCTTTTGTATAAGTGGTCTTCAATTGTTCCTGCTTGATGATACTTTCGATTCTTGCAATGCTTACATGGACAACGCATTTCCGTGGGACGTTCACCCCTTGCGATTGCAACTTCTATGAAATTTCGAACACCCCACATGAATGTTTCATTGTTGTAGGATTTACCAGGATCACGGCGATTGTACATCCATGATCGGTTTTCAATTAATGCTTCCATGATTTAAAAAAACTGTAAATAAACACATAACATTGTAAGGAACACACATTTACGGTCATATAAACAAAATCAAAATAACTTATTTTCTAAACAGAAAAGTGACAAATACTGGTAAATTTAAAATGAAAAACAACCCTCATATGACACTTCAAATATTAAACTTACCAAATACCACGAAAATATCCACAAATGATCGGCTAATGAAGAGTGCAGCTGGAGATGTGAACGAAGGTCATGTTGTGATATGTGGAAATGGGAAGGGAAACTTATAGAAAATTTTTCTGGTAGAGGATGCCATTATCGAAATGATGTTTGATGCTCGGGGATGTTGATGGGAGTGGAGATGGAACGTATTGAAGTTTGGAGGGATGAATGTGATGATATAAGGCTGTAACAAGGTACAACATTAGGAAAAAACACATGGCAAATAATAGATTTGTCGGCATCGAAATTTACGACAAATATACGATGGTTATACGACAACCCAAAGTTGTCGTACAAATTGTTGTCGTACGTTTATCGTATACTTGCAGTATGATTTTTTATTGTCGTAACAGTTGTCGTATGGTTGTCGTATGTTTTGTACGACAACTTTGGGTTGTCGTACGTTGTTCTCGTATTTTTAAGACAAAATTTGTAGTGTACTCAACCAAATGATCATGATTAAAGCCAAGAACGGATCACAGTACAGATGATGGTCCAAGTATAAACCTTATGTGTATACAAATTATACACCTTTTAAAAAAAAGTAAAATTGGTGCTCTGAATTATCAATTTTTCCAATCAAAGACAAACTAAAGAAATAAATTGATTAATTTTTGAACACCGGGCACCGTAGCTTCAACGTAATTAAATTGCAAACGCAATCATGTGAACCCCATTAATAACGACTCAATATAAAAACTATATTCGTGTTAAAGAAGAAAGAAATTCGATACGTTAAGTGTTTACGATAAGATCATCAGGTTATTTTCAACAAAGTTCACATGATTGAGTTTGTAATTTAATCACGGTGTAGTTACGGTGCTCTGTGTTCAAAATTTGTCAATTTTTTTATTTTGCCCTTGATTGGAAAAATCAGTATTTGGACCTTCAATTGGAAAATGACGATAGTTCGATACAATGTATACTTTTTCTATTAAAAAATGACACATGATCACTCATCAATTTTTCATATTTAAATTTCAAAATAATAATATGAATAACTAAAGTAAGGGTACATTTCTCATTTCTTAAAGAAAGGACCTTTTTGCAAATATTTTGATTAACATAATTACATGCCTCCATTTTTTTGGTGTCAACGCATCCTATTCCGTCCTGTAATCAGCATTGGCAGTATCGAAGAAGCATGGACTTTGGTCTCCATCGTGACGTCATGAATTCCGTCATCACCAGATCACCAAGTTGTGCGTCGAATAATTCTGCACACGGTGAATCTTGACGTGACTCCCACTGCATAACCTAAATCCTAATAGAACCTCCTGTGAAGTGTTTGGCAATGACATGCCGAAGTAAGATGATGAGGACGGACGAGGGGGCTGACCTGTTAGCAAGCTGGGCTAGAGCGCGCAAACAAGAAGGGTCAAATATTGATGTTATTCCAAATGTGTGCCAAAGTTTGGAAATTAGGAGGCTCTTATTCATATAGTTGTGCTAGTTCATGAGAGGAGGTTGTGTAAGCATTTAGTACCCTCGAGCCTAAGAGAGTAATAGAGTAGAGCAATAAACTGAAACAATAAGCTAAACCTGTCTATACAAGTTAAAAGGGCTGGAAAGGTCTTTTTCTTGGCTAGGTCACCAGAACAATAATAGAGAGACACTCGCCTTCAGTTTGAAAGTCAACGTCTCTATCGGAGTCACTTCTCAAAGTCTCCCTCTTCTGGTTCATGTTGAATTATTTGCCAACTTTCACCTTAGAGATACTCAACCTGCCCCGTGAACAGACAAACAAAACAGAAACGTAAGCAAGAAAGTTGTAAACAAATTAACACAAAAGCACCCTTCTGATGATTTTTGTATCACAAAAACGACAGAAGCAATCACTTCACAGACGACCGTTTTTGAAAATTCCATATCAATCACAATCAATCAAATCCTCTAATATCAAAACAATCATGGTTTGTTTTGTATGTTTGTCTTTCATTCATGATTCGGTTAATTTGAATCTATATTGTTTATTGAGCAGTAGAACTCATATTTTTTATATTATTTTTCCAGATGTTGAAGACTAGGAAAAATGGGATTTCGGGATGAGAAGCATGCGAATAACCCAACTAATAGAATTTTGTTTAGGACTCCGCGTATTAAAATTGCTATTTACACTTTGAAGTTGAAATATAGTTTTTAATTGACATTCTGATTGAGTAAAATGAGCCCAAAAACTTCACGCCGGTTTTTGGATGATCATACAGTATTTGTAGGGTGAAGTCACATGCAGTGCTACATTTCGTGCGCCCGACTCATAATCTTCAACTTATTTTTACCCTCTCTCCTCTATGAGTACATGTGGCGCATCCTCATTGGATAGCGCCATTTCTCGTACTGCATCAGTCAGTTGAGTGATATCTAATGAGAGAGTCAAGAGAGTGATGGAAGATTCGAGCAAAAACGTCAGTAAAAGTCATCATCGCGAATCACTGGCATGTAATCGCCTCAGGCGCAGCAGCTCTCGTCTCTCTCGGTGCATTCTCCGTAAAAAAAACTAACTAATGAACGAGGAGGTAGAGAACCCTATCTGATGAGCAGATATGGGCTGAGTTTATCCAAAAGCCCAGTAGCATTAATGTGGCCCAAAAAGATGAGACTCGCGCAAATAAAAATTAAAATACAAGTACAGGGACGTTTGACCAAAGAGACGAGACGAGACTAAGTTTTGGTCAATCAATCTTCTCTTTGACTACTCCACTCTTCCAATGGCCGCTTTGAATTTTTTTATTTTTTATTACAGGGTTGCTTTGAATCTTGTTGAGTAAGGATTTGTGTTTTAAGTTATCATGGATACAGAGTTTGGGTTTGGTAGGTATGTTCAATTTTTTTATTGGAGTTGGTATGTTCAATTTGATCAGCTTAAAAGATTTTTTTTTTTAACTTTGCTATGTCACGAAGTGTAGTATTCTCTTTTTTTTGATTTTGGGATTGTCGCCCTCATTTTATAATCAACACCAGTGAGCAAGTTGCACATGTGTATATATTGAAGTTATTTTTATGCATATGCTTTTGATATCAAGCTCGTAACATCTTTTTACACATATATAGTCAAATATTATTTTGTCGCGAGTTGTTACTTCTACGAAAATTTATAATCACTGATCAAAACTGATCTGATTATAAGAAGGGAAAAAGATTTGTACAGCTTAGCTAAATGCTTCCAAGAAACATTTCTAGGTTTGATGAGATAAAGAAAATTTATAAATTAACATTAATATGATACATTATTGAAAATCATCTAGAATAACTTTCATAAATATTGATCTTCATGAATAAATTTATCATCCAAATGTGAACAAGCTAACTAGCTATTTATCATCTAGTTTAAGTATCAGTAGTGCAATGTCTGTCACACAAGAAAATATAAAATGATAATACAATCAGCCGCATAAGTTATAAAGGATGCTATTTTTTTGTCGCATAAGTGAAGCCAATGTATTCCTGTCAGTCACTTAAGTGTTGCAAGGATACTATGTATTGTCACATAAGTCAAGTTATGTGGTATTATCATCAGATATCAGTCACATTAGAGAAAATATATCATCCCTGTTTACGTCAACTAGGTATTGCAATTACAAATTTGGTTGCATACGAAAATGTAATGCATCCCTGTCCTTCATGTTATAACATGTTTTGACATGTTACAACATGTCAAAAGTTTACAATAGTATTTGCCGTTTACATCACAACATAATAGTTTAAAAGTTTGCGGCATTGCGACAACTTCAAAAAGTTGCATCATCAAAAGAGTTCCACACAACCAGTCTTCAAAGAGTTGGCTGGGCAAAGCTCGCCCCATCCGAGACATTAGCCCCATGTCCTGAAGGTCCTACTCCCCCGCGCACCATCTCTTCAATGGCCCGTAGCCTATCATTGAACTCTTCTTCTTTTTTAGCGGCCTCTTCTCTGGCCCTCATCAACTCTTCCTTTAGAGATTGGTTAGATGCCCCGCCTCTTGGTTTTGGAGGCCTCCTTAGATTACCACCCGCTCCGGATACCAGAGTACCTTTTTTTTGCCCCACCGCTCTGCCAATTATATCCAGCTGGGTACTTGTGGGGAGAGGATTCTGAATGACGCTTGGGTCATCAGAGTACTGCTCTTGTATCAGCTGGTTCACCTCTGCATTCATTTGTTCCTAAGGCAAGGCACAAATAAATTAATTACTGAAATGATACAACAAAACCTCCTATAAGATAAAGCACACAGTGACAACAAGATACCATTTAACATTATCTATCATGGCAATATATAATCATAATCCAAAAGATTACAAACCAAACAAAATCCATATTAAGGATGAGCTTACACTTTATCAGAATCCTAAGGGTTACAATTGTTTCAACTCAGGAATCAATTATTCTGAGAAGACAAACAAACTTTTGACATGCTTTAAGAGAATGACATAATATGTTCACTTGCACATAATCACAAAATCCATCAAGTATTCATAAAGCATGATATCATACATGTACAAAAATGATCAACATGCTGCATGACATAAATGAAATAAATAACATAAAGGATTACCACTATTTTCCCACTTTCAGGTTCTTGGTTATAGACTTGCGCATATGTTGCGACATGAGGGGCTTTGTGACCTTTCTCCATGTGATCGATTGCTCTCATGGGGAACCGAGTCTTCCCGGAGTGATGGTTCATCTTCGCGTCTCGGGCAGCTTTCATTCTTTTAGATTTTGCCTTGATTACGAAAAGGGAAGTTTCATATTATAACTTACGCAAATAACATAAAAGTTAACACAATAAATTCAGGTGTTTAAAAACATTACCTGCTGTTCAGGTTTGCTGAAGTGCTGAAGGAGCCATCTCCACTCCTCCTTGCGGTGGGTGAACTTGTTTGGGACCTTATTACCATTCTTTAGATAATGCTTGTGACAGTCAGACTTCCAAACTTGATATCCTTGTTATATACTCCCACAGTAGAGTGTCATCTTTTGGCAATTGAAAATGAGGCTACAAACAATTATAAAGGATCAAGTTGTGTAACTGTTAAACAAACAAACGAAATAACCAAAATGCAAACAACAAAGAGAAAGAGAACTTACGCTCAAATAGTTAACGACAATGTTCTAGTGCTCTTCATCTAACTAAGCGTATATCGGTCGTAAGATTGGGACCTTCTGTCTGACACATGCCACAATTTGGTGGCACATCATACTCCTCACTTCCCTCACCACAGGCCCGTTTGCCTCCACGGAGCACTCAACTTTGATCTTCATCCCAAGGGCGTTGACGGGAGCGTCGGTTGCACTGTCGTTAGGGTGCAATGCGTCTCGTACAAATAAATTTATAATGTCCACTACTCGCGACTTAACTACTGGGTAGTAAGGGTAAGTAGGGGTCGAACCCAAGGGAATTAGGGGGATAGATTGTTCGTTACGGCTTACACGGTGCGTGATTTTAGGTCGAGTGTGGACTTACTGCTAATTACTAAACTACTGTTTTTGGGTTTTTTGGGTTTTTTGTGCGGAAAGTAAATACAGAAAATAAATACTGAAATTAAATACAGAAAATAAAGGAGTTGAGGGTTAGAAGACTTACAGTGGGTGATGCGTGATTGTTGATTCCTCCGGTATGTGAGTGGTTGGTGGTTGTGTTTGATTGAGCAGTTATACTAGGAAATTAAATACAGGGGGTGTTTGCAATTGAAAGAGCGTATTCGGTTTCAGGTATTCTTGTATTATCACATGTTTATTAGTTTAGTAAATCTTCTAAGTATTCAAACGATGAATCGAGGCTAGCGATAGCTCAAGACTTGCAACATCGGCTAAATCACACTTGTTCTATTTAGACTAGCGCCAGTACCAGTTAGGTACGCTAGTCTATGTGCATCCACCTGCTCTCCTGTTACGGTTTCCCATAATGGTTTTTTAAATATAGTCGACCTCTTTCAGATAGCTTTGTCTGTTACGACCTCCCCTATCCGGGTGTGATCACGAATATCTTAAGGAAGAGCTTACGAAGTTGGACCCCTAATGGTCACATTCCCAAAATCGTTCACTCTACCTTAGAGACATTCTGACTTTTATATGGCACATAGAACAAGTATTGAATACTAAGAAAATAAACTAAGCTAATTAAACATTAAATAATACAAGATTATACCTTCCGCCGAATGAGGAGTTTAGCCTCGCCTGTCCATGGAGGAGGGCGCCTAGCCAAATATCGTAACTTTATTGATCCAAACCAACTTACAAAATATTACAAAATGTAGAGAGATAAGTGATTGTGTATGGAATGGTTTTTTGGATGATAAAATGAGGAGGGGTGAGCCTCCTTTTATAGGAGAAATGGGAGGAAATGGAGGGCTAGGATTCATTTGATCCAAGGGTGGAGAATGAGGCATGGATGAGCCAAGGAGGCGCCGCCACTTGGCGGCGGAGGAGTGGTGGAGGAGCAGCCGCCGGTGGGTGGTTGTGGTGGAGGAGCAAATGGTGGTGGAAGCCACCTTCCAAGCAAGTCATCAAGTCATCCAAGGAGGAGAGAGGAGGAACATGTGGTGGAGGAGCCACCACATGGCGGTGGCTCATTGGGCGGAGGAGAGCCGGTCATCCATGGAGGAGGAGGGAGGAGCCGCCGGTGGTGGGTGGTGGTTTTGGGGTGGTTTTCCTCTTTGGCCACCTCTTCTCCAAGTCACAAGTCATCTTGCCCATATGTGAGTTTTGTACAGTTTTGCACTGTCTTTTCACAAAACTGTCAGTGTAATTTGGCACTGGGTTGACTTGATTCCATCTCTGCACAATTTGTGATGAGTGATTCATCGTCAGGATCCTTGATATTTCTTCAGTCGGCATATGATCTTGACCTTGAATCGACTCCTTATATCTTTTCTGTGCTAAAAGCCTCTCCTTAACGTGTTTTCACTTTAATCTCTAAAATGCCCTGTGGAAATATATCGGGACTAACAAGTGGATGTTAGACAGACAAACAGTCTAACTTGGGGGGTTTATCTGTGTTTTTGATTCGTATAATTGTGGTCCATCAAATCACCCCCCACTTTTAGTTGTTCGTCCCGAACAATGCTTTATATGGGCGTCACTATGTAAGTTGGTTTGAAGTATGAAATTAAGTTTGCGGTACTCGATTTCTCCTAATTCATGCATTACTACTTATAGCCAATTTAAACTGTAAAAATAATTAGAAGTAACTTGATACGTGTACCTTCGTGCCGAGATGCGAATTATTCCGGATGTTTCGGGAGATAGCCCTTTTTAGGCTCTTGGACTACACCCTCGGGACCGTCTCGAACTATATGGTTTTCTTGTAGCTTTCTCTAGCACGTGATTCGATTCGGGTTTCAGTGAGTTGAGCCTTTTTGATTTTCTTTTTTCTACTTTGGCGAGGGACTAGCTTTTTTTTGTAGTGATTCTGCCTCTGTCTTTTTGAGTGCTTCACTTTTGCTCGGTTAAAACCTTCACAATTTTTTGGGCCTTAGGCCTCTTTTGATTTTCTTCTTTGAGTTTTTTGCTCCTTTGTGACTTGCTAGTCCATTTTGTCAGCCTTCTTGGGAGGTCCAATCATCGCCCGCAAGCCTATGGAAATACCTCCCCTCTCCTCTCGTCTTCGTCGTTTCGCGCGGGTCAAGATGAGGGTCGCTCATTTATTTTCTCGGCTATTTTGACTAGAGAGAGGACGGTCTGATTCCCATCCTCGCCTTTGCATAGATGCTTCCTGGCGGAGTTTGACTCAATTGTTCACTGAAAATCCGAAGTGCAGCCTCCACTGACTTCGAAAACCATATAGTTTGATTTGATCCTTTAAGTGCTTGCCAAGCCTCTCTAGGGCAATTTCTATCAACTCCACATCCCTAGGTTATCTCAACACAAAGGGACAAATGAAAAGTTACATTCTAAGTTTTTAAACAGTTTGCCTTTTCATAAGGTTGATGCATGAATCATGATCTATCTTTTTCACATTCTTAAGTTCATACTTTCAAAAAGATACTTTTTTTTAAAAAAAGAAAAAACATGCATTGGTTCTCACCCCCCACTTTTGAACGAAGGCAAGCCTTAGTTCAAAAGTCATGCAAATATATATAGGAGAAGGAAATGACTTTAGGAAAAAAGAAGAGCAGAACTCCCTTTAAGGTGTCGAGTGAACGACATGGCATGAGGCTGGATAATCGAGGGAGTTCGGCTGGGGCCTTAAACTCTCAGCGCAGGCCCGGTAAATTCACGGAAGCTGCCTGGCTGATCTGATCTGATCCTTGCTCCGAAACTTAATTCCTACATGTAAGACATTTCTTCTGGACAAAAAGATGGGTGAGAGCGCTTATTGAAAATTAAAATGACAGAAAGTAAGATAGTGTCGGGTTACCTCCCGACTAGTGCACTTGTTTAACGTCGTTGGCTCGACAGTACCTTGTTCTGGGTCATTGGTTGGGATCCCATGGGTGGCTTAGGTCGAATTTCTTGATTCCACCGACCTTGATTCTTGCGGTGAGTCTTCCTGATTTTTGAGCAGATGACTGGTTGGGGTCCCGTTCCCCTTGTACTGGTGGTGCCTCCTTCCAACGTCTCAGGGAAGGTGAGGGACCTTTTACTACCAACTTCTTGAACCGGGTTTTCTGGTGTTCAGGGCTGGCTTGTCCGGTTATGGCGTAACAATGCTCTATTGGAGAATTATTCTGCATAGGCCCTTTTCCCATCCTCTTTTCAGCCTCTTCTTTGATCACATGGTTTTCAGCGATTTGCCTATTGGTCGAGGGGAAAAGTCGGGAAGCTTGCATCTTAAGGCTCGATTCTGCCTCGTCGTGTTTGTTTGTGATGCTAGCTGGGTATGGTTCTGGCAGCATGTTAGCGGTATTCTGGACTTTTTCTATTGCTGACACCTCATTGTTACTCCCGATACTTTCTATGTCTGACTCTTCAGATGGTTCAGGAGTTACTTCTGACGGCTCGGTAGTTTCTTCGTGATCAGCCTCAGGGTCAGCTTCTTCTGTTTGCATTTCTTCGTCAGTTTGGGATGGTCGTTCTGTGACTGCAGCCAGGCCAATTATAAGGTTCCACATGCTCGCAATGGTGAAGTTCTCGGCTGATCTTCTCATTGCTTCGTTTACTCTTCCCAGCTCTTCGGATCTCATCCCACGAAGAAATTTTTGGAGTAGAACTTTCTTTGAGAATCCATGGTGCGGGCAGCTTGAGACGATGGCATCGTAGTTCATGTAGTATTCGTCCAAGGTCTCATCCCGGGATTGTTGAAGGTTCAGGATTTTCTCGCGGGTTTCTTGGCGTAAGGATGGTGGGGAGAATTCTCTTAGGAATGGTGCGCAGATGTCCACGAAACGTGCTGCACTACTAGCGGGTGATGTGTAATACCAAATTGTTGCGAAATCCGTTAGAGAGAATTTAAAGCATTTAAGCTTAAATTCCTCTAACGTTTCATTCTCAGGTTTTATGTGGCAGCAAACGTAGTGAAAGCTTCGACAGTGTAGTACTGGATCTTCTGCATCCGTTCCTTTGAACAGTGGAAGGTGCCGTGTTGTCCATGCATACGAGGGTGGTTGAGTCATGAGGTCATGTGAGGTGAAGAACAACTATCCGATGGCTAATTCCCCGGCAACGGCGCCAATTTGACGGGAGCGTCGGTTGCACTGTCGTTAGGGTGCAATGCGTCTCGTACAAATAAATTTATAATGTCCACTACTCGCGACTTAACTACTGGGTAGTAAGGGTAAGTAGGGGTCGAACCCAAGGGAATTAGGGGGATAGATTGTTCGTTACGGCTTACACGGTGCGTGATTTTAGGTCGAGTGTGGACTTACTGCTAATTACTAAACTACTGTTTTTGGGTTTTTTGGGTTTTTTGTGCGGAAAGTAAATACAGAAAATAAATACTGAAATTAAATACAGAAAATAAAGGAGTTGAGGGTTAGAAGACTTACAGTGGGTGATGCGTGATTGTTGATTCCTCCGGTATGTGAGTGGTTGGTGGTTGTGTTTGATTGAGCAGTTATACTAGGAAATTAAATACAGGGGGTGTTTGCAATTGAAAGAGCGTATTCGGTTTCAGGTATTCTTGTATTATCACATGTTTATTAGTTTAGTAAATCTTCTAAGTATTCAAACGATGAATCGAGGCTAGCGATAGCTCAAGACTTGCAACATCGGCTAAATCACACTTGTTCTATTTAGACTAGCGCCAGTACCAGTTAGGTACGCTAGTCTATGTGCATCCACCTGCTCTCCTGTTACGGTTTCCCATAATGGTTTTTTAAATATAGTCGACCTCTTTCAGATAGCTTTGTCTGTTACGACCTCCCCTATCCGGGTGTGATCACGAATATCTTAAGGAAGAGCTTACGAAGTTGGACCCCTAATGGTCACATTCCCAAAATCGTTCACTCTACCTTAGAGACATTCTGACTTTTATATGGCACATAGAACAAGTATTGAATACTAAGAAAATAAACTAAGCTAATTAAACATTAAATAATACAAGATTATACCTTCCGCCGAATGAGGAGTTTAGCCTCGCCTGTCCATGGAGGAGGGCGCCTAGCCAAATATCGTAACTTTATTGATCCAAACCAACTTACAAAATATTACAAAATGTAGAGAGATAAGTGATTGTGTATGGAATGGTTTTTTGGATGATAAAATGAGGAGGGGTGAGCCTCCTTTTATAGGAGAAATGGGAGGAAATGGAGGGCTAGGATTCATTTGATCCAAGGGTGGAGAATGAGGCATGGATGAGCCAAGGAGGCGCCGCCACTTGGCGGCGGAGGAGTGGTGGAGGAGCAGCTGCCGGTGGGTGGTTGTGGTGGAGGAGCAAATGGTGGTGGAAGCCACCTTCCAAGCAAGTCATCAAGTCATCCAAGGAGGAGAGAGGAGGAACATGTGGTGGAGGAGCCACCACATGGTGGCGGCTCATTGGGCGGAGGAGAGCCGGTCATCCATGGAGGAGGAGGGAGGAGCCGCCGGTGGTGGGTGGTGGTTTTGGGGTGGTTTTCCTCTTTGGCCACCTCTTCTCCAAGTCACAAGTCATCTTGCCCATATGTGAGTTTTGTACAGTTTTGCACTGTCTTTTCACAAAACTGTCAGTGTAATTTGGCACTGGGTTGACTTGATTCCATCTCTGCACAATTTGTGATGAGTGATTCATCGTCAGGATCCTTGATATTTCTTCAGTCGGCATATGATCTTGACCTTGAATCGACTCCTTATATCTTTTCTGTGCTAAAAGCCTCTCCTTAACGTGTTTTCACTTTAATCTCTAAAATGCCCTGTGGAAATATATCGGGACTAACAAGTGGATGTTAGACAGACAAACAGTCTAACTTGGGGGGTTTATCTGTGTTTTTGATTCGTATAATTGTGGTCCATCAGGCGTGCACCAGAGTGGCTATCTTGGTGTCACAAACCACACCACGCTTTCTCTTCTTTTACGGTCCAGGTTCAGTATTAGGGATAACGTCCTCCGCATCTTCTTGCATTAAGGTAAAAAGAATATATTAGTACAAGAGGTAAATTAGTACATTAGTGAAATTACCACTAAAGTAATGTAACAAACATTTTACCTGGAGGTGGAGAAGATTCCCTCTTCCTGCACCTGATGCTAAGTGGTTCTTCTTCTTCATCCTCCTCCTCGGCAATTGGATGAAGGTTTTCATCGGATTTCCCTCCTCCTTAAGAGGCTGTAGCAGTGGGAAGAACATCATCAACAACAGGGAACTCCTCTGGATCAATAGGACACTCATTTTCAGTTGGAAACTGATCTGTTTCCATATCTGGAAACAGATCATCATCAGGGTACAACTCATCATCAGGTCACCAGAAACATCGAGAACAATACACTCGCCTTCAGTTTGAAAGTCAACGTCTCTATCGGAGTCACTTCTCAAAGTCTCCCTCTTCTGTATAGTTAATGTTGAATTATTTGTCAACTTTCTCCTTAGAGATACTCAACCCGCCCCGTGAACAGACAAACAAAACAGAAACGTAAGCAAGAAAGTTGTAAACAAATTAACACAAAAGCACCCTTCTGACGATTTTTGTATCACAAAAATGACAGAGGCAACACTCACTAGACAGACGACCATTTTTGAAAATTCCATATCAATCACAATCAATCAAATCTTCTAATATCGAAACAATCCTGGTTTGTTTTGTATGTTTGTCTTTCATTCATGATTCGGTTAATTTGAATCTATATTGTTTATTGAGCAGTAGAACTCATATTTTTTATATTATGTTTTTCAGATGTTGAAGACTAGCAAAATTGGAATTTCGGGATGAGAAGCACGCGATAACCCAACTAATAGAGTTTTGTTTAGGAATCCGCGTATTAAAAGTGCTATTTACATTTTGAAGTTGAAATATAGTTTTTAATTGACATTCTGATTGAGTAAAATGAGCCCAAAAACTTCACGTCGGTGTTTTGGGGGTTATTGCCCAATCTACCCCAGTTTCAAACTCGAATAACCCGTTTGCACCACTTGAAACTCAAATAACCAATCTACCCCATTTTATAACAATTCCGGTTTCTCGGGAACTGGAACTCTTAATTCCGGTTTCTATCATACCGGAATTGTACAAAAATGATGATGTGGTTTAATTTTAGGCGTACGTGTATCGAAACGAGACAAAATAACGTACACGTAGGATTTCGGTTTAAGGGGAACCGGAATTCTTCAAATTAAAAATCATACAAAGCTTTTAATGTTGTTTTCGATGAAAAGAAAGAGAGAAAAATCAGGCGCACTGCTTTTAATGCTGTTTTCAATGTTTTTACTGTTCCATAAAAAAAATTTACTGTTTGTATACTGCTTTATACTGTTTATAATGCTGTTTCAATGATGTTTAAAGCAGGCGCAAGCTTCAAATTAAAAAAAAAGGTAAAGAAAGATGCAGGTTCACTGCTTTTAATGTTGTTTTCAATGCTTTTACTATTTTTATACTGCTTTATACTGTTTATACTGTTTTTTTAAACACAAAACTTTATACTTCTTTTAATGCTTTGTCCTCCAGCCGCATATCGGCATATCATAGAATACAGCGCAGTCGATCCACCTTCGCCATTATAGAACAGTAAAAGCATTAAAAATAGCATTAAAAGCAGTGCGCTTACTTCTCTCCTCAGTACAAATTAATAATTTTTAATTTGAAATATTTCGGTTTTGGGGGAATCGGAATCTTATGTGTATGTTATTTTGTCTCGTTTTGATACACGTACGCCTAAAATTAAGCCACATCATCATTTTTGTACAATTCCGGTATGATAGAAACCGGAATTAAGAGTTCCGGTTCCCGAGAAACCGGAATTGTTATAAAATGGGGTAGATTGGTTATTTGAGTTTTAAGTGGTGCAAACGGGTTATTCGAGTTTGAAACTGGGGTAGATTGATCAATAACCCGTGTTTTGGCAACAATAATCTTCTCTTTGGCTACTCCACTCTTCCAATCGCGATCTGCTTTGACTTATTCCTCCAGTTGATCGAGCCGCTCCCAGTCTCATGCTTTGTGGTTGAAGTGATTCCCCAGTAGCAATTTAGGGCTTCCAGCAAATGGAAGGCGTATTTACTAAGCTTCGGAATTTGGACGCCTATCCGAAAATCAATGAGGATTTCTACAGCCGAACCTTCTCAGGAGGCGTTCTTACCCTCGCTTCGTCCATTGTTATGCTCCTCCACTTCTTCTCCGAGCTCAGTACGATTAGTGTTGCTTGTTCTCATTTATTGCCCTCTTTTCAGGGTTGCTTTGAATTTTGTTGAGTGGGTTTTAAGTTATCATGGATACAGAGTTTTGGTTTGGTATGTTCAATTTGATGAGCTTAAAAGATTGATTTTTTTTATTTTTATGACTTTGCAATGCCACAGTGAGAAGAATTGTAGTTATCAAGGAGTTGATCTAGAATGCTTATCTGGAAAAGTTTTAAAGAGTTCAGCTCCAAGAATGATATAGCTTTGCTGCCTTTTATTTTATTTTGGGGTTGTCGCCCTCATTGTATAATTAGCAAGTTGCACATGTGTATTATCTATTGAAATTATTTATGCATATGCTTTTGATATCTAACTCTTAGCATCTTTCTTACACAGGTTTGTACCTCCACACGGTGACTGAGACAAATCTTAATGTAGATACTGCTAGAGGAGAGACACTGAAAATTTATGTAAGACTCATGTCCGATATGTACATACTGTTAAAGGAGAGACACTGAAATTTTATGTAATATTCATGTCCGATATTTGAAGGGAACAGTAATTATTAAGTGGACGGGATACGTGTTCATGTGAAATCAATTGATATTCAGAGCAATTATCTTTATGAGAGAAGCATGTTTGGACTAATTTTTTTTCCTATTATAGTATAACAATCAATCAAGCTTCTTATATTTGGGCGATCCTCGATGTTCGTCTTTACATGGTGTTGGTGTATTATGATATTTCATTGATTAATGCCCATATTTCTGTGTTAATGTGAAGTTTGATGTAACTTTCCCTGCAATCCCATGCTCACTCCTCAGTGTCGATGCTATTGACATCAGCGGAGAGCAGCATCTAGATATAAAGGCTCAGAACTTGGTCAAATGTCATTTCCATGTGTTTTCTTCTTTTATGACTTGTCCCCCTATTAATCAAGGTAAATTTCCCTTTTTTAAGGAGCATAAATGATAGCTTTATCAAAATGTAACTTTTTACGTGGGTTCTTGAGCCGTCATGTTTTCAACTGTCTCATAAGATGATAATAACATGAACATTCACGTCTGCGGTGTTTGCTTCTCTTGTAGGTCACCTTAAAGGAGGAACATATTTCTTTCATGCACTTTTTGACAAACATTTGTGCCATAGTTGGAGGTAGATACAAAATCTTTCTCAGTTTCTGTATAGTCAGTCATACACGATAGTTCAACGCAAGGTGGTTTTGCTCAACCAAGTGGTGTTTAAAAGAGGTTGAACTCTATGGAAAAGCTTTTCTCTTTCGAGCCTCCACTCAACCATGTATGTTCACGAACCCCATGGAAGAGCTTTGCTCTTTCGAGCCTCCACTCAATCATGTATGTTCTAACCTAATATATGGCACATAGAACAAGTTTGAACATAATAGAAGCACTAAGAAAAGGGTCTAAAACGTTTGCATGATACAAGCACACCCCTTCAACCGAATGAAGGGTTTAGCTATGAATATCCATAGAAGTGGATACCATAGCTAGTGCTAGAAAAGTAAATGGTCTTGAAAGCAAAGACAAGAAAAGTAAAGGTTTTGGAAAGTAAAATTCAAGAACAACAAGAATACTCAAGAACAAACAAGAGTAAACTCAAGAACACTCAAGAATACTCAAGAACCAACAAGAGTATTCATGATCAAGAGAGAAGGTAGAGCTTTTGATATTGAAAATGCAAGTGTTTTACAAGGATTGTGGGATGGATTCTAGAGAGATTCTCTACCTAAGTTACAAGTGATATCTTTCAAGGAGGGGAGGGCCTTCTTTTATAGCCAAATGTGGAGGTTTAGAGGTGGTAGTGGAGTGAGATATTTCTTTCCAAAAGCCTTCGGTTCTCCCTCAACTCCGGTTAGACTTTGGTTTGCTCTTCGGTTGGACTTGTTTGACACCAAAGGGTGCACAAGCCTTGCACATGGGCGGCTGAGCTTGAGATGTGCCAAAGGGCAACTACATGAGCTTGGTTGAGCTTTGGGCAAGTCCCTTGAACTTGGTTGAGGTTTGGTTTCAAACCAAAAGAACAACCGATGTGAATAGTATGCCCTAACCGGGAAATAAGTAGTTTGGTTGATCTTCGCCGGATTTTGACCGGAGTAGGGCTAGAATGACCGGAGCAAGGTGGTGGTTGAAAGAGGCATGATCGGAGCATCGCCGGAGGTTGATTGGACCATGGCCGGAGCTTGGCCGGAATATGGCTGGAGCTGTCGGAATTTTGGCCGGAGGTGATTGGGTGTTGGACCATGGATTTGGAATGTTGAGAAGATTCTAAGACTGATCCATGAAGGATGTATGGCCAGATTCTGCCCGGAGCATGGTCATGGCCCGGGGTTGAAGTTTTCCTCGGGCCCTTGGTCGACCGGGCCCAGGCGCTGCTCTCGGCGCGGTCCTGGTTTTCTCGGACTCGGCTCTAGGCGCTCTCAGATGTGGGTCTCGGCACTGGTCTCGGCACGGGTGCTCGGCGCTCTCGGCATGGGCGCTCGGACCTCTCGGCATGGGCGCTCGGCTCTCTCGGCACGGGCCCTGGGTGGGGACCTGGTCTTTTCGGCACTCGGCACTCGGGACTTGATTCCCGGCACTCCCGGCACTTGGGCCCGACACCTCTCGACAGGGACCTGAGGTCCTCGGTACTGGGCCTGGGTACCCGGCTGAGCTTTCTCGGTCCTCGACTGGGGTCCTCGGTCCCTGGTTGATTTTTCTCGGTCCCCGACTGGCCCGACTTGACTTGTAATCCATTTTTGGTTTAAGAACCCCCTTTTTAGCTCGTTTCTTCTCTAAACCTCAAAATAGCCTGTACAACAAAAATGGAACTAACAAGTAAACGTTGTTAAGACAAAGTGTCTAATTTGGTGGGTTTAACTGCTTCGATGAATCATATAAATATGGTCCATCAAATGCATTGTCTGATTTGGGTGCAAGTATTTCATTGATGCCATATTCCCTTTGCAAGAAACTTGATATGGGAACTCTTAATCCTACACCCATTTGTTAACGCCTAGCGGATCGCTCTTCCAGAGTTCCTAAGGGAGTTCTAGAAGATGTGCCCGTTAAGGTAGAGAAATTTTACATTCCTGTTGACTTTTTTGTATTAGAAATGGAAGAGGATCAAGAAATTCCTATCATATTGGGTAGACCATTCCTAAAGACTACTAGTGCCGTGATTAATTGTGGGAATGACTCTCTTGAATTTGATATAGGTGGAGAAAAAGTTGAATTTCTTATAGGAAAGGCGTGTAAATATCCGAGCTACTCTATGCAATGTAACATGATTGATATTTGCGATGACTATTCTTGGAATGAACTAACCGAACTCGCTTGCGAGATTTTAAGTGATGAAAATCCAGGTGATTTGGTGGAGGATATGCTGGTGTTGGACGACAAGGAGCTCGTGGAAGATTCGGTCATTATTGAAGAAAAGCAAGATGAGGACAATGGTAAGGGATCTTGTGAGGTAGAGTGATGAGACGTATTTATACGACTCATTAAGTCAACAAAACCCACCATTTACGACATTTGATCATAAGAACGTTTACTTGTTAATGTCGTTTTGCATTTTAGGGCCTTTTGGAGTCTAAAGAAGAATCGGGCTTAAAAGATGGCATTTAAGGACAAAATCACCACAAGGCATTATTGGCCCACACGTGAGCCCAAGCCAAACATAGTCCACTTGCAAAATCTTGATGATTCTAGAAGCATCTCATCATTGGCTCATGCCAATCCATTTTGACTACTTCCAGAGCAAGAGTGCCTTGATGATTCTAGAAGCATCTCATTATTGGCTCATGCCAATCCACTTGTGCCACTCCAAACTTGGGGTCCAAGACAAGAGAAACCCTAGCTCATGTTTATAAATACAACCTATTGTAGCAAGGAAATGACATTCGAAAATCTCTCTAAAAATTCCATAGTTGGTACTCTTGTCAAATTACTTTGGAAAGGAATACAACATCTCTATACTCCTTCCTTTGTTAAGTATTTTACATTTTCATTCTACACATTTTAGGTTGAGCCTTCTTATTCCGTTTGTGATTCCCTTAGCTCTTGTGTTCTTACCATGAACATGAGTGGCCAAAACCTTCATAATTCGGTTTGGGGTTCCCTAATGTTGTAGCAAGGCTTTGAGACCTTGATCTTAATGCTTCCTTGTATCCATTTGCTAGACACGTGCCAATGGTTTGGGAATGGATACCTAGGCTAAACTAAGGCTTGAAATGGCAAGGTTTAGCCGTGTGGTTTCATGACCTCCATTGTGCTTGTTTTCTTTGAAACGTGAGACAAGCTTTTGCACCTAGCCTAGTAGCTAGTTCTTGTGTATTCCATTCGGATTGAACTATGAAGTTGAGTAGAGGCTTGAAATGGCAAAGCTCCTCCTAATGGTTCAATCTCTCATTAGTGGCTTGGTCGATAATAAATCATGACATCAAGCGACTACACCTAGGCTAACATATCTTGAAATGGAGTGTTATTCTAGCTAGAACTAGAAATCCATGTCTTGAAATGGAATGGATTGTGGTGTAAGTGCTTGAAATGGCCTTACTTTAGGGTTTATGTCTTGAAATGGAATAAACCCACACTTATGGATGCAAGGATAGATCATTAGAGGTCAATGATGAGTTGAGCTACAACAAAGGCCCCTAGACCGAATCCATTCTATTGATCACAATCCCTTGTCTTTACTTTTGCACTTGTACTTACATTAAAAAAACCCTTTTTCAAAACCCCCCAACCATTTACTTTACTGTCTTTTTGAGCAACAAGTAACCGACTAGCTCCTTTGGGTTCGACCCCTACTTGCCGCTTGCTACCTTTGTAGTGAAGCCTAGTAGTGGACACTTATAAATTTAAGTTTGATTTGGTACCTCACGACAAGGGCCTGTCAAATTTTGGCGCCGTTGCCGGGGAGCTAATTGCATCGGTGAAGTTGTTCTTGTTTTCCTTTTGTTTACTTTTTCAGTATACTTGGTTTAATTTTGGGGAGTGATCTTTGTAAACCATGTCTCATCACGGTAGCAACTATGATGATGACAATGATGAGGTTAACAATGACATGAATCATTTCCCCCAAAATGAAGACCCACCATTGATCTATGATGATCCGGAAGTGCTAGTCCGACAAGGGAATTTAAGGAGAAGGCAAGCGGCTATGGGGAACCGAGGGGCACCTGCTGCCCGAGGTGGCGCTGGCCAGAAGGCAGCTGACGGGAGCGTCGGTTGCACTGTCGTTAGGGTGCAATGCGTCTCGTACAAATAAATTTATAATGTCCACTACTCGCGACTTAACTACTAGGTAGTAAGGGTAAGTAGGGGTCGAACCCAAGGGAATTAGGGGGATAGATTGTTCGTTACGGCTTACACGGTGCGTGATTTTAGGTCGAGTGTGGACTTACTGCTAATTACTAAACTACTGTTTTTGGGTTTTTTGGGTTTTTTGTGCGGAAAGTAAATACAGAAAATAAATACTGAAATTAAATACAGAAAATAAAGGAGTTGAGGGTTAGAAGACTTACAGTGGGTGATGCGTGATTGTTGATTCCTCCGGTATGTGAGTGGTTGGTGGTTGTGTTTGATTGAGCAGTTATACTAGGAAATTAAATACAGGGGGTGTTTGCAATTGAAAGAGCGTATTCGGTTTCAGGTATTCTTGTATTATCACATGTTTATTAGTTTAGTAAACTTCTAAGTATTCAAACGATGAATCGAGGCTAGCGATAGCTCAAGACTTGCAACATCGGCTAAATCACACTTGTTCTATTTAGACTAGCGCCAGTACCAGTTAGGTACGCTAGTCTATGTGCATCCACCTGCTCTCCTGTTACGGTTTCCCATAATGGTTTTTTAAATATAGTCGACCTCTTTCAGATAGCTTTGTCTGTTACGACCTCCCCTATCCGGGTGTGATCACGAATATCTTAAGGAAGAGCTTACGAAGTTGGACCCCTAATGGTCACATTCCCAAAATCGTTCACTCTACCTTAGAGACATTCTGACTTTTATATGGCACATAGAACAAGTATTGAATACTAAGAAAATAAACTAAGCTAATTAAACATTAAATAATACAAGATTATACCTTCCGCCGAATGAGGAGTTTAGCCTCGCCTGTCCATGGAGGAGGGCGCCTAGCCAAATATCGTAACTTTATTGATCCAAACCAACTTACAAAATATTACAAAATGTAGAGAGATAAGTGATTGTGTATGGAATGGTTTTGGATTGATGAAATGAGGAGGGGTGAGCCTCCATTTATAGGAGAAATGGGAGGAAATGGAGGGCTAGGATTGATTTGATCCAAGGGTGGAGGATGAGGCTTGGATGAGCCAAGGAGGCGCCGCCACTTGGCGGCGGAGGAGTGGTGGAGGAGCAGCCGCCGGTGGGTGGTTGTGGTGGAGGAGTAAATGGTGGTGGAAGCCACCTCCCAAGCAAGTCATCAAGTCATCCAAGGAGGAGAGAGGAGGAACATGTGGTGGAGGAGCCACCACATGGCGGCGGCGGATTGGTGGAGGAGAGCCGCCGGTCACCGGTCATCATGGAGGAGCACATGGTGGTGGAAGCCACCTCCAAGGCAAGTGGCCGGTTGTGGGTGGTGGTTTGTGGTGGTTCTCCTCCTTGGCCACCTCTTCTTCAAGTCAACAAGTCATCTTGCCCATATGTGAGTTTTGTACAGTTTTGCACTGTCTTTTCACAAAACTGTCAGTGTAATTTGGCACTGGGTTGACTTGATTCCATCTCTGCACAATTTGTGATGAGTGATTCATCGTCAGGATCCTTGATATTTCTTCAGTCGGCATATGATCTTGACCTTGAATCGACTCCTTATATCTTTTCTGTGCTAAAAGCCTCTCCTTAACGTGTTTTCACTTTAATCTCTAAAATGCCCTGTAGAAATATATCGGGACTAACAAGTGGATGTTAGACAGACAAATAGTCTAACTTGGGGGGTTTATCTGTGTTTTTGATTCGTATAATTGTGGTCCATCAAATCACCCCCTACTTTTAGTTGTTCGTCCCGAACAATGCTTTATATGGGCGTCACTATGTAAGTTGGTTTGAAGTATGAAATTAAGTTTGCGGTACTCGATTTCTCCTAATTCATGCATTACTACTTATAGCCAATTTAAACTGTAAAAATAATTAGAAGTAATTTGATACGTGTACCTTCGTGCCGAGATGCGAATTATTCCGGATGTTTCGGGAGATAGCCCTTTTTAGGCTCCTGGACTACACCCTCGGGACCGTCTCGCATTATATGGTTTTCTTGTAGCTTTCTCTAGCACGTGATTCGATTCGGGTTTCAGTGAGTTGAGCCTTTTTGATTTTCTTTTTTCTACTTTGGCGAGGGACTAGCTTTTTTTTGTAGTGATTCTGCCTCTGTCTTTTTGAGTGCTTCACTTTTGCTCGGTTAAAACCTTCACAATTTTTGGGCCTTAGGCCTCTTTTGATTTTCTTCTTTGAGTTTTTTGCTCCTTTGTGACTTGCTAGTCCATTTTGTCAGCCTTCTTGGGAGGTCCAATCATCGCCCGCAAGCCTATGGAAATACCTCCCCTCTCCTCTCGTCTTCGTCGTTTCGCGCGGGTCAAGATGAGGGTCGCTCATTTATTTTCTCGGCTATTTTGACTAGAGAGAGGACGGTCTGATTCCCGTCCTCACCTTTGCATAGATGCTTCCTGGCGGAGTTTGACTCAATTGTTCACTGAAAATCCGAAGTGCAGCCTCCACTGACTTCGAAAACCATATAGTTTGATTTGATCCTTTAAGTGCTTGCCAAGCCTCTCTAGGGCAATTTCTATCAACTCCACATCCCTAGGTTATCTCAACACAAAGGGACAAATGAAAAGTTACATTCTAAGTTTTTAAACAGTTTGCCTTTTCAAAAGGTTGATGCATGAATCATGATCTATCTTTTTCACATTCTTAAGTTCATACTTTCAAAAAGATACTTTTTTTTTATTTTAAAAAGAAAAAACATGCATTGGTTCTCACCCCCCACTTTTGAACGAAGGCAAGCCTTAGTTCAAAAGTCATGCAAATATATATAGGAGAAGGAAATGACTTTAGGAAAAAAGAAGAGTAGAACTCCCTTTAAGGTGTCGAGTGAACGACATGGCATGAGGCTGGATAATCGAGGGAGTTCGGCTGGGGCCTTAAACTCTCAGCGCAGGCCCGGTAAATTCACGGAAGCTGCCTGGCTGATCTGATCCTTGCTCCGAAACTTAATTCTTACATGTAAGACATTTCTTCTGGACAAAAAGATGGGTGAGAGCGCTTATTGAAAATTAAAATGACAGAAAGTAAGATAGTGTCGGGTTACCTCCCGACTAGTGCACTTGTTTAACGTCGTTGGCTCGACAATACCTTGTTCTGGATCATTGGTTGGGATCCCATGGGTGGCTTAGGTCGAATTTCTTGATTCCACCGACCTTGATTCTTGCGGTGAGTCTTCCTGATTTTTGAGCAGATGACTGGTTGGGGTCCCGTTCCCCTTGTACTGGTGGTGCCTCCTTCCAACGTCTCAGGGAAGGTGAGGGACCTTTTACTACCAACTTCTTGAACCGGGTTTTCTGGTGTTCAGGGCTGGCTTGTCCGGTTATGGCGTAACAATGCTCTATTGGAGAATTATTCTGCATAGGCCCTTTTCCCATCCTCTTTTCAGCCTCTTCTTTGATCACATGGTTTTCAGCGATTTGCCTATTGATCGAGGGGAAAAGTCGGGAAGCTTGCATCTTAAGGCTCGATTCTGCCTCGTCGTGATTGTTTGTGATGCTAGCTGGGTATGGTTCTGGCAGCATGTTAGCGGTATTCTGGACTTTTTCTATTGCTGACACCTTATTGTTACTCCCGATACTTTCTATGTCAAACTCTTCAGATGATTCAGGAGTTACTTCTGACGGCTCGGTAGTTTCTTCGCGATCAGCCTCAGGGTCAGCTTCTTCTGTTTGCATTTCTTCGTCAGTTTGGGATGTTCGTTCTGTGACTGCAGCCAGGCCAATTATATGGTTCCACATGCTCGCAATGGTGAAGTTCTCGGCTGATCTTCTCATTGCTTCGTTTACTCTTCCCAGCTCTTCGGATCTCATCCCACGAAGAAATTTTTGGAGAAGAACTTTCTTTGAGAATCCATGGTGCGGGCAGCTTGAGACGATGGCATCGTAGTTCATGTAGTATTCGTCCAAGGTCTCATCCCGGGATTGTTGAAGGTTCAGGATTTTCTCGCGGGTTTCTTGGCGTAAGGATGGTGGGGAGAATTCTCTTAGGAATGGTGCGCAGATGTCCACGAAACGTGCTGCACTACTAGCGGGTGATGTGTAATACCAAATTGTTGCGAAATCCGTTAGAGAGAATTTAAAGCATTTAAGCTTAAATTCCTCTAACGTTTCATTCTCAGGTTTTATGTGGCAGCAAACGTAGTGAAAGCTTCGACAGTGTAGTACTGGATCTTCTGCATCCGTTCCTTTGAACAGTGGAAGGTGCCGTGTTGTCCATGCATACGAGGGTGGTTGAGTCATGAGGTCATGTGAGGTGAAGAACAACTATCCGATGGCTAATTCCCCGGCAACGGCGCCAATTTGACGGGAGCGTCGGTTGCACTGTCGTTAGGGTGCAATGCGTCTCGTACAAATAAATTTATAATGTCCACTACTCGCGACTTAACTACTAGGTAGTAAGGGTAAGTAGGGGTCGAACCCAAGGGAATTAGGGGGATAGATTGTTCGTTACGGCTTACACGGTGCGTGATTTTAGGTCGAGTGTGGACTTACTGCTAATTACTAAACTACTATTTTTGGGTTTTTTGGGTTTTTTGTGCGGAAAGTAAATACAGAAAATAAATACTGAAATTAAATACAGAAAATAAAGGAGTTGAGGGTTAGAAGACTTACAGTGGGTGATGCGTGATTGTTGATTCCTCCGGTATGTGAGTGGTTGGTGGTTGTGTTTGATTGAGCAGTTATACTAGGAAATTAAATACAGGGGGTGTTTGCAATTGAAAGAGCGTATTCGGTTTTAGGTATTCTTGTATTATCACATGTTTATTAGTTTAGTAAATCTTCTAAGTATTCAAACGATGAATCGAGGCTAGCGATAGCTCAAGACTTGCAACATCGGCTAAATCACACTTGTTCTATTTAGACTAGCGCCAGTACCAGTTAGGTACGCTAGTCTATGTGCATCCACCTGCTCTCCTGTTACGGTTTCCCATAATGGTTTTTTAAATATAGTCGACCTCTTTCAGATAGCTTTGTCTGTTACGACCTCCCCTATCCGGGTGTGATCACGAATATCTTAAGGAAGAGCTTACGAAGTTGGACCCCTAATGGTCACATTCCCAAAATCGTTCACTCTACCTTAGAGACATTCTGACTTTTATATGGCACATAGAACAAGTATTGAATACTAAGAAAATAAACTAAGCTAATTAAACATTAAATAATACAAGATTATACCTTCCGCCGAATGAGGAGTTTAGCCTCGCCTGTCCATGGAGGAGGGCGCCTAGCCAAATATCGTAACTTTATTGATCCAAACCAACTTACAAAATATTACAAAATGTAGAGAGATAAGTGATTGTGTATGGAATGGTTTTGGATTGATGAAATGAGGAGGGGTGAGCCTCCTTTTATAGGAGAAATGGGAGGAAATGGAGGGCTAGGATTGATTTGATCCAAGGGTGGAGGATGAGGCTTGGATGAGCCAAGGAGGCGCCGCCACTTGGCGGCGGAGGAGTGGTGGAGGAGCAGCCGCCGGTGGGTGGTTGTGGTGGAGGAGTAAATGGTGGTGGAAGCCACCTCCCAAGCAAGTCATCAAGTCATCCAAGGAGGAGAGAGGAGGAACATGTGGTGGAGGATCCACCACATGGCGGCGGCGGATTGGTGGAGGAGAGCCGCCGGTCACCGGTCATCATGGAGGAGCACATGGTGGTGGAAGCCACCTCCAAGGCAAGTGGCCGGTTGTGGGTGGTGGTTTGTGGTGGTTTGTGGTGGTTCTCCTCCTTGGCCACCTCTTCTTCAAGTCAACAAGTCATCTTGCCCATATGTGAGTTTTGTACAGTTTTGCACTGTCTTTTCACAAAACTGTCAGTGTAATTTGGCACTGGGTTGACTTGATTCCATCTCTGCACAATTTGTGATGAGTGATTCATCGTCAGGATCCTTGATATTTCTTCAGTCGGCATATGATCTTGACCTTGAATCGACTCCTTATATCTTTTCTGTGCTAAAAGCCTCTCCTTAACGTGTTTTCACTTTAATCTCTAAAATGCCCTGTAGAAATATATCGGGACTAACAAGTGGATGTTAGACAGACAAACAGTCTAACTTGGGGGGTTTATCTGTGTTTTTGATTCGTATAATTGTGGTCCATCAGCAGCCTTATAGGGCACCTCAGCCCCCACCTCACCGTCCAGCCCGGGAGGAGTACTATGAGTACGATGATCCCCACGAGCCTACTTTGGCAGAACTCTCAATCCCTCAATTCCGGAATCATTCATGGTGCATATATGAGGATCCTAACCTCGAGGACATAGCCATTAACTCGGGCATAGTGCACAACTTGCCCAAGTTTTCGGGTTCTCAAGGAGAGTCAGCGACCACTCATTTGCAACGTTTTCACGGCATTTGCCAAAATCTTAAGCCATCTAGAGTGCCCGTAGAGGACTTTAAACAAAAGGCCTTCTACTTCTCACTCATAGATGCTGCAAGTGATTGGTTCCTCTCCTTGCCCTCAGGTAGTATTTGCTCATGGAATCAAATGCAAGGGAAATTTGTGGAGAAATATTACCCAGCGGGCCGGGCTATGCAAGAAAGACGACAACTCCAAGAGATGAAGCAAGGGCCCAATGAATCGATGTACGACTACGTTGAGAAGTTCAACCGGTTAGAAAGGAGCTGCTTCAACCTTGGGCTGTTGACGGAGCCCACCGCACTGTCGTTAAGGTGCGATGTTCTCTGTGCAAAAATAAATTTATATCTCCGATACTCGCGACTTTACTATTTTGGGTAGTAAGTGGTAAGTACGGGTCGAACCCAAGGGAATTAGTGGACAGTTGTTCTTTCGAAAAGGAAAAGTAAATAAAACAGTTTGGGGGTTGGTTTTGGTTTTAGTACTGAAAGATAAAGTGCTGGAACAGTCGATTTCAAGATCAACTGCAGACACACGTTTGATACTGGCCGCACGCTCAAGCGTGTTGCGTACCAAAGGTTATGCCGGGCTGATGTTGATAAAGTCTGTAGTGAAAGTAAAGTGCAGAAAGTAATTGCTTGAAGGACAAGACTTTTGCAGAAAGTAAAGTGCTTGATGGACAAGACTTGAGGAAATTAAAGTGCTGAAAGTAAGCAGTTGATAATGGTACTGAAAGTAAAGTAGCAGGTGACATTACAATTAAAGGAAAGTATTCGGTTTTAGGGGCCTTGTATCATAGTCTGTTTATCATTGACCTCGAATGATCATACTAAGTGTTCAAAGATGTATCAAGGCTATTTCTAGCACATGACTTGCCACACCATTCAGAACACTTGTTCTATTTAGACTAATTCCTCCTTTCGAAGTATCTTAGCCTTATGTGCATCCACCTGATCAATCTGTTACGATCAACCAAGTGGTGTTTAAAAGAGGTTGAACTCCTCAGATAAGCTTTGCCCGTTAAAGCATCCACTTACCCGAGTATGTTCATGAACCCCACGAAAGAGCTTTGCCCGTTAAAGCATCCACTCAACCTTGGAAGTTCTAACCTAATATGTGGCACATAGAACAAGTTTTGAACACAAAGAGGCACTAAGAGAAGGGTCTAAAACATTGTATGATACAAGCACACCCCTTCAACCGAATGAAGGGTTTAGCTACGAATATCCATGGAACAGGACATCATAGCTAAGTGCTTGAAAAGTAAAGGTTTTTGAAAGATAGTAAAGTAAAGTTTTTGAAAGTAAAGACAGGAAAGTAAGAGGAGAATACTCAAGAACCGACAGGAGTAAACTCAAGAAAAGTAAAGACAAGCTTGAGTACTTCAAGAACCGACAAGAGTACTCAAGAACAACTGTAAAGCTTTCGATATCAAAGAGAAGTGTTTACATGGATTGTGCTCTCAATCTAGAGAGATAAGTGATTGTGGATTTGAGGATGATGATACAAGGGAAGGGAAGTGTCTATTTATAGGCATGGGGGAGTGAGAGATGTGGAGGAGAGCAAGACACATGGCAAGAGGGGGGTGGAGCAAAGCCGCCGGTGGTGAGGTGTCTCTCCCCATAGCCGCCGGCCACATGGCTTGAGAGGAGAGGTGGAGAGCTTTAGCCACCCATGTGGTGGAGGAGGGGAAGATGGTGAGTGGAATGAGATCTTTTCTTCCCAAAAAGCCATCGGTTGGAATGTGACTTTCGGTTGCCCTTTAGTTGCCTCTTCGGTTGCCCTTTGGTTGCTCCTTAGTTGACATCAAAAGATAAGTCACTTATACTTGGCATTTCACTTGTGTTCTTGATCTTTGTTGGAATAAGTCATTGGGACTTAGTTGTGGCTTGATCGGAGTACTGTCGGAGTATGGTCAGTTCTGACTTGTAATCCACTTTCAGCGTTAAGAACTCCATTTTAGCTCGTTTTCATCTTTACTCCTTGTAATAGCCTGTAGAACAAAAGTGAAACTAACAAGTAAAAGTTGTACAGATAAAGCATTCAATTTGGTGGGTTTAACTATCTTAATGAATCATATAAATATGGTCCATCAGATCACCCCACACTTTTAGTTGTTCGTCCCGAACAATGCTTTTTAAAGAGATGCACACAATCCAAGTAAAAACTTCAAATAGGAAAGTGAGATTGTGGGACTAGATTTATCCTAATTCATGCAATACTTACTTGTTACCAAACTGAACCGTGTAAATACTTAGAAGAAACTTGATACTTGTACCTTCGCGCCGAGATGCAAATTAATTCAGATGTTTCGGGAGATAGCCCTTTTCAGGCTCCTGGACTGCATTCTCGGGATCGACTCGTACTATATGGTTTCCTTGTAGCTTTTTCTAGCACGTGACTTGGTTCGGGTTTCACTGAGTTGAGCACTTTGATTTCTTTTTGGTGAGGGACAGCATCTGAAGTGAATCGGCCTTTGGCCTTTGATGTTGAATTGGAGTTTCTTCACTTTTGTTTCGGTTAAAACCTTCACAATTTTGGCATTCGGCCTTTTATTAGCTTCTTCGAGCTTTTGCTTCTTTGTGACTTGCTAGTCCATTTTCTCAACCTTTTGGGAGGTCCAATCATTGCCCGCGAGCATATAGAAATACCTCCCCGCTCTTTCTCATCCTCGCCGTTTCGCACGGGTCAAGATGTGAGTCGCTCATCTATTTTCCCGGCTACTAGGACTAGAGATAGGACGGTTTGATTCCCGTCCCGCCTCTTGCATAAACACTGCATGGCGGAGATGACTTCAATCTTCACTGAAACCCGAAGTGCAGCCTTCACTGACTTCGAAAACCATATAGTTAGATTCGATCCTTCGTGTGCTTACCAAGCCTCTCTAGGGCATTTTCTATCAACTCCACATCCCCTGTATATCTCAGCACAAAGGGACAAATGAAAAGTTACATCCTAAGTCTCTACACAGTTGAATTTTTACAAGGTAAATGCATGAATTGAGACCTATCTTTTTCACACTCTCAAGTTCTTATTTTCAAAAAGATAATATTAAGGGAAAAGGAAAAGAAAAAACATGTTAATTAACTATGTACAAAGGTGGTTCTCACCCCACACTTTTAAACGAAGGCGTGCCTCACAGCACAACTTAGTTCAAAAGTTAATTGCGAGCAAATATATACAGGCAAGGTGAGAATAACTTAAGGCAAAAAACTAAATGACTGAAATTAAATGACTGAAAATAAGATAGATGTCGGGTTACCTCCCGACCAGTGCATTTGTTTAACGTCGTTAGCTCGACAATACCTCACTTAAGAGGGATCTGGGTCCCATGGGCGGCTTAGGTCAAATTTTGCCGCGGCTCCTGCATTGATTCTTGCTTTGACTCTCCCCGAGTTCTTATGGGATGATGTGTTCGGGTCCGGTTTCCATTGTTCAGGTGGTTTTGCTTTCTTGCCCTCCCAAGCTGGCGAGGAAGTTTTTACCGTAGCTGCTGGCCTATTGAGCCGAGCTCTCGTGTTTCTCCATCCGGGCTTCCATTCCACCGGGCCATGTCTTGGTCATTTTTTTTGTGTATGCACGGTTGGCATCCGGGTTGTGCTCTTCGCTAACCCTCTTCTTTGTGGCAGAGGTGAATGGTCGTTTCAGCACGAGTGAGTTTTCATGGCTGCTTGGCTGGCTCGTGGCGAGAGAGTGCTTCATTGTTCGCTTTTCTGGCTCATGCTTTGCCTCCAACTCGCCTTGCACATCATCATTGATCAGTTCATCTTCAGGGGCTGTGATCCGCATACAAACTGAGGGGACAAGTAGGGGGACTTCCACCACAAGGGCCGGGTCTTTCTCGGATAGGTTGGTAATGATGACCGGGTCTGCCTCGGGTGCTTCTTTAGTGAGGACCGGGATTTTTGTTGCCTCGTTAAGTAGGGCCGGGACTTCCTTGAGCAGCTCTTCAGTGAGGACCGTGCCTGCCGTGATTTTCTCAGTCAGTTCGACAGTGAGGTCTAGTCTAAATGGCTCGGCCGGCTCTTCTTCAGTTATCCATGCGTCCTCATCCTCTGTCAGCTTCGTGGGCTCCAATGTTGGCTCCTTTAGAGCCACCTCCACGTCCATTACTACCCTTGTACTGATGTCTCCTTCCGGGTTTGCTACGGGAAAGCTTGCAATGGGCGTGATGTCGGGCTCGTTCTGCACTGAGTCCACTTCCATCGTTGGTGCTTCATCATCAGTTTGGTACATCGGCCCTTGTTTTTATCTTTCTGCCAAATCGTCTATGAGGTCCCAAGTTTCAGCCATGGTTAACTTCATGATCGAGCCTCCTGCTGCATCGTTAAGTCTTTTCCACTCAAGGGGCGTCATTCCAGCAAGAAACCTTTGAATAAGATTGTGGTTGGTGAATCCATGGTGCGGGCAGCGCGAAACAATGGTATCAAAGTACGAATAGTATTCGTCCAAAGTTTCGTCCCGGGATTGCTCAAGGTTGAGAATCTTCTCACGGGTTTCAAGTCGGAGAGATGGCGGGGAAAACTCTTCTAGAAATTTGGCTCGTAGATCCCCATAATCGCCGTCATAAGCTGCACATGAGTAATACCAATCTATTGCCGAGTCAATTAAAGAAAATTTGAAGCATTTCAGCACAAACTCCTCTAACGTCTCATTCTCAGGTTTCATGTGGCGGCAGATGTGGTGAAAATGTTGGCAATGAATCACAGGGTCCTCTTCAATGGTACCTCCGAATTGGGGGAGACAGCCAAGCATTTTAAACATAAGGTTGCTGCCTCCATCATTCCAAGGCTCTATGTCGTAGTATGAAGACATGGCGAATTATGTACAACAGAAAAGAACAACTATCCATTTGCTAATTCCCCGGCAACGGCGCCAATTTTGACGGAGCCCGCCGCAATGTCGTTAAGGTGCGATGTTCTCTGTTCAAAAATAAATTTATATCTCCGATACTCGCGACTTTACTATTTTGAGTAGTAAGTGGTAAGTACGGGTCGAACCCAAGGGAATTAGTGGACAGTTATTCTTTCGATAAGGAAAAGTAAATAAAACAATTTGGGGGTTGGTTTTGGTTTTAGTACTGAAAGATAAAGTGCTGGAACAGTCAATTTCAAGATCAACCGCAGACACACGTTTGATACTGGCCGCACGCTGTGTTTCAAGCGTGTTGCGTACCAAAGGTTATGCCGGGCTGATGTTGATAAAGTCTGTAGTGAAAGTAAAGTGCAGAAAGTAATTGCTTGAAGGACAAGACTTTTGCAGAAAGTAAAGTGCTTGATGGACAAGACTTGCGGAAATTAAAGTGCTGAAAGTAAGCAGTTGATAATGGTACTGAAAGTAAAGTAGCAGGTGATATTACAATTAAAGGAAAGTATTCGGTTTAAGGGGCCTTGTATCATAGTCTGTTTATCATTGACCTCGAATGATCATACTAAGTGTTCAAAGATATATCAAGGCTATTTCTAGCACATGACTTGCCACACCATTCAGAACACTTGTTCTATTTAGATTAATTCCTCCTTTCGAAGTATCTTAGCCTTATGTGCATCCACCTGATCAATCAGTTACGATCAACCAAGTGGTGTTTAAAAGAGGTTGAACTCCTCAGCTAAGCTTTGCCCGTTAAAGCATCCACTTACCCGAGTATGTTCACCCCACGGAAGAGCTTTGCCCGTTAAAGCATCCACTCAACCTTGGAAGTTCTAACCTAATATGTGGCACATAGAACAAGTTTTGAACACAAAGAGGCACTAAGAGAAGGGTCTAAAACATTGTATGATACAAGCACACCCCTTAAACCGAATGAAGGGTTTAGCTACGAATATCCATGGAACAGGACATCATAGCTAAGTGCTTGAAAAGTAAAGGTTTTTGAAAGACAGTAAAGTAAAGTTTTTGAAAGTAAAGACAGGAAAGTAAGAGGAGAATACTCAAGAACCGACAGGAGTAAACTCAAGAAAAGTAAAGACAAGCTTGAGTACTTCAAGAACCGACAAGAGTACTCAAGAACAACTGTAAAGCTTTCGATATCAAAGAGAAGTGTTTACATGGATTGTGCTCTCAATCTAGAGAGATAAGTGATTGTGGATTTGAGGACGATGATACAAGGGAAGGGAAGTGTCTATTTATAGGCATGGGGGAGTGAGAGATGTGGAGGAGAGCAAGACACATGGCAAGAGGGGGGTGGAGGAGCTCAAAGCCGCCGGTGGTGAGGTGTCTCTCTCCATAGCCGCCGGCCACATGGCTTGAGAGGAGAGGTGGAGAGCTTTAGCCGCCCATGTGGTGGAGGAGGGGAAGATGTGTGAGTGGAATGAGATCTTTTCTTCCCAAAAAGCCATCGGTTGGAATGTGACTTCCGGTTGCCCTTTAGTTGCCTCTTCGGTTGCCCTTTGGTTGCTCCTTTGGTTGCTCCTTAGTTGACATCAAAAGATAAGTCACTTATACTTGGCATTTCACTTGTGTTCTTGATCTTTGTTGGAATAAGTCATTGGGACTTAGTTGTGGCTTGATCGGAGTACTGTCGGAGTATGGTCAGTTCTGACTTGTAATCCACTTTCAGCGTTAAGAACTCCATTTTAGCTCGTTTTCATATTTACTCCTTGTAATAGCCTGTAGAACAAAAGTGAAACTAACAAGTAAAGTTGTACAGATAAAGCATTCAATTTGGTGGGTTTATCTGTCTTAATGAATCATATAAATATGGTCCATCAGCTGTCCGAGAAGATCCTAATTGAATACCTATTGGAAGGATTAAGACAGTTAGAAAAAAGACTTCTTGATGCCGCGGCTGGAGGCTCAATCACGAACTTGCCATTGAGTGGCATAAGGAAGCTGATCGACAACATGGCCGAGAATGCCCGATACCAAGGAGAGACCTCTCGGGTAGAAGAGCTAGTCCGAACCAAGAGTGTGGCCAAGGCAGAGGTCCCTTCAGACCATTTTTCAGAAGACATGAAGCAAATGAAGGAGATGATGATACGTTTAATGAGGAGAGAACCGGCTAAGGTCAAGCCGTGTGAATTCTGCGGAGAAAAGGACCACCAAACAGACAAGTGTCCCACTCTTGTGGAAGAAGAACCTGTGGAGGTGAATGCGGCGGAAGGATGCCAATGAAACTATGCCAACCGGGCAGGCCCGAACCGGCCGTATGGTCAAGGACCGGCCGGGCCGAATTGGAGACACGACGCTCCTAGAGATGTCGCTCATCACCAACAGGCCACGCCCCAAGCCAACCAAGGAACCTACCGACCGCCTCACCGGCAGTACCAGCAGTAAGGGCCGGGAGTCTATCAGCACGGGCCAAGCCAAAACAGGTCGGGTTCGAGCCACAATCACAATGGTACTGGTCAACCAAGCTCAAGCAAGTCACTAGAGGACATAGTGAGGGAGTTGGCCATAAGTCAAACCAAAACAAGGGGGAAATGACAGAAATCAAAAAGTAATTGTCTCAATTAGCCACAGCAGTGTCCGAACTTAAAAAGGAGTCCGGACGGCTCCCCTCCCAAACCATCCAAAACCCGAAAGGAAATGTGAGCGCGGTGACTCTTAGGAGTGGGAAGAGGCTTGTCGCTGAGTCGGGAGAGAAAGGGGAAGGAGAGTGCTCGAAAAAGCCCAAGGAAAACCAGACCGGGTCCAAGGAGCTCGGTACGGAAGAACCGGACGCGTCTGAGGAAATTAGGCCAGACCCGGTACCAAGGCCCGGTACCGAGAACTCCAAATTGAGCGTTCCGCTACCTTTCCCTGTTCCGACCCGTGCTCCCAAGAGACATGTGATGGATAAGGATGTCTGGGAGCTGTTTAGCCGAGTCGAGATCAATATCCCCCTCTTGGAAGCAATCAAGCAAATTCCGAGATATGCTAAGTTCTTAAAGGAGCTATGTACCAACCGAAGAAGAGGAACTTGTGTAGACCAAGAGCTAATGAGTAGGAATGTGTCAGCAGTCATACAAAGGACGGTACCCCCAAAATGTGGAGACCCGGGAACCTATACAATTCCTTGCACTATAGGAAATATCCGCATTGAGAATTGTATGCTGGATCTCGGGGCCTCGATCAACGTCCTCCCGTATTCGATCTATTCGTGCCTACGAATCGGACCACTTGAGCCGGCCGGGCTCACAATTCAACTTGCGGATAGATCATGCAAACAGCCCGAGGGCAAGATTGAGGATGTCCTTGTCCAAGTCGGTGAATTGGTCTTCCCAGCGGACTTTTATGTGCTCAAAATGGAGAACTGTGGGGCGAACGACCATGCTCCCATCCTTCTTGGCCGGCCATTTCTCAAGACATCTAAGATGAAGATTGACTGCGGCAGTGGGATGCTTTCGATGGAGGTTGAGGGTGAGGTCTTCAGCTTCGACATCTTTCAAGCAATGAAACATCCGGTGGAGTATGAGTCTGTTCATGCAGTGGATACCTTGGATGATCTAGTTCAAGAAGTTCAGTCGATGCAAAGAGCAGATTCGCTTGAGCTGACAATTGAAAAAGCCTTGTACTCACATGAGGGGTCGTATGAATTGACCGAAGGTGTTCGGGAGGCAATTTTCCAATTAGAAGTGGCATGACCACTCTCACCAATATATGAGATCTGTGAGGTTCGGCTCTTCAAGGCCAATGAGTGCTTGCCGTCCGTCGTGCAAGCACTCATAGTGGAACTAAAACCTCTACCCGAGCATCTCAAGTATGCCTTCCTGGGAGAGAACGACACCCTTCCGGTGATCATAAAGAGTGGATTGGAAATTGATCAGGAGCGTCGTTTAGTGGAAGTATTGAGCCGACACAAGCTAGCCGTAGGATGGACCTTGGCAGATTTAAGAGGAATAAGCCCGGCAGTATGCATGCATCGCATTTTGCTTGAGGAAGGGGCAAAACCAACAAGAGAACCTCAGCGACGTCTTAACCCTATCATGATGGAGATAGTTCAGAAAGAGATCCAAAAACTGCTCGATGCCAACGTGATTTACCCGATCTCAGATAGCCGGTGGGTAAGCCCGGTTCATGTCGTGCCAAAGAAGACGGGTATCACGGTTGAGAGGAATGCCGAAGGAAAGATGGTCACGACAAGGGTTAAAAACAGTTGGAGAATGTGCATAGACTACAGGAAATTGAATGCAGTCACAAGGAAAGACCATTTCCCCTTACCTTTCATCGACCAAATGTTGGACAGATTGGCGGGTAAACCATTCTTCTGCTTTCTTGATGGGTTTTCGAGCTACAATCAGATCCCAATAGCTCCCGAGGACCAAGAGAAGACTACCTTTACCTGCCCCTTTGGCACATTTGCTTTTAGGAAGATGTCGTTCGGGTTGTGCAATGCCCCGGGGACTTTTCAAAGAGTTGTGACAAGTATATTCTCCGACATGATTGGGACCATAATAGAGGTATTCATGGACGACTTCACAGTCCACGGTGAGACCTTTGATGCCTGCCTAAGGAACTTGAGCTCAGTGCTTGAAAGATGCGTCTCAATGAAGTTAGTTCTGAATTACGAGAAATGCCACTTTATGGTCACACATGGAGTTGTCTTGGGCCATGTCGTCTCTCACAAAGGGATAGAGGTAGATAAAGCCAAAATTGATCTAATAGTTACTCTTCCCTACCCTTCCACCATGCGGGACATCAAGTCCTTCCTTGGACATGCCGGGTTTTACCGAAGGTTCATTAAGGACTTCTCCAAGAGAGCTTTGCCCTTGTCCAACTTATTGCAAAAGGATGTCCCCTTTGAATTCAACGACGCATGCAAGAAGGCCTTCAATGAGCTCAAGCAAGCACTTACCAGAACACCTATTATCCGGGCACCAGATTGGAGCCAACCATTTGAAGTAATGTGTGATGCGAGCGACTACGCCGTAGGGGCTGTGCTCGGACAAAGAGATGAGAGGAAGCCGGTGGTAATCTATTATGCTTCAAGAACCCTAGATGCAGCACAGAGAAATTACTCCACTACGGAAAAGGAACTCTTGGCCGTGGTCTTCACACTAGAAAAGTTCAGATCCTATTTGCTCGGAACAAAAGTAGTAGTCTTTTCGGATCATGCAGCAATTAGATACTTGATGACCAAAAAGGAGGCCAAACCGAGACTGATTAGATGGGTCTTGCTACTACAAGAGTTCGACGTAGAAATCAAGGATAAAAAAGGGATAGAGAACATATTAGCGGATCATCTGAGTCGATTGGTGAGAGAAGAAGAGAAGGGGCAAATTAATGAAGTTTTTCCAGATGAGCATTTATATGCTCTTAGTACAGTGCCTTGGTTTGCCCCCACAGTGAACTACTTAGTGGGAGGCAAGTTTCCCCCATCCTACTCAAAGGCACAATGTTTAAAGCTCAAGCATGAGGCGCGGTTCTATGTGTGGGATGACCCCTACCTATGGAAGATAGGGGCAGGTCAGATACTAAGGAGATGCATCCCCAATGATGAGATAACTTCGGTGCTCAGTTTTTGCCATGAGCAAGCTTGTGGAGGACATTTTGGTCCGAGGAGGACGGCCCGGAAAATACTAGACAGTGGGTTCTTTTGGCCGAGCTTGTTCCGAGATACTTATGAGCACTGCAAGAAGTGTGACCGATGCCAAAGGGTCGGCAACATATCAGCAAGAAATGAGATGCCCCAAGTACCCATCCTGGTGAACGATGTCTTCGACATTTGGGGTATCGATTTCATGTGACCATTCCCTATTTCTTGCGGCTTTGCCTACATCCTCGTGGCTGTGGACTATGTGTCCAAATGGGTGGAAGCAAAAGCCACTAGGTGCGACGATGCAAAGACCGTGGTAGAATTCTTGCGCACCAACATCTTTAGCCGGTATGGGGTCCCCAAGGACATCATCAGTGACCAAGGAACCCACTTTTGCAATAGGATGATGGCTTCTACCTTGCGACACTATGGCGTCCACCATCGTACTTCCACAGCTTACCATCCCCAGACCAATGGGCAAGCTGAGATCTCAAACTGAGAAATCAAGGGGATACTTGAGAAAATAGTGAAACCGACCCGCAAAGACTGGAGCCAAAGGTTGAACGACGCTCTATGGGCCTACCGGACTACCTACAAGACTCCGATTGGGACTTCTCCCTTTCGGCTGGTCTATAGCAAGGCATGCCACCTTCCGGTGGAAATAGAGCATAAAGCATATTGGGCTTTGAAGAAGTGTAGCTGGGAATTGAAGGAGGCTGGGTTAGAAAGGAAAATTCAACTGTGTGAGCTAGAGGAGTTGAGGCTTGAAGCCTATGAGGGACAATCAGACTATAAGGCACGGACAAAACTATACCACGACAAGTTTATCCTCCGTCGCTCATTTGAAGTAGGGCAGCAAGTTCTGGTATTCTCCTCTCGGCTGAAGTTAATGCCTGGGAAACTAAGGTCAAGGTGGACCGGCCCATTCACCATAACCAAAGTGTTTAACCATGGGGCACTTGAATTGGAAAGCCCGACGGACAAGCAGCGGTTCAAGGTTAATGGACAAAGGGTGAAGCCCTACTATGGGGAGGAGAACCCGCCTTCCCAAGATCACAACCTGGCTGAGCCACCCGAGCCTCCTTGAAGGAGGTACCGTCGAGCCAACGACGTTAAACAAAGGCGCTCGCTGGGAGGCAGCCCGGCATTTTACAGTATTTTCTGCATTCTTTAGTATTTTCTTGCATTTAGTTTACTCAAACTAACCCTCATCCCATTTGTGTTTGGAAAAGAAAATTGATGTTTTTGTAGGACGCAATGATGGACCAAAATTATACGAATCAAAAACACAGTAAAACCCACCAAATTAGACTGTTGGTCTATTTAACTTCTACTTGTTAGTCCCGATATATTTCTACAGGGTATTTTGGCGCTTAGAGAGAAAACACGCTAAGGAGGAGTTTTTAAGCGGAAAATGAAGAACGAGTCATTCCAGGTCACGACCATGCTACACTCAAAATCAGCCTTAACATCCTTCATGGAACCGACTTGGAATCACTCAAATATTCTAGAACCGTCGGCAAATGGACAAGAACGCAAGGCAAAAGCACCGAGCCCGGTAAAGGCCAAACAAGGGCAATTTCATCGGATTTGGGATTTCGACCATGTTCCAAGAAGAATTTGGCTTAGGTTCCTTCTTGAGATCATCTTAGAATGACATTTTCATTCAAAATAAACTCTCCAAAATCCAAGAAGCTCCGGCCAAAGCTCCGGTCAGATCCGGTCAAACCGATGGCTTTTGTGAAGAAGTCACAAGCTTCTAGAAGGGTGGCTCCTCCACTCACCTCCCTCCAAGTGGCGGCTCCTCCTCCTCTCCTCCCATAGCAGCCGGCGGCTTTCCTATTCACCCCATGTGGCACCTCCTCCTTGCTCCTCCATGGAAAAGATGACAAGTGGTGGCTCTTCCTCCACATCTTCAAACCCTCCTCCTCCACCCTTGGATGCTCCTCCACATGCCACCATCTCCACCATTGCTCCTCCTCCTCCATGGCTATAAATAGAAGTGCTCCTCCTCATTTGTAACACAACCCCCAAAATGTGGAGAGCTTCTCTCTCTACAAAATCTCTCTAAATCTCTCTAGCTTTTGTGGGCACAATTATGTAATATTACTTTGGAAATAAAGGATAGCTCCCTTGGCGCTTCAACGGTTGTAAGTATTTCTTCGTATTTATTTACTGCTTTTATTTCCTTAGTAATAATGTTTAGCGCGATGAATAGTAGCTAAACTAGTAGTTCGGTAGAAGGGGCGCGCTTGTATTATAAATGTTTTAGACTTTACTCTTAGTACACCTTTGTATTCAAAACTTATTCTATGTGCCATATATTAAGTCAGAACGTCCAAGGTAGAGTGGATGCTTGGAATGGCAAAACTCTACAGCGGGGTTCGTAAACTTGTACGGATAAGTGGATGCTTGGAATGGCAAAGCTTATCTGAGAAGTTTGACTCATCTTAAACACCATTTGGTTGATCGGGAATGATTGATCAAATGGATGCACATAGGCTAATATAACCGGGAATGGAGTATTAGTCTAAATAGAATAAGTGTTCTACGTCCTTGGAATAGGCTAGACAGTGTACGCAAATCGAGTGCTTGGAATGGCCTTGATACACCGTTTGAATACTTAGCATGATCATGTCTTGCGCTAGAAATAGCCTCAATTCACCTTTGACACTTGGTATGATCATTAGCGGTCGATGATAAACAAATATAATACAAGGCCCCTGAAACCGAACATTTCTCTTTAATTATAATCTGTAATTTACTTTTAGTATTAAAACCAACCAACCAATCAAACAATCATATAGCTGGTAGCTTTAAAACCAACCAACCAACCTAAAACACGCTCTCTCGCTGGATAAACCCCCCCAAAGAACAACTAATCCACACTGACTCCCTTGGGTTCGACCCCTACTTACCAAGTACTACCCAGTAGTATAGTTGCGAGTAGCGGACTATTATAAATTTATTTGCACAATCGCTTTGACGACGAGCGGTTCTGTCAAATTGGCGCCGTTGCCGGGGAGTTGTGGATCGGAATAGTTGTTCTATTTTTTTCTTTTTTCTTTTATAATGCAATTCACCAAGTCGTACTACTACGGAATGGAACCTTGGAACAATGCGGAGTTTTCCCCACCATCCTTTGAACTTGAAATCCGCGAGAAGATCAACAACTTACAGCAATCCCGGGACGAAACATTGGACGAGTACTTATGGTACTTCGATTCCATTGTGACGAGCTGCCCGCACCATGGATTCACCAACTTCGATCTTCAAACAAAGTTTCTCTGTGGAATGTTGCCACATGAGTGGGACCAGCTAAATAATGCAGCAGGAGGATCAATGTGGGACTTAACCGACGATGATCTTTGGAAATTAATAAACGATTTGGCCGCGAGGTCAAGACCAAGCCAAGATCAGGCCGACCCAATCAAGGACGGTATAACGGAGCTGGCATCTAGCATCCAGCAATTGGACAACACGATGCAACAAATCAGGGCCAAAACTGAACTATGGGCGGCAGAAAAGGAGCTGGCAGCTAGCACCCAGCAATTGGCCACAGACATGCAGCAATTGAGTGCATTGATGCACCAATTCACGGCTGAACCCGAGGAGCCGACTGAGGATGAGGACCCGCAAATGACCAAAGAAGAACTGCCCCAATCAGACCCGGTCCTTATCACCAATCCATCCGAGGAAATCACTGTCCTAACTGCTGAGCCTACAGAAGTCCCGAACCTCACTGCTGAAGCGGCCGAAGAAATCAAGCCAGGCCCGGTACTTGCGCTCGAAACACCCGAGGAAGTCCCGGACCTCATTGCCGAACTGTCTGAGAAAGACCTGGTCCTCACTTTCGGAGCACCTGAAACAGACCAAGTCCTCATGGTCGAAGTGCCTCAACTTAACCCTTCGCGTTTCATGCCGATCATAACCACCGAAGATCATATAATCAATGATGATGCGGTACAAGGGGAGTTGGAGGCAGAGCATGAGCCAAAAAAGCCGACAAAGGAAATCTCTCTCGTCACAAGCCAAGAAAAACCACCCGGGAACTCAATCATTCCAAGACAACCATTCGTAGCTACCACCAAGAAGAGGCCTCACATGGGAACATGCCTGTGGTCGCCGATGTTTGAAGGCACAAAACCCAAATTCCAAACTCGCGAAAGTGCCAACTATTCAAACATGAAGAGGCGGCAAAGACATGGGCCGAAAGAATGGAAACCCGGAAGGAGCAACAAACAAGAATGACTCATTGGACCAGCAGCTATGGTCAAGGAAACCTCACCCTCTCGGAGCAAAAGGACAACCGAGAAGAAATTCGACCTCAAGCACCCATGGGATCCCTACTTATGATCCAGGAATGAGGTACTGTCGAGCCAACGACGTTAAACAAGTGCACTGGTCGGGAGTTAACCCGACACTATCTTACTTTCTGCACTTTATTTTCTGTCTTTTTATTTTCTGTCTTTTAGTTTTTATCAATAAGTCGCTCTCACCCACTTGGTGCATAGAAGATTTGACTATTCAGGAATCGGACTTGGGTGCAACATTAAGCCAGTCAGGGCTACGCTAAGAGTTCAAGGCCCCAGCCGAACTCCCTCGATTATCCAGCCTCGTGCCATGTCGTTCACTCGACACCAATAAGGGAGTTCTGATCTTACCTTTCCTTAAGTCATTTCCTTCTCGTATAACATCTGCTTGCATGGCTTTTGAACTAAGTAGTGCTGAAAGGCACGACTTCGTTCAAAAGTGTGGGGTGAGAACTGCATGTGTGCATAGTAAACATGTTTTTCTTTTTCTTTTTTCTTTTAGTAGTATCTTTTTGAAAATATGAACTTGAGAATGTGAAAAAGATAGACCAAAATTCATGCATTAACCTTGTGAAAATTCAACTGTTTAAAAACTTAGAATGTAACTTTTCAATTGTCCTTTGTGCTGAGATAAACTAGGGATGTGGAGTTGATAGAAATGCCCTAGAGAGGCTTGGCAAGCAATCAAAGGATCAGATCAAACTATATGGTTTTCGAAGTCAGTGGAGGCTGCACTTCGGGTTTCAGTGAAAATTGAAGTCATCTCCGCCATGCAATGCAAAAGGCGAGGACGGGAATCATACCGTCCTATCTCCGGTCAAAGTAGCCGAGAAAATAGATGAGCGACTCTCATCTTGACCCGCGTGAAAACGACAGTCAAAGTAGCCGAGAAAAATAGCTGAGCGACCCTCACCTTGACCCGCGCGAAAACGGCAAAAAAGAGAGGAGCGGGGAGGTATTTCCATAGGCTTGCGGGCGATGATTGGACCTCCCAAAAAGGCTTGAGAAAATGGACTAGCAGTCACAAAAAGGCGAAAAGCTCAATGAAGCAAATTAAGAGGCCAAAGGCCCAAAAATGTGAAGGTTTTAACCGAACAAAAAGTGAAGTACTCAAAGCGTCAAATCAAAGGCCAAATGCCAACTCACTACAAAAGCAGTCCCTCGCCAAAAGAAAATCAAAGTACTCAACCAGTGAAACCCGAACCGAATCACGTGCTAGAGAAAGCTACCAGAAAACCATATAGTGCGAGACGATCCCAAGATTGCAGTCCAGAAGCCTCAACAGGGCTATCTCCCGAAACATCCAATATAATTTGCATCTCAGCGCGGAGGTACAAGTATTAAGTCTCTTCTACTTATTTACACAGTTTAATTTAGTAATAAGTAGTAATGCATGAACTAGGATAAATCTAGTTCATAGTCTCACTTTCATATTCAAAGTTTTTACATGGATTGTGTGCACGCCCTTGAATAGCATTGTTCGGGACGAACAACTAAAAGTGTGGGGTAATCTGATGGACCAAAATTATACGAATCAAAAACACAGTAAAACCCACCAAATTAGACTGTTGGTCTATTTAACTTCTACTTGTTAGTCCCGATATATTTCTACAGGGTATTTTGGCGCTTAGAGAGAAAACACGCTAAGGAGGAGTTTTTAAGCGGAAAATGAAGAACGAGTCATTCCAGGTCACGACCATGCTACACTCAAAATCAGCCTTAACATCCTTCATGGAACCGACTTGGAATCACTCAAATATTCTAGAACCGTCGGCAAATGGACAAGAACGCAAGGCAAAAGCACCGAGCCCGGTAAAGGCCAAACAAGGGCAATTTCATCGGATTTGGGATTTCGACCATGTTCCAAGAAGAATTTGGCTTAGGTTCCTTCTTGAGATCATCTTAGAATGACATTTTCATTCAAAATAAACTCTCCAAAATCCAAGAAGCTCCGGCCAAAGCTCCGGTCAGATCCGGTCAAACCGATGGCTTTTGTGAAGAAGTCACAAGCTTCTAGAAGGGTGGCTCCTCCACTCTCCTCCCTCCAAGTGGCGGCTCCTCCTCCTCTCCTCCCATAGCAGCCGGCGGCTTTCCTATTCACCCCATGTGGCACCTCCTCCTTGCTCCTCCATGGAAAAGATGACAAGTGGTGGCTCCTCCTCCACATCTTCAACCCCTCCTCCTCCACCCTTGGATGCTCCTCCACATGCCACCATCTCCACCCTTGCTCCTCCTCCTCCATGGCTATAAATAGAAGTGCTCCTCCTCATTTGTAACACAACCCCCAAAATGTGGAGAGCTTCTCTCTCTACAAAATCTCTCTAAATCTCTCTAGCTTTTGTGGGCACAATTATGTAATATTACTTTGGAAATAAAGGATAGCTCCCTTGGTGCTTCAACGGTTGTAAGTATTTCTTCGTAATTATTTACTGCTTTTATTTCCTTAGTAATAATGTTTAGCGCGATGAATAGTAGCTAAACTAGTAGTTCGGTAGAAGGGGCGCGCTTGTATTATAAATGTTTTAGACTTTACTCTTAGTACACCTTTGTATTCAAAACTTATTCTATGTGCCATATATTAAGTCAGAACGTCCAAGGTAGAGTGGATGCTTGGAATGGCAAAACTCTACAGCGGGGTTCGTAAACTTGTACGGATAAGTGGATGCTTGGAATGGCAAAGCTTATCTGAGAAGTTTGACTCATCTTAAACACCATTTGGTTGATCGGGAATGATTGATCAAATGGATGCACATAGGCTAATATAACCGGGAATGGAGTATTAGTCTAAATAGAATAAGTGTTCTACGTCCTTGGAATAGGCTAGACAGTGTACGCAAATCGAGTGCTTGGAATGGCCTTGATACACCGTTTGAATACTTAGCATGATCATGTCTTGCGCTAGAAATAGCCTCAATTCATCTTTGACACTTGGTATGATCATTAGCGGTCGATGATAAACAAATATAATACAAGGCCCCTGAAACCGAACATTTCTCTTTAATTATAATCTGTAATTTACTTTCAGTATTAAAACCAACCAACCAATCAAACAATCATATAGCTGGTAGCTTTAAAACCAACCAACCAACCTAAAACACGCTCTCTCGCTGGATAAACCCCCCCAAAGAACAACTAATCCACACTGACTCCCTTGGGTTCGACCCCTACTTACCAAGTACTACCCAGTAGTATAGTTGCGAGTAGCGGACTATTATAAATTTATTTGCACAATCGCTTTGACGACGAGCGGTTCTGTCACCCAACTTCCCCAAATTCAACCGTGTGATACCAGTCATGCCTAGTCGTTTCACGACATGCAAGGACGTCATGAGGGGAGTACCGTTCTCACTTATTCTTCATTGCCATTTTCTTTTCCTTGAATTGTGCATTATTGTCTTGGAATTGAGTTGTGCCATGAGGACACGGCTCGTTTCAAAAGTGTGGGGTGGGGTGATTAGTAGTTTGTTGTGTCTCACGTCTATTTTTCTTGCACATGCATGAGTCAGCACGTTTCCCTTTGAAAATTTTAAATTTTTTGAATAAAACGTGTAGGAATGGGATGTTGAGCTTTCATGATGTGAAATAGATGGATCCTAGTACATGCATTACTCTTATGAAATATAAATTGTGCGACTAACATGTGATCTAACTTCTTATATATCCTTATGAGTTGGGATAAATAGGGATGTGGAGTTGATAGAAATGTCCTAGCGAGGCTTGACAAAGCACTCAAGGATCCGGGATTTAAGTTACATGGTTATACGGACTTGTGGAGGCGGCATTTCGAGACTTGTGGTATAGAGTGACTCCACCACTGCAGCGTTTATGCAAGTGGTGGGACGGGAATCAAACCGTCCTATCTCTAGTCCTAGTAGCCGGGAAAATAGGTGAGTGACCCTCATCTTGACTCGCGCGAAATGACAAGGATGAGAAAGAGCGGGGAGGTATTTCCATATGCTTGAGGGTGGTGATTGGACCTCCCAAGAAGGAATGGACAAAGAAACTCACAAAAAGGAGCAAAGCTCAAAAGAAATATCAACTCATGTGAAGGTTTACCCAAAACAAAGTGAAAGATCATCAAAGTCATACCAAGGCCGAAGGCCAAGTTCACTACAAGTATGTCCAAGCAAGTACCAAAGACTCAACCCTTGAGCTCGAATACATCAAGTGCTAGAAGAAGCAACAAGTATAACCATGTAACAAGAACCGGACCCAAGAGTGTAGATCATGGGTCTAAAAAGGACTATCTCCCACTCATCCGAATTGGTTTGCATCTCGACTCGAAGGTACATGTATCAAGTTAATTCCATGTTTTAGCAAATGCCTTGAGTAGTGATTGAGAATGCATGGAAAGGGGAAGTCTAGACTAGCATTTATCTAGGGTGCCGAGAAGGGCTTGTGGTGTTTATATGTGTGTTTTCCTCTTGTGATTTAAGGCCTTGTTCGGGACGAACAAGTTCAAGTGTGGGGTGGTTTGATGAGACGTATTTATACGACTCATTAAGTCAACAAAACCCACCATTTACGACATTTGATCATAAGAACGTTTACTTGTTAATGTCGTTTTGCATTTCAGGGCCTTTTGGAGTCTAAAGAAGAATCGGGCTTAAAAGATGGCATTTAAGGCCAAAATCACCACAAGGCATTATTGGCCCACACGTGAGCCCAAGCCAAACATAGTCCACTTGCAAAATCTTGATGATTCTAGAAGCATCTCATCATTGGCTCATGCCAATCCATTTTGACTACTTCCAGAGCAAGAGTGCCTTGATGATTCTAGAAGCATCTCATTATTGGCTCATGCCAATCCACTTGTGCCACTCCAAACTTGGGGTCCAAGACAAGAGAAACCCTAGCTCATGTTTATAAATACAACCTATTGTAGCAAGGAAATGACATTCAAAAATCTCTCTAAAAATTCCATAGTTGGTACTCTTGTCAAATTACTTTGGAAAGGAATACAACATCTCTCTACTCCTTCCTTTGTTAAGTATTTTACATTTTCGTTCTACACATTTTAGGTTGAGCCTTTTTATTCCGTTTGTGATTCCCTTAGCTCTTGTGTTCTTACCATGAACATGAGTGGCTAAAACCTTCATAATTCGGTTTGGGGTTCCCTAATGTTGTAGCAAGGCTTTGAGACCTTGATCTTAATGCTTCCTTGTATCCATTTGCTAGACACGTGCCAATTGTTTGGGAATGGATACCTAGGCTAAACTAAGGCTTGAAATGGCAAGGTTTAGCCGTGTGGTTTCATGACCTCCATTGTGCTTGTTTTCATTGAAACGTGAGACAAGCTTTTGCACCTAGCCTAGTAACTAGTTCTTGTGTATTCCATTCGGATTGAACTATGAAGTTGAGAAGAGGCTTGAAATGGCAAAGCTCCTCCTAATGGTTCAATCTCTCATTAGTGGCTTGGTCGATAATAAATCATGACATCAAGCGACTACACCTAGGCTAACATATCTTGAAATGGAGTGTTAGTCTAGCTAGAACTAGAAATCCGTGTCTTGAAATGGAATGGATTGTGGTGTAAGTGCTTGAAATGGCCTTACTTTAGGGTTTATGTCTTGAAATGGAATAAACCCACACTTATGGATGCAAGGGTAGATCATTAGAGGTCAATGATGAGTTGAGCTACAACAAAGGCCCCTAGACCGAATCCATTCTATTGATCACAATCCCTTGTCTTTACTTTTTGCACTTGTACTTACATTCAAAAAAAAACCCTTTTTCAAAACCCCCCAACCATTTACTTTACTGTCTTTTTGAGCAACAAGTAACCGACTAGCTCCTTTGGGTTCGACCCCTACTTGCCGCTTGCTACCTTTGTAGTGAAGCCTAGTAGTGGACACTTATAAATTTAAGTTTGATTTGGTACCTCACGACAAGGGCTTGTCATAGAGGTTAAAGCTCTACCAATAAGTCTAAGGGACGAGTTTCTAGGTCCTAATTCTACTTTTTCGGTGATTGTGAACTCTTCGTTGAATGAGGATAAAACATCTAAATTGTTGCATGTGTTGAGAAAGTATAAGAGTGCTATTGGTTATTCGATTGACGATTTAAATGGAATTAGCCCCGATATTTGCATGCATAGAATAAGGCTAGAGAATGGTGCTATACCATCAAGAGAGAGGCAAAGAAGATTGAATCCAAAACTTGGTGAATTTGTCTTCAAGGAGATAACCAAGTTGAGGGATTTGGGCATTATTTGTGCTATCCCCAATTCTGAATGGGGAGTCCTATTCATGTTGTGCCCAAGAAAGGAGGCTTGACAATTGTCAAGAATGATATGAATGAGTTAATCCCTACACGAACTATCACGGTGTGGCGAATGTGTATCGATTATCGGAAATTAAACAAAGCCAATAAGAAGGATCATTTCCATCTTCCCTTTATCAATCAAATGTTGGAAAGGTTAGCCAACAATGAGTACTTTTGTTATCTCGATGCTTATAGCGGATTTTTTCAAATCCCTATCCACCCCCTCGATCAAGACAAAGCAACGTTTATTTTCCCTTATGGAACATGTGCCTATAAGCGAATGCCCTTTCTGTTATGTAATGCACCGGGTACATTCCAAAGATGTATGATGGCTATATTCTCTGATTTTATTCAAAACACTATGGAGGTGTTTATGGATGACTTTTCAGTATATGGTTCATCCTTCGATTCTTGCCTAGAAAACTTGTCTAGGGTGCTTGAAAAATGTATTGAAACTAACCTTGTGCTTCATTGGGAGAAGTGCCATTTCATGGTACGTGAAGGTATTGTCCTTGGTCATCTAGTTTTGAATAGAGGAATCGAAGTGGATAAAGCCAAGATAGAGGTAATAGAGAAATTACCACCCCCTAGAGAGGTGAAAGGGATCCGTAGTTTCCTTGGTCACGCTGGTTTTTATCGGCATTTCATTAAGGATTTTTATAAAATTGCCAAACCCTTGACCGATCTCTTGAACAATGACGTAGCATTCGTCTTTGATGATGCTTATCTTCAAGCTTTCGAGAAGCTTAAATCCGCCCTCATTTCTGCCCCCATAATCCAACCTCCCGATTGGGATCTTCCTTTTGAGCTTATGTGTGATGCGAGCAACTTTGCCATATGAGCCATTCTAGGACAGAGGGTAGACAAAAAGCTGCACGTTATCTACTACTCGAGCAAGGTTTTAGACCATACTCCAGCGAGTTACTCCACTATGGAGAAGGAGATGCTAGCTATAGTCTACGCCTTCGATAAGTTTAGGCAATACTTGGTGGGATTGAGAACTATAGTGTATTCCGATCATGCTGCCATCAAGTATTTGATTTCTAAGAAAGAAGCTAAGCCTAGGCTCATTAGATGGATTCTTTTACTCCAAGAGTTCAACATAGAGATCAAAGACAATAAAGGAGTGGAGAATTTTGTTGCCGATCATCTTTCTAGATTAGAGCCATTGGGAGAAGGGGTTCAAAATGAAGATCTACCTATAGAAGATTAATTCGTAGGGAACATTTGATGAGTGTAGAGAGAGTGCACACACCTTGGTATGTTGATATTGTAAACTTCAAGGTTCGTGAGGTATTGCCTAATGACCTTAGCTTTAGTCAATAGAAGAAATTTGTGCATGGGGCAAAGAGATAATATTGGGATGATCCTTTTCTTTACAAGCTTTGCGCGGATGGCATTTACGAACGTGTGTGGCTGAAGAAAACATGGAGAATATTCGACGTCATTGGCACTCTTCACAATATGGAAGACATGGAGGGAGTTCTAAGACCCCCGCCAAGGTTCTCCAATGTGGTTTTTATTGGCCTACATTATTTCAGAACGCATACAAGTTTGTGCAATCATGTGACATGTGCCAAAGGACAGGCACCATTTCCAAGAGGGATGAAATGCCCCAACAAAGCATACTTGAGGTAGAGATATTTGATGTTTGGGGTATAGACTTCATGGGACCTTTCCCGCCTACCTACGGAAACCACTACATTCTAGTAGCAGTGGATTATGTGTCCAAGTGAGTTGAGGCTATAGCATCCCCAACTTGTGATGCGAAAGTTGTGGCTAAGCTCTTCAAGAGAGTTATTTTTCCTAGATTCGGAGTGCCAAGAACGGTGATAAGTGATGGAGGATCGCATTTCAAGGCGAGACAATTCGAAGCACTTCTAAGGAAATATGAAGTTTATCATAAGTTGTCACGCCCTACCATCCCCAAACTAGTGGTCAAGTTGAGGTGTCAAATAGAAAGATAAAGTCCATACTTGAAAAGACAGTGGGGAGCTCTATAAAGGACTGGGCATCGAAATTGGATGATGCTCTTTGGGCATATAGAACGGCTTACAAAACTCCCATAGGAATGTCACCGTTTAGACTCATCTATGGGAAACCTTACCATCTCCCCGTAGAGCTTGACTACAAAGGCTAAATGGGCAGTTCAAACCCTTAATTTTGATCTGAAAACCGTGGGGAGAAGAGAATCTTGCAGCTCAATGAGTTGGACGAAATCGATTCTTACGAAAATGCTAGGATTTACAAGGAGAGAACCAAAAGATGGCATGCAAAGAGGTTAGTGAGGAGAGAGTTTCACATAGGGGATGATGTATTGTTGTTTAACTCGAGATTGAGACTCTTTTCCGGGAAGTTGAGAACGAGATGGACTGGACCAACAAAGTGCATAGAGTATTTGATGATGGCCACGTGGAGTTACTAACAAAAGAAGGTGAAACCTTCAAGGCAAACGGACAAAGACTGAAGATATATTACGGACCACCACATGACCTTGTGAGCGGTGAAATAAGCCTCGTGGATGTTCACTTTTGAGCTACTGAATTCTGGATTGACACATCTTTTTCTCAAAGCTTCGGCTCGGTCTTGCCAAGACGTTAAACTAGGCCTTCGTGGGGAAGTAAAGCCGCTAGCTAGTGCTTCTTGGGTGTTTAACTTGGAGTATTCTTCAACCTAAGTGTGGAGTCCTTGATGCCTAAGAAGGCCCTATAAGCCTTGGGTCGAGATTTGATGGTGCCGAAGGAAGAACGAAACTTTTGGCTAAGTATGGGTTTTATGCAAAAATGATGTGTCGCATATGTCATTTATTCGGACACTTTGATGACACATCACTTTTTGCATGCTCTCTGAAATTTACCATGTCACTTGTGTCACTTATCTTGATGATATAGTGTTGACTTGAAGAAGAAAATTTTTCACAAATACCTGGCCCAATATTCAAGCCCAATTCAGCACTCATTTAGGCGAATTAAAAAAGAAGAAGAAGACAAAACCCTGAATTCCACTTTCATCTTCCCAGATTGTCAAAACATCTCCGATCAAACACCCCCCTCCCAATCTCCATTTCTCCGACCGTCACATTCCCTTCCGCCGTGGTTCGTCGGAAGATGATGGCTCACAAGCCACCACGACCCAGGATTCCCACTACCCGCTCCAAATTCCAAAACAAACCACCACTCCCGGTAGCCCGATCGCGCTCTCCCGCACATCTACACCACCTGCAAGTCCATCAACTACCAATACCGCCTCGGCCAACAAACCTTCTCCGGCATGCAATTCACCACCACCTGAGCAGACCCAAGTTACTCCGCGCCCCACTCCTACCCTGACTGCTCAACCCGGGATGAAGCTCAAATCCTCAGCTGTCAAGGAAGCTACCACTACCAAACCCAAGCGTGTTACGGTGCTCACCGACTAGTGGACGACTTATCCAACCAGAACTCCCCCCTCACTAAAATGGACTTAGCTCTCTACAGGAGTTTTCACAAAAATAAGGTGATTATCAACACTGTGCTTCCAGATGAAACTGATTTGCAACACCTACAATTTTCGAAGAAGTTAAGGACAAACTGAGTGCAGTCGGTCTCGGTATTATTTTTAATGATAGAGCTCCTACATATTCGGATATGATGTGTGAATTTTTAGCCTCTTTTGAAAAAAAGGATTATGATAGGGGAGACTAGGACATGGAATTCGTCGGTGGGGCATTGGTACAGCGTTTGGGATAGGGATGAAGTTTGCGATTCCTTGGGTTTTCCTTTTGTTGGGGAAGTGCTGAAGTGCATTGAATATGATCGATATCTGTTTTGGAAGGAAGTTTCAGGTTTGGATATGTTTTTTTCATCCAATGTTTATTCGTCAAACATTAAGGAAGGGGTGTGGAAAGTTATCCACAAGCTAGTCGCTGAGGTGATTAACCAACGTAGGGAAGGGTCTAGACTCACTTCGAGGGATGATATTGATATTATGATCTACATTAAGAGAGGAACACCTATTGATTTTATGGAGGTTATGGCAAGGCGGTTTGAAAAATACAAGAGTGGCAAGACCAACAGTACGAGAATCGGGGGAGGTTTCTTTGTCACACTGTTAGCTAAGGACCGTTTCTATACGTTAAAGCATTTGACCGGGGTAAAATCTACCACCATCTGCTCAATAGTGAGTTTAGAAGCATTTGACCGTTTCACACTGTGCCAGATTTCTTTGGAGGGGTAACAGTGACAAGAAAGGTGGGCACTTAGTGAAGTGGTCCGAGGTCTGCAGGAGTAAGGAGGAAGGGGGTCTTGGGCTGAAGGACATTGGAATGATGAACACAGCCATGGTGATCAATCAGATCTGGGGTAAGATTCAGGGTAGATCCAGCTCTTGGACTGATTGGCTGGATAAATATTGGAGCAAGGGCAAACATTGGTGGGAAGGAGAAGCTAGGGCTAACAGTTCTTGGGTCCTCAAATGCTTAATGCAATGCAGGGATGTTGGTTTACAGTGTATTTCCATTACCAACAATGTTGCGAGATGGAGAGGTTCAGGAGAAGACTTCGGAGTGAAGGATACCTATAACATGCTCACTATTCGCAATGAGACAGTTGACTGGTTCAAGCTGGTTTGGAACTCCTTCAATGCCCCGAGAGACTCGTTCAATGCGTGGTTGGTGGTCCAAAACAAGCTCATGACTAGAGATAGACTTAGTCACTGGGGTATTCAAAACCCCATCACCTGCGCCTTGTGTGACTCAGGCATGGAAAGCCGTGACCATCTTTTTTTCGACTGCAAGTTCTCTCAAGAAGTGTGGTCTAAAGTGCTGGGATTCCTGCATATCTTTCCTTCATTCAACAGATGGGATCTCTTGATCCCTTGGTTCAAGGGGTTGCCTCAAATGAGGTTGAAAACAAAGATGGCAGCGGCTGCAATCACTAGGATGATGAATGGTGTTTGGTGTGCTAGAAACAAGAAGATTTTTCGGGAAGAAGTCATGCCTCCTGCGCTGGTCATTCAAGAGACCATTTGGTATTTAAAGATGAAATTAGGTGCTATCTAAATGGACAAGCTCTCCATAACTGATAGGTCCTGGTTAAGGGACATGAATTTCATTGATTAGGTTTTAGAGTTGTTTTTGTCTCGGGCTTTTTTTATGCGCCCTTGTTTTGGCCTTGTGCCTCGTCTCGCAGGGGTTCTGGTCTTTAGTTGGTTAGTTACATGTTTACTTGTACATTCTTTTTGATCTATGAATTCACCTTTCATTTCAAAAAAAAATTGCTTCTAAACTCACTATTGAGCAGATGGTGGTAGATTGCCTGTTGAATAGGGACCATAAATGGATGGATACTGGGGTCATCTTCGATCACTTGAAGAACAGCATGGCAAGGAAAAGGTGGTAGTGGGAGCACCCTAATGAGACCCTTCCAAGGGCTCCCAAAGGTAAGGGAAAGCGCAAGGCCGCTACTGAGAAATCTGAAGCGAGTGAGCCTCCTAACTCAAAGCAGAAACTAAATGAAGACGATAGCCATTTATTACACATTGAGGACCAGCTCGAGGACCTCGACTACTCTCAAAGGCAGCTACAACTCTCCATTGAGCGTGAAATAGCCACTGCAGCAGCCTTTCGTGAGTGGGCGAGCGTGGCCTGGACAAGTTTTTTCGAGTGGAGTCGGTTCACTGAGTATCCAGCACCACCTCCCTGTGGCGTAGTCCCTCCATCTGACATCCCAGAGCCCTCGTACCGCTACAACACCTCAAGCCTCTATGATTCAGACACAGACGAGGAATCAAAATAGCCACTGCCGCTTACTGCAATTTCCCTATTTTAGTTTTTGGAACTTTGTTTTGGTCATGGGCAATTTTTGAACTCAATTGCGTTATGTGGCACCCATGTTTGAACTGTGCTGCCGTTGGCACTTTGTTTTGGTCATGAACATGTTTAGACTTTATTTGCAGGATGTGGTTTGATTTGAATTGAACTATTGCTGTTGGAACCTCATTGATATGGATCGATCATGCTTAATTTTTCATAAGGCAGTGATCTATTTTTGCCTCAACTTTTGCAGTGTTTGCATTCGTTCAACGCTTTTAGGCCTTTTGGTCATAACATACACAGTTTCATTGTATCATTCATATTGAATATGCTAAAAATGTCAGGTGGACAATTAATTGAGTTCCAGATTTTCAAGATGCAATACAGGACACGAACAAGCAACAACAAGTTCAACGCACCATAAGCTACAATTTCAGGGAAGTCCCATGCACTACAGTTTTTCATTATAAATATTTTTTGCTTAGAGACTAAGCTTTCTCTTAAGTGTGGAGTGGGTGTGTAGTGCATTCTAGTATGAATATCTATGTGTAGGCACTAGCACATTTTATGCGCTAGCTTATATTTGAGTACTCGAATTTTCAAGGCATTCGCATTACCCCATTACTCGACTATCTAGTTTCATTGCTAATGACTTGATTTTGAATAGAGGATCACCATGACTTTTACGAGTGCACAATTCCTAGGCGTCAATGTTTTTGTTATCTTTTGTCCATCTAATGATTTAGGCAACCTTTTTACATCGCTTGAACTTGGAATTAGCAAGCATGAAATTTTTTTTCTTCTCTTCGAGAACTTAGTCATTACTCTTAGGTGATCTTTATTCTTTCACATGTATGCACACACCATTTATATCCTTTGTACATTGCCAAATTTTAAGTGTGGAATCAATATGGGTGAAAAATTGAAAATATTTGTATATGCAAGTACAAGCCAAAATAAGGCAAACTACAACAAAAGAGAAAAGAAAAAAGTTTTTGCAAGCACAAGCTAAAATAAGGCTAGCTATCAAAAGAAAAAAATTCGTGAAGCATATCATGGGCAAAATGCCAAGGAAAAGAAAGAAAAAATGCGGCACACACTTAAGTTTGTCAATGTACTTTTCATCATTTCTTTTAGTGTGTATGCATTATGACTTGAGTAGAGGGATGACCCTTGTACTAGTACGTGGGCATGACTTTGTTTGAGATAGTTTTGAAAATGAAGTGTCAAACTCCTCTTTCCTTACGGATTATGGACTTAGTTCTTAAAACTTGGAAATGAGTTTTTTATTGTTAGCCCATGGACTATCCTTCTTGATAGCATAGGCACGTGATTGGCACGCTTTCTATGTTTCTAAGGATCATGTTTGGAGTATCTTGCAAAAAGGTTGAATGAATTGTTAGGTTAGCCATTTGATAACTCTAATATTGATTGTCTTTGAATGTGCATCTTTGTAAGGTCATTGATGGTTTGAAATTCTTTTGAAAAGGAGTAGTCTTTGATTACTATTTTTAGTTGATGTGCAAGGGGTATTTGTTGCGTATTGCCTAGACAAATGAGGAACTATCTTGTTCATATATAATAGCTAGTTTCATATGGGATTTATGAGTATTCCCTTTTCTGAAAACTCTCACAAGACTACAACTCGTCCTGTAGGGTAGCCTATAGGTTTAAAGGCATGGTGCATATGCTAAATGCACTCGTGTTCCCTACAACAGTGGTTAGGATTTAGTTCATGTTTATTCGGGACGAACAAACTCTAAGTTTGGAGTGTTTAGATGAGCATAAATTTGTACTATATTTATTCTCTACATTTAGTCAATTTTCGATCATTCGCCTTATATATATGAGCTCTTACCTTTTGTTTTGATGCCTTTTTAGGTGAAAAACGAGTCCAGGGCAAAATAAGTGTTTTGAGGGAATTTAGGTGAAAACAGTGCAAAAATGGGTGGATTGACCTTCTACTTGTCGTGCACGCCCGGAGCTCATAAGGTGTCCGAATTCATTGACCTTTGGCTTGTTGGAAAGCCGAGAACAAGGGCTACAACATTGTAGTTGTCACCTAGAGCAGATTCAGCCGTCAAGGATGTCGGAACGTGCGCTCAAGAGGCCATCTCAATCTGCGCTAGTGTCACCCACATTAGTTGACACAAGTGACACAGATCAGACAGAACTTAAGAAATTCATCTCTCTGAATTTAACCATGTCACCTAAGCTGAATGGGCCGAAAATCAATTTCGCTAGGTTTTTTGGAAAAAAGGAAAAAAAAAGAAAATTAAAACAAAAAGAGAGGAGGCAGCCGCAAGCGGATTGGAGATTTTAGTCGACCAACAACAAGAGAGGAGCACGAAATTCTACTCAAGGGAATTGATCGAGATCAAGGAATTACAAATCAAAGATCAACAACATCATCATCTACATCAAGGTTTTGATTGTTCTTCATGAAAAACTTATAATTTTCATTTCGAACAAAAACATGAGTTGTATGTTCACTACCATGGATAGTGAGTAGTGACCCTATTTTGGGGTTCTACGAATCTTGTCTAACTATGAATCGTTGAATAAAACAAATATTTGCATGAATTGATTTGTCTTATTGGATTTATATTTTACTTAGCGCTTAAATCCAAGCGATGCATACTAGGTGTTTGACGTAATGTCTAAGTGCATTGCGATGAGATATTAAGTCAATGGCGCTGAAAGGGTGAGACTTAGTATCCGCTAATTAAGTAAAATACACGTTATAAACTAGGTGACTACGAGAGTAGCCCAAGTTTATAATGGGAAATGCTAGTTTTACGACAAGGTCTTGATTTGAACCAATAGCGCCGAAAGGGTGAGGTTCGTAGTTTAAGGTACTTCTCCAATATATACCAGTAGCGCCGAAAGAGTAAGGTTTATACTTAAGGTGTACGGCTATTTTCCAATCAATATAAGCAAATCTTGCATGCTAGGTATAAAAACTCGATTCAAATGTTAGGTAAGTGAAGAAGTTCCCCAAAATATCTCTTGAAATCGACAAAAACCCTTTTTTTTTACTTTCAATTATTTTGAATTCCAGAAACATATCAAAAACTCGATTTGGATTAGGATAAGTAGAAATACAACCTTACATAGTGCAAAAGTTTACACTTGCTCCCTTGGACGATCCGGTTCTTACCGGCATTACAAATTATTTTTGACAACAAAATACTACATGTCACTTGTCATAAAGCGTACTGTTTGAATTTATAACCAACCGAGATCTCCCAAATCTTCGTAAACCGATATGTGGGTTGCTTATATAGGAGAGTGCCATCAATGTGACTTGGATCTTGAATATGTTATAAATCCGGTAACAATATGTCATTTCGACCTGAGGTTGCTGATGGAGACGACACATCATGCATAGCCTCAGAACGTGTACGTCATGCATCTCTGTAACACAATTTATCAATGTGCATAAACTAACACAAAAGAAGGATAATAAAGTACAAATAAGGTAACACAATACGCTTAAGATAAATCATATTTACTAGTAAAAAGGGTTCGTTGGTGCTTCACATAAACAAAGGTTACATAATGAATTACAATAATACATAAGCCTTACACCAATTATGTTATTCCCAAAATATGGCTACAAAATGTATTCATGAAATACAGTAACCTTCCACAAAAGGACATACAAAAAGATAAACTCCTAATATTCTAATTTCCTAGTTCACCATGAAATGTACTAGATTTCTTTGTGTGCCCAGCGACTCGACATTATCAGACACTTGAGAACACTCTCTTTGGTTTCGTAGGTGGTTGTTCAGTAGTAGATGGCACGTACTCAAGTCTTGGGTCACGTCTTTGATCCATTTCATTGCTTCTTCGCTTTGTTGGATGTCTTCCTCTTTTAACTCTTTTGAAGTGCTTATTTGGAATATGCTTGGGTCCGATATATTCCTTCTACTGTCTCGTATCTGGATATGGTTTAAATATTGATGCACAAGTGTCCATATACGCTTACGTGCTATATCCGTAAGCCACACAACCAGGGACGAAGCCAGAAATTTAAAGTTACCTGGGCTGGAAGTTAGTGACGTAAATTTTTTTTTTGAGGTTTGGAACCTAGTGAGAGGCTCATGCTCACGCCTTTTAGTGCCTAGGGCTCCTTCTAGTGCCTTCCTTGCTTGTTCCTTCAAGTAACAGATAAAAACTTTACATAAATTTCATAACATTGTGGAATCAAAACTGACGTCCGCACTTTCCTAATAAGAAGTAAAGTTAAGCCCTACTGAGAGGCCAAATTTACATAGTTTGTCCCTCATCCCTATACATATCTCTGCTTGACGGCGTTTTATTCTGGTAGCTTTGGCGACAAATACGAAGGTCAGAACCTAGTTGGAATTCTCAAAAAGATTCAACAATATCTAGGATTGGCACAAACTACAACTAGAAGCTCTAGGCATAAATTAGTACGTCAACTATCATGAAATACGAATAGAAGTTCTCCTGGAAATCCAGCGGCTCAGTCGCTGCTAATGAAATTGCAAAATAAACAACAAAGAGGACAAAATCTGGGTAGCTTCAGTCCAGCAATCAACAAGAATTCACAAAGTAAACAAAATGAATCGTTAACCTAATCCCTAAAGTCAAGATTCAAGAGTGTTCAAATGTGTATAAAAGGATATCACACAAGTCAAAAACAGAATACATATTCATACAAAGGCCAACGCCAAAGCACATGATACATCAACTTTCAAAGCGTAAGTACCTCGCAGTCGCACCTCGCGGCCTCAGCAGTCAGCACCTCGCACTCGCAGACGCAGCAAAGTATGATTGAAGAATAAAGTCTTCGACACTCAGGCCTCACCGCTCAGCACCTCGCACTCGCAGTCAAGGACGCAGCTCGCAGCTCGCAGCACCTCGCACTCGCAGTCAAGGACGCAGCTTGCAGCTCGCAGCACCTCGGAGTCGCAGCTCGCAGCTCCCAAATTGCGTTATCAGACTGTAATTGCAATTTGCAAAAAAAACTGGGTTGAAATCTCCCCGGGCTGCAACCCGATAAGCCCACCAGGTGGCTTCGTCCTTGCACGCAACTACGAATGGATATTTTGTCTTGTTCACATACCGCTAGCGCGTGACAACAAGGATAATGAAACAATTGTCATTTTTCAACCACAAGTTTGCTCATCCATGGAGACCTTACGTGCATGTTCCTTCGATTTGGTAAGAACGGATGCTATACCTTTACCCCCGGTCAAATATTTGCACCTCACTATGTCTGGATTTGACTAAGTTTTCAATAAAGTTTGATCTCAATTTTCGGAACATGATGGTTGTTATGACCAAAAAATTGATCACATCGCTCGGTGAAATACCCATTGGCTTGCTAGAATGTGAAGTGAACGATAGCGGTTATAGGCAAATCACGGCACGTCATAAGGACATAATTAAACGATTTGGACGGGTTAGTCGTCATACACCCCCATCTTCTACCGTCAGTATCATAAGCCAAATCCCACTTTTCCAGAGTCACTTTGTCCAACTACTTTAGAGCATCCGGCTGATCCTTCAACAACTCTTTTAAATCTTTGAAATGATTAAAGAACTTTATTCGCTGATTCTCCTAAGAAATGTTGGTAAGAAAGTCTTTGCGGGATAAACACTTCACCTTTTGGATAGAAATTTGAGGCAAAGTGTCTTATACATATATGGTGATAAGCTCTTGCTGGTGTCCAATCCTTTTTCCATCACTCGCATTATGCTTATATGCCTATTCGAACTAATGCATAATCCATCATGTAATGTGACGCCACTTCGAATGCATGTCATGAACCACCTCTAGCTCTCGATTTATTTCTCTCTACCAATGCATAAGCAAGAGGAAGAATTTGATTTTCTACATTGAGAGAGACTGCAATCATTAAAACACCCTTCCACTTCCCGATCAAGTGTGTGACGTCGATAAAAATGATGGGACGACAATGCATGAAGCCATTAGTCGCCTGAGCAAATGATCAGAATACCCAATTCACGCTTATAACTTTGCCACTCACTAGCGCTGATTGTCCCAATGAACATTGCTACCGTGATTGGACTATTTGAGCATGTCCATGTGTTCCGATAGTTTTTCAAGGATTCTTCCCAATCTCCAAATATATGTACTAATGCTTTTTGTTGAGATTTCCAAGCCTTCATATAAGATATTTTATACTCATACTTTGATCGCATTAAAGCTCTCACTTCGAAAGGGGAAAATCTCAACTTCTCTTGAATTACATCTCTTATGTTCATTCCAATAAAGTATTTGTAGAAATGGACATTTTGATGAGGGATAAAATCAACCTCGCACGTGTGATCTCTGCCATATTTGGTTATTCTTCATATGCCTTTGTTTTTCTTCTTTGAAGCTTGTAGTTCCCATTTGCATTTATCCTTGCCTCGGCGACATTCAAGAATCATTCGTTTTGTACCCAAATTTGTAGTGCGATATTATCGACGGTGTTTGATATAGTATTTTTGAGAAGCATATATGAGCATCTCCTTGCCCATAAACATGCCTCTTTCACGAAGTACTTTCGTATTAAAAATGACTATTATGAGATTCGTGGTCATCAATAGCCAGATGGTTCATCAAATCGGAAACGTCACTGAAAGGAGGAAAATCTCATAGGGAATTGTTAACTCCTTCACCACATATGGGTTCTTCAACATAGCCTTCGTCATCGTTATTGTTAAATTTTCCATATTATCTCTTAGACCCGTTGGTGTGGAAGTATTAGGATCCTGATCGGTGCTCTTCCTTTTCACCTGTTGGCAGATGCGCTCATCAACCACTGATATCAACTTATTTGTCAAATTATTTTCAAAGTTCCTTTGAAAGCTCTCAATAAATTCCCTAAACATAGAGGCCAAGTTCGCCTCCTGAGATGCATTCTGGTTTGAGCGGAATGTTTATAATGTCACAGTGTACTGTCTAAAGCATTGGGTTCTTGGTGTTAAGGCCACAGCTATAGCGACAACCCTGGGAAGCTTTGTCCTCTCGGAGACACCCACTATATCAATAAGTATCTCTAAATCTTCTGTCGAGGTAATTGTAGATCCAACTGGTCAAGACTTTAAAAGCCTTCGACGTCTCTTTTCATAAAGTTTCTGAAAGAAATCATAAAAATATGAAATAAACCAATAAACTTCACACTAATATTAATTATTAATAAATCTGAATTCTAAAACTTAATCCTCCGCCCATCGGGATCAATGTAAGTGTCGTCTGATCTTTGTTTGACACGATCATATATGTCATCATAAATTGGCTCCGTTGCAAGTTCCTTTTCTTAAAATAAAAGTAACATTAATATTTAAAAAATGAATAAACAAAATACTAACATCACATTATGAGGTCCACATGCATCGGACACAGTTATGGTATTTGGGAAGGAACAAAGATCTAACTAATGGATTATAAAACAAGACACTAAAAAACAATGGCAATGAAAGTATAAACAAACAACCCTAGAAAATTGATTTTCTAAACCAAGACAAGGTCCAACCATTACGCATTGGAGCAATACAAATAAGGTAAGAGGTTTCTCATAATTTTTATCAGAAAGTAGCAGCTGAGTATTCAAATAAAACTTACTGATCCAGAGAAGCAACCAAGACCGTAGCTTTTTATTCAACTAACAGCTGCAAATCAACAATCAACATGCCAAAACACAAAACATCACATGTCTGTAGCCAAGCTTGTGGAGGATGCCAAGTTAGTGGTTCAGTTTACTGAAAAAGGTTGTTGTATTCAGGACCAAGTAAAGCAGACTTTACAAGGGACTTGTGATTTGGTTGAAGGCCTTTATCACTTCAAGACTGACAAGGTTGGAGGCTGTCTTTCTGTTAACAAGGATGCTACTCTTTGGCATTATAGACTGGGGCATGTGCCTTACAATAAGCTGACCAGTACATTGAATCATTGTATTCCTGATTTTAGTTGTAAGAAATCTAATATGCATTGTCATAATTGTCCTCAAGCAAAGCAAACAAGGCTTCCCTTTCCTATTAGCACTAGCAGTAGTCAGACTTTGTTTGAACTCATACATGTGGATATTTGGGGTCCTTATAAGGAACCTACCATTACAAGGGCAAAATACTTCTTAACCATTGTTGAGGATATGTCTAGAGTAACTGGAACTTTTGATGAAATAGAAAAGTGAAGCTGCTGAGCATCTTATTAACTTCTATGTGATAATTTAAACTCAATTTCATTGTTCTATCAAGACAGTCAGGTCAGATAATAGAACTGAATTCCTTAGTCACAATGTTACTACCTTTCTTCAAGCTCAGGGGTGTGTGTAACAGACCTCATGCACATACAGTCCGTAACAGAATGGCATAGTTAAAAGGAAGCACATGCATTTGCTTGAAGTGGCTAGATCTCTCAAATTTCAGTCCAAGGTTCCTGCTTTTCTATGGGGTGAATGTGTGCTCACTGCCACATATATCATCAACGGGTTACCTTCTTCTATCTTAAAGAGCCTTAGTCCATTTGAAGTTTTGTTTAAGAGGAAGCCTGAGTACAGCCATATGAAAGCGTTTGGTTGTCTATGTTACATGACCAACATATCTCCTGGTAAATCAAAATTTGACACCAGGGCTATTCCATGCATTTTCATAGGCTATGCCTTTAATCAAGAAGGGTATAAGCTATTTGATTTACAGAATCAGGTCACATATGTTTCAAGAGATGTAAAGTTTGTTGAAGACATTGTTCCCTATACTGAAAGTGGAAATCAAACTGATGGTGCTACTTCTGCTGAGCATGTTACTGTTCATTTATCTGATGAGGTTACTGTTCCCCTACCTCAATGTTCTACAAGTGGGGATTCTTCTACTGATCATCTTCAGGTTTCGGAGCTAATATCAAGTGATCCACAATCTGTTATTGCACCTCAAGATGAATCAACTCAAGGCCATCCTATCAGGAGAACTTCAAGGGTACCTAGGCCTAATAACGGGTACTTGAGAGACTATGTGTGTAATACAGTTTTGGCTTCAAAAACTGAGTGTCTTATTCATAAGTATGTAGACTATTTTGGGGATTCCACCAGTTTGTAACATTATGCTCTTCAAGTTTTGTCTGATGAAGAACCTACTTGCTATACAAAGGCATGTAAAGATCCTAAATGGAATGAGGCTATGAAGGCTGAACTTCAAGCCCTTCACAAGAACAACACCTGGGAGATTACTTATTTACCATCAGGAATGCATTCTATTGGTTCCAAATGGATTTACAGAGTCAAAAGGAATTCAGATGGCACAATCCAAAGATACAAGGCAAGGCTTGTTGCAAGAGGCTTCACTCAAACAGAAGGCCTGGATTATCATGAGACCTTTGCCCCTGTGGTCAAAATGAATACTATTAGAGGTTTGTTGGTTGTGGAAGTTTCTAAAGGGTGGCCCTTATTTCAGTTGGATGTAGATAATGATTATCTACATGGCCAACTAGATGAAGAAGTCTATATGTCCTTACCTCTAGGCTACTTCAAAAATGAGAAAGCTCAAGGAAAGGTATGCAAGTTACTTAAAAGCTTGTATGGCCTCAAACAAGCACCAAGGCAGTGGTATTCCAGATTTAGTGGTGCTTTGATCAGTTTTGGTTTTACTCAAAGTCAAAATGATCACTCTTTGTTTACTTACAACAAGGAAGGCATCTTCTTGGCTCTTCTGGTTTATGTAGATGATGTGATCCTCACGGGCACATCTTCTGATCTCATTCAAAAGGTTAAGGCCTTTATTCATGATTTGTTCAAGATCAAAGACCTGGGTCAGTTGAGATATTTACTTGGTTTTGAAGTATCAAGATCAGATGATGGTCTTTTATTGAACCAAATGAAATATGATTTGGAACTTATATCTGAGAATGGTCTTTTGACTTGTAAACCATCTACAATTCCCATGGATGCAAATCATAAACTTGGTTTGTCTGTTGCACTCGTTCTTCCTTATCCAATGTCCTATAGAAGATTGGTTAGGCAGCTTATCTATCTCACAAACACAAGACCTGACTTGGCTTATCCTGCTCATATTCTTAGTCAATTCATGAACAAGCCTACTGATGATCACCTCAAAGCAGCCCACAAGGTTCTCAGATATTTCAAGATGGCTCCAGCACAAGGCTTATTCTACCCCAGTGGAAAGCAACTAAAGCTCTCAGCCTTCTGTGATGCAGACTGGGGAGCCTGTCCTGTCACCAGAAGATCCATCACTGGCTATGTTGTTACTTTGGGTGATGCTCTCATTTCATGGAAGACAAAGAAGCAAGCTACTATTTCCAGATCTTTAGCTGAGGCTGAATACAGGGCTATGGCTCACACTTGCTGTGAGATAGCATGGCTTGTAAGGGTTCTTGCTGATTTCCAAGTCTTCATTCAATCACATGTGCCTCTTCATTGTGATAATCTGATGGACCAAATTTATACGAATCAAAAACACAGTAAAACCCACCAAATTAGACCGTTGGTCTATTTAACTTCTACTTGTTAGTCCCGATATATTTCTACAGGGTATTTTGGCGCTTAGAGAGTAAACACGCTAAGGAGGAGTTTTTAAGCGGAAAATGAAGAACGAGTCATTCCAGGTCACGACCATGCTACACTCAAAATCAGCCTTAACATCCTTCATGGAACCAACTTGGAATCACTCAAATATTCTAGAACCGTCGGCAAATGGACAAGAACGCAAGGCAAAAGCACCGAGCCCGGTAAAGGCCAAACAAGGGCAATTTCATCGGATTTGGGATTTCGACCATGTTCCAAGCAGAATTTGGCTTAGGTTCCTTCTTGAGATCATCTTAGAATGACATTTTCATTCAAAATACACTCTCCAAAATCCAAGAAGCTCCGGCCAAAGCTCCGGTAAGATCCGGTCAAACAGATGGCTTTTGTGAAGAAGTCACAAGCTTCTAGAAGGGTGGCTCCTCCACTCTCCTCCCTCCAAGTGGCGGCTCCTCCTCCTCTCCTCCCATAGCAGCCGGCGGCTTTCCTATTCACCCCATGTGGCACCTCCTCCTTGCTCCTCCATGGAAAAGATGACAAGTGGTGGCTCCTCCTCCACATCTTCAAACCCTCCTCCTCCACCCTTGGATGCTTCTCCACATGCCACCATCTCCACCCTTGCTCCTCCTCCTCCATGGCTATAAATAGAAGTGCTCCTCCTCATTTGTAACACACCCCCAAAATGTGGAGAGCTTCTCTCTCTACAAAATCTCTCTAAATCTCTCTAGCTTTTGTGGGCACAATTATGTAATATTACTTTGGAAATAAAGGATAGCTCCCTTGGCGCTTCAACGGTTGTAAGTATTTCTTCGTATTTATTTACTGCTTTTATTTCCTTAGTAATAATGTTTAGCGCGATGAATAGTAGCTAAACTAGTAGTTCGGTAGAAGGGGCGCGCTTGTATTATAAATGTTTTAGACTTTACTCTTAGTACACCTTTGTATTCAAAACTTATTCTATGTGCCATATATTAAGTCAGAACGTCCAAGGTAGAGTGGATGCTTGGAATGGCAAAACTCTACAGCGGGGTTCGTAAACTTGTACGGATAAGTGGATGCTTGGAATGGCAAAGCTTATCTGAGAAGTTTGACTCATCTTAAACACCATTTGGTTGATCGGGAATGATTGATCAAATGGATGCACATAGGCTAATATAACCGGGAATGGAGTATTAGTCTAAATAGAATAAGTGTTCTACGTCCTTGGAATAGGCTAGACAGTGTACGCAAATCGAGTGCTTGGAATGGCCTTGATACACCGTTTGAATACTTAGCATGATCATGTCTTGCGCTAGAAATAGCCTCAATTCATCTTTGACACTTGGTGTGATCATTAGCGGTCGATGATAAACAAATATAATACAAGGCCCCTGAAACCGAACATTTCTCTTTAATTATAATCTGTAATTTACTTTCAGTATTAAAACCAACCAACCAATCAAACAATCATATAGCTGGTAGCTTTAAAACCAACCAACCAACCTAAAACACACTCTCTCGCTGGATAAACCCCCCCCAAAGAACAACTAATCCACACTGACTCCCTTGGGTTCGACCCCTACTTACCAAGTACTACCCAGTAGTATAGTTGCGAGTAGCGGACTATTATAAATTTATTTGCACAATCGCTTTGACGACGAGCGGCTCTATCAAATTGGCGCCGTTGCCGGGGAATTGTGCATAGGAATAGTTGTTCTATTTTCTTTTTTTCTTTTTTCTTTTATCATGCAATTCACCAAGTCATACTACTATGGAATGGAACCTTGGAACAATACGGAGTTTTCCCCACCACCCTTCGAACTTGAAATCCGCGAGAAGATCAACAAAATAACGCAATCCCGGGACGAAACATTGGATGAGTACTTATGGTACTTCGATTCCATTGTGACGAGCTGCCCGCACCATGGATTCACCAACTTCGATCTTCAAACAAAGTTTCTCTGTGGAATGTTGCCACATGAGTGGGACCAGCTAAATAATGCAGCAGGAGGATCAATGTGGGACTTAACCGAGGATGATCTTTGGAAATTAATAAACGATTTGGCCGCGAGGTCAAGACCAAGCCAAGATCAGGCTGAGCCAATCAAGGACGGTATAACGGAGCTGGCATCTAGCATCCAGCAATTGGACAACACGATGCAACAAATCAGGGCCAAAACTGAACTATGGGCGGCAGAAAAGGAGCTGGCAGCTAGCACCTAGCAATTGGCCACAGACATGCAGCAATTGAGTGCATTGATGCACCAATTCACGGCTGAACCCGAGGAGCCGACTGAGGATGAGGACCCGCAAATGACCAAAGAAGAACTGCCCCAATCAGACCCGGTCCTTATCACCAATCCATCCGAGGAAATCACTGTCCTAACTGCCGAGCCTACAGAAGTCCCGAACCTCACTGCTGAAGCGGCCGAAGAAATCAAGCCAGGCCCGGTACTTGCGCTCGAAACACCCGAGGAAGTCCCGGACCTCATTGCCGAACTGTCCGAGAAAGACCTGGTCCTCACTGTCGGAGCACCTGAAACAGACCTAGTCCTCATGGTCGAAGTGCCTCAACTTAACCCTTCGCGTTTCATGCCGATCATAACCACCGAAGATCATATAATCAATGATGATGCGGTACAAGGGGAGTTGGAGGCAGAGCATGAGCCAAAAAAACCGACAAAGGAAATCTCTCTCGTCACAAGCCAAGAAAAACCACCCGGGAACTCAATCATTCCAAGACAACCATTCGTAGCTACCACCAAGAAGAGGCCTCACATGGGAACATGCCTGTGGTCGCCGATGTTTGAAGGCACAAAACCCAAATTCCAAACTCGCGAAAGTGCCAACTATTCAAACATGAAGAGGCGGTAAAGACATGGGCCGAAAGAATGGAAACCCGGAAGGAGCAACAAACAAGAACGACTCATTGGACCAGCAGCTATGGTCAAGGAAACCTCACCCTCTCGGAGCAAAAGGACAACCGAGAAGAAATTCGACCTCAAGCACCCATGGGATCCCTACTTATGATCCAGGAATGAGGTACTGTCGAGCCAACGACGTTAAACAAGTGCACTGGTCAGGAGGTAACCCGACACTATCTTACTTTCTGCACTTTATTTTCTGTCTTTTAGTTTTTATCAATAAGTCGCTCTCACCCACTTGGTGCATAGAAGATATGACTATTCAGGAATCGGACTTGGGTGCAACATTAAGCCAGTCAGGGCTACGCTAAGAGTTCAAGGCCCCAGCCGAACTCCCTCGATTATCCAGCCTCGTGCCATGTCGTTCACTCGACACCAATAAGGGAGTTCTGATCTTACCTTTCCTTAAGTCATTTCCTTCTCGTATAACATCTGCTTGCATGGCTTTTGAACTAAGTAGTGCTGAAAGGCACGACTTCGTTCAAAAGTGTGGGGTGAGAACTGCATGTGTGCATAGTAAACATGTTTTTCTTTTTCTTTTTTCTTTTAGTAGTATCTTTTTGAAAATATGAACTTGAGAATGTGAAAAAGATAGACCAAAATTCATGCATTAACCTTGTGAAAATTCAACTGTTTAAAAACTTAGAATGTAACTTTTCAATTGTCCTTTGTGCTGAGATAAACTAGGGATGTGGAGTTGATAGAAATGCCCTAGAGAGGCTTGGCAAGCAAGCAAAGGATCAGATCAAACTATATGGTTTTCGAAGTCAGTGGAGGCTGCACTTCGGGTTTCAGTGAAAATTGAAGTCATCTCCGCCATGCAATGCAAAAGGCGAGGACGGGAATCAGACCGTCCTATCTCCGGTCAAAGTAGCCGAGAAAATAGATGAGCGACCCTCATCTTGACCCACGCAAAAACGACAGTCAAAGTAGCCGAGAAAATAGCTGAGCGACCCTCACCTTGACCCGCGCGAAAACGGCAAAAAAGAGAGGAGCGGGGAGGTATTTCCATAGGCTTGCGGGCGATGATTGGACCTCCCAAAAAGGCTTGAGAAAATGGATTAGCAGTCACAAAAAGGCGAAAAGCTCAATGAAGCAAATCAAGAGGCCAAAGGCCGAAAAATGTGAAGGTTTTAACCGAACAAAAAGTGAAGTACTCAAAGCGTCAAATCAAAGGCCAAATGCCAACTCACTACAAAAGCAGTCCCTCGCCAAAAGAAAATCAAAGTACTCAACCAGTGAAACCTGAACCGAATCACGTGCTAGAGAAAGCTACCAGAAAACCATATAGTGCGAGACGATCCCAAGATTGCAGTCCAGAAGCCTCAACAGGGCTATCTCCCGAAACATCCAATATAATTTGCATCTCAGCACGGAGATACAAGTATTAAGTCTCTTCTACTTATTTACACAGTTTAATTTAGTAATAAGTAGTAATGCATGAACTAGGATAAATCTAGTTCATAGTCTCACTTTCATATTCAAAGTTTTTACATGGATTGTGTGCACGCCCTTGAATAGCATTGTTCGGGACGAACAACTAAAAGTGTGGGGTAATCTGATGGACAAAAATTATACGAATCAAAAACACAGTAAAACCCACCAAATTAGACTGTTGGTCTATTTAACTTCTACTTGTTAGTCCTGATATATTTCTACAGGGTATTTTGGCGCTTAGAGAGAAAACACGCTAAGGAGGAGTTTTTAAGCGAAAAATGAAGAACGAGTCATTCCAGGTCACGACCATGCTACACTCAAAATTAGCCTTAACATCCTTCATGGAACCGACTTGGAATCACTCAAATATTCTAGAACCGTCGGCAAATGGACAAGAACGCAAGGCAAAAGCACCGAGCCCGGTAAAGGCCAAACAAGGGCAATTTCATCGGATTTGGGATTTCGACCATGTTCCAAGCAGAATTTGGCTTAGGTTCCTTCTTGAGATCATCTTAGAATGACATTTTCATTCAAAATACACTCTCCAAAATCCAAGAAGCTCCGGCCAAAGCTCCGGTCAGATCCGGTCAAACCGATGGCTTTTGTGAAGAAGTCACAAGCTTCTAGAAGGGTGGCTCCTCCACTCTCCTCCCTCCAAGTGGCGGCTCCTCCTCCTCTCCTCCCATAGCAGCCGGCGGCTTTCCTATTCACCCCATGTGGCACCTCCTCCTTGCTCCTCCATGGAAAAGATGACAAGTGGTGGCTCCTCCTCCACATCTTCAAACCCTCCTCCTCCACCCTTGGATGCTCCTCCACATGCCACCATCTCCACCCTTGCTCCTCCTCCTCCATGGCTATAAATAGAAGTGCTCCTCCTCATTTGTAACACACCCCCAAAATGTGGAGAGCTTCTCTCTCTACAAAATCTCTCTAAATCTCTCTAGCTTTTGTGGGCACAATTATGTAATATTACTTTGGAAATAAAGGATAGCTCCCTTGGCGCTTCAACGGTTGTAAGTATTTCTTTGTATTTATTTACTGCTTTTATTTCCTTAGTAATAATGTTTAGCGCGATGAATAGTAGCTAAACTAGTAGTTCGGTAGAAGGGGCGCGCTTGTATTATAAATGTTTTAGACTTTACTCTTAGTACACCTTTGTATTCAAAACTTATTCTATGTGCCATATATTAAGTCAGAACGTCCAAGGTAGAGTGGATGCTTGGAATGGCAAAACTCTACAGCGGGGTTCGTAAACTTGTACGGATAAGTGGATGCTTGGAATGGCAAAGCTTTTCCGTGAAGTTTGACTCATCTTAAACACCATTTGATTGATCGGGAATGATTGATGAAATGGATGCACATAGGCTAATATAACCGGGAATGGAGTATTAGTCTAAATAGAATAAGTGTTCTACGTCCTTGGAATAGGCTAGACAGTGTACGCAAATCGAGTGCTTGGAATGGCCTTGATACACCGTTTGAATACTTAGCATGATCATGTCTTGCGCTAGAAATAGCCTCAATTCATCTTTGACACTTGGTATGATCATTAGCGGTCGATGATAAATAAATATAATACAAGGCCCCTGAAACCGAACATTTCTCTTTAATTATAATCTGTAATTTACTTTCAGTATTAAAACCAACCAACCAATCAAACAATCATATAGCTGGTAGCTTTAAAACCAACCAACCAACCTAAAACACGCTCTCTCGCTGGATAAACCCCCCCCCCCAAAGAACAACTAATCCACACTGACTCCCTTGGGTTCGACCCCTACTTACCAAGTACTACCCAGTAGTATAGTTGCGAGTAGCGGACTATTATAAATTTATTTGCACAATCGCTTTGACGACGAGCGGTTCTGTCATAATCATACTGCTATGCACATAGCCCGGAACCCAGTATTCCATGAACGGACCAAGCATGTTGAATTGGACTGTCATGTGGTAAGGCAACACTTCACTTCTGGCTTGATTAGTCCTCAGTTTGTCCCTACTTGTGAGTAACCGGCTGACCTTTTTACTACAGCCCTTTCAGCTGATCGTCTTCTGCACATGTCCTACAAGCTCAACGTTATCAACAAGCTCCATACGTTGAGCTTGAGGGGGGGGGTATTGAGGATCAAAATTTTGTTAAACAGGAATCAACCGACCGGCTGATTTATAGGTCATGCGTTAGCCGACCGACTGTGTCACTTTTGTAATTATCAAAAACTTTTTTTGTATTTATTCATTTCTCTGGGGTGTCTAGTGTACACTTTGTAAACTTTGCAAAAGTCTGTTATAACAAACTTTTGGGCCTTGGTTCTCTTTTATCAAAAATCAAATAAAAAATTAGGGTTAGCTAAAATCCTGTTGATGGCGCGTATTTATACGATTCATCGAATCAGTTAAACCCACCAAATTAGACATTTGGTCATACGAACTTGTTCTTGTTAATGCCATTTTGTGTATATAGGCAATTTTGGAGTCTAAAGAGGAAACACACTTAAAAAGGGAGAAGTGTGCCAAAAAGCCAGCCAAGGCCCGAGGACCTCAGCCAGGGACCGAGAAACTTCACCCGGGTACCGAGAGCCATACCCGAGCCCAATACCGAGAACCTCAGGTCCCTGACCGAGAACCAGAACCAAGAAGACCAGGTCCCCGCCCAGGTCCCCGTCCGAGAGTGCCCAGGCTCGCGCCCGAGACCAGCGCCCGAGCTGTCTAGCTCTGAATTCAAGTTGCCCAGGCAAACGAGCTGATTTGAAAAATCCACCTCGAGCAAAGTGATCAAAATGGAAATAAGGTGGACAATGTCGGAAAACCAAGGAGAATGCTCGGGCAGATTGGCAGTTGGCCCAATTCCAAAGCAAAAGCCCCGCGCGCATAGGCACCAAAACCAAGTCGCTCGACCAAACCATGGAATCTGGCAAATCTGGCTCGACCAAAGTGTTTTAAATGCCCAATAACTCGGACAATCTCACTTCCCAGAGTGGAACCAGCTCAACCCCGATCAAGGCCAAACTAGGGCAATTTCGGCCGTTTTGGGATTTCGACCATGCTCTGGGCAGAATCTGGCTTAGCATCCTTCATGGATCAGTCTTAGAATCTCCTCAACATTCCAAATCCATGGTCCAACAGCCAAGGACCGCCGGCCAAAATTCCGGCCCAACTCCGGCCAAACTCCGGCCAAGCTCCGATCAAGCTCCGATCAAGCTCAGGCCAAGCACAACCAAGTCCAACCAAGAAGTTCCAACCGAAAACCGAATTCCCTATATTTCGGTTGGTTTCTACTATTCATTTCGGTTTGGTTTTGGATTTCGGTTGGCCTCTACTATTCAAGTCCGGTTGGCCTCAACCAAACCAAGCTATTTGCCCTTTGAGTTGAGTGACGGAGGGCCACCGCACTGTCGTTAAGGTGCAGTGTCCTCTGTACAAATAAATTTATAATATCCGCTACTTGTGACTACACTACTGGGTAGTAAGTGGTAAGTAGGGGTCGAACCCAAGGGAATTAGGGGAATAGGCTATTCTTTTAGGGTGATTGAACTGGGGGGAGCGTGTTTTATGGTTGATTGAGATTTTAGCGCTCTAATTAACTACGTGATTTTTTTGGGGGTTTTTGGTTTTGATTGCGGAAAAGTAAATACAGAAATTTAAATGCTGTAAATACAAAGAAGACTTACAGTGGGTGATGCGTGATTGTAATTCCTCCGGTAGATCAGCAGTTGGTGATTGCGGTTTAACAATAAAGAAAAGCATTCGGTTTCAGGTACTCTTGTATTATAACATGTATATAATAAACTGTTAGTAACTTTTCTAAGTATTCAAAGATGAATCGAGGCCCTTTCGTAGCGCAAGACTTGCAACATCGTTTAAAGCAACCCTTGTTCTATTTCAGACTAATTCCTCCTTTCGAAGTATCTTAGCCTTTTGTGCATCCACTTGATCTCACAGTTACGATTGACCAAGTGGTGTTTTAGATGAGTCGAACTTCTCAGATAAGCTTTGCCCTTTCGTAGCATCCACTTACCCGAGTATGTTCACGAATCCCCACGGAAGAGTTTTGCCCTTTCGTAGCATCCACTCAACCTTGGAAATTCTGACTATAAATGGCACATAGAACAAGTTTTGAATACAAAGAAATGAAACTAAAAGATATTACAACATTATATAATACAAGAAAATACCTTCCACCGAATAAAGAGTTTAGCTACGAATATCCATAGAGATGGATACCATAGCTAAATACTCGGGGGTTTTTGAAAACAGTAAGAGGGAAAGGGGTGGAATACTCAAGAACCAACAGGAGTATTCCTAATTCCTACTGAATACTCAAGAACCAACAGGAGTATTCTCTACAGTATTATAATACTCGAGAACCGACAAGAGTATTATAATTTCCAGTATAATACTCAAGAACAAACAGGAGTATTATTTCAAAACCGAACCAAACTTACAAGTAACAAAATGTAGAGAGAGAAGTGATTACAATTTTTGGGATGATTGTGGATGATAAAATGAGGAGGGGTGAGCCTCCTTTTATAGGAAAAATGGGAGGAGATGGATGGTGGAGATGCATTTGATCCAAGGGAGGAGAGGAGGAGGAGAAGATGTGGTGGAGGAGCCACCACTTGGCGGAGGAGGAGTGGAGGAGGGCAGCCGCCGGTAGCCGGTGGAGGAGGAGGAGGAGAGGGTGGCTTTGCCACCTCCAAGGCAAGTCAACCGGTCACATGGAGGAGGAGGAGGGAGGAGCCGCCGGTGGTGGGTGGTGGTTTTGGGGTGGTTTTCCTCCTTGGCCACCTCTTCTTCAAGTCACCAAGTCATCTTGCCATATGTGAGTTTTGTACAGTTTTGTGCAGTCTTTTCACAAAACTGTCAGTGTGTTCCTTCCCCGGGCTGTCTTGATTCCTCTCCTGATTCTTCTGATTAATTTGTTATGGTCAATTTCACGTCAGGATCCTTGATATTTCTTCAGTCGGCATATGATCTTGACCTTGGATTGACTCTTGTTATCTTTTCAGCATAAAATCCTCTCCTTAGCGTGTTTTCACTTCAGTCTCTAAAATGCCCTGTGGAAATATATCGGGACTAACAGATGGATGTTAGATAGACAAACAGTCTAACTTGGGGGGTTTTACTGTGTTTTTGATTCTTATAATTGTGGTCCATCAGAATACCCCCCACTTTTAGTTGTTCGTCCCGAACAATGATATTAAAGGGCGTAAGTTCTAGGTTCGGATTTGGCATATGAAAATTAGACTGCGGTACTCGATCTATCCTAATTCATGCATTGCTTACTTATTACCAAATTAAACTGCGTAAATAAATAGAAGAAACTTAATACTTGTACCTCCGTGCTGAGATGCAAATTATATTGGATGTTTCGGGAGATAGCCCTTTTCAGGTTCCTGGGTTGCAGCCTCGGGATCGTTTCGTACTATATGGTCTTCTGGTAGCTTTCTCATGCACGTGATTCGGTTCGGGTTTCAGTGAGTTGAACCTTCTTGATTTTTTCTTTGGCGAGGGACTGCTTTTTTGTTGTAGTGAATCGGCCTTTGGCCTTTGATTTGACTTTGTCGAGTGCTTCACTTTTGCTCGGTTAAAACCTTCACAATTTTGGGCCTTTGGCCTCTTTTGATTTTCTTCTTTGAGTTTTTTGCTTCTTTGTGACTTGCTAGTCCATTTTGTCAGCCTTCTTGGGAGGTCCAATCATCGCCCGCAAGCCTATGGATATACCTCCCCTCTCCTCTCGTCTTCGTCGTTTTGCGCGGGTCAAGATGAGGGTCGCTTATCTATTTTCTCGGCTATTTTGACTAGAGAGAGGACGGTCTGATTCCCGTCCTCGCCTTTGCATAGATGCTTCTTGGCGGAGTTTGACTCAATTATTCACTGAAAACCCGAAGTGCAGCCTCCACTGACTTCGAAAACCATATAGTTTGATCTGATCCTTTGATTGCTTCCCAAGTCCTTCTAGGGCAGTTTATGTCAACTCCACATCCCTAGTTATCTCAGTACAAAGGACAAATGGAAAGTTACATTCTAAGTTTTTAAACAGTTTGAATTTTCACAAGGTAAATGCATGAATTCTGATTTATCTTTTTCACATTCTTAAGTTCATATGTTCAAAAAGATACTATTACTAAAAAAAAGAAAAACAGCAAGCATGTTATTTATGTACACAGGCAGTTTTCACCCCCCACTTTTGAACGAAGGCGTGCCTTAGTTCAAAAGTCATGCAAGCTTAAAACTAAGTACTGAAAGTAAGTGCGGAAAGTAAGATAGTGTCGGGTTACCTCCCGACCAGTGCACTTGTTTTACGTCGTTGGCTCGACGATACCTCGTTGTGGATTACTGGTTTGGGTCCCATGGGTGGCTGAGGTCAAACTTTGCCACCGTTCCTGTGTTGTTTCTTGCTTTGACTTGTCCTGACTTCTTGCTGGAGTAAGAGCTCCATGGTTTTGGTGTTTTCTCTTTCCATTGCTTCTGAGAAGGCGGGAGACCTTTGACCATAGCTGCTGGTCTTGTTATTTTTTCGGTTTCTAAGGACAGGTCAGAAAACTGTGCACCGTGATCCGAGATAGGCGTTATGTCTGGCGGTTTTTTTGTGTCCGGGCGGCTCTGATGAATGTAGAAGTGTGCAATTTTGCCGCTGAACTTAAGCAATAATGAGCCCTTGCCTACATCGATTCTTGCTTTAGTGGCGTAGAGGAATGGTCGTCCCAATATTATTGTTGGTGGGTCGTCTTTGCAGGTCTCTTCTGTTGGTATTACATAGAAGTCTGCAGCAACGATGAGTTCTCCCACATGGAGTATTACATCTTCCAGTTCTCCAACCGGGCGGATGCATGATTTATCTCCTAGTTCGATGTTTGATCGGGGTGGTTTCAATGGACCAAGTCCTAGTAAGTAATATAAGGAGGAAGGCATGGCATTGACAGCAGCCCCAAGGTCGACTAAGCACTTATGGATTTGGGTCTCACCAATACCGCAGGTGACTGTGAAGGCCCCTGAGTCTTTATCTCTTTCTGGTTGTGACTCATGATCAGAAGTGAGGGCTTTTCCAAATGCTGGGCCATTCTGTTCATCCCTTTCATTGCTATTGTAATCCCATCCAGATGCTGGTATGTCAGAGTGTATGACTGACGGTGGTGATATGCAGACGGTGAATGCGTACCGTCCATTGTCAGCATGCGTGACCCATGTTCTGTCATTATTGGGTCGGTCTTCCTCTTGATTCCAGTCAGGACGACGTCTACGGTTGAAGTGCTTGTTAGTGAGTTTGTAGGCTGGGGCTCGTGCTACTTCTCCCAGGGTTGTCTTTACGTTTGACCTTTTTATCATGCTAAGATTCGCCTTTGGGTTTTGGATGGTTTGTGAAGGAAGTTTGCCAGGTTCACTGGTCAGTGTTGACATTGCAGTGGCGAGCTGGGACATTTGTTTGGTCAATTCAGAAATTGCCCCGTCAGTTTTCGCCTGGTATTGGAGTAGCGAAGTACCCAATTGATTTACGTTTCCTGCGAGCTCCTTCATTGTGTCATCGAGCGACTTGGTTGGTTCTTGCTGATTATTTAGGCCGGTTTGGTGCTGACTCAGATTCGGTCCTCTTTGCTGATATTGTCCTGGAGCGTTCTGGTTATACTGTCGGTGGGGGGGTTGGTGGTATGACTGAGCTGGTTGTGCTTCCTTCTGAGGATAGCTGTTGTTGTTACGCCAGTCTGGTTTGGATGTTTGACCGTACTGCCTATTCTGTCCTGCTCTGTCGTTGCTGTTGTTGTATCCTTGATATCCTCCTATTGCATTTACTTCCGCCGGTTCCTCTTCTATTAATGTCGGACATGCGTCAGTTTTGTGGTCTATAGATCCACAGAACTCGCAAGGTTTTACCGGAATTGGTTGTCTTCGTAGGAGCTGAGTCATCATTTCTTTTAACTGCTTTATTTCCTCAGATATAGGCCCCGTCGATGTTTCAGCTTTTGCCACATTTTTCGTTCGGGAGAATTCTTCCTGCCGAGTTGTCTCTTCTCTAAATCGGGCATTTTCGGCAACGTCGTTAATGAGTTGCCTAACACCACTCAATGATAGATTCATTATGGACCCTCCAGCTGAGGCATCCAGGAGCATTTTGTCTAAGGGTCTTAATCCATCAATGAGGTACTCGATTATGAGTTTCTCGGGCAGTCCAAGGGTACAGCAGCTTCTTTCCAGGTGATTGAACTTTTCCAGGTAATCATACATGGTTTCGTTGGGCCCTTGTTTGATGTCTTGCAGTTGCCTTCTTACTTGCATTGCTCTTCCTGCTGGGTAGTATTTGTCTAAGAATTTCTTCTGCATCTGAGCCCATGTTCTGATGCTTCCGGAAGGTAATGACAGGAACCAGTCGTTTGCCGCATCAATGAGGGAAAAGTAGAACGCCTTTAACTTAAAGTCGTCTACGTTTACGCCATTTGGTTTGAGGTTTTAGCAAATCCCATGTAGACGCTGGAGATGAGTCATTGCTGATTCTCCACGAGTTCCTGAGAATTTTGGCAAGTTGTGGGCCACTGAAGTGTTGATGGCGATGTTTTCTAGCTCAGGTCCTTCGTAGATACACCATGGCTGAACTCTGAAATCTGGTGCCGAAAGTTCTCCCAGGGTGGGTTCACGGTAGTTGTCATCCCCGTAGTAGTTATCGAAGACGGGTTCTTGTCTAGGAACTTGTCGAGGGCGAGGGGGTGGGGGATATCTAGGGGGTTGTCGTACTGGACCAGCTGCATTTCGGTCCTCGGGTGGTTCTTGGTTTCGTCTGATGGCCTCCCTATCACGAGCTCGTCTGCTTCTGATGAGTTGCTCCGGATCATCCATAAATGGAAGTGGCACTTCATCATTTCGCTCGTACAGGTTTATTTCATCGTCATCCTGGTAGTCATGATGACTTCCATCGCGAGACATAGTTGTTTCGAGCGCGAGAATTTAAAAGAGATGGAGGGAGAGAAAAGAACAGTTTATTCGACGGCTAATTCCCCGGCAACGGCGCCAATTTGACGGAGGGCCACCGCACTGTCGTTAAGGTGCAGTGTCTTCTGTACAAATAAATTTATAATATCCGCTACTTGTGACTACACTACTGGGTAGTAAGTGGTAAGTAGGGGTCGAACCCAAGGGAATTAGAGGAATAGGCTATTCTTTTAGGGTGATTGAACTGGGGGGAGCGTGTTTTATGGTTGATTGAGATTTTAGCGCTCTAATTAACTACGTGATTTTTTTGGGGGTTTTTGGTTTTGATTGTGGAAAAGTAAATACAGAAATTTAAATGCTGTAAATACAAAGAAGACTTACAGTGGGTGATGCGTGATTGTAATTCCTCCGGTAGATCAGCAGTTGGTGATTGCGGTTTAACAGTAAAGAAAAGCATTCGGTTTCAGGTACTCTTGTATTAAAACATGTATATAATAAACTGTTAGTAACTTTTCTAAGTATTCAAAGATGAATCGAGGCCCTTTCGTAGCGCAAGACTTGCAACATCGTTTAAAGCAACCCTTGTTCTATTTCAGACTAATTCCTCCTTTCGAAGTATCTTAGCCTTTTGTGCATCCACTTGATCTCACAGTTACGATTGACCAAGTGGTGTTTTAGATGAGTCAAACTTCTCAGATAAGCTTTGCCCTTTCGTAGCATCCACTTACCCGAGTATGTTCACGAATCCCCACGGAAGAGTTTTGCACTTTCGTAGCATCCACTCAACCTTGGAAATTCTGACTATAAATGGCACATAGAACAAGTTTTGAATACAAAGAAATGAAACTAAAAGATATTACAACATTATATAATACAAGAAAATACCTTCCACCGAATAAAGAGTTTAGCTACGAATATCCATAGAGATGGATACCATAGCTAAATACTCGGGGGTTTTTGAAAACAGTAAGAGGGAAAGGGGTGGAATACTCAAGAACCAACAAGAGTATTCCTAATTCCTACTGAATACTCAAGAACCAACAGGAGTATTCTCTACAGTATTATAATACTCGAGAACCGACAAGAGTATTATAATTTCCAGTATAATACTCAAGAACAAACAGGAGTATTATTTCAAAACCGAACCAAACTTACAAGTAACAAAATGTAGAGAGAGAAGTGATTACAATTTTTGGGATGATTGTGGATGATAAAATGAGGAGGGGTGAGCCTCCTTTTATAGGAAAAATGGGAGGAGATGGATGGTGGAGATGCATTTGATCCAAGGGAGGAGAGGAGGAGGAGAAGATGTGGTGGAGGAGCCACCACTTGGCGGAGGAGGAGTGGAGGAGGGCAGCCGCCGGTAGCCGGTGGAGGAGGAGGAGGAGAGGGTGGCTTTGCCACCTCCAAGGCAAGTCAACCGGTCACATGGAGGAGGAGGAGGGAGGAGCCGCCGGTGGTGGGTGGTGGTTTTGGGGTGGTTTTCCTCCTTGGCCACCTCTTCTTCAAGTCACCAAGTCATCTTGCCATATGTGAGTTTTGTACAGTTTTGTGCAGTCTTTTCACAAAACTGTCAGTGTGTTCCTTCCCCGGGCTGTCTTGATTCCTCTCCTGATTCTTCTGATTAATTTGTTATGGTCAATTTCACGTCAGGATCCTTGATATTTCTTCAGTCGGCATATGATCTTGACCTTGGATTGACTCTTGTTATCTTTTCAGCATAAAATCCTCTCCTTAGCGTGTTTTCACTTCAGTCTCTAAAATGCCCTGTGGAAATATATCGGGACTAACAGATGGATGTTAGATAGACAAACAGTCTAACTTGGGGGGTTTTACTGTGTTTTTGATTCGTATAATTGTGGTCCATCATTGAGCCAAGCTCAAGTCGGTTGGACGGCAAGTGCAAGGCATGTGGATGGCTTTTGGCTAAACCAATCAAAATGAAGTGCTTTTGGGATATTTCTTCAAGCCAATCCTTATCTTCCTTCCTAAGTCGGTTTGCTTGCTTATAAATAGAGGCTTTGGCCTCACAAATGTGTAGGCTTCGAAGTTGAGAGCTTCTCTCTCTTCTTCTTTACATTTCAATACCAAAACCTCTCTACATTTTACTTGTTCTTGTTCTTACTTTTGTTCTTGATTTCCAAAGCTTTCTTCACATGTTCTTGAGCTCCTAAGCTCTTTATTTTCCAGCAAGCACTCTTTACTTTCTTGTCAAGCACTTGATTTGGAGCTCCTCTCCTTTACTTTCTTGTCAAAACCGAAGTCCTCTTTTTACTTTCCTTGTTCTTGTTTTCTTGCTTTCCTTTACTTTTATAAGCATGGTGCTTGTATCCCTTGACATGAATACAAGTAACTAAAGCTTATTTGGTCAAGGGTGTTCATACTTGTGTATGCATCTTGAGACTTGAGCTTAATGCTTCTTTGTGTGTCAACTAGTTTTTGTGCTATACATTCGGTTTGGGAAACAAAGTTAAGTGGATGCTTGAAATGGCAAAGCTTTTCCGAGTGGTTCAAACCCTCTTTAAGTCGCTTGGTTGATCGGAAATGTGAGATCAAGTGGCTGCACTTTTGAACTAGAAGTCTATGTCTTGATTTTGGAGTAGATTGTGGCGTAAGTGCTTGAAATAGCCTTACCTTAGGGTTTATATCTTGAAATGGAATAAACCCACACTTATGAACACAAAGTAAGTCTATGATGGAAGTGTCCCAATGTGAGACCCTAGACTGAATATCTTTCGCCCTTACTTATACGCACTTTACTTTTCAGCACTTAATTTCAGCACTTTACATTCAGTACTTTACATTTCTGCACTTTACTTTCAGCACTTTACTTTCAGTCTTTATTTTCCGCACTTACTTTCCGCACTTTTACTTTCATTACAGCAGTTTTCAACATCAATCAAACATAACATTTTGGTACGTATTGCGCTTGAAACACAGCGTGCGACAAACCAAAACGTATGTTGTATGGTTGATATTGAACTCGGTTATTCTCGCACTTACTTTACGCACTTTACTTTCAGCACTTTATTTTCAGTCTTTACTTTCAGCACTTTAAATTCAGTCATTTACTTTCTGTCATTTACTTTCTGTATAAAAAACCAACAAAAACCCAATCTGTCTTTACTTTCATTTTCTTTCTTTTTAAAGAACAACTAATCCACACTAACTCTCTTGGGTTCGACCCCTACTTACCGCTTGCTAATCCAATAGTGAGCCACGAGTAGTGGAACTATAAATGTAAATTTTGCAGCGCACAAAGACGCGCTGTCACCTCTCTCGTTCTTTGATCTCCCGATCTCAGATCATCTCCGTTTGTTCTCCGATCATGTTCCGTTGATGATCGATGTTGGATTTCTACAGATTGACTTTATATTCTATGGAGATCATATGGTGAGCAGGATCAGGAAGTGAGATATGATCTCCTCTTCGTCTCAGAGGAACTGGGAATGGTCCGTGGATTGTACTGAGAGATTTCAATGAGGTGGTCAGTAATGAAGTGATTCGGGGTGCAAATCTGTCGCTGGCATCATCATTAGTCAGTTGCTGACATCATCGCCACATGCGATGTACATGTTACGGCCGCGGGCCACGTTGAGTTTACTACTTGAGCGCGACACACTCAAAGTGTACCAGGGGTGCGGTAGGCACGGGATCGGACTCTTTCTTCTTGCGCATCAGTTTTGACCTCGACTATCAATTCAACTTTTCAGATGACCATGACTGCTCTCGATGTTAACTAAATATGTAGGGAACTGAGTCACTTATGCACCGACATATAGCTCATATTTTTCGAACCAGTCGTCAACTCCCAGCACTGATTCGAAGCTTCGCAGGTCAGAAACACCATATGTGTTTTGACACCGAAATGCCTCCTTCTGCTGCATATTTTCTCTTTGAGCTTTCGATACACTTGAAATGCAAAACCATACAAAAAAGTAAAGGTGTTTGAAAATATAAATATCAAAATAAATGAAATTAGTTATTTCGACGAACCATATAAATTTGACTCATCACTTCGTAAGAATTTCTGGCACCTGATTGAAGGCAAACTATCATAATGCTAAAAGTGAAGGAGTCCCAAACATGAATATGCCAAATACAGCAAAATGATTGCTATGAAGAATAGGATTGTTAGGCCATCCTTAATAATGACCAAATAAAACATCCTTCATATTTCATCATTGGAGTAAAGATCACATGAGAAGTGTATGTTACGGTGAGAAATGAGAACTAATCTCATCCATTCATATTTTGTAATCAATGACTAGGATTAAATAGAATTAAATATATTATTCGTATCTTTTCAAAAGATTATGCATTAAATACATTATTCGTAGTAAATGAAAAGCTACGAATAATGTATTTAATTTCTATTAATCGTAGTCATTGATTACAAATATGAATGGATGAGATTAGTTCTCATTTCTCACCGTAACATACACTTCTCACCGGAACCGAACTCTTCATCATTGACCCAATCTTAAATTTTATGTTCCTTAATAGAAAAAAATTAAAGATTGAAGGATGAAGCCATGAAGGTTCGTGAATTTGGGCTATGGGACGACTGATTCCACGAACTTCATGAGCAGTGTTGTGAAAACCAAACTGGTCGGTTCGACCGGTCCGGTGATCGTTTCGGTTCACCCATTGGATCGGATATGCGTCAAACCTGGTCAAGACCCGGTTAGTTAACCGGTTTTTCATTAAAATCATGATTTGATCGGTTCAATCGGTTTGATTTGGTCTGAAAAAATATTAATTTAATTTTGACTTGGACAAGACTCGAACACAAGCCCTCTTTATAGTTATCCTCTTTCTTTCCACTAGGCTAAAGATGATTGTTGTTTTATTATTTGTTTCAATAATGTATATTCATTTATCAAATCTATAAAAGTTATTACTTATTATCAATTTAACTAGAAATTCAATTAGTCTTATAAATCCTTTATTATTGTGACTTGCAAATTAAGACTAAAATTGTTATTGTTTTATTATTGATTTGTACTTTAATAAATTCTAAATTTATTATGGTATGTTGTTATAATCAGATCATAATCATGTAATATTTATTCAAGTCATAAATATATATATGTTAAATTATAATATCATATATAAATATTTTATTTTTATTTTTTAATATGTGCGGGTCAAACCGGTTCAACCCGATTCAATGACTGATCCATTGACTCAATTACTTGACCGGTTCGATCCACGGTTCGATTTTAATAACACTGTTCATGAGGGCATGCCAAGGGAACACATGGGCTAAGTTTCAATTATATTAATTATATTGACACCTGTTTATATCTTATTGGTAGAAACATAATGTTATAAAATATTTTTAAAATGTCCATAAATTACAAATTACACATCAAAATTTAAATTTTAAAATTTTATTTGTTATATTTTTATAGTTCTACAAGAGATCCATTTTAATATAATTAAATGAACTTTCTTTTGCAATACATCACTTTTTCTTCTAATTTTTTTCTACCACCACTTTATTAATATGTTATTGAATAATATTTCATATTAATATTTAGTATCAGAAATGAAATTACAATTTTGATGTATGATATTGTGAGGGGTTGATCAGAGAAAATAAATATGGGTATAGCAAAAAAGAATAAGAAAACAAGAGTGATGATCTTTTCTCTTGACTATTGGGAAAAAAATTGACGATCTTTTGTTTTAAGATGAGAGAAGCTATGGATGATTTTTTATAACAGGTCAATAAGGATGCCCTTAGTAAAAATTACTAAATTATAAACACAAGGTTCTATGATGAATCGTATTTATACGACTCGTCGAACTAACTAATCTTACTTATTTCGACGCTTTTATATGCGAATATTTACTTTTGAGTATGGTTTTGCATTTCAAGTGTTTCGGAAGCTCTAGGAGGAAACGTGCATAAAAGACAGCATTTCTTGCCAAAAACAACACAATTGCAAATCAAACCTTTTGAGGTTCGACGGAGTGCTGGGAATTGACAAGTGATCAAAAAAAATATGAGCTATATGTCGATGCGTAGCTGACTCAAGTTTCTACAACTCTCTAGTTCACACCAAGAGCAAACGAGGTCATTTAGATGGTCAAATCAAGAGTTGAAGTCGGAACTGACGTGCAGAAAGGAGAGACCACAGTGCACATCGTGCCCAAAGAAGACATTAGCACATTACTAATGTCAACGATGGGCGCCACGGCTGACGCCAGTGACAGAAAATGATGACGTCAGCAGTTCCAAAAATTAGAAATTTTTGGGCCCAAAATAGATTTGGAATCCTAGCAGCATATATATGGTTCTATTCTGATTTCCAATCATACATTCGTACTTTGAAGAATCAACAGACGGCTCTGGAGAAGAACGCAAAGCTTTCGCCGAAGAGAAGAATTTTTCTACTACTTTCATTCCCAAAAATATTTGTGTTTTTCTATTTTGGATATGAGTAGCTAAATCTTTATTTCAGTTTGGGGTTTCGTTCATTGTGACATACGTTTTGACTTTTTATTTAATATAATATCTTGTTTCTCTAGTTGTTGTGTTTTATTTCAAGGATTGAATTGTGAAGCCAAGTGGATACTTTGCCGTAAAGCTTAGCCTAACAATCAATCCCTACCGTTAATACTTATTTGATACTTTGCCGTAAAAATAAATAGTAACACCTAAACAAGGTAATACCTGGCCGGATTGTTGTGTTTAGGAGAATTAGAAGTTTAACACCTTTGTCGAGTTAAATTGTGGTGTATCAACTTTGCTGGGATACTTTGGGTTATTACCTTTGCTGGAATATGCACACTTAGAAACTTAAAATTTGATTATTAGCTAGGTGTCAATGATAAACGTGTCACAATAGAAACCCTAAGCTAAATTTCTTCTCTGATTGAAATCTTTTATTGTGTGTTTTGTCTCTTTTGCACTCGCAACTGCTAAAAACTCTCTTTTTCTTTAATTGTCTACAGATTCAGCTTTCAAACCAGCTCTATAGGGTTCGATCCAGCTTGCCACTAACTAGTAGTTTGCAGGACATATTAAATTTAAGTTTGACGCGTCAGACGACGCGCGTAATTCTAACAGTGAGAACAACGAAATGAATAATATTGGGGACACAACAGGAGTAGGTCATGTCCATTTGAATGCCAAACAAACTCGTTTTCAATGAAAATGCATTTTCTAATAAAGATGGAGTTGTGATCGCTTTCAATGGAAATGCATTTTCTAATAAAGATGGAGTTGTGATCTCTACTATTCAGGTAAATGACATAGTTGTTTCACTTAGTTAGGAGCATGTTATAGTTGGGGTTTATAACCCGAGCAAAGTTTGTTATAACAATGCTAGGGTGAGAAGGTTGGGAACTTAACTGTGGTTTCAAGGTGCACGTTGATACTGTTCATGCTAGCATGCTATGTCTACTAGCTAAGGAGATGGGTGGATTAAGGTTAAACGAAAACTGAAGGTGTCACTTTCCAACAAGAGAGGCAACCAACCAAGCCTATTGGAGGAGTGATTGATCGGAAGGATGTTGTACTAGTCCCAAGGCCAAATGATGATAGCGCTGTAAAGCTGCAGGATACCACACATCATGTGAGCTGATTGGTCAAGTGTACGATCATTTCCGGATGTAAGCCAAAACTATTCGGCGAGGAAAGATGTTAATAGTGCACATTGTGTTTCAGATCAATCCTGAGCTAAAAAGAAAGATACCAATTATGTATGATCTTGACCGTTTTATAATTAGAATTAAGTGGAGAAATGAAATTTTTTTATTGCATAAAACGTACAAGAATTCACGTTTTCTCCCAAATTTTCTTTCCATCTTTAAAAAAAATTCGAGTGTACGGTGAAGGAACCAGGTCACTCGAGAGTCGTTAATGTGACTTTTGTACAATAAATGATTGGTATTATAAGAACTTGGTCTGTGTCGTTAGTGTGATTTTTGTACAATAAGTGATTGGTAATATAAGAACTTAGGCTGTTGGCTCTAGATGTAGATCCATCCAAATTTATGACATCTACACCGGTAAGAAGAGGCATCACCTTCTTACCCATCACCTCCTACGTTTTAGCTTAAATTAAGCATATACATGCTCTCTTACATGCTGTAGTAGCATGTGAGAGTGCACCTTCTACTAGTTCCGTGCTTAGTTTCTATGAAGGTGCTGGGTGAGGAGGTGGGTGAAGAGATGCTGCCCCTCCTCACTGGTGCAGTGTCATAAGGGATCTGATTCTAACTAATTTGAGAGACCATTAGCGATTGAGGAACTGTCTTTGAGCAATTCTTCTACAGGTTTTGTGCTCCCTATACAGCTGGCATCTTGATATTCGTGCTCGAACAGTTTGTCTAGAAGTGCGTCTTCTGCGGGCTCAAGGGTCCAATTGAATAACTGGGAAATTTTTGTAAGTCAAGATGAGTCATATGGTTGCCATAGAGGGAAAATATGCGACGGAAATTAATGGGAGTGGGCTGGTAAGTACTTGACGGGGACTTGCTCTATTGTCTAGGTTGCAATCTGGACTAATCCCCATCCTTTCCCATGCGGCCTGTTGGGAAAGCACAGATACGAACCTGAAGAATCAATTTAACTTAGATTTAGCATGTTTAAAAAGACATGCGGCTAACTCATTTCCACATGATAGAGTGGAGCTCAAAAAACCATTACATATGACTCAACAAAGTGGATCGCCGGATTATATTAAAATCAAAGTTAGCCCATTAGTTCAAAAAAGCCCAAGTATACAAGTATCTTTATAAGTCAATACACTAGAACCCTTACCGTATTCGCAGCGGATGTTGGAGGCATAAACAATGTAAGACCTCAGGGCCTCGTTTTACGAAATAAGTTCTCCCTCGAAAGAAAAAACCATGGGAAATAGAAGGATTTTTTGGTACTAAATCTGGTGTTTTGGGACTCAGGACCTTTTTTAAAGCCACTAGAAGCTTTTAATGATTTAAAAAAAAAGTTCTTAATATTGCGGAAGTGGAGGGATTCAACTAAAGCTCAGCAATGGGTCGGGTCGGAACAGCCCGCCCCCATATGAGTAAAACCCGAACCTCTTTCTGTGAACCCTAACCCGAACAAATTTAAAATTGGGGCCGGGTTCGGATTGACTGAAATTTCAATGACCATAGCCCTCTTTCGACCCTCCAAATTTTCGGGTCAATTGGGCTCGGGATAGGTCCAACACGAACCAAACCCAAATTCAACCACCAAGCAATATGATTGTTTATGAAGCAAGATACTATACTAATGAAAAAGCATCTAGTTACTCTTACCTAACATCTGTCGATGTAGGAGAAGGAACAATATTAGCTTATTGTACAAATTATCACACAACAGTCATCTAGACAGCATTTACGCTCGAGCATGATAGAAATCAAGCACTTGTTTTTATAACCATTTATGTAGAGCATGTCTCACTGGGTTGGGAGATGTGGGAGTTATCCCATGAGTATTTTTACTTCTTAATTTACGAAGCTTAAGTGCTACTACATTGTTTATCAAACAACTGAAAAATTCAAACGCCTACTTTTAAGTCATTGTACCTCTCCGTTCACAAGTGCAGGCGTATGCACAAATCCTCAATTGAGATGGTTTTCATAATTCAAAATATATAAGCATCACGATTTGAAACTCGGGGCTTCACGTCTATCTCAATTGAGGTACTCATACTTATACTTGTTGTAAAGTTTGTGCTTATGCATACCCCGATGTGGGATAACATATAACAAACTCATAATTACATGATTTCCAATGTCCCACATCGTCCACTGAAGGTACCATCCATGGCTGCTTCTTATAAAAACAAGTTTATGCTTCCTGTTGGAAACTTTAGCTGACATGGGTTCGGGCATTGTGAGGTCCGGACATTGTGCCCATAAATACTATATAGGGGAACGTTCGGTGACATCAGGATTGTAAGAATGAGGCAGTGAGGCACGATCTGATTCGTTGATCGGAGACACGTGGCGAAGCTACGTGTCACAGCCGCCATTTGCATTCACACTACTGTTGGTAGTGGATTTTACTATTGCCATGTGACGCGCTCACAATGCACGGGGGAGGGGGGTAATGGATGACTGAGATCGTGCCTCACTTGCCTCATTCTACCAAGCCTTGCTTCATTTGATCGCTTCTCCTAAGCTAACATTATATATCTATGTCATATTGTCCTAGACAAGTACTGATGTACCCATGCTGGGGTGGCCTGGTCATTGTGAGGTTCAGGCTTTGACAGCAAAACCTGCAGCCCAGACTTTTCGAAGTCAGAGTCAGGTTATTTTGGACTCGTGATCGAGTTAGGGTCGGATTTCATTTGGGTTGGGCATCGGTCCCCGCGGGCTTAATTTAACTTCGGATCATTTGATAACCCCAATATTCAACTTAAACAAAGTCCATACTAAAAATCTCAACATGTTCACGTATCTACAAACTACTTGAGAGAATTATCAGTGTTATTAAAACTGATTCGTGGATCGACCCGGTCAAGGCACTGGGTCAATGGATCAGTGGTTCAACCGGGTTGAACCTGATTGAACCGCACATATTAAAAAAATAAAAGTAAAATACTTATATATGACATTATAATTTAACATATTTATGAATTGAATAAATATTACATGTGTATGATCTGATTACAATATACCATAACAAATTTAGAATTTGATAAAGTACAAATCAATAATAGAACAACAATGACAATTTTAGTCTTAATTTGCAAGTCACAGCAATAAGGGATTTATAAGACTAATTGAATTTCTAGTTAAATTGATAATAAGTAATAACTTTTATAGATTTTGTAAATGAATATACATTATTGAAACAAATAATAAAACAACAATCATCTTTAGCCAAGTGGAATGAAAGAGAATAACTATTAAGAGAGAGTTGGGTTCGAATCTTGTCCAAGTCAAAATTAAATAAATAATTTTCAAACCAAATCGAACCGATTGAACCGATAAAATCACAATTATAATGAAAAACCGGGTCAACCGGATCTTAACCGGGTGATGACAAAACCAAACCGATTCGGTGACCGATTCCCGATCCAACCGGTCAAACCAACCGGTCCGATTTTAATAACACTGAAAATTATTGTGATGTCTCTTTGTTTATATCTTTTGTTTACTGATGGAATCAAGTACATATTGCGGTGTTTATAAAAAAAAGTACATATTGCGGGGAAGGACTGTTATTTGTCTTTTGCCTTACCTTTTTGTTAAAGTTGGACCCCTTATTTGACATTTTTATATCTTTATATTTGACATTTTTAGTTGAGTCAAAGTTTTATCCCTTTTTATTTTTTTTATTGCCGGGAAAGTTTTAGCCCTTTTTAAAACTACGGTTCAAATGCTATCAAAAAAAACTATGGTTCAAATCTCAATACTCATTGTGAGACGACCAAAATTTTCAGCTTAATGGTGCATAATGGAGTTTTTTTGCCCTGTTTCCCAAACCTAATTTCAGTTTTGCCCTGTGTGAACTCAAATATCAAATTTGCCCTATAAAGAAATCGGTTTGGGCGAAACCGATTTCAGTCATTTTCGAGTGAAATCGGTTTGTGAGAAATTGGTTTCGTTGAAAATCAACCAAACCGGTTTCTCCCAACCCGGTTTGCTGACTGTGCGCCTTCGTGGCACTGCTTGGTCCTACGTGGACCAGAAGAAATGTAATATTTTTGACACGTGTGAAACCGGTTCGGCAAAAACTAGTTTCATGTAAAAAAATTATTGAAACCGGTTTGCGGTGAACCGGTTTTATATAATTACCCTGAATTTCCAAACATGTCAGTTTTTTTCAGACAAGGCAGGCAGGCTTTTCAGACTGATTTTGAAGGGAAACCGTTTGGGGCAAACCGGCTTTATATAATTGTCTTGAATTTCCAAACATGTCAATTTTTTTCAGACAAGTCAGGCAGGCTTTTTCAGACTAATTTTGATGGAAACCGGTTTAGGAGGAGCCGGTCTCATATGTGTATATATTTGAATGCGCGATTCGGTAATTGAACAACAAACATTGAAAATACTCATTTTTCCTTCCCTTACAAAAAATATCCCTTCCCTTCAACATGGCATATGTTTACCATTCCGATTCAGATGAGGATCCGATGGTTATGTCGACACTGGAGACCCTTGATAACCCAGTACTTGATGAATACGACATTGATGAAATGGACGAACTGGAGGAGCTCGCAGCTGAAGATCTGACTCATGAGTTCACGCAGCCTCGAATTACTTGGGATCATCCTGATTTTGATGATATTTCAACATGGAAACGTTTCAACCCAATGATGAGAATCTGCAAACAATCCATCCCCAATGTCCGTCAATTGCTGAAGGTCAAAGCTGGCGCAAAAAAGAGCACGCCATCTATGCTGTGCTGAAGTACTCCATTCTGAATTGTGTAGAGTACTTTGTGTAGGAATCCGAACCTAAATTTATGGTTTTTGAATGTCTGAAGACTAGAGATGTTTGTCTATGGCGAGTTCGCATTGCGATGACGGATAGAAGAAATTACTGGGTGGTTTGGAAGAACAAAGATGACCACATTTGCCAGCATGACTCCATTATGCTAGCTAACAGACACCAGAACACAAAATACATAGCTGATGAGATCGCGGAGGCGTTGAGTGCAAGTTTGCGATTCGAGGCACGACAGATTCGTGCTAACATTAGAAGGGACTATGGGTATGAAATATCTTACCTGAAGGCGTGGCAAGCAAAGTAGTTGGCGCTCGTTAAACTATTCGGTGAATGGGATGAGTCATTTAATAAACTGTCGCATTTGATGCAGGAGTTGGTGGATTCCAGTCCAGAGACATTTGTGAAATGGGATGTAACATCACTCGATAATGGTGCTTCGCAGGTCAACCATGTATTATGGGCATTTACAGAACCCATTTATGCGTTTAAGCATTGTCGTCCCGTGTTGTCGATCGACGGGACGCATATGTACGGAAAATGGGTCGATAAGTTGTTGGTGGCTGTTGGTTTGGATGCCAATAATCATTTACTTCCATTTTGTTTTGCAGTGGTGGAGAGCGAGAGTAACTCGAGTTGGAAATGGTTCATGTCTATACCGATTCGATCCGAGACCTCTTGAGGTATAACTCAGCGTGAGGGATTGTGCATCATATCAGACCAACACAAGGGAATTCTAGCTGTCATGCGTGAACCCCAATGGTCACCTCCGCATGCATACCATCGTGTATGCGTGTGTCACCTGCAGAGCAATTTTATGTCAAAGGTAAAGGATTTATTTTTGAAAGAAAAACTTGGAAGTGTGGCTTATCAGAGGAAGGAACTGAAGTTCAAGGCTGAGTATGCTGAGCTGATGGACCTAATGCAAGACCTACCAGAGGCTCGCAAATGGTTGGAGGAGCATGATTTAGAGTTATGGTCACAAGCATTCGACGCATGTGGGATTAGATGAGGCTCGATGACGACTAATGCTTCTGAGTGTTTTAATGACATTCTTAAAGGTGGGCGTGATTTGTTAATTTTGTCATTGGTGATGTTCACGTTTAGACAAATATCAGCTTACTTCGTGAAGCGTCATTAGTTCCCCTACGATGGCCACGGATCTCTCTTTCCTCCAAAAATTCGTAACAAGTTGGCCACACTTCGTGATAGGTGAACAGGGTGTCGTCGTACCTGTGCAAAAACAATTTATATTTTTCCTCGCTCTTGGCTGTGGGTGAGTACAGTGGTGAGTAAGGGTCGAACCCTAGGGAGCTAGATGGTTACTACTTCGCTCTGTAATAGAGAAAAAGAACAAGAAACTAATGTGAAAGTAGAGGTTAGTGTAATAATCGAGAAGTGCAAGGGATTTATCAATCAAAGGAATATTCAGGTTAGGGTATTATTCAATTGTGACTTGGTTTTATCATTGATTTCTAAATATCATGTTTCTAATTCTTTTAAACCTAATAATTCAATACTCCATTCCAAGATATATCAAATTAGTGCTCTATTTGTTTGTAGCTCTCTAGTATCAAACAAACAGTAAACAATGGATTTATATCGTTCAACTAAATCTAACCTTTCCGGGTATCAACTCAGTTTCACAATATTAATCGAGATAATTAGCACAAGGTTTAATGGAATAATAAAACAAGCATTAAGATTCAAATCTCAAAAACATAAGTCACAATTATTTAACCCTAACCCGAATATGGGTTTTAGTTACACATATTCATAATTAAATAATGCAGGGAAATAAAAGGGACAAGAACTTCACTATGAGATCGAGATTTCAAAAGCAAGGCACGGTGGCTATGGGCGGCGCACGGAGGAGGGTACGGCTGAGCAAGGCTGAGATCCGGCGGAGGAATGGAGAGCAGCAGGTGGTGCACGGCCAAGTGAAGAGAATAGTATTCGAATATGAGATGGGATGATTATGGATGGCAGCACTGCTCTTCTATTTATAGGGTTTGAGAAACCCTAACTTGGTCATAAAGCTACGAAACCCTAGCGTCGCATACAAATTGGGCCGGCTGCTGGACTTTGGAACTTGGACTTTTTTTCCGAAGTACTGTTCATGGGCCGGAATTACTGTTCATCGGACACTGTTCACGCCGGAATCACTATTCACGCCGGAGTCACTATTCACGCCGGAATCACTATTCACGCCGGAGTTACTGTTCACGAGCCGAAAAACACTGTTCACGGCCATCCTTTGGTCTGATCTTCAATTGCGATGTTTCTGGCATGAAAATGCCGTCTTTTAAGCGTGATTCCTCCTAGAGCTTCCAAATCACCTGAAACACGAAACAACACTAAAAAGTAACTGTTCGCATAATAAAGTGAATGAAATGGTGGGATTTAATGACTCGACAAGTCGTATAAATACGGCTCATCAAACCACCCCACACTTAAACTTGTTCGTCCCGAACAAGGACTAGGTCATAAGAGGAAAAAATGAAGTACGAACATCACAAAGCTTCGGTCATCCTAGACGTGCTACATGGACATGAATCGATTACTCTAGATCTCGCCTGTTATGCATGCTCGCTACTAATGTCTTTGTGCTAAAACATGGGTTAAAGATACGTGTTACCTTTGGGTCGAGATGCAAATCAATTCGGATGTATCTGGAGATAGCCCTGTTTAGACCCATGAACCCTCATTCTCGGGCTCGAACTCGCTGCTATGTGGTTATGCTTTGCCGCTTTTTCTTGCACGTGATTGATTCGAGCTCCAAAGTGTTGAGAGATTTCGGTCAGCTATAGTGTCATCTGATTCGGAATTTCAATGATGCTGTCACATGAGACGTGTGGACTATCACGATGGTTGTGGATTTGTTGCTTTGTAGTGCGGATTGTGATTTGCTCGAACCGTGGTTTCTCCTCCTTTTGACGCGAGTCAAGCCGAGGGTCGCTCGTCTATTTTCCCGGCTACTCGGATTAGAAACCTTCCTGCTCTTACTCATCATCGTCCTTTCGACACGGGTCAAGTCAAGGGTCGCTTGCCTGTTTTCTCGGCTACTTGGACTAGAGCTTGGACGGTGTGAAGTTTTCCCGTCCCGACCAACCGCAAAGGGTACCGCAGCAGCGGAGCAGACTCGTACTATGTTGCCTCGAAGTGCTAGCCTCCACGAACTCCACATAACCACATATCCTGAGTTCGGCCTTTGAACGATCTGTCAAGTCTCTCTAAGGCATTGCTATCAACTCCACATCCCTGTTTATCTCAACTAACAAAGGCACGCAAAATTTTAAGATCACATGCTAGTCGCACAAATCAATTTTCACCAAGACATGCATGTAAAATCGGCTATATCTATTTCACCCAATCATTATCCACTACTGCAAGTCTAGGAAATAGTGAAGTATCATGTACAAAAATTTTAAAAATGACTCGAAACGTGCTGACTCTGTGTGGTGGGCGTGAAACAAACATGCTGACTCGATAACTGACTCTCCCACCCCACACTTTTGAAATGAGCCGTGTCCTCACGGCACGACTCAAATCTAGACACACAAATGCATGCAATAAATAGATAAGGAAAGGAAAAGGGTAGAACGAGACTCCCCTGGGATGTAGACGGTGGTCGGCTGAACTCGGATCAAGTCCGGGGGCTAAAATGCGTAGCTCCAAGGGAATTTTCCGGCCGACTAAGTCCAATCCCTGCAAAATGAAACCGATTCCTTTCCAAGGCACAATGTGACAATAATGACTCAAAACAAACATAATAAGTAAATAAACTGAAAAGCAAAAGGTGCAGGGCTGCCTCCCTGCGAGCGCCTTTGTTTAACGTCGTTGGCTCGACAGTACCTCCTCTAAGTGTCAGGAGTTAGGATCCCATGGGCGTGTGAGGTCATACTTCTGCTCAGCAACTCCCTCTGTTCGTCCAGTGTGCACATCTAGCTGTGCGCTCGGCTCTGCTCTCCCAGATTCAGATGGTTTCTTCCCCTTATAGCCTCGAGAAGATGTGGACATCTTGGCCATAGCTGCTGGCCTGGTAGTCTGTAGAGCCTGCTCTGGTGGGTCTGGAACTAGGGTGTCGTACTCTGATGTGTGCACAATGTCTGGCGGTTTCCTTGTGCGTGGACGATCGTCATCCTCGTAGACATAGAAGTCTGCTTCCTTCCCACCGCATGATAATGACAGTAATCCTATGCCCATGTCAATCCGGGTCTTGGTGGTGTAGAGGAATGGCCGTCCCAAAATGAGCCCTGGTGGTTCGCTTTTTCTGGATTTTTCCATCTGCAAGACATAGAAATCTGCAGGCACAGCAAGATCTCCTACTCGGAGGGTTAGATCTTCAAGCAATCCAGTAGGGCGAACACAAGACTTATCCCCTAATTCTATAGACAACCTAGGTGGTTTCAATGGTCCAAGACCCAGCGAGCAATACAAAGAGTAAGGCATGACATTAATAGCAGCACCCAAATCAATTAAGCAGTGAGGTATTTGGGTCTTACCGATACCACAGGTAACCGTGAAGGCCCCTGGGTCCTTACTCTTTCTTGAGGGTGTCTCCTGGCTCGCAGTGGGTGCACGCCTCATCATCTGGTCGTTCTGCGTAGGCCTCACCACCAATCTCATCTCTGATTCAGCTTCCTCAGTCACATGGCTTTCGGGAGCAGCTACCTGCATGGCACATGAAGAACTCCTAATTTCGGACCTCTGAGCTGTGAGGGCCGAGTCTGGCTGAACTGCGCTGCGTGTGCCCGAGCTAAGTTCCTCTGTGTGCTCCTCGAATGCTGCATCCACAGCCACTATCTCTACTTGGCTGACGTTCCCTCTTGGATTCTGAACGGTTTGCGAGGGAAGTCGTCTTGTGTTGTCATCAAGCCTGGAGAGAGTCGTGGACATCTGCCCTATTTGCTTCTGAATGTCAGCTAGTGCTCCGTCGGTTTTGGCCATGTACTGGTTCAGGTTTGTATTTGTCTGTTGGGCGCTAACTGCCAGATCTCTGACCATGTCCTCTAGCGACTTACTGGGGCCTTGGTTGCTCGGACCTGCTTGATAAGTGTTCGGCCCTTTCTGCTGGTACTGCCCTGGTGCATTCGGCTGGTACTGACTGTTAGGATGTCTGTACGGCTGCTGAGTCTGCTGATTCTGCTGATTCTGCTGAGGGACATTCAGGCGTGCTGGGTGAGTCTGATTCTGCTGATAGTTGTTCCTCCAGGCCCCTTGATTGGGTGCTGCTGCGCCATACTGCTTGATTGGGCCTGGTTGGTTGCCATAATTCTGATAATTGCCCACTGCATTCACATCGCCCTGAACGTCTGTCTGTAAGGTGGGGCACTCATCTGTCTTGTGATCTGTAGACGTACAGAACTCGCATGGCTTGGCCTGGACCGGAGTCCTTCGGACTACATGCTTCATCAGCTCCCTCATCTCCTTGAGTTCTGCGAACACGGCACTGATAGAGGGCTCAGCGGTGGACACGTTCTTGGGGCGGGCATACTCGTCCTCTTTTGTGGTCTCATCCTGGAATCGCTCACCCTCTGCCACTGATATGATCTTCTGCTTTACTCTGGCTGGGGTCATGTTCATGAGTTGGCCTCCAGCTGAGGCTTCCAGTAACTTCCTGTCCATCCTGCGAAGTCCATCCAGCATATATTCCACGATCAACTTCTCCGGGAGCTCCAGATTGCAGCAACTCTTCTCCAAGGCAAGGAATTTCTCCACGTACTCGTACATGGTCTCGTTTGGGCCTTGCCTGAGCTCTTGCAACTGTCTCCGGACTTGCGCTGCACGCCCTGCTGGATAGTACTTGCTGAAGAACTGCCTCTGCATCTGCTCCCACGTATAAATACTGCCTGAGGGTAAAGATAGGAACCAATCTGTAGCGGCATCCTGTAGTGAGAAATAGAAGGACTTCAGTTTGAAGTCATCCACTTCGACTCCGTGTGGCCTGAGGTTCAAGCATATCCCGTGAAAACGCGTCAAGTGAGACGTGGCAGACTCTCCCTTCCTTCCTGAGAACTTAGGCAAGTGGTGGACGACTGAGGTGCTGATTGCGATGGCTGCGATGTCTGGTCCTTCATGAATTGGCCATGACTGGTCTCTGAAACTAGGAACCGAGAGCTCGCCCATAGTAGGTCCTTCATATTCGTCCTCCTCATCGTCTCGAGCTACTTGCTGGTGTGGAGGTCTCTGAGGTGGTGGGTACGGATGTTGCGGATGATACGGTGGTGGTGGATATGGTGGTGGATATTGCGGGTAGGGCTGTTGCGGATACTGTGGGTACTGAGGTGGTGGATACTGCTGATATGGTGGGTACTGAGGGTATTGTGGGTACTGTGGTTGGGGTTGTTGTTGGTTTTGAGGTTGATGGTTTTGAGGTTGTTGTTGTTGCTGGAACTGTTGAAGCTGATCAGGGATAGCCCCCCTGATCTCGCCATGTTGGATCATCGGTCCTTGAGGTAGTACTCCTTCCTCATTTCGAACATTCTGGTCTACTTCTTCATTGTTTTCACCAACTCTACTTCCTGAGTGAGACATGTTACGGAAATAACAAGCACCGGGTAGCAAACACCGAAATAGCAAACACAGACTAGCAACAAAGGGTTCCCAGGAGATTGGAACACAATCCCCTTAGACTCGTAAGTCTTGGTGACAGAACCCTCTAGAAGCTAGAAATCAAATCGAAATAAACGAAAAACAGAAAACGAATAAACTAGCAGTAAAGGATCCCCAGGAGATTGGAGGAGTCACAATGGTCTCACTTAAAACCCAATCCCCTTAGACTCGTAAGTCTTGGTGACAGAACCCTCTAAAAGCTAGAAATAAAATCGAGGCAGTTGAAAAATACGAAAAAGTAAAATTCACCGAGATAAGCAAATTTCGAAATAATGCAAAGAGAAAAATAAACGAAAAAGTAAAGAAGAACAAATTTCACCGTGCTTAGGTCCCCGGCAACGGCGCCATTTTTGAACAGGGTGTCGTCGTACCTGTGCAAAAACAATTTATATTTTTCCTCGCTCTTGGCTGTGGGTGAGTACAGTGGTGAGTAAGGGTCGAACCCTAGGGAGCTAGATGGTTACTACTTCGCTCTGTAATAGAGAAAAAGAACAAGAAACTAATGTGAAAGTAGAGGTTAGTGTAATAATCGAGAAGTGCAAGGGATTTATCAATCAAAGGAATATTCAGGTTAGGGTATTATTCAATTGTGACTTGGTTTTATCATTGATTTCTAAATATCATGTTTCTAATTCTTTTAAACCTAATAATTCAATACTCCATTCCAAGATATATCAAATTAGTGCTCTATTTGTTTGTAGCTCTCTAGTATCAAACAAACAGTAAACAATGGATTTATATCGTTCAACTAAATCTAACCTTTCCGGGTATCAACTCAGTTTCACAATATTAATCGAGATAATTAGCACAAGGTTTAATGGAATAATAAAACAAGCATTAAGATTCAAATCTCAAAAACATAAGTCACAATTATTTAACCCTAACCCGAATATGGGTTTTAGTTACACATATTCATAATTAAATAATGCAGGGAAATAAAAGGGACAAGAACTTCACTATGAGATCGAGATTTCAAAAGCAAGGCACGGTGGCTATGGGCGGCGCACGGAGGAGGGTACGGCTGAGCAAGGCTGAGATCCGGCGGAGGAATGGAGAGCAGCAGGTGGTGCACGGCCAAGTGAAGAGAATAGTATTCGAATATGAGATGGGATGATTATGGATGGCAGCACTGCTCTTCTATTTATAGGGTTTGAGAAACCCTAACTTGGTCATAAAGCTACGAAACCCTAGCGTCGCATACAAATTGGGCCGGCTGCTGGACTTTGGAACTTGGACTTTTTTTCCGAAGTACTGTTCATGGGCCGGAATTACTGTTCATCGGACACTGTTCACGCCGGAATCACTATTCACGCCGGAGTCACTATTCACGCCGGAATCACTATTCACGCCGGGAGTTACTGTTCACGAGCCGAAAAACACTGTTCACGGCCATCCTTTGGTCTGATCTTCAATTGCGATGTTTCTGGCATGAAAATGCCGTCTTTTAAGCGTGATTCCTCCTAGAGCTTCCAAATCACCTGAAACACGAAACAACACTAAAAAGTAACTGTTCGCATAATAAAGTGAATGAAATGGTGGGATTTAATGACTCGACAAGTCGTATAAATACGGCTCATCAATAGGGCAGATTACCACCGCGTTATGGCCCATGATAAGGAAAGAGCAGTTTACGAGGTTACAACAAAGGATAAGCTTCACACATGGACTGTTAGGTTGATGGAGGGAATATGTTCATGTGGGAAATGGGGATTGCTGCACTACCCTTGTAGTCATGCAATGGTGGCGTGCAAATACGAAAGGGTGGACTACTCTGATTATGTGGCTCACGAGTACACATTGGATGCATACCATGCCACTTGGCAGTACAATTTCAATCCTTTGTATCATGAGGATTTTTGGAGAGTTTATGTTGGACCGGTACATGTTCCAAACCCCAAATTTAAACATAACAAAGTTGGTAGAAATCCGTCAAGGAGGATACGCAACGAGATGGACCAGAGGCATGTCCATGGCGAATCAAGCAGCCGTGGAGCATCTTCATCGATTCGACCATCACGATCCCAGTGTTGGACCATCTGCCATCAAGTTGGACATAACAGGCGTGCGTACCCAAATCGAGTTTCTGGATAAACTATCATTGTGTTGTTGTTTGTTGCATTCCTTCCATCGCTAATTTCCTATTTTTGTTTTCCCGTTTCATGTACTATAACTTTTCAGTTTAATGCATTATCTTTCAGATACAAAATAGGAAACTAAATATAGAATAAGTCCATAAAAGATAAAAACATTATAAGTTCATAGTTAAGAAACACTCAAAATCTACTAGTGTCGCCGCTGCCTAAGGCCCTCAAGGCTGAATACTGGGACTCACGACGAATGCAAGAACCTCTACGCGGTGGAGGTCGTGAAGAGCTGGATGGACGATACATATCTTCAGTCTGAGGATGTGAATAGCTGGATGGCCGATAACGATCATCCGTGAAAGAGTTGATATTTGGATTACCATAATCCTTTTCATCAGCCATGGCGTCTTGACCTACATTTATATGAAATACGTAAAGTGCTAAATGCAATATATAGAATAAAAAGGCTAAATATAAATGTTTACTTACCGGCATCAAATGTAATGGTATCAGGATCTACACCTAACACTCCCGCTTCACCAAGGCTCTCCAACGTCTCATATGTCTGGTGGAAGATGGCATGAAAACATTGCTGTGAATGATCTTCCATGGAAAAATGAAATCCCTCAGCAGCTTTTCGTGCACAGTACACTAAAGTGCTTACCTGTACACACAACCAATTGGTAAACATATAATATACTACTATAAGAAAAGGTTAAGTTTTAATGAACCTTACATTTTCTGGTATAAAATGTACATCTGGACGGTATGGCTAGGTACGCCGAATCTGCTCAGGCGGATTGACCTCTGCCTCCAGCGCGTCCTCCACCACCACTGCGTCGTCAACCACCTCCTCTATCCGGGGCTGGATCAGCCCGCAAGTGATCATGGAGTACCAACCATAGTACTCAGGGGACGCAATGTCACTATCAGATGCCTCTCCATCAACAATATTCTGAAGCGATTATACCATAACTGAATGTACCGATAATGATGCACACCCCAATCCACTTTCGCCTTCCTATCCTTACCATGATTCTCGTCCGAACAAGCTATCGGTTGCGGTGGAATAAACTGACGACACCCAAACTGTCTCATAACATGTCCTGGGTGATGCCACTCAATGACGTTGAAGCAGATTAGTAGCACTTCAGCTCTCTAGGAATTTCAACCCTCGAGACAAATAGGGTTCAAAAGATGAAATAAACTCTCATCGTATGGTCTCCATATGAAATCTCTCTTCTGCATCTTCTGAAACTCATCGCGGTAGAACAACAAACTACCTTTAGGTACCCCGATGAAATTTTTTGGCCCATGCCATTTCCTTCACATTAACGCAAATATCAATAATTATAACAAAAAATGCAAAGTAATTTATAAATAACATATAAAATGCTTACATATACGTCCAGGCTCCCCTCTGTAACGGCTCAATATCATCATCCAATGGGGGCAGGTCCCTAAATATACACCTCGGCCTCCCAAAGCGCATACGCTCCCAGCTCCAGAATTGTAATATGAGCACGGGGCCAGCAATCTGACTCTTACCCGGTCTGCTGCCTTTACAAAGCATACTGTACAAATACGTCAGTGCTGCACTCCCCCGACTGTACTATCTAACATTATCAAGGTCCTCCAATAAGGGAAGAAAGTGGAGTGGGACACTCCTACCGCTGAGTTCTGAAAATAAGGTCAATCCCAGCAGCTGAAGGATATACGCCCTAGCGTATCTCTTCAACGTCTCCTCATCTGCATCGGCTAGGATGATCGACATATTGTCAGTAAACCATGTCCTCTTCGCCAGGGATGGTGACTCTTTGTGACAATCAGGGTAGTCACCAAGCAGTCTCATGCAAATTGACGGCCCTGTCAAGTGCACGTGACCCGTTAGTCGTTACAAGCCTCCCTTCTATGGGTGGACCGGTAAGAAGTGCCACATCCTGCAGCATTACGGTGGCCTCCCCTCCATTAAAATGGAAAGTGTGCGTGGCCGCCACCTCTCGACTAGTGCAGTCACCAACCCTGGATCGGACTTCACATTGCACACGATACTCCACGGGTAGAAGCCAGCGTTGGCGACATACTGCATAATGCGCTCATCTGGCATGTCCATGGTCACATGTATAACCCTAAGCGGTGCGTACACTTTTGGATCCTTCTGTTACATAAAAATTTTCCAGTATTAGTAACAAATTACATACAAAACATAGACAGACACATTAGAAACTCAAGTTTGATTAAAAGATAAACTTACCGAATTATTCCATATTTCTTGAGTTCGGTGGGTACTCTACCGAGTAAGAACTGAATCATCGATAGGACTGGGATTAATTATGTCGTCCGCATCCATATTGGGATTCAAAGTCGACTGAGATGGAACATTCATATGAGATGATCGCCTCTGTGATGCCATACCTTAAATCAATAAATAAACGTCCATAACTAACAACAATTCTAAAATAGATATTGTTTGTATATATAAAAATTCAACAAAATCATAATCAACAATTCAATAATTATTCGAACAAATAAACACAATCAACAATAATTCAAACAATTCAACACACTTCACAATTATTCAAACAATTCAACACAATCAACAATAATTCAAACACTTCAACTAATTACCACCCAATTCAACATTTCAACACAAACATTTCAACTAATTAACACTCAATTCAACAATTAACGACCAATTCAACAATTAACCCTCAATTCAACAATTCAACACAAACAACACAACTAATTACCACCCAATTAACTATTCAATACAAACAATTTAACAATTCAACACCTAAATCGAATATAATTCAACTTATTAAACATAATATACAAACCGGTTCGGGGGAAATCGGTTTGACGATTCGGAGTCACAAGGCCGGAGTAGCGGAGGTCAGAGTACGTCGGAAAGGCGATTCGACGGTTTGGACGGGAGGAGGCGCGGAGGTGCGGATGGGAGAGAGGGACGAAAGGCCGGAGGAGAGAAAGAAAACCCTAGCTTTATTTCGCAGGAAACCGGTTTCATTTAAGTGAAACCGGTCCGGCGGAAATCGGTTTGCCACGTGGTTGCCACGAAGGCGCACAACCAGCAAACCGATTTGGGAGAAATTGGTTTCGTTGAAAATCAACCAAATCGGTTTGGGAGAAACCGGTTTCACTCAAAATTGACTGAAACCGGTTTCTTTAAAAACATGGCAAATTTGATATTTGAGTTTCAGACAGGGCAAAACTGAGATTAGGTTTGAGAAACAGGGCAAAAAAAACTCTGAATAATGTAGTATAAGAAGCAATTAAAATTTCTTAAGAGTTCATTCTAGTAGTAGCTGCAAGCTCCTGCTATCTTTACCCTTTTAACATATTCATTCATCATGGATGTTTAGCTCTTGCGTATTTTAAACATACCGCGTCCGGCCTATGCAATTTATTGTGCTTTGTCTCCCATATGGATGAAAGAAAGGAACAAGTCTTAGTCATGTCGAAACATTACTAAGTTCAATAAATACCGTCTTCACATCGAGTTTAATAAAAGTCTGATCAGATCTACAAAGAGAGAAAATCAATTGGTAGCATATTTGCTTTGAGATACTTAACATTAGAGAGCACAATAATGTTTATTACATATATGTAGTAGATAGGTACGTAGGTGATAATCCGGAGAAATATTTGTGAGTTCCCAAGTATTATAGTTTTTCTATTGCATTCAATTCCTCATTCATAGCATGTATGTGCTTTGACTTATATGCATTATATAAATTGCCGTATAGATTTGCTAACAATGCAGCACCCATGCTATGGTTCGAGAAAGCCTCCAGATCTGCTAGCAATGGTAAGTAGTGAAGGGAAACAACACTGCTTGAAGAATCTGGCAATAATGATGACTCCAACATGAGCAGAATATACGCCCTCGCATATCTCTGTACATCTAACTCTGTAGCATCTGCTAGAAGGTCCTTCATAGTATCTTTGAACCAAGTGCGTTTGACTGTAGTATCTCTCTTCCCATGCGGTGGAACGCCATCTCTCCGCCAAAGCTGTCATGAAAGACCAGTCTACTTGATACTTTTGCATGTAATACCAAGGACAAAAGCCAGCCCTAGCGATGTAAGCTAGTATGCTCTCATCTGCATCCCAACTGATCCCACAATGACGAAGGGCTAATAACTCGTGTTCTGCATAATAGAATAAATAGTTAGCAGATTTAATACAAAAGATAGTAAAACTTATTATAAAACTCACTGTTTGAATTTATAACTAACTGAGGTTTCCCAAATCTTTGTAAACCGTGAGGATTGCTTATACAGGATGCCAACAATGGGATCTGGATCTTCAACATGTGATAAAGCAGATAACAATATATCATCCCCATTTGAGCTCCTTGATGGAGATGGCTAGACATGTACAAATTCGCGTCAGGCTGCCCAGACCGACCCGCTTGCCCGGTCATCGAAATCGGCTCGGATAAGTATAATAGCCCGACGGACTAGCCCGGCCTGATTCGCATTTATATTAGGGATAAGCTTGGACATATATTTTAGCCCGACCGGGCTTATAGGCCCTTCCATTGATTTGCTACAAATTAAACCCCAATTTTTACTATGTTTAACTATAAAAATAAATAGTAAACTAATCAATATCTCATGAAGGAGTATTTTGATGTAGCTAAACATGTTCTTAAATAGTGTCTTAGATCACATATATGTTTTAAAATTATGGTATTTATTCAAGATATGCACGAAAATCAAAATGTCTATGTATATACTTGTAAAGGGTTTTCCCGATGGGTTACCTAGCCCGATAAATAGGGCAGGCTTGGATAAGATTTTAAACCTGAATTGATTGGACGGATTTAGCCTGACCCGGTTGAATGAGTTATAAAATATAGAATGACCCAGCCCGAACCCGAATTTGTGTAGGTCTAGAAATGGTACATTATGCATATCCAGAACGTGTACGTCGTTGACATCTCTATAACACAATATATCAATATGCATAAATTAATACAAAAAGATAGTACTCGACGTAACCCACTATCAAAAAAAATACTTCCGCAACTTACATACCAATTATTAATGGCGATCATAACTCGGATCTTGTGAATGTGAGCTGTGTTAGATTTATGGCATGTAGTTTGGCAAAACTGTGTAGTTGTTCAAATTGTTGTTCAAGGAAGAGTTCAAGGCAGGCAGAGGCAACTATCCTGGAACAAGTTGAAGCAGATGGAATGTTTCCTAATTCAGATTAGGCAACATAGTCAACCAACAAAGAACAAGACGGTTGCAGATGGAATGTTTCCTAATTCAGATCATGAAACTTGTTCAACCGACGTAGCACAAGTTAGACGCAATAGATGTTTCCCAGAACAGATTTGGCAAGTCGGTGCTAAGATGCATATCAAGAAGTCGGTTGAGAGATATTAGGGAAGACTTGCGCTTGAAGATAACTTAGCAAAGAACATAATCAAAGGTTTCTTAAACGGAGTTGAAGATCTATGAAGGATTATCTACAAGAAGATATGCACAAGGATTTAGGAAAGATTCCTTAAAAGGTTAGGAAAGATTTCCTAAAGAGATAGGCGGTTGAAGATAGGAAACCTAGATACTTTATGGTTTCTACCGCACTATATAATGAGGGCTGAAGGACTCATTCTACTCAGCACTCACGGAAATATTACTCACGCTCATACACACCAAGGTTACAGAAAGCGCTAGGCGCTAATCGTGAAGACAAGGTCCTCGAGGATTAATCGGTTTTTTATTTTTATCCTATTTTTATGTTTATAATTGAAAAATAGTTATTTAAATGCTTTCTATATATGCATTTGTTGACCTCTAATTAAAATAAAATAGGGTGCATGTCAAAACTAAACAATCCATACTACTTCCAAATACATAACATGACATATCTCAAACAAATTAAGGGTCATAAAAACTAAGTTAAAGTTAAAAACTTAAAATACATAAACAAGTCAATAAAGCAAGTCTACTCCTCAAATTCTTCTTCTCCATATCCTTCAAGCACTTCCTCATTTTCGGACTCAAATTAATTATCAATTTCATATGAAAAAATCTTAATTATTACAATAAAGTCCTCAAAGTTTATTTCTTAACACTTAGCTGCCCAGACCGATTAATCGCCGATTCGGCCGATTAATCTCCGATTCGGCCGATTAATTGGACACCCAATCGCTTCCCCAATTTTTTCATCCGATTTTACCCAAATCGGATCGAATTCAAGAATTAGGCCGCCTAGGCACCGATTAATCGCCGCATTACCCCGATTTCTGGAACACTGATACACACTGAAGGGAGGTGGAGGCAAACGGCCGGTGAACTAATCATTCTGATTAATTCACGGCGCTCGGGTTCAGTCTGTTCTAGTGTTCGATAGACTGATCGTAGAACAACTTGACGCTACACGCACTGTTGCACTTCTGCGCATTCGGGAGAAGGCGCTGATTCTCGTGGAGGATCATTCTGGTGGAATCGGAGGCGAGGCTCAGATCTAGGGGGAGACCTAGTTGGCGATTGCTAGAGTATTAGAGGCTCAGGCTGTTTAAGAGTGATTCTGTAAACGTAAGCTCATATACTCGCAATATTCATTATTAGTGAATTGCTATCCACTGAGCTAAGGAAATGGCCCCCAGACGTAGGCTCGTTAACGCCGAACTGGGTAATAACTTTGCGTGTCGTTTAGTTTCCGCACTGCATTTATTTTTGCATAAATTGTTTTAGATTTTGTTCTACACATGACCAGAACAACATCTCAATCACCACGAGAAGATTTCAAGCTATTATTCCACTTTTACTTTACCCGTACGAATAGGGTGAAAAAAAATGAAAGGAAATTTGTATTGCATAAAACTTACATGAATTTATGTTTTCTCCGGTTTTTTTCCATCTCAAAAACATTCCAGAAAGCAAATAGAGGACGAAGGAACTAGGTCACTATGAGAGTCGTCAATGTGATTCTTGTACAATAAATGATCGGTAATATACAAACTTAGGCTGTTGGCACTAGCAGTAGATCCATCAAATTTTATGGATCAGATACTAACTCATTTGAGAGACCATTTGCGATCGAGGGACTACTGTCTTTGAGCAACTCGTCTACAGGGTTTTGTACTCCCTATACTGCTGCTGCATCTTGATATCCGATCTCGAACCATTTTTCTAGAACTGCATCTTTTGCAGGCTCAAGTGCCCAATTGAATAACTAGAAAAATTTCGTAAGGCATGATGAGTCATATGGTTTCCATTGAGGGGAATATGCAGAGAAAAATAGTGGGATTGGGCAGGTATGCACTTGACGAGGAGTTGCTTTGTTTCCTTGGTTGCAATCTGGACTAATCCCAATCCCTTTTAGTCCCTTGCGGCCTGCTGGAAAAACACAGATACGAACCTGTAGAATAAATTCATCTAAGATTTAGCCTTTACAAAGCACTTGCGTGTCTAAAAAGACATGTTGTTGACTCATTTACATATGACTAAGTGGAACTGGAAAAGCCATTACATATGACTCAACAGAGTGGATCGCATGATTATACTAAAATCAAAGTTAGCCCATTGATTCCCAAACCCAACTGTACAAGTACCTTTACAAGTCAGTTCACTAGAACACTTACCGTTTTCGCAGCGGATTTTAGAGGCATAAACAATGTTAGACCTCCATCATTGCAAAGCCGGTCTTGGTGCTAAATATCTGCATGCAAAAGGATGCAAAGTACATATTTAACGTAAATTTACAGGTAGCTCGTAGTACATGTAATACCGGCAAATGATTACTTTACGTACCCGGAAATAAATGATGAGGTAATTACTGCATTAATCATATCTTATTTACTATCAAACTGGGACGCTAAAGGATTTGGGTGACAGCCACTGATAAGAACAAATAAAGATGATTACATGTGTAAACTCATAATAATTGGGACTACTCGCATTGATTTCAACTATCAACACCCACTTTTTCACTCCACATCATCTTCTCTCTCTTCCACCTAATAATTCAACACTCTTTCAACTTTAAAACTCTACAATGGTTTCAACACCCTACTCCACCACTTATATTTCATCTTTTTATTTATATTTATATTTTTGTTTAAATAATTTTGATAGTTATTTTTTTTATTTCTAATTATATTTATTTAAGTTAGTTTTTATTCATGTTATTAAATATACAGTAAATTAAAACATTCTTTATTTAAACATACAAAGTTATAATAAACTTGAAATGCATTACAACAAACCGATTGAACATGACACAACTAATTAACCACACATTCCGAATTTTGCCCATATGTGTTTGACTAGATCTGCTTGCAATTGATGATGTACAGTTGAATCACGCAATTCGGATCTAGCACGTACATGATTCGCAAATGAAGGTAACACCTCGGTCGAGAATGGTTGGGTTCAGTGGCAGACCCAGGAAATAATTTTACTGGGGGCAATTAAAAGTTAAGTTTCAAACTTTAAGGGCTAAAGTGAAAATTTTAAAAATACTAATACTATTCATCATCTCCCAAAAACAAAAACCCTAGTTTTTCACCTGCAAACCACACGAATCCACCAAAATGTTTTCAATTAAAGAAATTTCAGCACCAATCTGAACTAATGGGGGCAAGGAGTAAAAATTAATGGGGGCAAAATGTACAAATTAACATAATATTAATCAAATTACTTATGCATAAAGGACAATTGCAAAAATCATTGAGGGGCAAATGACCCCATTGTCTTGGGCGTGCGTCCGCCCCTGGTTGGGTTGTACTAGATCCACTAGTCTCGGATTGCTCATAATCGGTCCAATTTTGAGCATATGTATCTCGCTCATCCTCAACAATCATATTATATAATATGATACATGCCCTCATGATGATAGCCAAATCACCTATGTCCCACATGCGAGCTGGCTCGCGAATGATTTTAAATCGAGCTTGCAGCACTCCAAATGCACGCTCGATGTCCTTCCGACATCCCTCTTGGTATTTTGCAAATAACTTATCTGGTTCACTTTGAGGAAGTCTAATTGATTTGACGAAAGTTGGATAAGGTGGGTAGATACCGTCCGCTAGATAGTATGCCATATTATATGGGCGTTGATTAACGAAGAAGTTCACTCTTGGAGCAGTTCCCTGTTCAACATCGTCGAACACTGGAGAACGATCTAGAACGTTTATATCGTTCAATGTGCCCGGACATCCAAAAAAGGCATGCCAAATCCATAGATCATGAGATGCTACAGCTTCAAGAATAACAGTGGTGGTTCCCTTATCCCCTCTTGTATATTGACCTTCCCATGCTGTAGGACAATTTTTCCATTCCCAATGCATGCAATCAATACTCCCAATCATCCCTGGGAACCCTCACATTTCACTAACATGCAATATTCGTTGCAGGTCATCTTGGGTTGGGGCTCTAAGGTACACCTGCTCATATAATTGTATGATTCCTTTACAAAATCTACGCAAGCACTCCAATGCTGTGGTACCTCCTATTGATGTATTCATCAACTGCATCTGCCGCCATACCATACGCTAACATTCGCATCGCTGTGGTACACTTCGCTAATGGAGATATACCTTATTTATTGGCTGCATCAACTCGTTGGGTAAAATAGTTGTCAATGCTTGACAGGTCCCCCACAATTAGAAGGAAAACATGTTTTCGCATTCGGAATCGCCGACGAAACATTGCATCGTCATACGTAGGTTCATTAGCGAAGTAGTCACCAATGAGTCTTTGATTTGCCGATACATGATCTCTCTTGAAATATCTTCTCTTGTTGCGTGGTGCATAATCTTCCTCAATTTTTTTTGACGCTCCCTAAACCGGTTGACGATATACCTCTCTTCAATTTCAGACTGTCTTTTGTAAGCGTCGTTATCAAAAGGAAATTCGGATGGATCCATTAATAATTTGTGTAAGTTGAGATTTATGGCATTTGTACATCAATGGAAGAACGTATATCCATTTATAAGAAATTGAGAGGTTAAATTGACTACTGCATTTCCCTACCTTTATCAAAGAAGACAATACTCATAAAGATGGATTTGACAATACAATTGGTAAGGCACATGGCTACTACATCATTGACAACGCAACACAATTAAAGAAGACACTGACAACACAATTAAAGAAGACACTGACAACACAACACTATTAAAGAAGACACTGACAACACAATTAAAGAAGACATTGACAACACAATGAGACATTTGCATCATTCACTTTCCAAAGAGATCGTTGCTCAACTTCTCCAACAGCTCTTTGCTCTTACCATCAAGATGCTCCTTTGAACTTAGCTTCATAAACATCTTCATCTTTTTGGCTTCAGTTCTTTCTTTCATCAATTGGTTTGCCTCCTCTTGCCTTATGGCTATTTTGTCCAATCGTTCCAACTCTTGCTCCTTGAATTGTTTGAATTCCTTCCACTCTTCACTGACCATTTCTAAGGCTACACCTTTGCTTTTCCGTTTACTCTTTTTTGCTGCATCCCTCCCCATTGGACGAGCACTGGATCCTACGGAGTTGGAGTCACTTGCATCAGTCTCATGGACTCTCTTAGATCCACTGCTTTCGGAACCAGTGTTTCCTCCTACCTGACTACAATAACGTGGCTGATCACAGACAGCGAGCCATTCTGACATTAAATTGAAATGTCCACTCTTGCCACTTGAATATAATTCATTCGCTTTTGCCACTACATCATTCTCTGACCAACCACTTTGTTTCATACGCTTGGCGTTATCATAAGCACCAATCCATTCGCCTAGTATTTTGTTGATGTAGTTGTAATGATTTCTGCACAAAATTGCATCACGCGGAGGATCAAACTTGCAATGCTCATTGCAGTACTCAGCAATTTTACCACAATACGAGTCACTTTTTTGATTTCTCCCAACAACACTGTCTGTGCCATATTTAATCCACCCACTTAGTAGCACCAAGTTTTGCTCGGTAGTCCATTTGGGGCTTTTCCGGCGAGCATGAGTTGTGTCTTCAGTATTTGGAGTCGCTTCATTAGCATCGCTTATACCACCAACACTAATTTGTGTAGAAAAATCAGGAAATTCAACTGCTCCAACATTTGGAACTGGTACATTTCCCATTGGAGTAGAAGAACAAAAATGTGGTGCTTGAGATGAATATGTCATCATCGATCCATAATATGGACTACAATTTGGAGTAGATGAAGGCATGGTGAAATTTGGTGCAAACCCATAATTTGGAGGATTATGAGGATGTTGTTGGCCGGAAGACTGATTTTGAAATGGGTAGTTATAGGGATTTTGATAGTTAAAAGGGTTATTGTTGGGATCCATTTCGTGCTAAAAACAAGAGTTTATGGAAAGTAGTTGTAAAATTATGATAAAAGAGACCTTTTTTTCTGTGTCCAAATCACATGAACCAAGTCTGTATTTATAGAGCAAAAAAAATTATGATTTTTCGTATAAAAATTTAAATATTTAAAAATTATTAATTATGAAATAATTGACTTTAAATAATTATGATATAATAAAAATGACTAACCAATAAGAAACTGCCAAGTGGCATACATACCCCCACCCACTTTAAGTTTCAACCTGTTGAAACAATTCAACAAAATTGAATCTGACTAGGATTCAACAGATGATTCAATAGGCCATTGGAACAATTCAACAGTTTAATTTTTTTTTCAACACCCCATTGTAGGTAGTCTAAGAACTTTGCTAGAGATTCTACTATTTGTCAGTGACAAATAAGTATCACAGGAATCAGTGTCCGTACGAGCGTGAAACGGAGTGACATGTGTCACTCTAGATTTTTTTTAAAAATGTCATTTATATAATATGGAAAATAAAAATTATGTATAATAAAATAAATATAATTTTATAATCTAGTAAGATATTTAGTATTAAATATAATATACAAATTTAGTATGATATTTTTATAACATATCTTGTGAAATTTTGATTCAATAATAAATAATGGAAACTATTTTTTTAGATTCTAGTTTTTTTAAAAATTTTATAGTTTTTTAGGTTTTTTTATATTTCTAGTTTTATGAAAATTAAGACTCTTTTAATTAAGGGAAAAGTACAGTTTGGGTACCGGAACTATCACTATTTTCCAATTTGTGGGCTAAACTATCTCCATTTTCCAACGTGTGGGCTGAACTATAAAAATTTCCAGACAGGGGGCGAACTATCAAATAATTTTCCAAAAAAGGTATACCTATTTGTAAAAAATTAATAAATTGATATAAGATTTATAAAAATTTATAAAAATTTATAAAAATACAATTTTTAATAAAAGGAATATAAATTATTTGATAAATAAAAATTAGAAACTTTACGAAAAATTAAACACAAAATGAAAAAAATCTTAAATTTTTTTGCAAATTTCCCCTACAATTTAATAATTGTCAAGTTTGGTTTGGTTTGGTTTGGTTTAATAATTATCAATTTTTAAATTTTTTTGCAAATTTCCCCTACAGACAGTCTTACCTTTTGTTTGGTTTCACTATTACATAAAATGACGTTTTTTCTTCAATCATTAGGTAGAATTGACAAGGAATTGAATGTTTGAAAATATTTCAATTTAATAATTTTTAAAGATTTAATTTGAAACGGAACTTTTTTAAAAATTTCAAAAATTATTTTTCAATTTGTGTTTAATATTTTTCTAAAGTTTCTAATTTAAAAAAAATTTGTTGGGGAAATTTGCCAAAAAAATTTAAAAATATTTTTCATTTTGTGTTTAACTTTTCGTAAAGTTTCTAATTTTTATTTATCAAATAATTTATATTCCTTTTTATTAAAAATTTTATTTTTATTCATTTTTTGAGTTTTTGAATTTTTACATTAATTTATTAATTTTTTACAAATAGGTACACTTTTTTTGAAAAATTATTTGATAGTTCGCCCACTGTCTGGAAAATTATTTGATAGTTCGCCCCCTGTCTGGAAATTTTTATAGTTCAGCCCACACGTTGGAAAATGGTGATAGTTCAGCCCACAAATTGGAAAATGGTCATAGTTCCGGTACCCAAACTGTACTTTTCCCTTTAATTAATATAATAATTCTTTTTAAACAGTAGTAATTTTTTTCGTAATGCAAATTATTTTTGGTTTGTCACTCGTAACAAAATTTCTATGTCCATCCCTAACAGGACTAGCATGAAATGGAAATCATTTTCTCAGAGACTACTCGATTCTTGAAGCATGGTTTGTAAAGCAGAATACAAAGCTCACCACGAATCCATCCATTGGATGATTGGATCTAATGTGAGAATTGTCCGGAAGAAACTTTTCTAAAATGTCTCTGAGAACAGCTTGAGCCTAAACCCAACATATTAATCCGTTTATGCTTATAGGGCGTGTTCTAGTTCAACAAGTTAAGCAATAAATATTGAATAAATGAGAATCACATTCAATACGAACAAAAAATTTGACAAAACCAATAACATGCACCTGCATTTAACTCTCATCAACTAGGCGAAATATATACCTTTCTTAGCACAGTAGATTACAGACCAATGCTTGGCTAAAACAGTTAAATAACTAGTCCACAACATATTTTCAGGACAATTCAACCAGATACTAACGACATACCCTAAGGCGAAACGTTGTGCCCCTCTGCCGACAGTCCTCAGCCAGTATTTTAGTAGCTAGAAGCGCTTCTTGCATGCTGGCTCCAGATCGGATATCTAATCGATTAGGATCTGACCGTGCACTATGTAAACAGTGTTAGGGTTTCCTGATCGGTATGCATCGCTTTTGGAGAAATATAAAACACGAGAGTGATCTTGAGTAGTGGAGGAGGAGGAGGCTCATATTTCCCCACTGGAATTTCAACGGCGCTGAAGTAGTCTGTTCAGTGTGCTGATCAGACTGTTCATACTGGAACAACCCGCTGCACCTGCACACACGCATTGCTACTGATCGCGTTCGGGAGAAGGCGTCCGAGCTTCAAGACAAGTTTGAGTTAGTTCGGGAGGGAGGGAGTCTCAAACTCAGGGGATCGAGGGGGAGCCGAGATCGCAAATTAAAGAGAAGAGTGTTAGAGGCTAAGCCATTACAAACGTGAGTTGTGTAAGTGTAAGTCCACTTGTAGCTCTAAACTCTTAATAAAGATTTTCTACCCTTTAGGGTGTGGGAAGCCCCCCATAGTAGGCTGTTGCCGAACTGGGTATTACATTGCGTGTGCCCATACTATTTTGTTTCGGTGACTGTTAGATAAGTGTTCGTGACTCAGTTCGAACACTATCTGAAACTCGTCTTGAATAAGACAACTAGATTTCAATTGGTATCATAGCAGACTCTTAACATACAGAGAGTGATCCAGAGTCTGTTCGAAGATGATTTTGAAGGAAAGACAGAACACTTACCAACCGCCACTGCTGGAAGGGACAAACTACGGCATCTGGAAGTCCAAAATGAAAGCTTCGCTGAAATCTCTGGGTACCCAGGTATGGAAAGCAGTTGTGGCAGACGATGAGATAGCAACAGATAACACAATGACCATGAATGCAATATTATCTGGAGTTGACGAGAATGTATTCAAAATAATTGCACACTGTGAAGCAGCTAAAGAAGCATGGGATACCCACAAAACACCCTTTGAGGGAGCAGATGCAAATTTAAACAACAATGAGTTGGATAACGAAGAGGTTGAGATCGCTAACCCTGTTGTCACTGGATGCTACCCAATTGAAACACGTGACAACTGACAAGCAACAGGCTGACATCTTCACCAAGCCACTGGATGCTACCCAATTTGAAACACTTCGATCCTCCTTAGGTCTGTGTGTTGTCAACAACTAACAGTTCAAGGCAGTGGTCAGCCAAGAGAAGAACCCCGGCAAATTAGTTGGGATGACCTATCAAAGAAGAAGGCTGGAACAAATGGTATGTGGTTGGAATTGAGTATTGAATTAAAAATATTTACAGCTTTATGAACCGTTGGAGCATATCAAGGAGGAGAGAGGCGATTGGACAAATATTTCAAGAGATATGCGCATAACACTTTTTGGGAAGTTGAGGAGTCCAACTATTTGAAAATCAAAAATCCTCATTAGTCGCTCGCTCTCACCAAAATTCTCGAAACCCCTAGCTCAACATTCTGTTCGAGATTCTTCCAATCAGTGGCAAATAAACAACGATGGTGAACACACGGAAGACTACCAAGAATGTTGTCAAAGCCTCACTCGAACGAAGAAAGAAAACAAGGAATCATCAGACGATGTTGCTTTGAGAGTTTCAATGGTAAACCCAACGATTGCGAAGACAGCAAAACCTAAGGCAAACAATGGAGAAGACGTTGAATGCGATGGAGAGTAAAACATCAAAACAAGTCGTTGAATCAAAGTCGGTTGAAGAAACTATAGCAGAAATCCCTAAGATCAAAGAAGGGAAAAAAAGGGAGGAGAGGCAGCTGTGTCAGAACAGAAGGAAGCAACTTCGAAGACATCAAAGGCTAACCCTAAACCAACTAAAGGAATCAAGCACACATCAAAGGAAAACCAACATATGACTAAATCACCCGTCAAAGAGGTAATCCCTAGTACACAATCTCAAGTTCATGCCCTCATTTCTGTGAATGTGCAAACAAGTGAAAAAGAGAAGGAGTTGGGTATAACTTTAGTGGTTGATACGTGTGAGAGTAGTTGATGAGAAGGTGAAGGGAATGGAGCCTGTTGTAGAACCTGTGGCCGAGGTTGCAGAAGAAGGTGAAGCCAGTGGGGCTAAGATTGGGGTTCCTAACAAGAATAAATTGTTGAATGCAAAGGTGCATGCCACTGGTTTCGTGCTGATGAAGACGGGGATCCGCATGAAGGTCGTGCCTCGAAGGAATGGAACTCCCAGGAAATACGCTGCACAAATTAGTGCTATGAGGGGGAGGAAAATTGCTATGTCAGACTCAGAGACTGAGCAGTTTGTTGAATCCTCTAGCAAGAGAAGTCTGGTACTGGAAGAAGAGTCAGATGAAGGCTTAGGGGAACAGTTTGTTGTGGCAGTAGATGAAGAGAAGGTGACAGAAAATGAAGCTGTGTCTATGGAAGCTGATGAGGTGAAGCAGCAAGAGCCTGAAGATGTTGTCACTAATGAGTCAGACCCATCTGAAGAAGATAGTGAACTTGACGAGGTATATAAGCAAATTGCAAGGTGGTCCAAGTTTTTCAGGAGAAAGAAGAAAGCGTTGCTAAAGAAGGAGACCTATATGAAAAGAGGACGGAGACGGAACCAATGGAAGAGCAAGTTCATGTTGAACCTGTCATCCAGAAGGAGGTAAAGCAGTCAGCTATCCAAGAAGTAGAAATTACTGAAGCAGAACAGGGTGGTGGCAATAACGCACAGAGAGTTGTTCAGAATCATGTATCCTCCACAGAAGTAAAGAAAAAGCAAAAGGAAGGGATTGTTAATCAGGAAGGAGATGTGCTTGTTGAACAGGTTGCTGAAAAAGCATCTGGTGAACCAGTTGTGCCGACAGAGTTGAAACAGCCAGCTAACACAGATGTAGAGATGCAGATCTCTGATCAGGAAAAGGATGAGGATGAGAACACTCAGGAGGAGGATCAGGACTCAGTTTCGCTGGCTAAGCTCAAGAAAGCTGAAAAGAAGAAACCCAAGAAGAAACTGACTTTCCAAGCATGCACATCTAAGGCAACTATCAAGAAGAATGGTGGGAACACAGACGCAGGGGGAGCAAGTCCGACCAAGAAGAGGAAGAGGTGCAGTCCAGACCCTGTTCCTATCTGAGTTCCAACTGGGTTTGTAAAGAATGGAGTATGGTTTGCGTGTAAAGACACTGCAAACAAATGGAAGGCAGTTCAACAAACGAAAATCATTCCTGAAAGACTTCTTGAAGAAAAGAGGTACAAAGGAAAGGAGGTCATTCAGCTCTTGAAGGAGACTGATTTGATTTGGACCGTCCAAAGATGCAAACCGTTCAATGAGCAATTAGTGAGAGAGGCAATCGTTAACCTACCAGGTCAGTTTGGAATTGCTGGTGACAAGGACTAAGGAGTAGTCTTTGTAAGAAGAAAGAAGGTCATGATTGATCCTGAGATTATCAGTGTGTACTTTGCAATGGATGATCCTTACGGAGTGGCGGAAGAGGAAAACTACGACAAGATTGCAAGCTGTATAACTGCTGGAGCATACCCCTTATGGGAAGACACTTCCATTCCGGTAGCTGACCTGACTACAACATATTCCATGCTATTTTTCATTAGGATTGTGAACTGGAAGCCAACCTCGCACCGGACAACTATGAGTAAAGACATGGGGCAGCTGGTATACTTCATTGGGAACAGGATGAAGATCAACCTGGGACAGCTAATGTTCAATCAGATTGCAGAACATGCTACATCTACCAAGATGATGCACCAGATTATCTTCCCATCCCTCGTCTATGAGTTCATCATTAATCAACATCCAGAGCTGAAGACATCTCGGGACAACCTTTCAAGAGCCCCGCCGAAGTTAACTCTGGATTACAAGTTGTTCAAGGGTCGACATGTGAATGATCTGAAGGACCCCGAGCTGAAGAGGAATGACGTTCCTGAGTCATCCATCAGGAGAGCTGCTACTGGTGAAAACATGTCTCGTACTGAACGTGGGAAGATGCTAAGTGAGCTGGAGATCATCCTGGAGACTGAACGAGAATAGATTAAAAGAATCAACATATTGGTACGTGCTCTGAGATATCCTAGTGAGGATGAAGCTAATGATTCTGATACAGAAGATGACATGGATGAAGATTCCTCTGTTGAAGGTTATGCTAAAAACCCCGACTTGCCTCTGACTTTCGAACATTTGAATTATGGTGTACTGTTGGGAATACTGCTTTGTTTCCATACTTGTTTGTTTGAACACTTATTTTGAACACCCCTTGCCAATTTGTGGCAAAAAGGGGGAGTAATTTTAAGGACGGCTCAGTTTCCTCAATCTTACGAGTTTGAGTCTCTCGAGTCTGAAGTCACACGATTTGATTTTGCCAAAAATGCCAAGGGGGTGATTGATGTTCCTACGTATGGCATGGTTTTGGCAAAATATCTTCAAAGTGTTCAAGAAGAGGTCAAGAGTTGTTAAACCGATGATTGGAACTCAAGTACAGCGTGAAACTGAAGATCCAAAGTTTCCTAATCCGGGAATTTTCTAAAGTGCCGATGATTTGGATTCAGTTAAAGATCTGAGGCGGTTGAAGATCAGAGTCAAAGATCAGAATGGTTGGCGTGACATTTACATAATATTTAGAAGCCAAGTTTAAACCGCAAGATATTCAAGAAGATAAAAGATTTGCAAGAGTGGAAATATTTTAGGAAATATTTCCTAAGTATTTAAGATCGGATATCTAACTGATTAGGATCTGGCCGTGCACTATTGATGGACCATAATTATATGAATCATAAACACAGTTAAACCCCCTAAATTAGACTGTTTGTCTATTTAACTTTTGCTTGTTAGTTCCGATATTTATCTACAGGGTATTTTGGAGTCTAGAGAGAATACACGCTAAGGAGGAGTTTTTAAGCTGAAAAGATATTACGAGTCATTCCAAGGTCACGACCAGATGCCGACTGAAGAAATATCATGAACCTGACATGGAATCACTCAAAACAAGTCCAACCGAAGAGCAACCAGAGTCAGTCCGGAGCTAAATTGGACCGATGGCTTTGTGAAATCTCACAAAAATCACAAAACCACCTCCACCTTACCTTATGACCGGCGGCTTTTGGGCATTTGGTGAGTCATGGGGGGCGGCTCCTCCCCCTCCTCCCTTGCTATAAATAGACCCATTCCCTTCACACAATCCACAATCCCACAACACAATCACTTATCTCTCTAGATTTGGGCACTACTTTGTAAGCTTTTGTTTGAAATCTATAATACTCCTGTTGGTTCTTGAGTATTCTAGTAGTTTTTGAGTTTACTCCTGTTGGTTCTTGAGTATTCTCCTTTACTTACTGTCTTTCAAAAACCCTCGAGTACTTAGCTATGGTATCCACCTCTATAGATATTCGTAGCTAAACTCTTCATTCGGTTGAAGGGGTGTACTTGTATCATAAAATGTTTTAGGCCATACTTTTAGTGCCTCTTCTTTGTATTCAAAACTTGTTCTATGTGCCATATATTAGGTTAGAACTTCCAAGGTTGAGTGGATGCTTGGAATGGCAAAGCTCTTCCGTGGGGTTCGTAAACATACTCGGATAAGTGGATGCTTGGAATGGCAAAGCTTATCTGAGGAGTTTGACCTCTCTAAAACACCATTTGGTTGGTGGGGAATGACTGGTCAAATGGATGCACATAGGCTAATATACCTTGGAATGGGGTATTAGTCTAAATAGAACAAGTGCTCTACGTCTTGGAATGGACTAGACAGTGTGGCAAATCGAGTGCTTGGAATGGCCTTGATACACTTTTGAATACTTAGTAGGATCACTAAAGGCCAATGATAAACAGGCTACGATACAAGGCCCCCGAAACCGAATGATTTCCTTAGATTAAAAACACCACCTGCATTTACTTCCTTAGTATAAACTGCCTTATCAACTGCTCACCTCCCGAAAGACTTGCCAATCACGCAACAACCGCTGTAAGTCTTCTCTTTTATTTTCAGTATTTACTTTTCTGTCATTTACTTTTCCGCACTAAAAACCAAAACCAACAAAAAAAACACTTACTTTTCCGCACTAAAACCTCAATCAACCTAAAACACGCTCCCTCCCTGTACGATCCCTCAAAGAACAACTTATCCCCCTAATTCCCTTGGGTTCGACCCCTACTTACCACTTGCTACCCAGTAGTAAAGTCACGAGTAGCGGAGATATAAATTTATTTTGCACAGAGAACACCGCACCTTAACGACAGTGCGGTGGGCTCCGTCAACTATATAAATAGTGCTAGGGTTTCCTGATCGGTATGCATCGCTTTTGGAGAAATAGAAAACACGAGAGTGATCTTGAGTAGAGGAGGAGGAGCGACGGCTGGCTGATATTTCCCCACTAGAATTTCAACGGCACTGAAGCAGTCTATTCAGTGTGCTGATCAGATTGTTCATACTGGAACAAACTGCTACACACACGCATTGCTACTGATTGCGTTCGGGAGAAGGCGTCCGAGCTTCGGGAGAGGTTCTGGTTAGTTCGGGAGGGAGTCTCAAACTCAGGGGATCGAGGGGGAGCTGAGATCGCAAATCAAAGAGAAGAGTGTTAGAGGCTAGGCCATTACAAACGAGAGTTGTGTAAGCGTAAGTCCACTTGTAGCTCTAAACTCTTAATAAAGATTTGCTACCCTTTAGGGTGTGGGAAGCCCCCAGAGTAGGTTATTGCCGAACTGAGTATTACATTGCATGTGCCCATACTGTTCTGTTTCGGTGACTGTTAGATAAGTGTTTGTGACTCAGTTCGAACACTATCTGGAACTCGTCTTGAATAAGACAACTAGATCTCACATAATATTGCCTCGACCGAGGATTCAGCCAATGGTGTAGAGTCCTGCATCGAGAAACCAAATTTGTACTTAGAGATAACATAAGTGAAACAATTATTCAATCATATGAACTGCACACGATAAATAAGAAGTCATCAAAGTTGTCAGCCCAATCTGCACACAACTACAAACTAACAGCTGAAACCAATCAACACATAAAATTAATCAGTTCTAATCACTCCATCCTCTAATATGAACAATGTCAAGAAAAATAAGTATCAAACCTTGATGTAACCTTTCTCAATCAGATAATCAGCAAAAGCCCAGCGGCCGAGAAACTAAACTCTGGGCTAGTAACAACGGCTCTTCTCCTCTCCGCCTCAACATCCTTCTCCCTCTGCTCCCACACCACTTCTTCACCTCCCTCCTCCTCCACCACCATTGACACAGACCTCTCATCCGAAAACCTCTCAAATAACCCCAACTTCATCATATCACTATCCTTATTCATTCCTCTTATCATAAACGGCGCGACGCTAAAAAAAAGCTCCTTGGTTGCCCCATCAAATGACTTCTTCTCGGGCTTGTCCCGCTTCGATTTCGATGTCAGCTTCGGAGAATTGTTGGAGGAGGTGGAGAATGACGTGGTTCGGAGTTTGGTTGGGAAATTCGAGCTGGAGTTTTGGGTAGGGGAGAGCAAACAGAAAATTACCATTCTACCGAATTGTAAAATTTTATTTCGTTTATTGTTACCGCTTTACCGATATTTCGGTAAACGGTAAATTTCTGTAAATATACCAAATTTACCAAAATTTATTATTTTCTAAATATATATTATGAATCTTATAAATATATTTTAAATCTCCACTGTTTTTTATTATTATTTTTTAAATAATATTTATATTTTTGGTAAATCGATAAATTTGTCGATTTCAAAATCTATTCCATTTACCGACTTATTTTTACTATTTTACCATTGATAAATTTATCAATTTACCGTTTTACCAAACCGAATGTATTCGGTACGATAAATTCAATTTGATATGATTTACCAAATTTTACTTTGCCCTTATTTTAGAAATTGGGGAAGGAATTGCAGTTGGAGAAGACGAGATACGATAGTGACGAAGCGGCATCATTGATGGCAGACAAGCTTCGTATCTGCTTGGACATTTGGGCTTCATTTCTCACTTAAAAAATAAAATAAAAAATTGAAAATGAAAATCAGATGTCTCGACTCGAGGTTAAAGAGATTAATAGTTAGAGTAAGAATTCAAAATGTGAATAATAAAAAATAAATATCAGTTCACTTACTTGTATCTTAAAAGTTGGAAGTTGTGTAGGATCAACATCAGAATCAGTATATGGGAGGAGGACAACAAGCTTTCTTGTTGACCAATAATCAAGTGCTCTCAAGCCCATAATTGAATCAGAATGACATATCTACTAAGTTGTGTGTGCTTTGACTCACATGCATTACGTAAATTGCGGTACAGATATGCTAACACTGTAGCACCCGAACTATAGCTCGAGCCTCGAGATAGCCTCCATGTCTACTAGCAGTGGTAAGTAGTGAAGAGAAACATCAATGGCAGAAAAAACTGGCAATAATGATGACCCCAATATGAATAGAATATACGGCATGGCATAATGCATATCTCTTTACATCCAACTCTGTAGCATCTGCTGGAAGGTCTTTCATATTATCTTTGAACCAAGTGCGTCTAACTATAGTATCCCTCTACCCGTGCGGTGGAACGTTATCTCTCCACCAAAGTTGTCATGAAAGACCAGTCTACCTCATAATTCTGCATGTAATACCAATGATCAAAGCCAGCCTTAACGATGTAGGCCAGTATGCGCTCAACTACATCCCAACTGATCCCGTGATGACAAACGACTAATAACTCGTGTTCTGCTCAATAGAATAAATAGTTAGCATATTTAATACAAAAGATAGTAAAACTTGTCATAAACACACTGTTTGAATTTATAGCTAACTACATTTCTCAAATCTTCGTAGACCGATGAGTGAGTTACTTATACATGAGCGTGCTAACAATGGGACTCCAATCTTCAACATGTGATAAACATAAATCGGATAACAATATATCATCTACACCTGAGGTCCCTGATGGACATGACACACCATGTATATAGCCTCAGAACGTGTACATCGTGGTAGCTCTATAACACAGACATTATATCAATATATATAAACTAACACGAAAGAAGGATAGTACTTGAAATATATGTGATGTAACCTATTATTTAAAAAAAATTGCTTCCACAACTTACATATCAATCATTAATGCCGATCAGAAATAGAGTCTTTGGAATAGGAGCGGTTATTCCACTGTTACATTACCTTACCCGGAAGAATAGGGTGAAAAAAAATGAAAGGGAAATTTGTATTGCATAAAACATACATGAATTTATGTTTTCTCGGTATTTTCTTTCCATCTCAAAAATATTCCAGAAAGCAAACAGAGGACGAAGGAACTAGGTCACTCTGAGAGTCGATAATGTGATTTTTGTACAATAAATGACTGGTAATATACGAATTTAGGCTGTTGGCACTGGCAGTAGAGCCATTGAGGTTGATGTATCAAAAACTAAGACCATTTGCGATCGAGGGACTATCGTCTTTGAGCAATTCTTCTACAGGGTTTTGTGCTCCCCATACAGCTGCATCTTGATATCCGAGCTCGAACAGTTTGTCTAGAACTGCATCTTCTGCTGGCTCAAGTGCCCAATTGAGTAACTGGGAAATTGGTGCACGTCAAGATGAGTCATATGGTTGCTTTAGAGGGGAAAGAGGCGGAGAAAAATAGTGGGATTGGGCAGGTAAGTACCTGACGAGGAGTTGCTCTGTTGTCTGGGTTGCAATCTGGACTAATCCCAATCCCTTCTAGTCCCATGCGGCCTGCTGGGAAAGCACAGATACGAACCTGGAGAATCAACTCATCTCAGATTTAGCCTTCAAAAAGCACTTGCGTGTCTAAAAAGACATGCTGCTGACTGCATTTCCACATGATTAAGTGGAACTAAGAAAACCATTACATATGATATGACTGAACAAAGCGGAACGCATGATTATACTAAAATTAAAGTTAGCACACTGATTTCAGAAAGCCCAAGTGTACAAGTACCTTTACAAGTCAGTACACTACAACCCTTACCGTTTTCGCAGCAGATGTTGGAGGCATAAACAATGTAAGACCTCCATCAATGCAAAGTTTATCGCGAAACCTAGTTGCCGGTGTTGGTGCTAAATATCTGCACGCAAAAGGATGCGAGTACATATTTAACATAATAAACATGTAGCTCGTTAGTCCATGTAATATTGGTAGAAGAACACTTTACATACCCAGGAATAAATGATGAGGTAATTACTGCATTAATCAGATCTTCTTTACTGTCAAACTGGTCTACTAGCAATCCTCGAGGCCTCCAAAGGATTTGGGTGACAGCCACTGATAAGAACAAATAAAGATGATCACATGTTTTTTTTTAATAAATGCGATTTTATTCAAAGTAAAAAGATGGCACATTGCCTACACACCCTAACTTCTCAAAGCTGTCAACAAAGAACAACAGAATAAAAATTGACTAACACTTGCAAACTTACAAAGATGATCACATGTATACTCATAAGAACTATGATAGAGATTCTGATGTTCACAGTGTCAAATAAATTTCACAGGGATAGCATGAAACCCTTTTCTCAGAGACTACTTGATTCTTTAAGCATGGTTTACAAAACGGAATACGAAGCTCACCACGAACCCTTCCATTGGATCTAATGTGGGCATTGTCCGGAAGAAACTTTTCTAGAATGTCTCTGAGAACAGCCTGTGCATAAACACAACATAGTCCATTTATGCTTACAGAGCGTGCTCTATTCCAACAAGTTAAGTAATAAATATTGAATAAATGAGAATCACATTTTATACACAATTTTTTTTGACAGAACCAATAACATGTACCTGTATTTAACTCTCATCAATTAGGCAAAACATATAGCTTTATAAGCAATGCTTGGCTAAAAACAGTTAATAACTAGTCCATAAACATATTTTCAGTACCATTAAACCATCTAATAACGACATACCCCAAGGCGGAACGCTGTGCCCCTCTGCCGACAGTCCTCAGCCAGTAATTTAGTAGCTCGAAGAGCTTCTTTCATGCTGGCTCCAGATGCAACCACTGCACATACTATTGCCCCGGCCGAGGATCCAGCCAATGGTGTAGAGTCCTGCATCGAGAAACCAACCACATAGAGATAACAGAAGTGAAACAATTAATCAACCATATTAAAACCACACAACAAATAAATAAGAAGTCATCAAAGCTGCCAATCCAATCTGCACACACTTACAAAGCTGAAACTAATCAACACATTAAATTTAATCATTTCCAATTGCTCCATCCTCAAATATTATAACAATGCCAAGAAAATAGAGAACCTAAGGTAAGTATCAAACCTTGATGTAACCTTTCTCAATCAGATAATCAGCAACTCCAAGATGATACGGAAACAAAAGCCCAGCGGCCGAGAAACTAAACCCAGGGCTGGTAACAACGGCTCTCCTCCTCTCCGCCTCAACATCCTTCTCCCTCTGCTCCCACACCACTTGTTCACCTCCCTCCTCCTCCTCCACCACCACTGACGCAATTCTCTCATCCGGAAACCTCTCAAATAACTCCACCTCCATCAAATCACTATCCTTATTTATTCTTTTGATCAGAAACGAAGCGACACTCAAAAATAGCTCCCCGGTGGCCACAGCAAACGACTTCTTCTCGGACTTGTCCGGCTTCGGCTCCGATGTCAGCTTGGGAGAATTGTTGGAGGAGGTGGAGAACGACGTCGTCCGGAGTCTGGTTGGGAAATTCGAGCTTGGGTTTTGTGAATTGGGGAAGGAATTGCGGTTGGAGAAGACGAGAGACGATAGTGACGAAGCTGCCATCAATCTGCTTGGAAATGTGCGCTTCATTTCTCACTTATAAAATAAAGGGAAAATGACAAACCCATGAATGATTTCCTACGGTCGGAACTAAGAAAATTAATAATTAAACATAATTTTAATATTTTAATTTTTATATAATACTTAATTGAAGAAATATTACTTCATCAATTAACAAAATTAATTAAGCGAATGAATTGAAAAACTTTTCTTACCCTTAAATTAAAATTAAAAAGTAAAATATTTTAAAATTATCCTTAATTATTAATTTTCATAGTTTGAATCATAATTTATGAATGAGGGATAGTTTATATCCCTCTTTATCATTTTCCTTAAAATAAAAATATCAGATGACTCGATGTTAAAGAGATTAACAATACGATCCCTGTCGTCGTAGGTTTATTAAAGAGAAGCCCCTGCTGTTATGGAAATTACAAATGTCACCTTAAATATAATAATACAGTTGAGGGGCGTAAAAGCTCATAATTTCGCAATTGAGTCCAGATCGAAGCTGCAGAGACCAACGAAGCGACTCAAGCAGGATGAATCTTCTTACCAGACGACTTCTTGATGCCTCTAAAAGCGGATTTCATGGTGGAGGCAGCGGAGGTTGCAGTAGCTTCAACGTACTTCTTCGAAGCGACGTAAGCCGATGTCTCCATGATATTCCCAAACCTTCTAGCGCTCTCGCCCATCTCTTCCAAGCTCTTCATCTCGGCCATCGCCATCCGATCGAACTCCTCTTCGAACCTCGTAAACTCGTCCATGGCGCTTTCCATGACCGAATCGAGATATTCCTCCGCATTCTGGAGCGAGATCTCGGCTTGCTCGGCTTCCTCGTAGTGCTCGAGCTCCGCGGCAGCCCAGGCTTTGTAGGACTCGAGCTCGAATAGCTTCATCAGGTCTTCGATTGTGGATGGATCGAAGCTCTTGTCGGTTAGGGCTTGGTGCGAGAAGATGGTGAATTGAGCGATAAGATCTTCCATTGCTGCGATTGCTGTGGATTTGAAGCTTTGACGGTGAGGTGAGTGGATTTCATTACAGTGTAGATTGCCTAGTTAGTTTTATCGATAGGAATGTTGAAGCCTGGGGCAAAATGGGAAATCAGTGACACTAGTGGGGAGCATTTTGGAACGAGATGAAAAGTGTGGGGTTTTTTTTTAGTAATTTAACGTGGTGGGAATTGAATTATTGGTTCTGAGAATCTATCATTTATGCTTTCTGATCTGATGAGAATCACATCACATACAAAGATTATGACCGTTATTGCCCTCTAGATCTGTGTTTTCTGTTTTTCTCAGCCCTTTGACCTGTTTGAGTACTTAAGTTTGTTTTTTGTAGAATTTTTTGAGCATTCTTTGAATTTTTCAAGAACAAAACATTGTGTTGAGAAATTATGAGAGAAGAATGATGTATTGAATATTGAATACTGAATACTGAAAAGTGTTCTGATTTTCATGGACAGGTTATGTCTAGTGTGCATGTCCGTCCACAACTGAAGAAGATGTGATTGTTCATGACATTTGCACAATTGAAGATACAACCAATGGACTGAATATTGAATACTGAAGGGTTTTTGTTTTGATGGGCACGTTATGTCTAGTCTACATGTCCACAACTGAAGAAGATGTAGTACTTTGAATATATTAATATGTATAGTGCTTGAATTAAAGGGACTAGTTAAGGATCTTGGACGTTTGCAGTAAGTTCAACTGGATACCTGTGGATTCTGTCAGACCAAGCATTTCTTTGATTGGGCTCGATATGGGAAATGCATGTCCAGACTGCACTGTTACACTTGAAGCCGCTTCCGAATGCTATTTGCCAGACACGATCTCCTTTCTTCATCCTTCCTTTTGCCTCCAGGTAGCTCAGCTCATACCAGATGGATGAAGATGAAGTGTTGCCAAATCTGTATAATGTCATCTTTGAAGCTTCTGCATCCTCCTTTTGAAGTCTGAGGCTCTCCTCCACTGTATCGATTACTGCCCTCCCTCCTGCATGTATGCAGAAATGCTCGAAAGCCTTTTTGAAATTCGGCACATGGATATTTGTCTTTTTATCTGAAATCCATAGTCTTTGAAGGATGACAGACCAAGCGTACTTTAGTTGCTCAGAATATGGTAGGACAAGGGGCGCCAAGTCGGTTATATTTTTTGTTAAGGTTTTCCCAGCAACATGTAGCAGCGACTTGGATAATGACACTCCGACTTTTCCATCTTTGTCAGGCCCTTGGAACACGGAAGTGTATGCGTTTCCATCTGACCCCATGTGATTTCGGACGAGGTGTTGGAGCTTGTACTTGGACGAGCTTCTATCATGCTTCCTATTGGAAAGTAAAATCGCAACTCCTCCCATGCGGAACAGAGTGTTGGCTAACAGCATTGACTTAGTCTGGCCTTTATATCCATTCGAAGATATAGCTTCCATGCTTACAATCAGGGCTAGAGAATTCCGATGCACTTTGAGCAGTTCCTTTGCGACACTTAAGGATAGAAGAGAGGCACTACAGCCCATCCCAGCAAGGGATATGCTCTTCACATTGCTCCTGAGCTCAAATTTGTTAATGATCATAGCCGTGACTGATGGTGTGGGACAAAACAGGCTGCAGTTGGAAACAATGATATCAATGCTTCTTGGATTTATGTTATGCTTTGTTAGAAGCTCCTTGACCACTGGGAAGAGGACTACTTCAATTTCCTCTCTAGATGCTTTGATTGAATTATCAGGCTCTGTTCGCTTGAGTGCAATGGGCATACAGGCCTCATCTCCTATACTTGATTTTCCCAGCACCTTTGCCTTGAAATCCACACTTTCTCTGCTGAACGCACCACATATCGCAAAAGTTTCAATTATGTTGGACATTGGCATCCTCAAGTGATCTGGTGGCTGACAGCAGACAAAGTCTACTAGATATACCTGACTGGATCTGACATGCAAGAAGAAAAACACCAAAACCACAGCTAATAAAGCAAATAGTAGCAAATGGCCAGCAGATATATTATAGCCACCACCATCGGTGATACTCAATGACTTTCCAGCGACAATTTCTGAAAGCAACATTCTCGGATTAGTATATTGTGCTCAGTTCCTCACTTAACAAAAGAGTTCAGGTATTCTAATATATTTCAAAAAGCATTTAAGATGGATGTTTCAAAAAGCAACTGCTATGGCTCAACTCTAAGTCCCTAAGGCATGACTCTTATCCAACTTAAAGGCTTTGGAACTCTATGCAGGTAAGATTCGTTGGGTGTACGTTACTGTCCTAGTAAAACAAGTAGAATATAGAAACTGTTTTAGGTTGCATCAGCTGGTGCTACACCGTAACTAGTGGGTGTTTGAGCACTACCATCAATCTGCTTAAAAAGTACTTGCCTTTTAAGGTATTGGTGTTCTGTCCAGAAATGCAACTGCATTGGCATCATTGAATCCGCATGTTGTTGCAAAACTAGATGTGCCTTCGACGCATGATCAGCTCAATTGTGCCAGAGATGTAGTCTTGTTGTTCCTTTTATCTTTTCGTAACAAATTCAATAATCTGTGCAGTCTGCGTTCTATTAGCTTTCAACACTGAAGCTTACCATGCTGTCTGAATTAAATTTTAGACAGAAAATTCTGCAATTTCCAATTATAAATATGATTTATCTATTCATATGAAAAATTGAATATCACGAATTTTTATGTTTGATGTATTAAGGCACTCTAAATACTTCTTCTTACACTTATGTTCAACTTTCTTGAAAACGAACAATGAACTCCTTGACAGAATTTGTCTGAAGGTGAAATAGAAGATCTGCAAATGAAATCCAAGGGTCTTTTGCTGATTGAATCTTCCCAACTATTGGTCTAAGAGAATACATAATTGAGGAGGGATGTCACGCGCTAGGAGAGAAGGACACGCGCCAGGAGAGAAACTCAAATTTTAGGGTTTTCACTCGAGCGACAGCCTCCTCCTCCTCTCGACCGCTCCTTTTCTCGGCGGCCACATGGCCTCTCCCCGATTTCATGCGATACCAGCTACACCGAAGGCCCCTGATCCTGTCCCGGGAGTCCAAGCCAGCGGCTATAAGGCATCAGCTCCACTCTCGTTCGCGGCAGCGGCAGCTGCAGCTAAGCCTCGGCTTGTGCCGAGGTTTCGTCCAGTGGATCTTCCGACAAGGCAATACACTTCAATCGATGGCAAACCTTCAATTCACTTCACCACGGCGGAGTTTGATGCCGGCGTTGCCCTGTTCAAACACTCTCTAGTCGCAAAGTTCACGATGGGTAGACCATCGACTGAGGAAATACGTCGAGTATTCAAGGAACACTGGCCGGTGAAAAGAAGGGCCACTGTGAGTGATATTTGGGACTCTAGACACCTGATGATCATATTGGATTCGGAGGAGGACGCGAAGGTTGCCTTGACATCTCAGCTGCGCAAGGTTGGTCACGCTATGTTCCGCCTGTTCAGATATACCCCGGACTATAATCCGCGTAGGGAATCGACGAATACTACGAACTGGGTGCGATTACCAGGGCTGCATCCCGGCTTTGTGACAAGGAACTATGTTGCAGGGATTGTGAATTCCTTTGGATATTTTCTAGATTTGGATGACAGAACCAAGGCTTGCTCTACACTGAGATTTGCCCGTGCTTGTGTTGAGATTGATGTTTCCAAATCCATTATGGAGGAAGTGAGAATTACCCTATCTGATGGGAGGATGTTTTGGCAGAAGATTGAGGTGGAAGGTAACTTATCCTTTTGCTCTCATTGTAACATTCATGGTCATACCGTAGCTGAATGCAGGAAAATTAAAACTCCTAAGAATATGGATCAATCTAGTCATACAGCTGGCCGAGAAACGCATAGAGGAGGGGAGACTAGACCCATTGAGGTTACCATTTCAAACGGACATGGCTACAAAGGAAATACATCGACCTATCATAATACGCAGGAAGAGTGGACTCAGGTAAAGAGGAAAAAGGGGGCAAGAACTGTCACGTTCCGGAGTGTTGAAGGTATGAGGAAACATGTGCCAGTTGACAATATCACTGCTGCCCAAGCTAGTGAGACAGTCATTGGGTCTCAAGCAACAAATGAGGCTAGTTTGGTCGGGGAAGCAGTGACATTAGCTAATGAAGAAAAAGAGACTGGCTATGCATTGACTCAAGAGGATGATCAGATTGACCCAGCTTCTGCAGTGGTAGTATACAATGATTCACAAGAGGTTAACACGCCAGGGGACAGGAGTAACCACTATGGAAACTTATGATATTGAGAAAAGACATGAGGATCACATAGTATTACATACAAGTGCTGATGGTTCTATTTTTTGTGAGGAGTTTGGAGGTAAAAGTTTCCATGACATGGAAGAAGTTGCCAACTTTGCCAAGGAAAATGGCTGTCCTGGAAGACGCTCCAAGTAATCCTATAGAGGATTCTGGTAAAAGCCATGAAGTTCAAGAAATAACCCAAAACAGTGATAATGAGCCATGCGACCAGGTTGATCATGTCGACCCCTCCATAATGTCTCCCATAGCTAGTCAACAAAGAAATCGACATTGAAAAAAAAGGGCGGGCGTTCTTCAGCTCGTTCTTGTTCTAAAAAGCAAGACACAAATTTCGTTTGGTCTTGAGCTCTTGTATTATGTTTCTGCTTTTCCTTCTCTTTAATAAAATTTCCTTTTAAAAAAAAGAAAATACATAATTGAGAATATGGAAAATGTACTTGGCAAAATTTAGTACCACCATTTCCTATGTACGTATTATAAATAGGAGAATTGTAAATTGGTGAATAATAAAATACTAATTAACAATAACTTACATAACATTTATTTTATTATTTATCAAAATATTTTAATGTTCAACTGAATATGAACAATAAAATTAGTGTTCATTGGGTATGTCAAATCTCGAGATGTCGCAAGGCTTATATACTCCTTGGTTAGTAAAGCTTATCGCTCAGTTTACACGTGCTCCACTTCTTCTTCTTTTTTATTGGATGGTACCTCAAAGTTCAAACTATGCCCTATTTGCAGACTACCATTCAGACTATTGATTTTTTTTTTCAATTGGGAGCACAATATAAAATAATTCGATGAATTTTGCGTACACCTAACACTTTAAATACAACATGATTAAACCACTAACTCACTCATGTGAATTTCACTAGAAACAACTCAATAAAAATGTATATGCAGCTTTAGAGAGAAAAGACAGATTTAGCACGTTTAGATTTTGGGATAAGATTCACTAATAGGGGTAGTGGCCTGTTGGGTTAAGGAGTCACCTTAAGATAGTTGGATCCTTACGTCCTGGGTTCGAGTATTATGACCACCAATTTTCTACTTTCCTTTTCCTCTTCTCTATCACGCATCGCGCGTGGATGCTTCCTACATCCCTCGTGGATGCCTTCCTTAGCGTGATGTGTTATTCCTCCTTCGTGGATGTCTTCCTCTTCACGTCTCGCGCGTGAGGTGTTCTTACTCCCTCGTGATGTGTGCGGATCCGATCAAAATGTCTTGCTAAGAGCTCTGGAGATCAATATATGTACTAGCTGATAAAAGCTCATAATGCATTGTAATGTTCTTAGTTGTTGTATCCACCCACTATAAAAAAAAGATTTTAGGATAAGATTCTCATGTCATTTTCAATGGAGTTCACATGATTGAGTACATAATTTTATGATGGTTTATATACGGATCCCGGTGCAAATAATTCGTAAATTTATTTCGCATTTTGCTCATGGTTAGAAATGTTGATAGGGCGTATGCGTTTTTTAGGGAAAAGTACAAAAGGGTGGTATGAACTACCACCCTTTTACAAATCATTGTCCAAACTATCTAGATTTTCAAATGGCAATCAATTTTCAAGTTTTGGACCTAATTGAAATTGTGAATTTTACAATTGACATCAAAGTAGATTTTTTTTCTATGTATTTGGTTCAATCTAAATATATTTTTGGTCTAAATTTATTTGGTTCAGTACAAATCTTAAAAATCTTTGATTTTTTTACAATAACATCAATTTATATAAATTTCGGACAATAATGAAATAGTTTGAAAAATATTTTATAATATAAATTTATAAGTCAAATTATGGTACATTCACCCTGAAACCTACCTCCATCACATGATAAATATATTTTCATGTTTTGAATCATGAAAGGTCTCCAAAAAAGTTAACTAAAGGTAAAACTGTGGAACGTGAGCGATCTAATCCGGAGTCCAATCGGAGCAATCAAAGAAGATCGACGACGGACTGAATGGATTGATCGAACTAGGGTTTTGAATTGGGGAAGAAGAAACATAAGGCGGGAATTTTTAGTATTTCATTAATTAGAAAAATACAGAGAAACATCTGTATTTATACAGACGAGAGTATTATACTCGAGACACTCAACTACACCATAAATACAAAACTACCCTGTAAGAATTCCTATGTACAATACCCCCTCAAGCTAGATTGTGTAAGAAGTTGCTTACACCCAGCTTGGACGAGAGGTAATGCAGTCGATCGGAGGAGAGGGGTTTTGTGAATAGGTCCGCCGGTTGATCAAGAGTACCAATGAATATCGGATTGAGAAAATCGGCGTTCACATGATGCCGGACAAAGTGGCAATCGATTTCAACATGCTTTGTCCGCTCATGGAATACCGGATTACGAGCGATGTGGATGGCGGCTTGATTGTCGCAATAGATGGGAACAGGAGGTGACACATGAACACGCATATCACCCAACAACCGCACCAACCATAGAACCTCGCCGCAGGCCCCAGCCAGGGCACGATACTCAGATTTCGTAGACGAGCGAGCAACGACGGCCTGTTTCTTTCTCTTCCAAGAGAGCACGGAAGAACCCAGCATCATGCAGTAACCACTGACAGAGCGTATGGTGATTGGGCAACCGGCCCAATCGGCATCACAATAACCAGCTAAATCAAATGATGAATTAGAGGAGAAAAGCAAGCCATGAGCAGGGGCAAACTTGATATACCAGAAAAATCTATGGGAAGCTTGCAAATGATCCTCAGTTGGAGTCTACATATATTGACTGAGGACGTGCACAAGGAAAGCCAGGTCCGGACGCGTGATGGTGAGATAAATGAGACGCCCGACGAGTCAACGATATATGGAAGGATCAGGTAGTATCGGACCAGATGAAAGGCTAAGACCATGTTTCGATTCCATGGGCATTCACACTGGTTTGCATTCAGAAAACTTGGTATCCTCAAGTATATCCAGGGCATACTTACGCTGGTTAAGGAATATGCCATCTCGGGAACGAGCGACCTCCAATCCCAGAAAATATTTGAGATACCCTAAGTCTTTGATTTGGAAGTTCTCATGGATAAATTCCTTAACACGAGTGATCAAATGAGGAGAGGTACCAGCGAGAACGACATCGTCAACGTAAACAAGAAGTATGACAAAATCATCGTGCTGAGCAAAAGTGAATAACGAAGAGTCATTGGCGCTTTGGACAAAACCATATTCAACCAATGCATCACTAAAACAAGAAAACCATTGACGCGAGGCATGTTTCAAGCCATAAAGGCTGCGCTGAAGTTTGCAAACCAGGCCATCTCTCTTGGCTTGAGGATAAAACCCAGGAGGCAACTTCATATATACATCTTCATCGAGATGACAGTGCAAGAAAGCATTGTTTACGTCGAGCTGTTAAAGAGGCCATTATCGGACAGCAGCTACTGCCAATACACACCTAACGATAGTCATCTTCACTACTGGGGCGAAGGTTTCGTGATAGTCAATCCTTTCGACTTGGGTGAAGCCTTTGGCAACAAGACGAGCTTTGTACCTCCCAATAGTTCCATCAGAATGGTGTTTAATTTTGAACACCCATTTATAATCAACAACTCTCTTGTCAGTAGGAAGATGTGTTAGAGTCCATGTCTGATTGTGTTCAAGGGCAGTTATCTCCGTTTGCATTGCTGCGCGCCATAGCTCATCCTTGGAAGCTTGTGTATAGCTCGTAGGTTCTTTGTGTAATGAGATCAAGCCAAGAAAGTGAGCATGTGCAGAGGAACAATGCTCATATGTAATTTGTTTATCCATAGAATGAGGTGAACTAGTATTGAGTAATGCATTGCACTGGTAGTCTTTTAACCATCCAGGAGGTTTAAAATGTCTTTGAGATCTCCTCACAGGAGCTGTATCAATGGTTTGTGAACCAATATGTGAATCAATATTGTTACTGTGACTGTCCCGAGTATCATTTGTATTTGTGGCACTGTTACTCTCCCCTTCAACATGAATATTAATACATCAAATAACTGGTCAGCATTTGTATTATCAATTGAACCATAGATTACCTCATATGTAGCAACACTGGAAACCACTTCTGGAGAAGAATGAGGTACAGTTCTAGTCCAATTGGTCACCAAAGGAACCACTGATGATGAACCAGACTTTGCATCAGTAGGCTTCAACTGGAATGGAAAAATGTCCTCATAAAAGTGAACATCTCTGCTGACTAAAACCTTATGAGATGTAAGAAAATATACTTTATAAGCTTTCTTCCCATAAGGATAGCCCAATAAAATGCAAGGAGAAGCCCTGGGATCCAACTTGTCCTCGAACTTTGGCAGAGTGTGGACATAACATAAGCAACCAAAAACCCTCATGTGATCCAAAGATGGTGGAAAGCCAAAAAGGAGCTCAGATGGAGTCCTTCCATCAAGTAAAGGAGTAGGAGTCCTATTAAGAATGTAGGTTGCTGTGAGAACACAATCTCCCCAAAAAGACTTGGGAACATTTGCTTGAATCGTCAAAGCTCTAGCTACATCCAAGATGTGCCTATGCTTCCTCTCTACAACTCCATTTTGTTGAGGAGTATAGGCACAACTACTTTGATGTACACAACCTTTCATACTAAGAAAAGAACAAAGTTTTGTACTGAAAAATTCACCACCATTGTCACTCCTCAAGACTTTAATTTTCTTAGCAAACTGTGTGTCCACCATAGCAAAAAATTGAATCAGCAAATCTGCTATCTCAGATTTCTTTTTCATCAGATAGGTCCAAACACATCCAGATTTGTCATCAATAATTGTAAGAAAATACTGAGCACCACTCATTGTTTCAATAGGGAAAGGTCCCCTAACATCACAATGAATCATATAAAAAATATCTGTAGATATATGCTCACTTAAAGGAAACTTTAGTCTGCTTTTTTAGCCAAGAGGCATACCCCACAATAAACCCCTTTGGTCTTAACAGGTAAGTAAGGAATGTACTTAGACAAGAAAGTATGCATTCTCTCAAAAGACATGTGGCCCATTCTATGGTGCCATGTCTGAGCAGAAACCTTACTACTAACAACAGAATTCACCTTCTTATTATGACTCTGATCCTCAACTTGAAATAAGCCACCAGCCACTCTACCAATCTCCAAAACTGTCTTCCTTGCTGAGTCCTGGATAAAGCATTGGTCCTTATTAAAGATAACAGAATAGGAAGTATCTTTAACTAGTTTGCTGACAGATAGAAGGTTGTACTTGAACTCAGATGCAAACATAACATCATGTAAAACCAGACCAGGTCTCAGCTCATATGTGCCAGCAGAACTGACCACAATAGTATTCCCATCAGGTAAGCTAATGTGGCATTTTTTTGGCAGCTCATACACATTTTTCAACAGACTTTTATCACAAATAAAGTGGTCAGTGGCACCACTATCAACTATCCAGGAAGGCTTAACAAGAGAATGAAGAACAAGACTGCAAATACCTGCCATATGGCACTGCCCTTCCACTGTCTTAGCTGTTCCTTGTTGCTGCTGCTTAATCATGTTCCATATCTGGTTTACCTACTCAGTGGTAAAAGAGTTAGAGGAACTTGTAGATGAACTAACAACAGCCTACGAATTAGTACCAACAACAGGTTTTTGAGTAGCTTCAGCAGCATTAAGGGTGACATTATTTGCAGACTTGTTTTGGTTTTTCCCTTTGTAAAGCCTATGGCTTGGTGGATAGCCATTTAATTTGTAGCAGTGCTCCTTAGTATGCCCATTGAGTTGGCAATGAGTGCAGTAAGGTCTTTGCTTCACCCTTCCAACTGAATTTCCAGCAGAATTCCCAGCAGATCGTTGAAACTGATTTTGCTCTTTGTATGCAGATTCCTGGTGAGCATACATTGCTGATGCTTCAATAGAAACTGCCTTGGCTATATTCCTCTCAGCTTCATTAGTAGAGACCATATCATAAGCTACGTTGAGACTTGGCAGCTCTCTCAATGCAAGAATATGTGTCCTAATGTGTGTGAAGGCCTCATTAAGTCCTATCAGGAACTTGATGACTCTACCTTCCTCTTTCTCTTAATCATAAAAGGCCTTAGTCTCCTGACATTTCACACATCCATCAGTCACATCACACACCTTATATCTCCTCATTGAATCCAACTAGCTTCTCATGATAACCAGATACATCTTGGTCTCTCTGCATCAAGTTAGCAATCTCCTGCTAAATAGAAAACTTTCTAGAAACATTGGAGCCTCCATACTTTATATTAAGGCTCTTCCAAGCTATGGCTACATTTTCAGAGTGAAGAATCTGCCCAACAACATTCTTAGAAACTGAGTTGAGAATCCAAGTTATTATGACATTGTTGCAGCGCTTCCACCTAGCCTTCTGTTTCACTTCTATCGGCATCGGAATTTCTCCTTCGACATATTCGAGTTTATCGCGAGCAGATAGCGCGATCTCCATGGCCTTGCGCCAGAAGACAAAGTTTTGTTGTCCGGTCAAAACTTCACTAACGAGAGGATTTCCGTGAATGTCATTCTTATTGACAAAAAATGCATCATCGGAGACGTCTGGAGTAGGATCACTCGAGACAGTGTTCAATGGACTAGCCATTCCAGAATCAGACAAAGTAGACATCGCACAGCGAAAAAGTGAACTGAAAAGTGGAGAAAAACTTACGATTCAGTGTCTGATCACTACTCTGATACCATGTGGAATGTGAGCGATCCAATTTGGAGTCCAATCGGAGCAATCAAAGAAGATCGACGACGAACTGAATGGATTGATCGAACTAGGGTTTTGAATTGGGGAAGAAGAAACGTAAGGCAAGAATTTTCAGTATTTCATTAATTAGGAAAATACAGAGAAATATCTGTATTTATACAGATGAGAGTATTATACTCGAGACACTCAACTACACCATAAATACAAAACTACCCTGTAAGAATTCTATGTACAATAAAAACTTTTCACGAAAATCTGTTATGTGTCATATTAGATCCAAGACTCTTGGGGTGCTTCAATCAATTTTTTGTAGTTCGGGTGGGTGGCTGAGATGTTGATTCTAAGCTTGGGAAAGATTTATATGAACGCTGACATTTTTTTGGAGCACAAGGGTTTGAGATTCAAACATGTCAACATACTGATTTATAAATCAATTAACGGAATAATACTTACCTTGCCAACCTAATTGATGATGATTTGTAAGCTTTTCGATCTCTGTCTTTGAAGATTTAGATTCATCGATTCTTGGCGAGGATGGAGCAGCAGGGATGAAGATTCAGATTTCCTCGATTCTCGGCAAGGATGGTGTAGCAGGGACGGAAATACCCCTATTCGTTTGGTCGAAATATATTTAGATCGAACTTCACAATTTCAATTAAGTCCAAAATTTGAAAATTGACTGTCATTTGAAAATATAGATATGTAAAAGAGTGATAGTTGATTCTTTTCTTCTTTTTTAATCCAGAACGTCGGTCACTCCACCTATTGGACTAACAAATCGACCTTTTGCCTAAGCCTAATAATGTTTGTCAGTCATGCGAACACACTTTGTCTCCCCTTATCATCAGTGTGAACTGAGACGTGCTTCACTAACAAATTCACTTTCTTTCGCTCCTATCCTATAACGTCACGTGATTGACAAACAAAATTTTAATTTTTTTCTGACATCACTCACCGTCACTATCAAACTCACTTAAAGACTTAATAATAAAATTTGGGAATTGAACTATCATCTGCTATCAAATTACGATCTAAACTATCAGAAATAAAAATCAAAGGTCATATTAAAATTAAATGATAAAAAGGGTTATAAACTATCACATACTGTCAAATTACAATCCGAACTACCCAAAATGACAATCAAGGGTCAAATTATTTTTTAATAGACATGTTACAATTGACTAAAGCACACTTATACTATCAAAAAAAAGACTAAAGGATACTTAGAACTCTATCAATTGACGGTATCAGTTAGTGTTAAAATGATCAAATTAACATAAACACAAATGTTTTAATATATAATTAAAAAAATCTTCTAAGAATTTCTTGGTATATTATTAAAATTTGTAACTTTATTAATAAATATTTTGTGTTAAATTTAAAAAATCTAAAATAAAGAAAAAAATATAAGAAAATGTTTTAATTTATGAGTGCGGTTCGGGTACAAATCACACTTATAAATAAAAACTACAAACTCAATTTCAAGCTGACACGTGTCCCATTTAGTCGAAATCCCGAACAAACACACGGAGGGGTATTATAGTCATTCCACACAGAGGGGTATAAAAACTAATAATATTATTTTCAATTTAGTCCTCGAGTTGTTAATGATCAGACTTAAACTTGGAATGATCAGACTTAAAAAATAGCAGCGATCAGACTAAAAAAATAATGATCAGACTTAAAACAACAATGATGAGACTTACAAAACAATGATCACACTTAAAACAACAATGATCAGACTTAAAAAACAATGATCAGACTTAAAAAAAATAATGGTCAGACTTAAACCAGTAATGATCAGACATAAAAAACAATGATCAGACTTAAACCAGTAATGATCAGACTTAAAAACAACGATCAGACTTAAAAACAATGATAAGACTTAAACTAGTAATGATCAGACTTAAAAAACAATGATCCGACTTAAACCAGTAATGATCAGACTTAAAAAATAATGATCAAACTTAAAACAACAATGATCAGACTTAAAAAACAATGATCAGACTTAAACCAGTAATGATCAGACTTAAAAACCAATGATCAGACTTAAACCAGTAATGATCAGACTTAAAAAATAATTATCAGACTTAAAAAACAATGATCAGACTTAAAACAACAATGATAAGACTTAAAAAAACAATGATCTGACTTAAAAACAATGATCAGACTTAAAACAATAATGATCAGACTTAAAAAACAATGATCAGACTTAAACCAGTAATGATCAGACTTAAAAAACAATGAATAGACTTAAAACAACAATGATCAGACTTAAAAAATAATGATCAGACTTAAACCAGTAATGATCAGACTTAAAAAATAATGATCAGACGTAAAACAACAAGGATCAGACATAAAAAAACAATGATCAGACTTCAACTAGTAATGATCAGACTTAAAAAAACAATGATCAGACTTAAAACAAAAATGATCAGACTTAAAACTATTATGATCAGAGTTAAAACAACAATGATCAGACTTAAAACAATAATGTCAGCCTTTTTTTTATATGAAAAGGCAACATGCCTAACAAAACAACAGGGAGGACAGACCCATCAAAATGACAGATCAAACGATTCCAACACAATTCTTTGCTCTAACACAGTGAAGCCACTAGCGATAGAAACTAACACCAAAAACCAAACCGACTAAGAAAAATTGGTAGCAATCTCCTCCTTCATTTGCTGTGAAAAGCCTCCGTGCCAACTTGGCCCACCATAAAGCGGATCTTCTACCAACTTCAAAGAAACATTCAAGCTCAGGCCAAACCTTTCTTGGAGTAAGCTTTATTTCTGGGTCCTGCTACTCCAATCGTCTGTAATTCGTCTGCTGCTTGCCAAGGAAACACGCCACCTCTAGAAAAGGCATAAAAAGTACTTAAAGCTATGGAACACCCACTAGCTGGGAACATCCCGGACAATGAAACTATGCCAGAATAAGGACAGCCGGTTGCTCCACTTGGCCTCACATCCATGGGAGTGGGCGTACCCCTTGGACAGAAGCAACGGACGACGAACCCAAAGAAACCCCAAGAGCGGGATAGAAAAGGAAACAGAAAACTCTCGTAAGCGGATCCGCTTAGAGAGGTACAACAACGTAAAAGGAATAAGAAATTATAAATATTTATACACAAAAAACTAAGCCACAGCCCCCCTCTAACCCGCCCAACCACCACCCACCACCCACTGTCGGCACCGCTGCCCAAACTCACTTACACCTCCAACCACCCACTAGGCCCAAATCTGAGCCGACCAGCCTCACGAGGCATGAATCAGACCAGATTGATAGTGGGGTATGAAGGAAGAGAGGAGAGGGAAGAGGCCGGCGTTGCAGTGGAGAGGGACAAGGAGGAAAAGGAAGGGGCTGAGGGAGGAGGAGGAGAGGGTGGGTTTGCTGGGTTGAGAAGAGGTGGTGGAGAGAGGGAGAGACAAAGGAGAGAGAGAAGAAGAGGGGAATGATCAGACTTAAAACAGTAATGATCAGACTTAAAACAATAATGATCATACTTAAAACAACGATGATCAGACTTAAAACAATAATGATCAGACTTAAAACTATTATGATTAGACTAAAACTGTTATTGTAACAATGATCAGACTTAACCTATTACTGTAGCAAATGATCAGACTTAACACTGTTACTGTAGCAATTTTTAGGACGATTATACCCTCACGTCTATTATGTATTTATAAATACGTCCGTTTAAAAAAAAAGTATTTACAAAAAATGCCCCAAATTCTGATTGGTCGAAATATACACGTGGCAATATTTTTATGGGTTTATAGTTTTTATTTATAATTGTGGTTTGTATTTGATCCATTTTCTTAATTTATAAACTAAAAAAAATTATGTTTTGATTTATTTGGTCAATTTATAGCAATTGAAGAATATATTCGGGAGTACGAGCCCAATTTTAGTTTGGGTAAAATATATGCGTCTTAATTCCTCAATAACTGCCTACAGGGGTTGTGGATTGTTGGTTAAGGAATTCTTCATGGATCCTTACACTCCGGGTTTGAATCCTGAGGTCACCAATTTCCTCACAATTTTGTGAGATTTTCTTCCTTTTCCTTTCTCTCTTCCTCGTCCTGCCTTGCGCGTGGATGCTTCATACATCCCTCGTGGATGTGTGGATCCATAGTAAAGGTGGCGAACCTAGCCTGCCCTTCTTCAGAAGTAGAAAGATGTACCAGATGATTTCGGATCCGATCAAGATGCCTTGCTAGAGCTTCCAAGTTCAATATATATGTGTACTAGATGATAAGGCTATAGTCATATGCATTGTGATATTTTTAGTTGTTGAACCCCATTATCAAAAAATAATAATTTACTGACATCAATTGGCACCGTTAATTTATAAACTGATAAAATTATTTTTATATTCATTTGATCACTATAACATCAATTGGCACAGTTAATTGATGGAGTTATACGGTTCTGTTCGTAAATCGTAACATGTATATTAAAAAAAATTGAATTTGACCCTGAATTGTCATTTTAGATAGTTCAGACCGTAATTGACAGTAAGTGGTAGTTCATGACCCTCTTGTCATTTAATTTGAATTCGACCATTTGATTGTCATTTTTAATAGCTTGAACCATAATTTGACACTAGGGATAGTTCATGCCCTTTTTTTGTTATTTTCCCTAAAAATTTGAGTCATACAGTACTTTCTAAATTACTAACATAAAACCCGAAAGAATTTGAATGACTACACACTGTTATGCTGGAAAAAACACCAATCTACCCCCAATCCAAACTCAAATCACCCATATACACCAACTCAAACTCAAATCACCAATCTACCCCATTTTTTAATGATTCCGGTACGACACAAACCGGAATTAGGGTTTTGGATAATTCCGGTATGTCCTATACCGGAATTCGTAGAAATGTCTGATGTGGAACGATTCCGGTACGCCACGTCTCCGTTTTCCGAAGAGTCCCGGTTGGAAATAAACCGGAATTAGCCAAAAACCCTAATTTCGGTACGACACAAACCGGAATCATTAAAAAGTGGGGTAGATTGGTGATTTGAGTTTGAGTTGGTGTATATGGGTGATTTGAGTTTGAAATGGGGGTAGATTGGTGTTTTTTCCTGTTATGCTGCACTTTTTTATTACGCAATTCCTTATTATGCACTTTGGAATGTATTTTTGTCTAACAATCTAATTTTATGGAAATGCATTAATGAAAGAAAGTTTTGATAAATCGAACCTCTTTTCTTTAGAAAAATGCTCTACAAAAAATCAAACATTCAATGTCCAAATGCCCCATCAATGCACTTTTCTTTTCTATTTATTAACCACTAAAAGTAAAAATCACCCACCTTCACACGACACGTTATTTTTATTTTCTTCACACGACACTTTCCTGAATAGGACCCAAAAAAAGTATCAGTCCAATCTTTTCCCCTCGTAATGATTTCTCATGCGAAAATATGTGTTTGTTGGTACGTACTATGGAACTCGTCATGTCTAATGATACATTCTTCGCAGAAAGACCAGATGCGAAAAGGAGAATGAGTTTTACTCCATTGCAACAAATGCATAACTGCCATAAGAATGTTAGCATACTGCGCATCTGATGACGCGATTGATGAATACTTACGCTCAGTGGCGGATCCAGAGCTTCATCTGAGGGGGGTCCAAAAAATTTTTTTCGAACAACAAGGATATAAGTTGGATCCGGCAAATAAAAAAGTCCGCTAATGATTCGGCGATTTTTTTCTCGAACAACAAGAACAATAAGCTCCGCTAATGATCAACCAACCTTCTGAAGCTCATAAAGGTGTCATTCGATGTACATTGAAGATGATCTACATATGGATCGAAAACTAATTGAATGTTCTATAACTTTCATATTTAACTGAAGATGGAATTCGGAGGTTAAGCCGATAAAAACAACGACCAAAGATAGATGATTAATTAAAATTTGCCGAAATTTAGGGGGTCTGAGTCAATCTTCTTAAGCTCATAGATGCGTTATCCGGTGTCCGTTGAAGATGGTCCATATATGTATAGAAATCTGATTGAATGCTCTACAACTTTCATGTTTACTTAAAGATGATATTTGACGGTTAAGCTGATAAAACAGTCACCAAAGATGCATGATTGATTGAAATTAGCCGAAATTGAAGGGGTCCGAGCCAACCTTCGAAAGCTCATAGAGGCGTCATCCGGTGTCCGTTTAAGATGTTTTTTTATATAGGTAGAAAGATAATTGAATGTTCTATAATTTTTATGTTTACTCCAAGATGAAATTCAGATGTTAAGCTCACAAAAATAGTGACCGAAGATAGATGTTTGATCAAATTAAAAATATATATAACTTCATATATGTAAGTTTTTTTTATTATCAAAGTTGAGAGGGGTCCTGGGACCCCCAGGACCTAGCTGGAGCCGCCCCTGCTTACGCTTGAGTGAAATTACCCTTATGAGATCACTCTTTTTTTTGTGAATATAATTGAAATTCATTCAAAAAGAGTACCATCTACACAAACAAACTCCAGAAGACAGCAAAACATCTAAGAGAGCTAGACACAAAGAGCTCCCACACTACACCAGATTGCACATTATACGACTCTCTTTGCTCTAGTCGTATATGACAGAGTCGCATATGTCGGGTTATACGACAGTATTTTGGAATGATTGTCGTATAAGATACCCTTACGCGACATCCGCAATGCGACAAGTCATTCACTGTCGTATAAGGTAACCTTTGCGACATCACCATAAACGACAGCATAAAATGTGTCGCGTAAGTTGTCATATGCGACATCAGGTTAAGAGACACAGCTAACGATGTCTGGTAAGTTGTCATATGAGACATCATGTTAAGAGACACAGCTAACGATGTCTCTTAAGTTGTCATATGAGACATCATGTTAAGAGACACAAAAAAGGATGTCCCTTAAGTTGGACATGCTGACACACTGCTTTTTTGAATACATAATAAATTAATATGTAAGTAACATTTAGTGCATCGTACACATTGATTGGTCAACTACCGTTGTCTTATGCGACTCCATATGACAATCAGAGTCGCATAAAGGGAAGCACATTTAATGAAAAATCAGATGTCCTTGTACTTCGTCTCTCCCAATTCGACGGAAACATTCTAAATGTTTCTGAGTTCGAACCCCACCGCTGAGCACAAAAAATAGTAAGCTTTTTCTCTTTCATTTTAGTTCCCACTTGTTTTAATCTTCCATGTTGATCATGTTAGTTTATATGTATGTATGTTGGTTGAGAAACATGTTACTTCTTTGTATTTTCTAGGCACTAATGGATAAAAGTTGGATTGAAATGGAAAGAGGTTCTAAAGCTTACTATGAAGGGATTCTAAATTTTATTGAATTTGTAAAGGAAAATAGGGGTGGTCACCCTACGCATATATGCCCGTGTAGATGTTGTAAGTTGCGCAATGTACCTAAGATTGCGTTGGATGAAATCAGAGTACACTTGATATATTATGGGATGAAGCGAGACTGTATCATATGGACATCACATGGTGAAGTTGATGATAGACCGTCATTGTATACACAGAGGCGTGAATACCTTATATTGCAAAGGAATGAAGAATCAAGTTCTCAGTACTCTAGTGCCAACCATTATGTAAATCCCACTATGGAAACGTTGGATGATGCTTTTCCATTTCGAGAAAACTTTGAGACCGGCGTAGATGATGATGATATGATGAATGAGGACAATAATGATCCTTTTGGGAAGGAGGCTTATGATAAGTATCATAAGCTTGTAGCTGAAGCCCAAACTCCTAAATACAGTGGTAGCGACATAACTGTTTTAGAGGCTATTTTAAAAGCAATGCAAGTGAAGGTTGCCAATAGATGGTCGGATAAGAGTTTCAATGATCATCTACGACTGTGTAAAGAAATACTTCCTCGGGATAACAACTTCCCTAGTTATCGAGACGTGAAAAATCTTTTGAGGAACCTGGGTTTGGGTTACGCGACTATACATGCATGCGAGCATGGTTGTATGTTGTTCTACAAAGAATATAAAAATCTTCAAAATTGTCTCGTGTGTAATAAAGCGAGATATGACGATGATACACATTCCAAAACTCCAAAGAAGGTGGTTAAATACTTTCCTTTGACTCCAAGACTACAACGTCTGTACATGTCACCACATATTGCAAAGGAAATGCGATGACATGACAAAAGAGATATTGGTAAAGGTAAATATCTGAGACACCCCGCAGATGGAGATACATGGCAAAAGTTTAACATGGAATTCCCAGATTTTGCAAGTGAGGTTTGAAATGTTCGTCTTGGTTTATCAACTGATGGGTTTAACCCTTTTGGGGCATCGGGGTTATCGCACAGCACTTGGCCTGTCGTGGTCATTCCTTATAATTTGCCACTGTCGATGTGCATGAGAAAGGAGTTCAACATTCTCACTTTATTGATATCTGGTCCTAAATCTCCTGGAAAGTGTCTAAACATATTCATGAGACCATTAATCGATGAGTTGAAGATGTTATGGGAATTTGAGGTTCTCACTTATGATCGTCACGATGGATCTTCATTATGATGAAAGCAGCAGTAATGTGGACCATTAGTGACTTTCCGGGGTTGGGTATGCTCGGTGGCCTGAAGACTAAAGGCTATAAAGCTTGTCCATTATGTTTGGATGAAATTGATGCTAACCATTTATGTGGTAGAATGGCATACCAAGGGCACCGTAGGTGGCTTCCAAGTACTCACCATTGGAGAAATGCTGCAACCAAGTTTAATGGTCAAGTTGCGCTGAGGGATGCCCCTTCATCCCTTTCGGGTTCACAAATTTTATATGAGATACATTGTCATGAATTTCCGACACTTAGCTTACATCAAAAGTTCAAGGCTAGAGGCACTTCAGAGAGGCTCTGTTGGACACACAAGACTATTTTTTATGAATTGCCCTATTGGGAAACATTTAGTCACCCATATTAACTCGATGTCATGCACATTGAAAAGAATGTGTTTGATAACATAATCGGCACCACACTTGGACTTGAGGGAAAAACAAAGGATGATTCAAAGGCACGTGCAGCCTTGCAAAAACAAGGTGTACGTAAGCATTTATGGCAAAAGTTCACCGGATCATCTTCAAGGAAAGAGAAAGTGTCTCAAGCAACATACACCGTGTTGCCTAATGAAAAGGTTGAAATACTTGAGATGATGAGAGATGCAAAATATCCACTCGGTTACGCCGGATGTTTGAAAAATAAGATTAATGTTGGTGACAAAAAGTTTATTGGGCTTAAGACACATGATTGTCATGTCAAGCTACAACGCCTACTGCCTGTTGTTATTCGACCCTACTTGCCTAATACTGTACTAGACCCATTGATCTCATTATCCATATGGTTCCAAAAGTTATGTTGTAGAGAGTTGAAGAAGCTGGATGTTATACAGATGAAGACGGATATAGTGATAATCCTATGTAAGTTGGAACAAATTTTTCCTCCAGCTTTCTTCACCATAATGGTACATCTCTAGATTCATCTTCCAGATCTAGTATTACTAAATAGTCATGTACATTATAATTGGATGTACCATATGGAAAGGTATGCGTGCCCAAATAATTTATATATTTTGATATTATATAAGTAATTATATGAGCTAATACTTGTTTTACAGGCAGCTAGGTGAGTATAAGAAATACGTCAGAAACACACGTTACCCGGAGGGATGCATCGCTGAGCAGTACATTGCGCACGAGTGTGTGACATATTGTAGATTGTACATGGATGATACTAATGCTGCACCAATAAATGTTGAATCTGTGGGGCAAGCCTTTAAGTTGTCAGTTGTATCTGACCTTATTAAACTACTTGGACATCTTCGTAGAGTAAAACTCAGTAAGACAGAAATAGCCACTGCTCACTGGCATGTGGTGGAAAGTTGTTCTGAAGTAAGCCATTACTATAATTCACATAAGGATGGATACTGGGTTGAATGTCTTGACAGTAGCTATGATGAATATGTTAAAAACTTTCATAGATACTTTCTTGGTTGGGTACGCATAAATACTTTATTTGTGGAACTTAATTTTATTATAGTTACTCATATATTACACTAACGATCTATCTTGTTTGTCGCAGGTGCATGAACTCCAAAATGCTGGAGATGATTACTATAAACCGGAAGTTCACAACTTAGCGTTTCGCCCTCAAACACATGCTTGTTACTCACAATGTCATGTAAACGGCGTAAAATTTCTCATTTATGATCGCGATTGCAAGTTAAAAACACAGAATAGTGGAGTGATGGTTAAAACTAGTGAGTATTACTATTATGTTTAAATCTAAATGGAGTGAAAGCATTTTCTTGAGAATGCAATTTAATTTTATGTGTTTATTGATGTTTTGATGAGTCGAATTCTTGAATCGTTCATCTCTCCATTTACGAAGAGTTTTGGTCCATTCCCGGTGCTAATTTAGTGTTCATTGACCCTTATTCTTACGTTTCAGGTTAAAAGCAGCTATCCTCTGATGGCAAGGCTTACAGATCAAAACCTCAAGAAAAACCGAGCTTTTGGAGCAAAAAGTACCCAGGATGAGATCCAGCCGGCCGACTCAAATATTGGCCTTAAGATGAGCCACCCGGTTGGATTTGAATTCAAGAAGATCAAAAGTTCCGAGGTACTGAGCCGGCCGGCTCAACTGTGCCTACAAATCCAACCGGCCGGCTCCCAAGCTCAGAGAATTCAAGCAAACTTCCCCTGATCGAACCGCCCGGCTCAATTATGCTCACCAATCTGAACCGGCCGGCTCAAATGCTCAGAAAGTCCAAGGAAGCTTTCCCCTGCGCGAACCGGCCGACTGGAATTCCTTCATACCAGTTGAGCCGGCCGGTTGGATCATCAAGACTGGATTTTTACTATTTTGCTATAAATAGAAACTTAGGGTTTCTGAACAAGGGGGGACTTTTCTGGGGATTTTCAAGGGAGATTTTTGGGGTATTTGGAGCAGTTTTCTTGGAAAAGAAGCCAAAGATTTTGGAGTCATCAACAACACGAAGATAGGATCATCTAGTGTTATTGGATCTCCATATTGGTTCTAGATTTCTAAACTCACTTTTCCATATGAGTTTTTGCACTTTTATTGTTGATTTTGCTTGTAAACTCACCATGAGTGAGTAGTGACCTTGGTTGGGGATCTATGACTCCCCTAGACATGTTTGTGACATTGTAAATACTATGGTTGCTATTGATGAATGATTTGCACATGATTCTTCTTCATTTGAACTTAATGTTTAGAGTTGCCCGTAAGGTGTTTGTGACATGTCCTCATTGGGAACTGTGCTTGATCTCATGTTTGATGTAACTTGCGTTGAAAAGCATGATTTCAAATGAACTAAATGAAGAAGCATTAGGATTTGGTGTTAGTTGGATGACACTTTTAACCTAATGAGAATGGCTTGAACCTAACAAGAGTATGATTATCTAGTCAATAGAGCGTGAGGGTGAGGCTAGACACTCATACTCTATAGTGCCAATAGAGCGTGAGTGTGAGGCATTATGCGAGATGCAACCTCTTTATACTAAGTTGGAGCGTGAGTTGAACTTAGCATTAATGTTGCATGGCTAGATTCTAAGTACGAGCATGTGATTTCATCAATAGCGTCCCATTTTACCGTCACAATAATTGTTTAGGTGGAGAAATAGATCCCTAGTCATCTTTTAATTGATTGTTAACTCTTTTTGTTGATCAAACCTCCATTTTGGATAGTAAAATTCTGCTATCACCCTTTTTGAAGGAACAAAACCTCCCCAAACCATAGACAATCTAGTTATATCTTTGGCATCATTAGTTTAATCACCTATCTTTTGGGTTCGACCTCGGATCTCCCGAGTCAATATAAATGTTTTGATTAATCGTGACTTAGCAATAGTGTTCGAATTCCATTTGAATATTTCCGCTATATCCGCAACCGATCAAATGGCGCCGTTGCCGGGGATAGGTTAATTAACTAGGTGCTAATAGATTGTTTAGTTTGTCTAATTTCCCTTGCTTGATAGTTATTGCTTGTTTTGAGCTTAATTGTGTTAATTTCTATTGCCTTTCATTGCTAAGAATTTCTTTTGTTCTCGCAGGCACTTGAATGAACACAAGATTTAAGGGGCAAAAGCACGTAGTGATTGGATCAACTTCAAGCACTTCTCACCCTTCTCAACCAACCGCTAAGAGAGGAAGAGGTAGACCTCGCAAGAATCCTCCTCCTCTTGCTCCTATTGTTCCTCCGGCTTTCCAAGGCCCAAGACCTCGACCACCTCCACTCCTAAACCCACTACATTATTTGCCACCGGGATTTGGAATGGAAGATGAGATAGAGAACCCTCCCGTTCCTCAAGGAAATAACAGAAATTATAGAATGGAAGACGGGGAGGAGAATCCTCCCGCTAGACGGAACAATGTTGATGATCAAAATCCTATACGGAATCCTCCCGCCCCTCAAAGGAATCTCAGAAATTATAGATATGATGACGAGGATGATGAGAGACCCGTTAGGGATTATATGACTCCTACTCTTGAAGGGAATGGCTCGGCTATTGTGTCTCCGGATGAAGATGCATTTGATTTTGATGTGAAGTCCTCCTTAGTCCATATGGTGACCCATGATCAATACCACGGAGTTGGGAATCCTTCTACCCATTTGGCTAACTTCTAAGAATATTGCCGTACGTACAAGCCGAGAGATGTGCCCGTGGAATATGTGTACTTAAAGCTCTTTCTGTCCTCACTATACGGAGATGCAAAAGAATGGTTACAAAACCAAGAGTCGGGATCTTTTAGGACGTGGAACGAGCTAGCAAACGCCTTTCTCTCTAAATTCTTTCCACCATCAAGGACAAAGAAATTCACTGACTTTATATTGACGTTCTCTCAAAGGGATAATGAGCTATTCCATCAATCCTATGATCGGTTCAAGCACTATTTGAGGGAATGCCCTCACCATAACTTTCGAAGAGCGGACCTTATGAGATACTTCTATCTAGGCATGAGCAAGGAAGCCAAAGGCCAAATGGACACGGCTAGTGGCGGTGCAATCATGGATTTACCGGCAAGCCAAGGATTGAAAGTCATAGAGAAGATCGCCACAAATTCCGATAGATATCAAGGAGTCGATCACAAGAAAATGGCTAAGTCTAGAGAGGATTCTTCCAATTATGCGACTAAAGATCAATTTAGTGATTTGGCAAAGAAGATGGAGACCATGATAAGCATGGTAAATGCTTTGGAGGTGTGTAAACCGAAGAATGAAAGAGAGAAGAATCCGGTCCAACAACCTTGTTTCATATGCTCTAGTACGAGGCATTCTACGAAAGCTTGTCCCGATGGGAGATATGAAGATGATGATGACGGGTATGAAGAATCCCACTATGTAAATCAACAAAGAAATTATGCTCAAAATTCTAATCCCATCACAAGAAATTATGAGCCTCCGCAAAGAAGGATGGCCAATGACTCCAATTTTACTCCTAAGCCTCAAGGGCAAAACAACTATCAAGGGAATTACCAAAGACAAGGATATGACTCCAACCAAAATCAAGGGCAGAATTCTTATTCTACTCAAGGTCAAGGTTCCACCCAAAACTCTCAATATTCTCAAGGGAACTCTCAAAGGCCTTATCAAGCCAAATCTCCTATGAATGATCAAGGGAATTCTCATCAACAAGGGCAAGCTTCTTCCAATGCTCAAGATAATCCTATGATGGCTATGATGGCACAAATGTTTGAAAGTCAAAAAGAGACCAACAAGAAGATGGAGGAATTAGTTGCCACCGGGATTTGGAATGGAAGATGAGATAGAGAACCCTCCCGTTCCTCAAGGAAATAACAGAAATTATAGAATGGAAGACGGGGAGGAGAATCCTCCCGCTAGACGGAACAATGTTGATGATCAAAATCCTATACGGAATCCTCCCGCCCCTCAAAGGAATCTCAGAAATTATAGATATGATGACGAGGATGATGAGAGACCCATTGGGGATTATATGACTCCTACTCTTGAAGGGAATGGCTCGGCTATTGTGTCTCCGGATGAAGATGCATTTGATTTTGATGTGAAGTCCTCCTTAGTCCATATGGTGACCCATGATCAATACCACGGAGTTGGGAATCCTTCTATCCATTTGGCTAACTTCTAAGAATATTGTCGTACGTACAAGCCGAGAGATGTGCCCGTGGAATATGTGTACTTAAAGCTCTTTCCGTCCTCACTATACGGAGATGCAAAAGAATGGTTAGAAAACCAAGAGCCGGGATCTTTTAGGACGTGGAACAAGCTAGCAAACGCCTTTCTCTCTAAATTCTTTCCACCATCAAGGACATAGAAATTCACTGACTTTATATTGACGTTCTCTCAAAGGGATAATGAGTTATTCCATCAAGCCTATGATCGGTTCAAGCACTATTTGAGGGAATGCCCTCACCATAACTTTCGAAGAGCGGACCTTATGAGATACTTCTATCTAGGCATGAGCAAGGAAGCCAAAGGCCAAATGGACACGGCTAGTGGCGGTGCAATCATGGATTTACCGGCAAGCCAAGGATTTAAAGACATAGAGAAGATCGCCACAAATTCCGATAGATATCAAGGAGTCGATCACAAGAAAATGGCTAAGTCTAGAGAGGATTCTTCCAATTATGCGACTAAAGATCAATTTAGTGATTTGGAAAAGAAGATGGAGACCATGATAAGCATGGTAAATGCTTTGGTGGTGTGTAAACCGAAGAATGAAAGAGAGAAGAATCCGGTCCAACAACCTTGTTTCATATGCTCTAGTACGAGGCATTCTACGAAAGCTTGTCCCGATGGGAGATATGAAGATGATGATGACGGGTATGAAGAATCCCACTATGTAAATCAACAAAGAAATTATGCTCAAAATTCTAATCCCATCACAAGAAATTATGAGCCTCCGCAAAGAAGGATGGCCAATGACTCCAATTTTACTCCTAAGCCTCAAGGGCAAAACAACTATCAAGGGAATTACCAAAGACAAGGATATGACTCCAACCAAAATCAAGGGCAGAATTCTTATTCTACTCAAGGTCAAGGTTCCACCCAAAACTCTCAATATTCTCAAGGGAACTCTCAAAGGCCATATCAAGCCAAATCTCCTATGAATGATCAAGGGAATTCTCATCAACAAGGGCAAGCTTCTTCCAATGCTCAAGATAATCCTATGATGGCTATGATGGCACAAATGTTTGAAAGTCAAAAAGAGACCAACAAGAAGATGGAGGAATTAGTTGCCACCGGGATTTGGAATGGAAGATGAGATAGAGAACCCTCCCGTTCCTCAAGGAAATAACAGAAATTATAGAATGGAAGACGGGGAGGAGAATCCTCCCGCTAGACGGAACAATGTTGATGATCAAAATCCTATACGGAATCCTCCCGCCCCTCAAAGGAATCTCAGAAATTATAGATATGATGTCGAGGATGATGAGAGACCCATTGGGGATTATATGACTCCTACTCTTGAAGGGAATGGCTCGGCTATTGTGTCTCCGGATGAAGATGCATTTGATTTTGATGTGAAGTCCTCCTTAGTCCATATGGTGACCCATGATCAATACCACGGAGTTGGGAATCCTTCTATCCATTTGGCTAACTTCTAAGAATATTGTCGTACGTACAAGCCGAGAGATGTGCCCGTGGAATATGTGTACTTAAAGCTCTTTCCGTCCTCACTATACGGAGATGCAAAAGAATGGTTACAAAACCAAGAGCCGGGATCTTTTAGGACGTGGAACAAGCTAGCAAATGCCTTTCTCTCTAAATTCTTTCCACCATCAAGGACATAGAAATTCACTGACTTTATATTGACGTTCTCTCAAAGGGATAATGAGCTATTCCATCAAGCCTATGATCGGTTCAAGCACTATTTGAGGGAATGCCCTCACCATAACTTTCGAAGAGCGGACCTTATGAGATACTTCTATCTAGGCATGAGCAAGGAAGCCAAAGGCCAAATGGACACGGCTAGTGGCGGTGCAATCATGGATTTACCGGCAAGCCAAGGATTTAAAGTCATAGAGAAGATCGCCACAAATTCAGATAGATATCAAGGAGTCGATCACAAGAAAATGGCTAAGTCTAGAGAGGATTCTTCCAATTATGCGACTAAAGATCAATTTAGTGATTTGGCAAAGAAGATGGAGACCATGATAAGCATGGTAAATGCTTTGGAGGTGTCTAAACCGAAGAATGAAAGAGAGAAGAATCCGGTCCAACAACCTTGTTTCATATGCTCTAGTACGAGGCATTCTACGAAAGCTTGTCCCGATGGGAGATATGAAGATGATGATGACGGGTATGAAGAATCCCACTATGTAAATCAACAAAGAAATTATGCTCAAAATTCTAATCCCATCACAAGAAATTATGAGCCTCCGCAAAGAAGGATGGCCAATGACTCCAATTTTACTCCTAAGCCTCAAGGGCAAAACAACTATCAAGGGAATTACCAAAGACAAGGATAGGACTCCAACCAAAATCAAGGGCAGAATTCTTATTCTACTCAAGGTCAAGGTTCCACCCAAAACTCTCAATATTCTCAAGGGAACTCTCAAAGGCCTTATCAAGCCAAATCTCCTATGAATGATCAAGGGAATTCTCATCAACAAGGGCAAGCTTCTTCCAATGCTCAAGATAATCCTATGATGGCTATGATGGCACAAATGTTTGAAAGTTAAAAAGAGACCAACAAGAAGATGGAGGAATTAGTTGCCACCGGGATTTGGAATGGAAGATGAGATAGAGAACCCTCCCGTTCCTCAAGGAAATAACAGAAATTATAGAATGGAAGACGGGGAGGAGAATCCTCCCGCTAGACGGAACAATGTTGATGATCAAAATCCTATACGAAATCCTCCCGCCCCTCAAAGGAATCTCAGAAATTATAGATATGATGACGAGGATGATGAGAGACCCGTTGGGGATTATATGACTCCTACTCTTGAAGGGAATGGCTCGGCTATTGTGTCTCCGGATGAAGATGCATTTGATTTTGATGTGAAGTCCTCCTTAGTCCATATGGTGACCCATGATCAATACCACGGAGTTGGGAATCCTTCTATCCATTTGGCTAACTTCTAAGAATATTGTCGTACGTACAAGCCGAGAGATGTGCACGTGGAATATGTGTACTTAAAGCTCTTTCCGTCCTCACTATACGGAGATGCAAAAGAATGGTTACAAAACCAAGAGCCGGGATCTTTTAGGATGTGGAACAAGCTAGCAAACGCCTTTCTCTCTAAATTCTTTCCACCATCAAGGACATAGAAATTCACTGACTTTATATTGACGTTCTCTCAAAGGGATAATGAGCTATTCCATCAAGCCTATGATCGGTTCAAGCACTATTTGAGGGAATGCCCTCACCATAACTTTCGAAGAGCGGACCTTATGAGATACTTCTATCTAGGCATGAGCAAGGAAGCCAAAGGCCAAATGGACACGGCTAGTGGCGGTGCAATCATGGATTTACCGGCAAGCCAAGGATTTAAAGTCATAGAGAAGATCGCCACAAATTTCGATAGATATCAAGGAGTCGATCACAAGAAAATGGCTAAGTCTAGAGAGGATTCTTCCAATTATGCGACTAAAGATCAATTTAGTGATTTGGCAAAGAAGATGGAGACCATGATAAGCATGGTAAATGCTTTGGAGGTGTCTAAACCGAAGAATGAACGAGAGAAGAATCCGGTCCAACAACCTTGTTTCATATGCTCTAGTACGAGGCATTCTACGAAAGCTTGTCCCGATGGGAGATATGAAGATGATGATGACGGGTATGAAGAATCCCACTATGTAAATCAACAAAGAAATTATGCTCAAAATTCTAATCCCATCACAAGAAATTATGAGCCTCCGCAAAGAAGAATGGCCAATGACTCTAATTTTACTCCTAAGCCTCTAGGGCAAAACAACTATCAAGGGAATTACCAAAGACAAGGATATGACTCCAATCAAAATCAAGGGCAGAATTCTTATTCTACTCAAGGTCAAGGTTCCACCCAAAACTCTCAATATTCTCAAGGGAACTCTCAAAGGCCTTATCAAGCCAAATATCCTATGAATGATCAAGGGAATTCTCATCAACAAGGGCAAGCTTCTTCCAATGCTCAAGATAATCCTATGATGGCTATGATGGCACAAATGCTTGAAAGCCAAAAAGAGACCAACAAGAAGATGGAGGAATTAGTGGCCGAAAATATAAGGCTTGCTAAAGAAAATTCTCATATGAAGCAAAGTGGGAGGCTCCCTTATCAACCGGATGTGAATTCCCTAGAACATATCGATGCCATCACATTGAAAAGTGGAAAGGTTTTGCCTACCCCTCAAGGAAAATCGAATCTTAATGACAAGGAGATGGAAGAAGGAGTTGCCAACGAAAATTCTAAAGTTGAACTTCAAACTCCCACGGAGGAAGATAAAAAAGAAGAAGAGCCGGGTTTGATGAGGAAATATGTGCCAATGGTCCCCTTTCCTCAAAGTCTCAACAAGAGCAAGCTAGATGCTCACTTCCAACGATTTGTGGAAATGCTAAAAAAGTTGTACGTCACTCTTCCATTCCATGAGGTAATCACTCAAAACCTTACATATGCAAAATTCTTAAAAGATATTGTGTCTAATCGTAGGGTTATTGAGGAATCCAGCATGGTAGCCTTGAATGTTGAGTGTAGTGCTATTGTTCAAAGTCGAATGCCTAAAAAGATGCAAGATAATGGGTCATTTTCTATTCCTAGCTCTTTAGGAAAGATTGAAATCGATAGAGCATTGTGTGACTTGGGAGCAAGCATTTCTTTAATTCCCTATTCTTTGTTTGAGCAAATTGATGTGGGTGAACTCCATCCTACTACTATTTCATTGAAACTAGCCGATAGAAGTTCTAGAATCCCTAGGGGAGTTCTTAGGGATGTACCTATTAGAGTTGGTAAATTCTTTATTCCCGTAGACTTCTATGTGCTAGAAATGGATGTTGAGCAAGAAATGCCCGTTATTCTTGGTAGACCTTTTCTTAACACCGTTGAGGCAGTCATTAGATGTGGAGAAGGGTCTATTGAATTGAAGATAGGGGATGAAAAGTTGAAATTTTTTCTGAAAAATGCCATGAAAGCTCCCACTTCATCTTTTGAATGCAATTTGCTTGATATATCTTGTGAAAATCTTGAGCTAACATCTTTTGAAAGCGAAGTCATGGAGTTAGATGACTCTAGTATGCTTTTTACCTCACTAATGGATATAGAAGATGAGGAAATGTGTGACTTGACTTTGGCCGAAAAAGAACAATTATTGGATGCTCACGAAGGTGAAGGAGACCAAATGCCGAGAGGTAAGGAATTCGAAGGAGAGTTAAAACCTCTACCTTTGAATCTCAGGTATGAGTTTCTTGGGTCTAATTCTACGCATCCGGTTATAGTTGGTGCAACCTTGAATGAGCATGAAACGTCCAAACTTTTGCATGTCTTGAAAAATAATAGAAAAGCTTTGGGGAACTCTATTGATGATCTTAAGGGAATTAGCCCTTCATTATGCATGCATAGGATAAATGTTGACGAGAATGCAAAACCTTCTAGGGAGTTTCTAAGGAGATTGAACCCTAACCTTAGCAAAGTTGTCTTTAAAGAAATTACTAAGCTAAGAGATGCGGGAATCATTTATTCGGTCCCGGATTCGGAATGGGTAAGCCCCATCCATGTCGTCCCCAAAAAGGGAGGACTTACGGTTGTGCAAAACGATAAGGGAGAGTTAGTCCCTACAAGAACCGTAAATGGATGGAGGATATGCATCGATTATAGAAAATTGAACAAAGCAACTAAGAAAGATCATTTCCCCATTCCTTTTATTGATCAAATGCTTGAGAGACTTGCCGAACATGAATATTTTTGTTTCCTAGATGGTTATAGCGGATTTCATCAAATTCCCATTTTGCCGAATGACCAAGGAAAAACTACATTTATATGTCCATATGGAACTTTTGCATTTAGACGCATGCCCTTTGGTCTATGCAATGCACCAGGAACTTTTCAAAGATGCATGATGTCTATCTTTAGTGATTACATTGAGAAATGCATGGAAGTTTTCATGGACGATTTCTCTATCCATGGAACTTCATTTGATGATTGTTTAACTAACCTTTCTCATGTTCTTGCTAGGTGCATTGAAACCGGTTAGTGCTAAATTAGGAGAAATGCCATTTCATGGTTCAAGAAAGAATCGTGCTAGGACATTTGGTGTCTAGAAGAGGTGTGGAAGTTGATAAAGCAAAAGTTCAAGTTATTGAGCAACTACCACCACCAAAAGATCAAAAGGAAGTTAGAAGTTTTCTAGGGCATGCCGGTTTTTACCGGAGATTTATTAAGGACTTCTCGAAGATTGCCAAGCCGCTAACCCACCTCCTATGCAATGATGTGCAATTCCACTATGATAAAGATTGCTTAGAAGCATTTGAAAAGCTCAAGAAAGCTCTTGTATCGGCACCCATAGTGCAACCACCGAATTGGAACCTTCCATTCGAGCTTATGTGCGATGCGAGCGACTATGCTATTGGAGCTGTTTTGGGGCAAAGAGTGGATAAGAGACTCCATGTAGTCTACTATGTGAGCAAGGTGCTATATAGTGCTCAATTGAATTACACCACCACCGAGAAAGAGTTGCTAGCCATGGTGTATGCCTTTGAAAAATTCAGAGCATATCTTGTTGGGTCTAAGACGATTGTCTACACTGATCACGCCGCTATTAAGTATTTGATAGCGAAGAAAGATGCAAAACCAAGACTTATTCGCTGGATTCTTCTTTTGCAAGAGTTCAATATTGAGATCAAAGACAAGGAATGGGTCAAAAATGTAGTAGCAGATCATCTCTCGAGAATTGACCTTTACGCTACAAAATGGTTCTCAACGCCTATACGAGACTCTTTTATCGGAGAATATTTGCTAAGTGTCAAAGATGATGCCCCATGGTACGCGGATTATGTGAACTACTTGACGTGCAGAATTCTTCCGGGTGACTTCGATCATAATCAAAAGAGGAAGTTCTTGCACGACATTTCGAGGTACTATTGGGATGACCCGTTCTTGTACAAGCTATGCGCAGATGGAATTTATAGAAAGTGTGTGACCAAAGAAGACACAAAAGGAATTATAGCTTGTTGCCACTCTTCTTCTTATGGTGGGCACGGTTCTGCTTTGAAGACCACAGCTAAGGTTCTTCAATCGGGGGTTTATTGGCCCAATATGTTCAAGGATACGTATGAGTTCGTTAAGGCTTGTAATGAATGTCAACGAATGGGCAACATTGCTAGAAGGGATGAAATGCCTCAGAAAGGCATATTAGAGGTTGAGGTATTCGATGTATGGGGCGTAGATTTCATGGGACCTCTACCATCGTCACAAGGGAACAGCTTTATTCTAGTAGCGGTGGACTACGTTTCTAAATGGGTTGAGGCCATAGCTTCCCCGTCTTGTGATGCTAAGGTGGTAATCAAGATGTTTAAAAAGATTATCTTCCCAAGATTCGGGGTCCCAAGAGCGGTGATAAGCGACAATGGTTCCCACTTCAAAGAAAGAGGATTTGAGTCTATGCTTAAGAAATATGGGATTTTCCATAGGTGTTCTACTCCATATCATCCCAAAGCAAATGGTCAAGTCGAGGTATCAAACTGCGAGATAAAAAATATTTTGACAAAGACAGTTGGGAAGTCAAAGAAAGATTGGGCGCTGAAGCTTGATGATGCATTATGGGCATATAGAACCGCTTTCAAGACGCCAATCGGAATGTCCCCATACCGGTTAGTATATGGCAAATCTTGTCATCTTCCAGTGGAGCTTGAGTACAAAGCCATGTGGGCCATCAAAGAGCTCAATTTCGACACGAAAGCTTCAGGAGAGAAAAGACTCCTTCAATTGGATGAGCTAGAAGAAATCAGGTTGGACTCCTACGAAAGTTCATAGATTTATAAGGAGAGAACTCAGAAGTGGCACGATAAACTCATTATTAAGAAGGAGTACTCGTAAGGAGATAACGTCTTGCTGTTCAACTCAAGGTACAAGTTGTTTCCCGGGAAGTTCAAGTCTAAGTGGTCTGGACCGTACAGAATTCATAAAGTTTTCAATGATGGCCACCTAGAGCTAATTGGCAACGAAGGGAATGTATTCAAAGCAAATGGGCAGAGAGTCAAAATCTATCATGCTGACCATGGAAACCAAAACATTTTGGAAGCACCCTCTTGAATGCTATGTGCAAAGCCGCTAGAGAAGGGATCCCGCTCGGGACTTCTCTTAGTGTGCTTCTCTACATATCAAACTTCGGCTCGGTCTTTGCCAAGACGTTAAACTAGGCCCTCTCGAGAGGTAACCCGTTGTAAGTGTTCATTTCCGTGCCAATATTTTGCTTGCTTGGTGTATTTTGAGAGCCAGCCTTCTATGAGCATTTGAGCCGGCCGGCTCGTTCCCTGCCTTGTAATCCAACCGGCCGGCTCAAGCCCATTTTCATTCTCTCATAATCTCTGACCTCCTGAGCCGGCCAGCTCAAACATGCCTTATAATCCCAACCGGCCGGCTCAAAAGTTCATTTCAGCAACCAGATTTCTTTGACACCCTGAGCCGGCCGACTCGAACTTGCCATACAAATCCAACCGGCCGGCTCAATTCCGGTTTTGATCGCCTAAAAATCACTTAGCCTTTGAGCCGGCCATCTCAACTTTTTGCCTTTGAAACCAACCGGCCGGCTCAAATGTCATTTTTCATCACTTGAATCTTCTGAGCATTTGAGCCGGCCAACTCAATTTTTGCCTCTAACCCCCAACCGGTCGGCTCAATTCCCATCTGATTAGCTCAATTCTAGTCGGTTTAAAAAAAATCTAATTGGCTCAATTCTGATTGGCTAGGTTCAAATTTTCCAATCTAATCGGCTCAATGCAAAACTTCTCAACTCTAATTGGCTAAATTCTAATTTTGCCCTACATCTCAAACCTAAATCTCAAACTCAATTGCAATTTTGCCCTAAATCACAACACACAACTCAACCCTCACTCCATCACCACCATCATCCCCCGGTCCATCCGACCCTCCTCCATCCGAGAGCATACCGCCTTCTAGTGCGGATTGGACTTCACAGTTTGAGAGGCTTTCTGCGGATGTTGCCGATATGAGGATTGGGATGAGTCGCTTAGAGGAGTTTACTCATCGAGAATCCCAGTTTCATCGTCAGGAGGCTCAGTGGGTGCGCACTACTCTCACTTCCATCATCCAGAACATGTCTGCTCCATCCAGCAGTGCTAGTGCTCCTCCACCTCCATCATTCGACTACACTCATCCTCCATATGCCCCTGCTCGGTCCCTTCCTATACCCCTGCACCATATCATGCCCATCCACCTCCCTATGACTCTGCCCCATACCAGGATCAGTTTGCAAGCCCAGACGATGATGCTCCATTTTGAGGCTTGCCCGGTGATATTATTTACATTTTGTGGCTATTTGAATTTGCACCTCTATTCCTAGGAACTTTGTGATGTGTTTGACTTGCTATATTTTGATGTTTTGGATGTTAAAGTCGCCGTGGTGCGCATTTTGGTTGTATGACTTCTAATTGCACCCTTGTTTGGATGCTTTTATGATATGAGGAAGTTGATTGTCACTTGTATCATCGTAATGCTATTGTGAAAATATTTATACTAGTGCATGTTGACTTTCCTTGTTTTCTATTGCCATCAAGGGAAAGTTCTACTCAAAAGGAAAAAAGTTGATTGAGATGAACTACATTCTTCAAACAAAGGGAGTTTCTGATGTTCCCATGAATGGCATGGCTTTGGCAAAACGGCTTTAGACAGTTCGAGCTAGAGTTCAAGAAGAGTTCAACCACGGAATGGAACAGAAGTACAGCGTACAGCAGATGCATGTTTTGAATCCGGAAGGTTCTAAAGATAGAGGATCTTTTCGGTTGAAGTCGGTCAGCGAAGAAACAGATATTCGAGATGTCATTCAAATATCTCCTCTCCAGAATTGAAGACCGCCTGACTAACTTACCGTAGAAGATATCTCATGAAGATTGAAATAAAGATCTTGATATCCAGAAGATATCGACGAGATTATTTGATTGGAGCCAATCGACAAGTCATTACCAAAGATCAGATAGGCGATCAAGTATATGCAGATTGGCTGACAGAATATCGGATGGCTTGGCGTGGAAGTCATCTATGAAGATTGGATACGGATTGAATATTCTGCAAATATTTAGGAGTATCTCCGAAATATTTGACAGGATATTCAGATTGGATCTGGACTTCACCAAAGCCTATAAAAAGAAGGCTAGGGCGTCCAGATTTGTGTCGCTTCCTGAGTGAAAATAAAAAACACGAGAGATCGTGAGATTGAGGGAGAAGCGACGGCCGTCCATTCCACATCGGAATATCAACGGCAAAGCAACAGTCTGTTCATGTGTGGTGTTCAGGCTGTGCTTGAGGAACAACAAAGCGCACAAACACAGTAATCAAGCTACGCTTTTAAAAGAAGGCGACTGGACTTCCGAGAGGTCCAAGACTTGGCCGAGAGGGAAGTCTCATCCTACCCACAGGGGATCGAGGGGAGCTGCGGTGAACCGAGATTGCAAATCCGAGAGACGGAGAGTTCGAGGCTAGGCGATTACAAACACGGGGTTGTGTAAGAGTAAGACCACTTGTAGCTCTAATCTCGTAATATGATTTGTGTCCCTTTTAGGGTCTGGGAAACCCTCCAGAGTAGGCGAGGCCGAACCGGGTAACATATCGTGCGTGCTCCCGTTTTCCTCTACTTTTCAGTTCTGCTTGATAAACTATTTTAACAACTGTCGAAACACTACCTTGTAGAGTTCGTATCCGATTAACTGTGTGTGTCTCAGTTGTCTTCTCTGCCTGTTGAATTATTGTAAAAGGAGTTCAAGGTCTGCCTCAACTGTACCTTGAACACATGCTTGAATAGGGGATAGAATTTCAAGTGGTATCAGAGCAAACACTCGACACACTGAGTGGGATCCTTGAACTGTTCAAGATGACTGCAAAGCAAGGACAGTTACCCTCGAGCACGGTCCATGACTGGAAGATAGACACGGAGACTTACAATAGTAAAAATGTTTGCATGGTTGCGTTCAGCTCTTCAAGTCACATAGAGAAAGATCGATGGTACTTCGATAGCGGATGCTCTGCCCATATGACTGGAGACTCCAAATTTCTTACGCAGATCCGACCGGTTATTAAGAAGCAGTTCATCACCTTCGGAGATGGAGGAAAGGGACATGTGATCGGCTGTGGGACATTGAAGGTTCCGGATCTACCCGTCCTCAAAGACACTCTCTTAGTTGAAGGACTGAAAGTGAACCTGATCAGCATAAGTCAACTTTGTGACAGGGGATATCATGTCAAATTCACTCACAACTCATGCCAAGTTCTTGACAAAGATGGAGGGATCTTGATGAAAGGAAGCAGAGTAGCCAACAATTGTTATTTCATCAGCTCCACTGGAACAGGTACTGGAACAGCCTGCTTGTCTAGCCAAGCAGATGAGATGTCCCTTTGGAACAGACGTTTGGGTCATCTGAACCTCAAGACACTGAAGAAACTCAGCTCATCTGGACTCATCAGAGGAATGCCAAATGTCAAAGGAAATCAGGACGTGGTGTGTGGAGAATGCCAGATCGAAAAATAGACCAAAGCATCACACCCTAAGGTCTCTCAAATCAGCACCAACAGACCACTGGAACTGATCCATATGGACTTGATGGGACCAATGCAAACTGAGAGCTATGGTGGGAAGAAGTATGTTCTGGTCTGTGTTGACGAGTTCACAAGATTCACTTGGACAAGGTTCCTTCGGGACAAGACTGAAGCTGCTCAACAATTCATAGAACTTGCTACCCTGATCCAACGAGAAAGGGAAGACAAAGGAGAAAAACTGGTGTCTATCAGGAGTGATAATGGTACAGAATTCAAGAATGTTACTATGGGAACCTACTGTGCGAAACACGGGATTGCTCATCAGTTCGCATCAGCAATCACCCCTCAGCAGAATGGAGTTGTGGAACGAAAAAATCGTACCATTCAAGAGATGGCCCGGTTAATGATCTATGCCAAGAAGATTCCTCTGATTTTCTGGTTCAAAGCTATGAATACAGCATGTCACATCATAAATCGAGTCTCTATACGCACTGGAACGGAGAAGACATGCTATGAACTTTAGAAAGGAAAGAAGCCCACGGTAAAATACTTCCACATTTTTGGAAGTGAGTGCTACATTCTGAACGACCGGGAGTACCGACAGAAGTTGGATCCAAAGAGTGATGAGGGGTTGTTTCTAGGGTATTCGTCAAACAGTCGAGCATACCGGGTGTTTAACAAGCACACAGGATCAGTCATGGAATCTATAAATGTCAAAGTCAAGGATGAAGTGCTTGTACAGACTGTCTCGGACGACACTGACGACAGCACTAGCATAGTTCCTGAGACACATCCATCACCCCAGCAGACTGAGCATGAACCGACTGAAGACGCCTCTGACAACGTCCCTGAAAATTCCTCATCTGACGAAACCGATATTGTCAACCCTCAGGAGAATGTCACCACGTTACAACCCTCCCGACGAATTGCCAGGGATCACCCAATATCTGAGGTTATTGGATCACCAAGTGACGGAGTTTAAACTCGTAGAAAACTGAGCAACCCTAGAAAATTAGCTGCCAGCTCGTGCTTCCTCTCCTCAATTGAGCCGAAAAATGTAAAGGAAGCATTACTTGATGAGTATTGGGTCCTCGCCATGCAGGAGGAACTAGAAGAATTTGCTCGAAATGATGTATGGGATTTGGTTCCAAGACCTGATGGGGTTAACGTCATTGTCACAAAATGGATTTTCAAAAACAAGTCCGACGTATCAGGGAACATCACAAGAAACAAAGCTCGCCTTGTTGCACAAGGATACACTCAGATAGAAGGGATAGACTTTGAGGAAACCTTTGCTCCGATCGCACGTCTTGAAGCCATTCGCCTACTGCTTGCTCTGGCATGTCACTTGAAATTTCGACTGTTCCAGATGGATGTCAAAAGTGCTTTCCTAAACGGATTTCGGAATGAGGAAGTCTTCGTTGCTCAACCGAAAGGATTTGAGGATCCGCATCACCCAGCTTCTGTGTACCACTTGAAGAACAACACCAGCTCTCTAGGGTTCGACCCCTACTTGCCGCTCTACTAGTTGCTTGCAGGGAAAATTATAAATATAAATTTGAGATGTCAGACGACGCGTGTCAAATTTTGGCGCCGCTGCCGGGGAGCTGCGCTTTGGTAAGTTGTTCTTTTTCTTTTTGTTATTTTTCTGTTTTTTTAATTTAGTTTTGCTTTATGGTGCACCATGTCTTCTTATTATAGTACAGAGTCTTGGAACTATGAGGAGTGTTCCCCACCATCCTTCCAACTTGAAGTCCGCGAGAAGATCATCAACCTCAAGCAATCCCGGGACGAAATATTGGACGAGTACTTGTCGTACTTCGATTCCATTGTGACGAGCTGCCCGCACCGTGGATTCACGAACCTCTATCTTCTTCAAAGGTTTCTCGGTGGAATGATGCCACATGAGTGGAATTGGCTTAATGATGCGGCGGGAGGCTCGGTGAATAACTTAGACATGGACGATCTTTGGCACTTAATAGATGATTTGGCCGAGAGGTCAAGACAAGATCGGGCCAAGCGGATCGAAGAAATAGACAACATAGTGCGCCAAATTCAGGCCAAACTGGCCAACACGGCTCACAAGCCGATGGTCCTCAAAGAAGAGCTTACAATGGAGCCCATGGAACCGGCAGAGGATGAGGACCCATGCTTGACTGAAGAAGAGCTCAATTCAGATTACCCCGGGTATTTAGAAAAAGACAGCCCATTGGCACCTAAAGAAGAGCCGGCCGAGCCACTCGAATCGAACCTCATTACCAAAATACCCGAGACAGTCCTTGTGCTCGCTGCTGAAATGCTCAAGATCGTGCCCGACATCATATGCAACACCTCCGTCACAATCTTACCTGCAACAGTGCCTAACCCGAGAGGAGATATCAATACATTGGCAGTGGGGGATGAATCGGATGCAGAAAACACAGAAAAAGAGGCTGAAACAGTGCGGATCGCGCCTACAATAGACATTAGCGCGACGCTAATGTCTAAGGAAAATGCGCCCTTAATGTCAAGGGCAAACGAGCCTGTAACGTTGAAGGAAAACGTGATCCACACTGTCGCACAATCAAGAACTGACCCTTTTCCTTCGTTTTCTATGCAGGTGACAGCTCTCGAAAACCATATGATCGATAATGATGAGCTGCAAGGCGAATTGGAGGGAAAGCATGAGCCAGATAAGTCAACGACGGAGCACTCACTTGCCACAAGTCAACAAGCGCCGCCTGAAAAGTGTAAGGATCCAGGTGCCTTGACAATCACCCGTGATGTTGGTAAATCTCTCATACACCACTGCTTAATCGATTTGGGTGCTTATATTAATGCCATGCCATACTCTTTATCTTGCTCTTTGAATTTGGGACCATTGAAATTTCCTAGACTATTGGTAGAGTTAGGAAATACATCACATGTTCGTCCTGTTGGTTTACTTGAGAATCTAACGCTCCATGTCAGAGATCTTGTTGTTCTTGTAGACTCCTATGTTTTGCAGATAGGAGATGGTAGAAATAATGACCGTCCAGCACTTATTCTGGAACGACCACTCATCTCTACCACAAAGACGAAGATTGACATTGGGAGCATGCTTGATGTCGCTTGATGGCAAGAAACTAAACTTCCATGCCGCCCGCTCATACATGAAGAAACGACCGAGACATGGCGCGTTTGAATGGAAACCAGGATGGAAAAACACTAGAGCACGACTCGATGGACCAGTAGCTATGATGAAGGTGTCCTCGCCAACTCGGAAGGACGTAAAGGCGAACCCGCCTGATCGATGGAGAGCAGACATGAACACACCATCACATAATGATTTTGGGCAGGTTGAAGTAATAGCTGAGGCAAAATTTGACCTCACACGTCCATGGGATCCTAACTTGTGATCCCTAAAGAGGTATCGTCGAGCCAACGACGTAAAACAAAAGCGCTCGCAGGGAGGCAGCCCGACAAAAATTTTGTTTTTTTCATTTTTTTCTATTTATTTGAGTCTTGAGTCATGTTTTTACATTGTCTTTTGGGAAAGGAGATGTTTTTCATGCAGGGAACAGTGCAACTCAGTGCGGATCGCGTTAGCTTTCAACATTAACTGATCGCGTTTTCCGCTAACATTAAGGTAACGTCTACACCAGACGCGGCACGTAACGTCTGAAGCACACGCGGCTGACCGTTGACCAGTGTTGACCAACTCGGTTGACCAGAATTTACACCGTGACTCGACGACACGAGGGGAGTGCCTGTTCATTTTTATTCTCTATTTGTTTTTCCCTACGTTTTTGTGTGTCTTGCATAGTCTGTGTCTTTGAATTTAAGTCGTGCCGTGAGGACACGGCTTAGTTCAAAAGTGTGGGGTGGGAGAGTCAGTCTGTTGTGTCATCACGTTTATTTTCTGCACCTGCATAGTGTCAGCACGTTTCCCTCTTTTTAAAAAAAAATTGAAAGTATAAAATTTCTCTCTATTTTCTGGATATGCAGTATTGAATTATGAGTATGTGAAATTCATGATGCCGATTACATGTATTTTTCTCGTGAAATTTAAATTATGTGACTGCATGTGAATTTCACCTACTATGTGTCCTATTGAGTTGAGATAAACAGGGATGTGGAGTTGATAGAAATGTCCTAGAGAGACTTGACGAAGCATTCAAAGGACCGAATTTCGAGTTATATGGTTATGTGGATTTTGTGGAGGCTAGCACTTCGAGGCAACATGGTTAAGAGTCTGCTCCGCCACTGCGGTACTTATGCGGTTTGGTGGGATGGGAAAACAACACACCGTCCAATCTCTAATTCAAGTAGCCGGGAAAATAGACGAGCGACCCTCGGCTTGACTCGCGTCGAAAGAACGAGGATGAGTGAGAGCGAGAAGTTGTCTAGTCCAAGTAGCCGGGAAAATAGACGAGCGACCCTCGGCTTGACTCGCGTCGAAAGGAAGAGGAATCACGGACGAGCAGTTCACAATCAGTATCTAAAAAATCAATCAATTGTGAAGTTCTACACGCAACAAAAAGTGAAGTACATCACTGTTACATCAAAAGTCAAGTCACTACAAAAGCTGTCCCAAAAGAACTCAAGCACCTTGAAGCTCGAATCAATCACGTGCAAGAAAAAGCAATGAAGTATAACCATATAGCAAGAGTTTGGAACCGAGAGTGCAGTTCATGGGTCTGAAAAGGACTATCTCCCAGGCATCCGAATTGGTTTGAATTTCGGCTCAAAAGGTAACATGTATCAAAGTTAATTCTGTGTTGAGCATGATGATTTGAGTAACGATTGAGCCTTGCATGGAAAGGAGGAATTTAGACTAGCAACTCATGTTCATGTAGTACTATCCAGGACGTCGAAGAAATTCTGGTGTGCATTTATTTTCCTTCTATGACTTAGTTCTTGTTCGGGACGAACACGTTTAAGTGTGGGGTGGTTTGATGAGTCGTATTTATACGACTCGTCGAGTCAACTAAACCCGTTTATTTCGACACTTTATTATGCGAGCAGTTACTTTTTAGTGTTGTTTTGCATTTCAGGTGTTTCGGAAGCTCTAGGAGGAAAAGCGCATAAAAGATGGCTTTTCATGCAAAAACATCACAGTTTCAGATTAGACCTTTGGACCTTCGACAGAGCGCTGGGAATGAACCTCTGATCAGAAAAATACGAGTCATACGTCGTTGCGAAGCTAACTCAATTCCCTACAACTCTCTAGTTCACACCAAGAGCATCCGAGGTTCGTTAGATGGTCAAATCAAGAGCCGAAGTCGGGATACAGTGCAGATCGCGTTTTTCCTTAACGTTAGCAGCAACGCTAATGACAAAGGAAAAAGCGCCGATAATGCTAAGGGAAAATGCGGCCGCTGATGTCAGCAGGCCGTTTGATGATGTCAGCAAGTCCGAATTTTGATAATTCTAGCCCAAAACAGATTTGGAAATCACAGTTTAATATAAACAAGAAGCGTGGGTTAGGGTTTTTAATCATCACATCACATACGAAGACTGGACAGCTCTGGAGAAGACGAAGAACGCGAAGCTTTCGGCGACACAGAGAATTTCTACTTCCTTTTCATCAAAAATATTTGTGTTTATTTCAATGACAATGTGTAGCTAAATTTCTCTTTCGGTTTAGGGTTTCGTACATTGTGAACACGTTTTGAGATTTTCGTTCTTAATGCTATTTTATATTTCACTAGTTCTTGTGCTCATTTTTACGAATTAAATTGCTAGACTAAGTGGAAGCTTTGTCGCAAAGCTTAGTTGAACAATTAATTCTTACCGTTAATATTTACTGGATACTTTGTCGTAAAGGTAGATAGTAACACCTAGGTTAAATAATACCTTTGTCGGATTGTTTAATTTAGGAAAGAACTAGAAGTCTAACACCTTTGTCGGGTTAGATTGTGGCGTATCACCTTTGTCGGGATACTTAGGTTGTTACTTTTGTCGGGACAACCACACTTTGAAGTATAGAATTGATCATTAGTTATCGATGATAAACGAGTCACAATAGAAACCCTTGACTGAAGTTCCTCGCTGATTGAAATCCTCATTATTTTGTTCTTCTGTGTTTTTTTAATATTTGCTCACACACAAAAACCCCCAATTTATTTGTTTACAGGACAACTGAACCACACCAGCTCTCTAGGATTCGACCCCTACTTGCCGCTCTACTAGTTGCTTGCAGGGAAAATTATAAATATAAATTTGAGACGTCAGACGACGCGTGTCAATGATGGATCAGAAGATTCAGACCCCTCTGAGAAAGATGACGAGCTTAGTTAAATGTACAAGGACCTTGATGAGGTTGCCCGAGATTTGCACAAGGAAGGGACTATCACTCAAGAAGGAGGTGAGCTTGTTAAGTCTGCAGAGAAGTCAGAAACCGACAAAGCTGCTGAGAAAGTGTCTGTTGAAGCAGTTGTTCCGAGGGAGCTAGAAGTGTTAGCTAAACCAGATAATGGAGATCAGAACTCAGTTTTATTGGCTGAGCTCAAGAAGCTGAAAAGGAGAAACCAAAGAAGAAAGTGATCATCCAAGTATGCTCAACTGAAGTACCTACCAAGAGGAATGGCAAGAGAACAGATGCAGGGGGAGCAAGTACATCCAAGAAAAGGAAGAGGAGTGCTCCAGGATCTGTTCTGCCTAGTGTACCAACTGGAGTGTCTAAGCATGGAATGTGGTTTGGCAGGACAGACGCAGCAGCTAAGTTGAAGGGAGTGTAGAAAAGAAAGGTCATCACCATCCTAGTAGTAGATCTGACTATACTCTACTAGAGGAGGTAGAGATCATTCCGGAGGTTGAACAGCTGCTAAGACGTATGTGTCACTGTCCCAGGCTGTGTTCGAGGGGGAGTGGAAAAATTTCCAGATGCCGAGGAGACCAGGTTGCTCGATTGGATCCCTTGCCAGTTTGTGGCAAAAAGGGGGAGTATTCTGAGGTAACTGTTCTGGTTCCTCAAGTTGTGTCTAAAGCGTAGATTTGGTTTTGCCAAAATGCCAAGGGGGAGATTGATGTTCCCATGAATGGCATGGCTTTGGCAAACCGGCTTTAGACAGTTCGAGCTAGAGTTCAAGAAGAGCTCAACCACAGAATGGAACAGAAGTACAGCGTACAACAGACGCATGTTTTGAATCCGGAAGGTTCTAAAGATAGAGTATCTTTTCGGTTGAAGTCGGTCAGCGAAGAAATAGATATTCGATATGTCATTCAAATATCTCTTCTCCAGAATTGAAGACCGCCTGACTAACTTACCGTAGAAGATATCTCATGAAGATTGGAATGAAGATCTTGATATCCAGAAGATATCGACGAGATTATTTGATTGGAGCCAATCGACAAGTCATCACCGAAGATCAGATAGGCGATCAAGTATATGTAGATTGGCTGAGAGAATATCGGATGGCTTGGCGTGGAAGTCATCTATGAAGATTGGATACGGATTGAATATTCTGCAAATATTTAGGAGTATCTCCGAAATATTTGACAGGATATTCAGATTGGATCTGGACTTCACCAAAGCCTATAAAAAGAAGGCTAGGGCATCCAGATTGGTGTCGCTTCCAGAGTGAAAAGAAAAAACACGAGAGATCGTGAGATTGAGGGAGAAGCGACGGCCGTCCATTCCACATCGGAATATCAACGACAAAGCAATAGTCTGTTCAGGTGTGGTGTTCAGGCTGTGCTTAAGGAACAACAAAGCGCACACACACAGTAATCAAGCTACGCTTTTAAAAGAAGGCGACTGGACTTCCGAGAGGTCCAAGACTAGGCCGAGAGGGAAGTCTCGTCCTACCCACAGGGGATCGAGGGGAGCTGCGGTGAACCGAGATTGCAAATCCGAGAGACGGAGAGTTAGAGGCTAGGCGATTACAAACACGGGGTTGTGTAAGAGTAAGACTACTTGTAGCTCTAATCTCGTAATACGATTTGTGTCCCTTTTAGGGTCTGGGAAACCCCCAGAGTAGGCGAGGCCGAACTGGGTAACATATCGTGTGTGCTCCCGTTTTCCTCTACTTTTCAGTTCTGCTTGATAAACTGTTTTAACAACTGTCGGAACACTACCTTGTAGAGTTCGTATCCGATTAACTGTGTGTGTCTCAATTGTCTTCTCTGCCTGCTGAATTATTGTAAAAGGAGTTCAAGGTCTGCCTCAACTGTACCTTGAACACATGCTTGAACAGGGGATAGAATTTAAGTTTCCTTTGCGCCTTTGCCACTATTTCATCATTTCTTGCGCTTAGGGACTAAGCTTCGTTTAAGTGTGGAGTGTTTGTTGTTTGGATTAGGCGCATAATTCACATGTTTATACCATGCATGTCTCTTGAAAATGAACACTTACATCATGCTTTATTCCAATTTCTCTTGAGTGTTAAACTACTAAAGGCTTGTGACTATCAATTCCCAACTTCTATAAGTCACATCTAGCTTGCATTCCACCTAATAGTTCTAATGAATGCACATCCTTGTGAATCAATTTTCATTGCTATCTCGTGCCTATCTAGCAATCTAAGTATTTGTCGCGCATGCTTAGAAAAATTCTTTTTGCAAATACACTTTGAAACCTTCATGAAAAACTTAAACCTCTCAATTGCTTTTAGGCGACTTTAGTTCTCTTGCCTCGTGCCTTGTTTGTGGTTGTTTGTCACACATTCCATATTCACATCAGGCATATTGTCAAGTTTTAAGTGTGGAGTCAAAAGAGGGCGAAGCCACACAAAAAAAGAAGGAATATTACATATGTATATATATATACAAATGCCGAGGGTTAGGAAGAAAAGTTCCCCCTTGAAAGCATTTGTAGGCCAAAGGCCAAATAAAAACCATTCAAAACTTGACTTTATGCCCTCCCATCATTCTTTATATGTGTGAGTTCACCACATGCATTGTGTGCTAGTAAGTTGAATTTTGGGACGACCCTTGTGATTTCACGTAAGCTATCGATTGGTTTATGCTTGTTTTGAGAACTCTTGATGTCAAACTCCTCTTTCCTTATGGGCTACGACTTTAGCGTCTAAAACTTGGAAATGAGTTTCCATCGTTAGCCCATGGACTAGCCCTAGCTAGCATAGGTGATCAATTGACACTTATCGTGTGAAGCATTAATCGTTCTTCAAAAGCCTTGTATTGAAAAATGAATAGATTTCTAGGTGAGGCACTTGATAGCTCTAATATTGATTCCCTTGAATGTGCGCGCCCATATGGTATAGAAATTGTGATGCTAGCTTGGGATGTGAAGTAAGTTTTGAGAAATCCAAGCCTTGATTGTTAAACACTCTTGCTTTCACTCTAGTGGGATAAATGCATGTGGGATTTGTGAGTATTCCCGTTTCTGAAAACTCTCACGAGACTATAACTCGTCCACTAAGGTAGCCTAGGGGTTTAAAGGCTTGGTGCATACGCTAAATGCACCCGTAACACCTACGAAAAGGAGTTTGTTTGCTAATAATGAGAGTTGCTCTAGGACAACGCTATGACTCACCCTTGTCCCCCTTGGCTTGTTCTTATTGTTTGCTCAGGACGATCAAACTCTAAGTGTGGAGTGTTTTGATTAGTCGAATTCTCGAATCATTCATCTCTCCATTTACGAAGAGTTTTGGTCCATTCTCGGTGCTAATTTAGTTTTCATTGACCCTTATTCTTACGTTTTAGGTTAAAAGCAGCTATCCTCTGATGGCAAGGCTTACAGATCAAAACCTCTAGAAAAACCGAGCTTTTGGAGCAAAAAGTACCCAGGATGAGATCCAGCCGGCCGGCTCAAATATTGGCCTTAAGATGAGCCGCCCGGTTGGATTTGAATTCAAGAAGATCAAAAGTTCTGAGGTACTAAGCCGGCCGGCTCAACTGTGCCTACCAATCCAACCGGCCGGCTCCCGAGGTCAGAGAATTCAAGCAAACTTCCCCTGATCGAACCACCCGGCTCAATTATGCTCACCAATCTGAATCGGCCGGCTCAAATGCTGAGAAAGTCCAAGGAAGCTTTCCCCTGCGCGAACCGGCCGGTTGGAATTCATTCATACCAGTTGAGCCGGCCGATTGGATCATCAAGACTGGATTTTTACTATTTTGCTATAAATAGAAACTTAGGGTTTTTGAACAAGGGGGGACTTTTCTGGGGATTTTCAAGGGAGATTTTTTGGGTATTTGGAGCAGTTTTCTTGGAAAAGAAGCCAAAGATTTTGGAGTCATCAACAACACGAAGATAGGATCATCTAGTGTTATTGGATCTCCATATTGGTTCTAGATTTCTAAACTCACTTTTCCATATGGGTTTTTGCACTTGTATTGTTGATTTTGCTTGTAAACTCACCATGAGTGAGTAGTGACCTTGGTTGGGGATCTATGAATCCCCTAGACATGTTTATGACATTGTAAATACTATGGTTGCTATTGATGAATGATTTGCACATGATTCTTCTTCATTTGAACTTAATGTTTAGAGTTGCCCATAAGGTGTTTGTGACATGTCCTCATTGGGAACTTTGCTTGATCTCATGTTTGATGTAACTTGCGTTGAAAAGCATGATTTCAAATGAACTAAATGAAGAAGCATTAGGATTTGGTGTTAGTTGGATGACACTTTTAACCTAATGAGAATGGCTTGAACCTAACAAGAGTATGATTATCTAGTCAATAGAGCGTGAGTGTGAGGCTAGACACTCATACTCTATTGTGCCAATAGAGCGTGAGTGTGAGGCAATATGCGAGATGCAACCTCTTTATACTAAGTTGGAGCGTGAGTTGAACTTAGCATTAATGTTGCATGGCTAGATTCTAAGTACGAGCATGTGATTTCATCAATAGCGTCCCATTTTACCGTCACAATAATTGTTTAGGTGGAGAAATAGATCCCTAGTCATCTTTTAATTGATTGTTAACCCTTCTTGTTGATCAAACCTCCATTTTGGATAGTAAAATTCTGCTATCACCCTTTTTGAAGGAACAAACCCTCCTCAAACCATAGACAATCTAGTTATATCTTTGGCATCATTAGTTTAATCACCTATCTTTTGGGTTCGACCTCGGATCTCCCGAGTCAATATAAATGTTTTGATTAATCGTGACTTAGCAATAGTGCTCGAATTCCATTTGAATATTTCCGCTATATCCGCAACCGATCAATGTGCAGGTGACAAAACATATTATGGTATTTTTGAGAATATCATCCAGCTGAAGTATGCCCAAGGGATGCCTGTAGTCGTTTTTAAATGCAAATGGTTTAATACTAGCCCATACCACGGTGGAGGCATAAAGTCCGATCACGGTTTAATATCTGTGGATACGTCGAGTATTTGGTATGAGAATTCACCATATTGTCTTACAATCCATGCAATTCAAGTTTTCTATTTAGATGATCCAAAGGCCGGATATAATTGGAAGGTGGTTAATGTCGTCGCACATAGAGGTATATATAGTGATGCTTCACTCGCACGCAATAAAAATGTTGACAAAGCGTATCAAGAAGACACTTTCGTGAACATACCAAACTACATACCTATTAATGATCTACATGTTGATTTGGGATGTCTTCCACGATCACCCCCTCAATTCTATATGGAAATTGGTGACTCTGAGCATGAGAATGAAGATGAAGATGAGGATGAAGATGAAGATGAAGATGAAGATGAAGATGAAGATGAAGATGAAGATGAAGATGAAGATGAAGATGAAGATGAAGATGAAGATGAAGATGAAGATGAAGATGAAGATGAAGATGAAGATGAAGATGAAGATGAAGATGAAGATGAAGATGAAGATGAAGATGAAGATGAAGATGAAGATGAAGATGAAGATGAAGATGAAGATGAAGATGAAGATGAAGATGAAGATGAAGATGATTATGAAGATGAAGATGAAGATGAAGATGAAGATGAAGATGAAGATGAAGATGAAGATGAAGATGAAGATGAAGATGAAGATGAAGATGAAGATGAAGATGAAGATGAAGATGAAGATGAAGATGAAGATGAAGATGAAGATGAAGATGATGAAGATGAAGAGGATGGTGAAAATGAAGAGGATGGTGAAAATGAAGAGGATGAGTATCAAATTGATGATGATGATGAAACATAAGTCACTGAGATATGCCGATTTTTTTTATAGGCACTGAGATATGCCAATTTGGAAACCATGTTCAAAAGAAGTCTTGTTATATGTTTTTATGCCTAACTACAAATCCCTCCCAAAACCAAAAAAAAACTAAGTCTTCCCCGCCCTTCCAAAATAACAAAATAAAAACATAAACGAGGGTTTCATCGCTTTCACGTCCTTACTCGTTCTCTCCCCAAAGCTTAGCCGCCCTTACTCAATCTCTCCCCAAAGCTCTCGCCAAATCGCTTCAAGTCGCTTCTCTCACCATTCGTGTCCGACTCGCCAGATCTGCACACCTCCACCACCGTCCATGGCTCCGGGTAAAAAGAGGACCATCCAGAAGATAAACGAGGACCTAACGAGGAGCATGAAGCTTCACTCGCCATCTTGTCGTCATCCGCCACCAAAGTTGATTAGCGCAGAGAAGCCAGAGAAGGCGATGCCAGCTAAACGTCAAAAGCCGGAGAAGCAACATGTAGCAGTCCAACCACCACTAGTCGCCACTGCATGCACCACCGCAGGCACCACCACTGACGTTCCTTCGGCAGCAAAGCCACAATAGGCACCACCAATGACGTTCATCCAAGCTGATGTTCCTCCAGTAGCAAAGCCACAGCACGCACCACCGCAGGTACCACCACTGAAACCCCTTCAAAAAAAAGCCCTAGACCCAAAAAAGTAGCACCTCTGCCAGTTAAACCAGTCCCACCTCCCATTCGCCCCACCAGTAACTATTCAACAGCGTTACCACTCCCACCTCCTATTCGCCCACAATTGCATCCGCCAGAAGCTCCGGTAGAGCCTCCCCCAGTACTATCTCCTCCTCGTTTCACTAGGAAAAGCCCTAGGTTGAAATCTATTGCGACTAAAGCTCCACCCAAAAAAACACATACCTCCCAGACAGCTAGGCCACTATTTTCAGCCCCTATGCCACCTCCTATTCGACAGCCTGAGAGTGACCAGCCTGAGACTGAGAGTGAGCATCCTGACAGTAAGAATGAGCATCCTGACAGTGAGAATGAGCCTGAAGCATCACAACCGGTTGACTCGGAGCATGAGAATGAGCCTGAACCATCACAGGTTTCTTCTCATAGTAGCAGCCCCATTCTGAGCATTCGTCAACCGTCTCCTAGTCATGTAGAAGGTATAAAAGCGCACATTCATGTTCTTCATACCTTGTTATCACATCTAACTTACTAGTGCATATTTCATTACTGGTGAATTTGTGCTTTTCATTTGGTAATAATTTAATTGTGTTTGTATGTAGGAGATGAAGAGCAGAGGGGAAAGCGTGGCGTGGTGAATGGGACAAGGGTGTCCAATGAGGTTAATGGGAGAAGGAGGGGAAAGAAATTCATGCTGACCTTCAACAAGTTCAATATCACTGACTGTAGCGCAGATTCTAGTTTAATGGTACACGAAATTGGAAGTGTAGTGCGCGATTCAGTGCCCATGGTGGCTGCTACTTACGGTCAATTGCCAAAAGATGCCTATAACACGGTCTTAACTCATCTGGAGGTAATTAAGTGTGCATTATTTTGGTTTTGGAATGCATTTTGTGTAGTTTGTTGTTACTTACTGATTAATAACTTTTATTATTTTTGTAGCCCCATTTTGAAATTGATCCGGAAGACACAAAGTTGTGGATTTACATCACCCTAAAGGCAACCGAAAGGTTCAAGGACTGGAAGTGGCAGTGCAAGAAACACTACTTGAAGAATGGGCCAGCAACACTAAGTGAATTTCAAGACAGAGAGGATCAGTGGAAATGGCTTGTGGCACAATTCCAACAATCAAAGTATAAGGTATGCTGAATTTACATAAGTAACTTTTTTTAGTTTGTTTGAATTGACTAACTTTTTTTTGTATCGACAGCACAAGTGTGTGCAGATGAAAGGTGCTCGTGCAAAAAAGGTGAACCATCACGGTGGGAAAAAGACTTTTGCCCACCGGTCACTAGAGCACGAGTCACAAGGACATGTTGCACCTTTCATATCAACATTTGCACAAGTTTATTCAACTGAGCTGGCTGGTGCATCTTTAGTGGTAGTTCTCCTTACATATAATCGTTTTAATAATTTTGTGATTAGTGATGATAAAATTAGTGATATATGTTCTGATTGTTGATGTTCATCAACTTGATAATTATTTCATCTTGTGAATTTTCTGGAGTTTGGAAATGTGGTTTACTTGTTATATTGCTATGTAACTATTAAGTAGGCTTTGAATATATTGATAATGGTTTGGTATGAGATTATGGATGATTTGATTTGTCAACTATTAACTGATTTACATTTGCCATGAACTAATTTTCTCTGTATGTTGTTATGTTAACTGAATTTAGGAAAACTATTGTTATTATCGAATCTGGTTTTGCATATATTGATCAGACTTGCATATACGTATCGATGAAATCTGTTATTATCAAATCTTTGGTTGATATCTATTGGTAAACCTCTAGTTCTGATATGTACTGATAATCTTTGATTTTTACTTATGTTATTAGCTTCTAATTTACTTTATAATGTGAAGGATAAAATGAACGACAAAGTGCGTGATGTGGTTGGTGATCATGAAGGCAGTACTTTGGATGACCCTTTGCCCATGGACGTCCAGTTCAGCATTATTGACGAAGTAACTGGCTCGAAGGGAGGCCAACACATATCTGGTGTTGGCAAGTGTGTGAAGAAGCCTCTTCGCCAAGGGGTGGTTATAAGTTGAGTGCCCAACTGCAAGCCGAAAGGGCTGAATAACGTGGGAAGGTGAAAGAGCTTGAGGATCGCAGAAAGATGTTGGAAGAACTGCTGCGAGGGAACAATGCGACGGTTGGAAGTAATGCTTCGGATGGTGCAACTAGTCTCATGCCTTAGGGTGGTAATCTTTTGTGAACAAGTACTATAACTTTTACTTCAATTTTTTGGGGCTATTGGTAGCCTGAAGCTTTAGAACTTCTATTTTTTTGGGGCTATTGGTAGCCATTTGCGGATGGTAATTTTTTGAGTGCCACAGCTTTCATGTGCTGTGTCCGAACATGTATGGAATGTTGTTGAACATTGTAAGGCAGTTTAATTGTAGTAATTTGCAGCTTGAATGGCAGGTTTTTAATTCTATTTTGTTCTATTTTTATAAATATCAGAAACTGTCAAACACTATCGTATATGTTATTTTTAGGAGATAATGGGGTTACTTATGAGACAGGCTCTCCATGTCATATTTATACTAATACGAGACACCTCAAAGATGTCGCTTATGTCTACCAATACGAGACACCTCAAAGATGTCGCTTTTGTCTATCAATACAAGACACCTCAAAGATGTCGCTTATGTCTACCAATACATTCAACAAGATGTCGTATAATTATTTATCAAGTGCACAAAACAAATAGTTTACGCGACAGTAATCTCCCATAAGAGACAGTAAAAATACTGTCCCGTTAGACTACTCTTACCCGACTGTGCTTCAATTTACTGTCGCATCTGACTTATGCGACTTTGCGAATGCGACAGTCAGACAGTCGCATAAACCTTATGCGACTCTATTTCCACTTAGCCTACTGAAATTCATGAAGTCGCATAATGGGCAATCTGGCGTAGTGCCACCAAAAACACAGTTCACAACAGCACAAAAACTGGTGCAACATGTCCATTCTACCTAGCCAATCTCTATCTATCTCACTAATCTTCCTTATATCAATGGCACTCAATTTCATTTTAAAGCCCCAAATAATTTCCCTGCAACTAGTACTTACATTCACCTCTTCTTCTAAAATAAAATCTTTTTGTTCCTGATGCTCCAAATCATGTACATTGTTCGTGTAGCAGCAGCTGCTGCAATGAATCTTTTCTGTAATCAGATCACTCTAGAAATTCAAGGAAGAAATGATTTCTTGTTTTAGTGATGAATATTTAAGACGGCCAACATCTACCAAAAAAAGAAAGAAGGCCAACAAGAAGAGGTTTAGATCTCTTTCTTCATCAAGGAGAGCAACGTGGGTTTTCGGGAACGATTTGAAGCATTGATTGTACGCAATGATTTCTTGTTTTGGTGATGAATTATTAACTATAAGGGTTGCATATATTACGTGATATACCAACTCATGTTTCTCTTAATCAAATTTAAATAAGCGTATTTGGCGACGTTGTGTGCCTAATGAATTTTAATATTACATTATTTATCATTTGTTTACTTATATTAATATTTTAATTATAATATTATATGCTAAATAAAAATTTAAATATAGTGGTATGGATGAAAATTGAAAAAATTTCCAATTTAGCCTAAATTCAAATTTGATTTTATCATGTGGCCAATTTCCAAATTGGTTTTCCAAAATGACCATCTTCTTTTTGGCGTTGTTGCCAACGACGCTTAAGAAATAAAGCCGACCGCACTTTAATCCTAGTATCGTTTTTTACTCGATATAATGCTAAGTTGAGATTTTTTTCTTTTCAGATAATCGTGAGAGAAATATCGAGGAGAAAATATTGGGCACTTGAATTATATCGAGTAAAAAACGATACCAGGATTAAAGCGTTGATGGCATTGATGCTTTACTTAAGGGAATGTGTGGCCATTTTGAAAAAACAATTTGGAAATTAGCCACATAAAGATAATAAATTTGGATTTAGGTTAAATTAGAAATTAATTCATAAAAATTATGGTAAATGTATGTGAAAAAATATGAAAGAGAGAGGGATGATAAAAAAAAATGTAGCCATGAGTGAGATGCATTTGATTTGCTTAGTCATGAGTAATGACTAAAGTTCATATGTTGAAAATGTTTTTTTTTTTTGTTATAGTGGGTATGTTCTTGGTACTTATTTTCTTATCTAATTATTAAAATTTGGAACCTCTTAATTTTTTCTTTCCGGCTAGCTTTATGCCCGGAGTTCAAATTCGCTTGAACGTGTTTCCCTTCTAAACGTCGTCATGGTTCTGTCTTGGTTCTCTTTCTATTCGGCAAGTATCAGTATCCTTTTTTGTAATACTTGCAATTGTTACTGCCGAGACGTGTTCAAATGAGGCAAGCAAATTAGAATGAGGCAAGTGAGATACGATCTCGGCCAACCACGTGTCCCACTCAAACCTCCCGTGCTTGACGGCTGGGATGGACGGACGGTCGAGATCGTACCTCATTGCCTCATTCTACCAACCCTGTCTCAACCGAGTGCTCTACTGGGTACATAATTTTTACTCAATGCTGAAAATTACCTGTGAAAGTGAACCTCATTCTTCTCTGCAACCTCAACAGCAGTCTGTATATACCTGTACTCAATTTACTACCATCATGTGAAGACATGCTACTACTTCTTCCAAACCAGCTTCTACTTTGGGTAAACTTTGATGTTCTGTCCTGGTCTAGGAACCCTTTGTGGCAAGTTATTTAGGATCTCCTTGGATGTGCTAAAAAAAATATACTGAGTTGCCATGCATCAATCTATGCACATCCAAGATCCATTGCCAATTTAACATCTATTTCTGAATTGTAACAAGTAGCAAACTGAAATAATCAGACAGCTACAGGGTGATTAAAATTTATTAGGTTACATATCAATGCGGATAGAACCAGAAATAAACTAATTGGTACATAATCAGACTCAAAATGGTACAACAACAACAGATAACACATCTCAGGTATAAAGCTGAGAATTGGTCACTTGAATGCCTGACATTTTACTGCCAAAGGTTAGTTGGCCAATTTAGCAACTTGCTGGGAGGATTTCTGTCGAAGAGCAACATGCTCAGGCACTTCCAGGTGGTAAGACAAAACCAGAGAGATAGAACATTGGCAAATTTCAATGAACAACACTCTAACGAAGACTTACCATTGTTACTCAGTATATATTAAAACCTCTAAATCAGTTACAACCAAAGTCCCGATTCATCCTGCAAAAGAAAAAAAGAGACATTAAGAATTTCTCGACGGTGTAGAAAACCAACAAAAAAAATAACAACACCTATATTTTATTTTTCGAATCGTAATGGCTGAGTTTTGTTATCAATTTACACTAGTCAAACAATTTAATACATGATGAAAGTGGCTGAAAGGATAACCAACAAATACTTACATAGAAGTCGAGCTAAAATCAGCACCATGGTGTTCTATTGTTCATATATCCCGATTTTCTTTTATTATCAGAACCACCGAAAAATATTTAGCTTAACGAAACATTAACATTCTTAATCATAAATCCCAGAACGGGGACACCCATTCGAAGCTATGGTAATACAGAAAATGGTGCCATCGTATGTTACTTACAGCAAACAATTTAGATAGGGTAGACATTCCATTAAGTAAATTCAGAAAAACACAAACAGATACATCAAAATGCGAGAAAGAACGGATAAAGTGTCGATTATAAGCAGCTTACATGACAATGCCAGTCAGAATTGAAAAAGTGATATAAAAAGTAATGCAACATAGTAATTGTGATACAGAAGAAATAGGAGAATTAGACAAAGCCAATGAAAAGGAGACAAGTGGCGCTATAAGAAGAGGAGAGAGGACTCGCAAACATAACAAACAATATCAAGCAGAGGAGTATGAGCTGGATATTGTTATCGGGCGAGATGCAACGGCCTGCGCAGAAGGTGACACAAGGACCAGTGAGAAGAGAGGCACAGAATAAGCGCAGACTGTATCGTCACTAAGCACTAGTATAAATGCTGTACTTGTGCATTGAATAAAGCATCGAAAAAGTTAAAACCCAATACCTATCCTCACTCTCCTACCCTACTTTCTCTCTTCTGGTTACTTTCAACAACACTCTGCTTCATTTGGTGCCTTTCATTGAGTATGCCGCCTGAAACCCGTAGCCAGTCTGACTCACTGGCGGCTTTGTCGCAGAGTATGGCTGATATGGCTGCCCGATCCCAAGTGTACGAAGCTCAGCAAGCTGCTGAAAATGCAAAACGAGACGCCAGAGTTGATCGTCTGATGGACATGTTCGAGCAGATGATGAACAACAACCCAGTTCCGAAAAGCCCAGATAAACAACCGATCGGCACGCTAGATGACACACAAACCTCTCCTCCATTGCTGTCCACACCACCAAACTTCACCGGCGGTATGAGTCCTCATAACCAAGGAACACCAGTACCATGGACCGGCGCCGTGATGACGGACCTCCAGGTCGCAAGTAAACAACTCCGCATCGATGTACCTACGTTCTCAAGCGAGAAGGTGGAGGGTTGGATATTCCAAATGGAACGTTACTTCGAATTCCATCGGATCACATCGGACATGAAGATGACGATCGCTACCTTCTACATTGGCGGGGACGCTCTCGAATGGTATCAGTGGTTGTACACCACCCACCAGCTCACCGACTGGTTCAGCTTCACAAAAGATCTTCTTCATCGCTTTGGTCCATCGATGTACGAGAGCCCAGGTGTCACCATAAATAAGCTCGTCCAAACCACTTCGGTAGCCGCGTACATCGCAGACTTCGAACGCTTGTCAGCTAGGACACCTAAGCTCTCACAAGAAAACTTGTTGGATCGATTTCTAACAGGGCTCAAGGATGAGATCCAGCGCGAGCTCGTCATGCTGTGTCCCACAACGCTCAGGTCAGCCATGGGTATGGCCAGGATTGCTGACCAGAAGTTACACCCAAATCGCTGGTCCTCGGGTAGACCGCCTGGAGTCCGGTCGTTTACACCCATACACACAAGCCCCACCAACGCTCTAGTGCGAACCAGCTCACCACCTACCAACCTGCCTGTACGTAAATTCACACCAGCAGAGGTGGCTACGCGGAGGGAGAACGGCTTATGTTTCTATTGTGATGACAAGTTTACGCCAGGCTACCGATGCAAGCCGAAGTTCCAGTGCCTTCTGATGGAAGAGGATACAGAGTGCTCGGCACTTGCAGTGTGTGAGGAGGCCCAGGAGTCGGAAACGGAACCCATCCCGCTGGAAGTTGTTCCCACCATCTCATATCATGCAATGCAAGGACGCCCTGTACCCCGCACACTGCGACTGGAAGGCTCTCTGGCAGGACGTCAGGTAAACATATTGATTGATAGTGGTTCCACTCATAATTTTCTACAAACAAGAGTTGCTAAAAACGCAGGGTTATTGATTGAAAATACTCGCAACTTAAGCGTCACGGTCGGGAACGGCGATGAGTTACGTTGTGAAGGGGTTTGCAAAGGTGTTCAGGTGTTGTTGGGCGGTAAGATGTTCACTATTGATTTCCATCTTTTACCCATTTATGGAGCAGACGGCGTGTTGGGGGCTCAGTGGCTTGCCGACGTTGGACCAGTAGTGTTTGATTACACGGAAATGTGGATGCGTTTTACACACCAAGGTGAGTCACTTACGTTGCATGGCATGGACTCCTCCGCACAGTTCACGTCCCTCACCCTTGGCCAGCTACGCCGAACCCAACAAACAGACAGTGTCATGTCCCTATTTCATATGACGGTGGTGCAGTGCCCCAATCCGAAACCCCCACAACCTACACTACCATCCATGTCGGACGAACTTGACAGTGACCAACGCAGTGCCTTACTCACCATTCTATAACAGTTTTCAACTATATTTGATATCCCTAAAAGCTTACCACCCCCTCGAGCCCATGACCACCACATTCCCTTGGTTCCTGGAGCAGCACCTGTTAGTGTTCGGCCATACCGGTACCCAAGATTTCAGAAGCAGGAAATGGAAAGATTAATCTCGGAAATGCTAGCCGAAGGGGTCATCCGCCCTAGCACAAGCCCATTCTCGTCCCCTGTCCTCCTTGTACGCAAGAAGGATGGAACATGGCGTTTTTGCGTGGACTATAGGGCTCTCAACACCATTACGGTGCGCGACAAATTTCCAATACCAACGGTGGATGAACTATTTGACGAGCTCGCAGGGGCGCGAATCTTCACTAAACTTGATTTCCGGCCGGGTTACCACCAAATCCTCATGGCAGCTGAGGACATTCCCAAGACGGCATTTCGCACTCATGATGGACACTATGAGTTTGTCGTCATGCCATTCGGTCTTACCAATGCCCCTGCCACGTTCCAAGCCGCAATGAATGATATGTTTCGACCAGTTCTCCGCAAATATGTCTTGGTGTTTATGGACGACATACTAGTATACAGTCCCCACTGGCTGACCCACCTAGACCATTTGCAAGCAGTGTTTCAGACCTTAAAACGCATGGATTCTTCGCCAAGGCATCAAAATGTGAACTGGCCAAGGCTCGAGTACAGTACCTGGGACATTTTATCTCTGGCGAAGGGATGGATGTCGATCCCGAGAAGGTGGAAGCAATGCAGAAATGGCCTCGGCCAACCACAGTGAAACAGTTGAGAGGATTCCTCGGGTTGACAGGGTATTATCGCAGGTTCATTCTCAAATATGCTCAAATAGCGGCGCCGCTCACTCATCTCTTGCGCAATGATGCGTTCACATGGGACGACGCTGCTACCACTGCATTCGAGGAACTCAAAAACAAAATGGCCACGTCACCTACGCTAGCACACCCAGACTTCACTTTGGTTTTTATTGTGCAAACGAATGCGTCCGGAGTGGGTATGGGGGCTGTCCTTTCCCAAGCAGGCAAACCTATCGCCTTCTACAGCTGCCAATTTACCCCGGCCCTTCAACGCACGTCTACTTACAATCGTGAGCTTGCGGCAGTCGCAATGGCAATACAGAAATGGAGGCAGTACCTCTTGGGAGTTCACTTCATCCTGCAAACCGACCACCAGCCGCTCCGCACTATACTGACCCAAACAATACATACTACGGAACAACAAAGGTGGATGAGCAAACTCATGGGGTATGACTTTGAGGTCGTGTACCGACCTGGGCGTGAAAATGCTCCGGCAGATGCCCTGTCCCGACTACCGCTTGCGTCGTGCATGCCCATGCATGGTACCTCGGCTCCTGTGTTTGGACTCCTCCGCGCCTTGCGTAGCTGCGACTCCACTGACCCACAGGCCAGCAAACTCCGCCAGGATATCATGGCCACCCCAGCTCGATTTCCAGAACACCAAGTAAGGGATGAGCTAGTATTTTTCCGCAACCGACTGCTGATTCCCGAAAATCCCACCCTAAAGAACATGATATTGTTTGAGTACCATGACTCGGTAGTCGGCGGACATGCGGGTATAAACCGAACCATAGCTCGCATTGCCTCAGTCTTTTATTGGAAGGGACTTCGAAAGGCAGTCACGGATTATGTGTCCCAGTGCTTGGTTTGCCACCAAGTCAAACCAATCAACATTGCATCACCTGGCACCTTGCAGCCCCTCCCTATCCCAGACCAGATATGGCAAGATGTTTCGATGGATTTTATTACCGGCCTTCCACCAGTCAAAGGCAAATCATCTATTATGGTAGTGGTCGATCGTCTCTCAAAAAATGCTCACTTTTGTGCACTAGCCAAGGGGTTCTCGGCGGAAAGTGTGGCCAAGAGGTTCATCAGCGAGATTTGTAGGCTACATGGCGTCCCAGCAACGATCGTGTCTGACAGAGACCCTATTTTCATGAGCCTCTTTTGGCAAGAATTGTTTCGGCAACAAGGCACCCATTTATCCCACAGTTCCGCATATCATCCCCAGTCGGATGGCCAAACCGAGGTCATCAACCGACTCCTCGAGGATTTTCTCCGATGTTATGTGGGAACCAAGCACGCGGATTGGGTCGATCTTTTACCATGGGCTGAGCTACACTACAACACGGCTAAGCACTCCGGACTAGACATGACACCATTCGAAGCGGTGTATGGAAGGCAGCCGCCGAGCCTCATGGATTACACAATGGGCAAGTCACATGTGGGTGCTGTCGACTCGCTCCTATCAACCCGTACAGAGCTCATTCACCAGCTCAAGGCCAACCTAGCTCGGGCACAAAACCGTATGGTGCAACAAGCTAACAAGCGCCGCACATAAGTGACTTACGAAGTGGGAGATTGGGTGTTGGTTCGCCTACAACCTTACCGTCAACACACGGCCAAACTGCAGCGAGAAAAGAAACTAGCAAAACGCTATTTTGGACCCTTTGAAGTCACTGCAAGAATAGGCAAGGTAGCGTACCGGTTGGCACTCCCCCCAGGCAGCAGAATCCACAATGTCTTCCACGCCTCTGTTCACAAGCGTTGTCGAGCCACACCACCATTTCAGCCACCTTCCTGGCCTGCCGATCTGCTGGAAACTCACCCTCCAATCCAACCAACCAAGTTAGTTGGCTCACGAACCATCAGGAGGGGCGAACGGGAGGTTGCGCAGGTGCTGGTGCAGTGGCGAGACCATACTCCTGAGGATGCCACATGGGAAGATGCGGATGCGTTCACCCACACATTTCCTCATCTGTATCTCGAGGACGAGAATGTTTTTATGGGGGAACAAATGATACAGAAGAAATAGGAGAATTAGACAAAGCCAATGAAAAGGAGACAAGTGGCGCTATAAGAAGAGGAGAGAGGACTCGCAAACGTAACAAACAATATCAAGCAGAGGAGTATGAGCTGGATATTGTTATCGGGCGAGATGCAACGGCCTGCGCAGAAGGTGACACATGGACCAGTGAGAAGAGAGGCACAGAATAAGCGCAGACTGTATCGTCACTAAGCACTAGTATAAATGATGTACTTGTGCATTGAATAAAGCATCGAAAAAGTTAAAACCCAATACCTATCCTCACTCTCCTACCCTACTTTCTCTCTTCTGGTTACCTTCAACAACACTCTGCTTCAAATTGCCAAACAAGCAACAATGATTCAAAACTTGGTTATCTTAATAATGCACGGAAAGCTTAAATAAGCATTTTCGCATGACTAGCCCATTTTCGACAGACAACTGACATGTAACGCAGAAGGGGTAGTGGCCTAGCATAGCGGTCATCCTCTTGTTCAAATGACCAGGAGGTCGGCGGTTCAAGCCCCTTGAATGCATCTTATTGCATGAGTCTAGGGTTGTCCAGTCTTTGCCTTTAACAATAATAATAATAATAATAAAAGACAAAAACTGTAACCCATACCATAGCAACATACCACATACCTCCATGGAATTCTGACTTTATATGTTCCCCACATTCTTGTTATTTTCATACCAAAGCAGATAGCAGCGATAAGCTAAATGCAGACGACATTTGTGTCATAGCTTCAGATGGCTGCAGAAGTCACTTCATTTTTCAGATGCTGCAGTTGTGATGTCACAAATGCCACATGAAAAGTGGTGAAATTTCTTGCTCAGGTGCTATTCCCGTGAGGAATCCATGAATTGAAACAATAAGAACCCAAACAAATGAGTTATCCAGGTGCAGCCCCCTCCTACGAATCCAATAGCCAATCCCGATCCTAGAGTCAATACCACTGGGTCTGCGCCAGCTCGTCTTAACACATATTTTGCAATCCCACCAGGGCTTCTTAAAGTTCGTGACCCTCTTCTTCACACATCACAATCTTCTTCCTTAATATTGGAACCGCAATCTTTAGACCTCTCAATATTTACCTCCCAAGATACGGGTTTCTCTCCGTATAAAAGAGTCTTGGTATCACGGTAGAGGTATTTTTCCATATCATACCCCACGGATTTCATTCTGCTTACAAGGTCGATGGCATGCTTCGCTTTATCTCGAGAATCCAATAGACTTATTAGCAACGAATTGCAAATCCGTGGAACCAATGTTATGCCTTCTTCCAACGTATAAATGAACACATCAATCGCGAGGTCAAAATTCTGACTATCACAAAGTTTTCGAATCAACTTCACGCAGCTTGGGGGAGTAATAATAATTTGATACTCTTTAAGTACATCAAAAATCTTTACAGCAGCTTCTAAACTTCCTTTCTCACAAAACCCTATCAGCCAAATGTTATAAGGAGCTATATCTAACTCGTTCAACTTCAAATCCATTTCGACAAGTAACCGAACAGCCTTATCGATATCACCTTTCTCAAAGCTTTCCGTAGCTATTTTAACTATGTCCACCTCCCTGTTCGGAAGGCTTTCAAGATAGGTCAGCCAAAGATTAACAGCTGATGAAACGTTACCTCTACGACTTAACCAGGACATGATTGTGTGGTAAACTGATAGTTCAGGCTTAATACCTCTAGTCTCCATCTGTTTAAACAACCCAAAGGCATCCTCGTCTCTGCCGGCCATAAAAAGGCCATTTATAAGACTGCAATAGGTGACAGAATCAGGGATGTGTCCCTTGATTTGAAGCTCTTTAAAAAGTTTGATAGCACCATTGATGTTCTTTTCTTTGCACATACCATTAATCAGTATGTTGTAAGTTATGATGTCTGGTACGACCCCACTATCATCAAGCTTCCTGAGAAGCTTGTAAGCCTCCAGTACAGATCCTGAATTACACATTGTTTTAATTAAAGTTTTGAGACTTGCACTGTCTCGGACTTGGTCAGCTCCTTGTGAGAGACGCAGGAACAATGACGGGTTTGTACCTAGCTCCATTTTGCAAAAAAGCATCTGTGTTTCAGCAAGCTCTCCTGCCTTACAAAGCCCATGCATAAGAGTGCCATACGTCTTAACAGAAGGCAAGCACCCAACGTTTTCCATTTCAATAAACAGTTGTTTCGCTTCAATCACAAATCCATTTTCCAGCATACCTCTAATGAGAATGGTGTAAGTGATTGTGTTTGGAGACAAATTATCGTTACACATATCTAACTGAAGAGCGCGAGCATCACGTAGAAGACCCATGTCACACAAACCTTTGATAACAGCATTGTAGCAATATGCATTAGGGGCCACACCTCTACCACTCATCTGCCTCAACAAGGTCACTGCTTGCCGTACTTTGCCAGTTTTTGGTAATACTTTTAGCATAATACCATACACTACAACATCAGGCTCGATGCCCTCTTCAAGCATTTTCCCATAGCGGCTGTAAGCTTCATCAAATCTATCAGCTTTAAAGAGGCCATCAATCAGAGAACTGTATCCAGTAGCATCAATTACATGACCATCCTTTTCCAGATCTTCAAACACCTCAATAGCTTCGTCGACTCTGCCCACCTTACAGAGCCCATCGAGCAAAGTAGTGCCACATACCAGATTAGGCTCACAGCCAAGATCTCTCATCTTACCAAACAAACTCTTTGCATCGTCAGTTCTCTTAACTCTACATAATGCAGCAATGACATCCGCATATGTAAACACATCAGGAGATAGACCTTGTTGTGTCATTTCATCAAACAAGTTGAGTGCATCTGAAGTTCTTCCTGTCTTGCTCAAACCATCAATCAAAATGTTGTAGATAACCACATTCGGACTACAAGACGTTTTAATCATCTGATTATAAATCGCTAAAGCTAACAAAAACACTCCATTCTTCAAAATAACCTGCAAAATCGCACAATAAGTATAAACATCAGGTTGACACTCAAACTCCTTCATCCTATTAAAAGCCTCCACTGCCTTCTCTGCCATCCCCATCCTCGCATACCCCGATATCAAAACCGTAAACGCATCAGCCCCAATCCCAATCCCCAAACTCCTCATCTCCTCGATCATTTTCCAATACAAGTCAAAACTCTCACCTTTCACGACCACATCTTCAACCACCTTATTCAGCTTCAGGCTCCTCACTTGCTCTTTCCTCAACGCCCAGAAGAAAAATCTTAACCCCTGCAGCAGATTCTTCTGCTCTATAAACACCAGTGCCGCAATTTCGGAATCGATAAACGGCAGCACGTGATCCAGCGCCTCCTCCATCGGGCCAACGGTGTCAATGATCCCGAGTATCTCATTGCAAATTACCTTCTGGTGAATCGTCTGCTGCCGCGGTGCTGTGTGGCAATTGCGAACTCGATTTGACTTCAGTTTCACATACTGATGTACGAGGTTTCGGAGAAATTGAGATTTCATGACAGAGCGACGAAGAAGCCCCGTCTCATTGACTCGTTTGACTTTCTTCTTCAATGAGATCCCATTCAGGGTTTTTATCGATCGTCGGAGCAGACGATGCTCTCTCCATCTCCAGTCGCCGCTAATAATTTTAACATGTTCAGGTAGAACCGTTAATTACGTATCAGTCCTTTATGTTTAATATACTACTATTTGACACCTAAAAAAACTAGGGTTCGCAATAGACAGGGTAAGGGTCATTCTTTCCCTAACGGGCAGGGTAAGATCATTTTTCATTGATCCTATGAACAGTATAGGGTAGGGTAAGGGCAGGGTAGAGCAATTTTTCTAAGTCCGTAGGGTATCCATGGGCAGGGTCGGGTAGGATAGGGTCAAGTAAGATAAATTTAAACATATTTTGAAAAAAATTCCTAATATGAATGAAAATAGTAGGGTAAGACAGGGTATGATAGGGTAGGAGGGCAGGGTATGATATTAGGGTAGAAGGGTAGGGTAGGGTCTATTTTTTCTTGACCCTTATCCTGTCTTAGGGTAGAAGGGCAGGGTACGTTAGGGTAGGAGGATAGGACATGACAGGATACGAATCGAGTAGGGTAAGGGTGGCCCTAAGAGCATCCGCACCCGTTGGAGCTTATTATCTCCTTGAGAACTTCCTCACGGAGATCTTCCTACTACTATTCAGTGAACAGTAACAGCATTTCTGCATATTTTGTGCAGCAATGCAATCCTGCGGAGATCTTCCTACTACTATTCCTAAATAAAAAATTATTATTTTTTGAAATTTTGAAATTCAAAAAATTGGCTCCTGGTCTATAAAAACAAGGTTTTGCATCTCTCATTGAATCACACCCAAACTTCCTTCACTCATCTCAATTTCCCAGCCATTGTTGCTCATTCGTATCATGAATTCTTTCATTTTCAATGAGGGTTTTTTGAAGTACCGGCAAAGAAGGAGACAAATGATGGCGACGGCTAACTCGTTCGTTATGGATGCCGTTGTTCTTTCAGCGGCATGTGACGAAGATGATGCGTCAAGCAGTCGCCAACCAAATCGACAAAGGCAAAGGGAATCGAGGGGGCAGAATCTGTTGGAAGACTACTTCGTCGAACGTCCAATTTTCTCCGAAGTCGACTTCCGACGAAGGTACCGAATGAGTAGCAATCTATTTAATCGTATCATGACCAAGCTTTGCAATCATGATGAATATTGGCATCAGCGTCGTGATGCGGCTGGAGTACTTGGTCTCCTACCAGAGCAGAAGATGACCGCCGCTATACGGATGTTAGCATATGGTTCATGTGCGGATCAGTGTGCCGAGATCACACGGATGGGCGAATCAACCACCCTAGAGTGCTTGAAGAAGTGGTGTGCTCAAGTAGTTGAACATTACAAAGACCGTTATCTACGCTCTCCAAATGCAGCTGACCTGAGTCGATTGTTACAAAGAGCAGAGCAACGAGGATTCCCTGGTATGATTGGAAGCATCGATTGTATGCACTGGGAGTGGAAGAACTGCCCAACATCTTGGCAAGGGGCGTACTCAGGTCGTAAAGGTCGCCCAACCATTATTTTGCAGGCAGTAGCATCGTACGACACATGGATATGGCATAGTTTCATTGGTGTACCCGGAGCACAAAACGATATCAATGTTTTACATCAATCAGACATTTTTGATCCGCTCCTCACCAGAATCAGCCCTCAAGTGACATACAAAGTTAACGGGAACACATACGACGTCGGATATTATTTAGCTGATGGGATCTATCCAAAGTACTCCTCCTTCGTGAAGACAATTTCGAATCCACAAGGTGATCCTGAGAAATTATTTGCAACGAAACAAGAGTCGTACCGCAAAGATGTCGAGAGGTGCTTTGGGTTCTTGCAATCTCGTTGGGCTATAGTCCGACATGCAGGTATGTGTCATAGAAAAAGTGTTTTGAAAACAATTATGTTGGCTTGCATCATAATGCATAACATGATTGTTGAGGAAGAATTCATAGACGATGAATTTGTGGAAGTTGATGAGGAAGATCCACATAATCCTCGTAGTGCTTTCACAGTATATGATGGCCCGACAGATCAGAATGGTAATCGACTTCTTCATGATCCAGTTGGAGGGGCCCAACAGTCAGAAGCATTTGGTAATCGATTGACAACTCTTCAATCTGCATATCTCCACACGCAGTTGCAAAATGATCTCGTGAAGCATAATTGGTTTATGGAAACCGGTGAACAATTATGAACTATGTTTAAGTTTGAGGTTGTATTTGAATATGTGTGTTGTATTTGAATTTATGTGTTGCATTTCAATTCGTGTATTGTATTTCAATTTGTGTGTTGTATTTCAATTTGTGTGATGTATTTTCAATTTACTATGCCTTTTTGAAAGGAATTGGTGTTTCATAAAATCAATGGAAATAACATTAATGCAAAATACATGAACTGAATGGAAATAACATATTAAGGAATTGAAAAATACATGAACTAAAAGCTAGGACGGTAACAGTCTGAATTATCTCTAGGAGCATCTTGGTCATTGTTCGGTTCGTCTTCCTCGTACTGTTGAAGGATGGCAGCCTTCCTCTTCGAAAAATATTTTTTGGACTTTGGAGTCATCACATCTGTATTCATTTGCATGATCTTTGTTTCTTCCTCCATTTTTGCTTGTTTTAAAGCCTGTTTTTGCAATTCGAAGTCATTCTCCATTTGCTTTTTGCTCAACTCTAAAAATTCCCTTTGATTTTCTGCAATGGTCATCATAGCTGCAGTTGAGGCAGGATTTGCTACTTTCTTGCCTTTTCTTCTAGCTTCCTTGGCCGCTTTCACTCCAGGCGGCCTAATCGGACTCGTGGAACTTCCAGGATCGCTTTCGGATGTACAATATTCCGGGACTTCAAAGGACGGAGTTGGAGGTACGTCAAGTGTATGCACTTCTTCGACTTCCGGACTTGCTTGATATGTGTAAGATGGGGGGGAACTTGCTTCAATAATTGTAAATGTTGGATGATGTTTTACTGCTTCCCAACAAGCAAAATGTATGAATGTTTTCTTATTTTTGCCCACATAGCGTACTTGTGCTTTCCTTATCTATCAATTAAATATTCCAAATTTAAAATCATAATCAATATATTGTAAAGTAAAAATTGCATATAACAAATTACGCGAATAATTTACCTCATCTTGCAAATTGCATCCCGATTCCTGATTTCTTTTAGCATACGCAATACAAGAGGCCCAATAAACCAAATTTACCTTGAGCTTAGCGAAACGTGATTGAAGAGCAGTTTTAGACCGAAAATCGGTCGTCATTATTTCATCCTCTCCCAGCACCCAATTTGAATGGAAATCGGTGTCAACTTTTTCCCACAACTTATCGACTTTTTGTTTCGCGCCGCTAATTGGATCAAGCGATTGACGACAATAAGATATGCAAAGTTGCACATCTTCGGACATACACCAATGGGTAGACATGTTAAGAGAGAAATGAGAAAGAAATATTGGTGTAAGAATTTTTGATGTGAATTATTGTTGGATTGTATGATGTCTTTATAGGCAATTATTTTTGAGCCGTTGGTGAAATGTAGCCGTTTGTGAAATGTAGCTGTTGTTGAAAATCAGACCGTTGAGTTTTTTTTTGAAGATCATACTAACCGATCGCACCTCCGAACAAGCAAACGACCGCATTCCCGAGCAAAACGCCAGGGCAACCGATCGCACCTCCGAGCAAGCAAAGCACAAGCAGCCGATCGGATGGCCGCTCGTGCACCCGCTCGGATGGCCGCTCGTGCACCCGCTCGGATGGCTTCTCTTAGCCGCTCGGCTGGCCGCTCGGATGGCAGTTTAGTCATCAATTTTTCGATCGGCTATTTTCTAAATGTTCCATTGATGTCGAATTGCTCGCAAATGAGTTTGAGTCTTCAATTTACTCGATTTTGTACAATGGGTTTTTAATTTCACGCGAGTCACGCGCGAGGTTTACTCGCGGAGGACGATCTCCCAGCCGATCTCGCGGAGAATTTCTGGGAGATCGATCTCGACCAAAAATCCTCCCCAAGATCGCGATCTCACCAAGCATTCCTCGCTGCACAAGGAAGTCATCCGAGATCGACCTCAAATCCTCCGCGAGGATGCACCGCTGCAGATGCTCTAAAGGCATTTTGACCCTAGGGCGAATGAGTTGGCTCGTGTGGTGAGCAACTCCCCCGATTGCTAACAAAGCCCGGGTTCGAAAGTCCCTACCTTAACATTATTTAGGGAAAAGTACACATTGGTGCCCTGAACTACCGCCCTTTTCCAATTGAAGGTCCAAACTATCAATTTTTCCAATCAAGGGCAAAATAAAAAATAAATTGACCAATTTTCGAACACCAAGCACCATAACTTCACCGTGATTAAATTGTGAACTCAATCATGTGAACAATGTTGAAAAATAACCCAATGATCTCATCATAAACTCTTAACATATTAAATCGATCTTTGTTCGTTAACACTAATACACTTTTTTATTGAGTCGTTATTAATGGGATTCACATGATTGGCTTTGTAATTTAATCATGGTAATCTACGGTGCTCGGTATTCAAAAATTGGTCAATTTATTTTTTATTTTGCCCTTGATTGAAAAATTGATAGTTTAAACCTTCAACTGGAAAAGAACGATAGTTTAGAACACCAATTTATACTTTTCCCTATAAAAAAAATAGGAACATGTGCTAATCTAACTAAACAAGCCTTACCAGGAGATTGGCCCACCAGGAGACTTCTGATTTTGATAATTATGGTGACAGTCCCCTAATTAAATATGACACTGCTGGTGACATAAGTCTTGACAATTGTAGTGTCTTTGCCGCAACCGCTGGGTTGCATGGGCTTTCGGAAGATGTTGACGATTTCTCTGGGTTGACCAGTCCTTGCTTGCTGACAGATGCGTTGATGGATGCCAGTGCCATGGGTGGCGAGGCGGCGCTTGCCGTTGAGGCTGTTGGTGCTGAAGACGTTTTACAGTCCGATGCTCAGCTGTCACTCTCAACGATATTTAATACTAGTATGCCTGGTACCACGGCTGTTGCGTCTCCAGGGAGGCCTCTACCGTTCGAGGGTGCAGGGGGACAGAGCCTCAAAGGCAAGAGTGTTTTGTACCAATACATGCCTGGCGCTGCGTCTCATCTTCAAGCGGTAGCGTCTGGAGCTGACGAGTTGGGCCAGGACGCAGGCCCGTTTGAGGGTGATTGGGACCCATTTCAAATTATTGAACATGACTATGTGGCTGTCGCTCCATTGGCTCCTCGAACCGTGCAACCCCTTCGGGTTGTGAACCGTAAAATTCACAAGGGAAAATCGAAATTTGGGAAATCATACCCGTGCGACCAACATCACCACTATGCCGGCTCCAATGCATTCTACATCTCCGAGGTTCTGCCTCTCATTGAAGCCCATCGCCGTGCGAAGGCGGATTCTCGTGGCCTCACTGGCGGTATCCAAATCAATGAAATTACTGAATCGGCGGCGGTTACGGAGGAGCCCCGCCGAGCGCCATGAGTCTCATTGCTTGGAATTGCAGGGGGCTGGGGTCTTCCTCTGCAATTCGAGCTGTGAAGGATGTGGTCTCTGCATCCAGGCCCGCAATAGTTGGTTTAATTGAGACAAAGGCTACGAAAAAAAGATGTGAAGAAGTTCGTTTGAAGTTAGGTTTCAGGTGCTGTTTCTGTGTTCCTGCTCGTGGTAGATCTGGTGGACTGGCGCTTTTTTGGAAAGATGAATCAGAGGTAATGATTTGCAATTTTTCTTTCTTCCATATTGACTTCTTAGTTACCTCTCCAATCAAGTATCGAGCAACCTTATTCTACGGCTCTCCTAAATCAACTTTTCGACATCGGAGTTGGGCGTTAATTAGACAACTTAAAAGTCTTAACAGTTTACCGTGGTGTCTCTTGGGAGATTTCAATGAAATTCTGTCTTATTCTGATATGTCAAGAAATGCTTTACGGCGTAGTAACCTTATGAGGGATTTTAGGAAGGTTTTGGAGGACTGTCACCTCTCTGAATTGCCTTTTAAGGGAAGCAAATTCACATACACTAATCGTAGAAAAGGGCAGGAGGAAACAAAGTGTCGTTTGGATCGGGTCTTGGTCAGTGATGATTGGAGAAATCTTTATATAAATGCATATGTGGTGCACATGACCTCGTTTCACTCTGATCATAACCCGATTAAGTTGTGTCTCAACGATGCTTCAACTGGAAGATCGTCGCCTTTTAGATTTGAGTCAATGTGGAGCAAAGATACAAGATTCAGAGATCTTGTGTCGGACCATTGGCAAAATGGAGGTAGTTCCGGAAATTTGTTGCATAAATTGGAATCTCTTAAAGGTCCAATCAAAACCTGGAATAGAAAAATTTTTGGAAATGTTAAAGAAAAGGTTAACAACTTGAGGCGCAAGTTATCAGAGATCAGAGATCTGCCGAGAACAGAAGTGAACATTAATATAGAATCTGATCTAATGCAAGAAATGGATGAATGGCTTAAGAGAGAAGAGGTAATGTGGTGTCAAAGATCTAGAGTTACTTGGTTAAGAGAAGGTGATAATAACACAAGTTTCTTTCATCGTAAGGCTACTGCTAGAAAAAGAGCAAATACTATACTCCACCTTCGTAATAATGATGGGAGCTTGTGTTATGATCAGTTGTCCCTTGAAACAATTGCGAAACAATACTTTATGAATATTTTTCAATCTGAGATTTCCATCTCAGATGGGGAAATCATGGAGTCCTTCATATCTTTGCCCAGGAAAGTGACGAGTAATCACAACAGTATATTATTAGCTCCTTACGCGGAGAGAGAGGTTTACGCTTCCTTAATGCAGATGAACCCAGCTAAAGCCCCCGGCTTGGATGGGTATCATGCGGCGTTTTTTCAGCAATATTGGCAGATTGTTAAAACTGATTTTTTAGCTTTATGCCTATCCGTTTTGAATGATGGGGTCATTCCTCCAGGTTTAAATGACACTCTTCTTGTTTTAATCCCAAAACAGAAAAAGGTGATTGAGAGGATGGAGGATTTGAGACCTATTAGCTTGACAACGGTTGTCTCCAGAGTTGTGGCCAAAGCGATTGTGAACCGTCTTCAGTTAATCCTCCCTGAGGTAATCTCTACTGAACAATCAGCTTTCGTTAAGGGGAGGCTGATATCTGATAATTTTATTTTGGCTCATGAATGTGCGCATGTTATTAAAAAAACTACTAGAGGAAAGAAAATGTTTGGATCATTAAAATTGGATATGTCCAAAGCTTATGATAGAATGGAGTGGAGGTTTTTAAAGCTGATTATGCTTCATCTTGGCTTTGCTGAGTTATGGGTTGATAGGATCTTTTCGTACATTTCATCCGTAACATACTGTGTTCGTCTGAATGGTAGTATCTCTGAATGTTTCAACCCACAGAGAGGGTTACGGCAGGGTGATCCTTTGTCACCATATTTGTTTATTATAGGTGCTGAATGGATAAGTCATACACTGCATAGTCTACATAACAACCACCATATCAGTGGTCTGAGGATCTGTCGGAGAGCACCTCCCCTTACTCATTTGCTTTTTGCGGATGACTCTTTGTTCTTTTTTGAAGTTAACTCACATACTGCTCAAGTGCTAAAGAACATGTTATCAACTTATGAGAAAATGTCAGGGCAAGTAATAAACTATGAAAAGTCTGAGGTGGTTTTTAGTCGTAATGCTTCCGCTGAGATTCGGGAGTCTTTCATGCATACACTCTCTGTTAAGATGGTTGATTCTCATAAGAAATACTTGGGCATGCCTTTGGTGTTGGATCGAAAAATCTCTTCAAATTTTGTGGACATTATTGACAGAGCTATGAGTAAAACTAATAACTGGTGTGTTTCTAATTTATCCACTGGTGGTAAGGAGGTCTTAATAAAATCTGTCTTACAGGCGCTACCACAGTATGTTATGCATTGTTTTCTTATTCCTGGGTGCATTATGGACAAGTTACAGAGTATCATGAGACAATTTTGGTGGTCTTCGAAGCAGAATACACACTTCATGTCTTGGATTAAATTCCCTGTCTTGATAAGTAGGAAGGAAAAAGGTGGCCTTGGTTTTAAAGATTTCAAATTACTGAATATGGCTTTTTTAGCAAAGCAAGCTTGGAGACTGTATTCTCAACCAAATACCCTTTTCAGTCGCATTATTAAGTGCCGCTACTTCCCAAATACTGATATTTTCTCTGCTAATTTAGGGAATCGACCATCGTTTTGTTGGAAAAGCATACATAAGGCCGTGGAGCTGCTTCAGGCTGGATGTCAAAGACGAAGTACAGGAGAATGGTTTTGGGCAGCTTCTGATACAGGCAATTACAGTGTGAGCAGTGGATATCAAGTGGCGACTTCTATTTCTGAAAATAGGGCAATTACTGCTGGGGAGAGCTCAGACTCGGCAAAGATGGCTACTTTTTGGAAGACTTTTTGGAAACTCCCCATGCCAAGAAAAGTAAAAATATTTGGGTGGCGATGTTTTCACAACTCTTTAGCAGTTGGCACAAACTTGTACATACGCAAGTTGGATGTAAATATTTCATGCCCTGTATGTGATTTTGCTGTTGAATCCCCAAATCATGCTTTCCTCACCTGTTGGTGGGCTGATGCGGTTTGGAAACTGTTGAAGTTACAGGGTTGGGCAGATTTCAAGGAGTGTAATGATATGGCCGATATTATATATTTTGTTGTCACCCGATATCACCCAAAAACCGCTGTCTCATGGATTGTTGCAATGTGGTATATGTGGTACTGTCGAAATCAGAAAAAGCATGGTGGTGATCATACCTCACCTCGGTTAGCCTCGCAAAGAATATGTTGTTTAACCACTGAGTTTACTAAGGCTAGAAAAGGGATTCGCAATGATCCGTATAATTGGTCTGATTTTGAATGGAAGCCACCGCGAAGGAACACCATAAAAATCAATTGTGATGCATCCTGGTTAGCACAGACTTGTTTTGGCAGTGTGGGGGTCATAGCGAGAAACCATGAGGGGTTAATCTTAGCAGTGCGAGCTATTTCTCCGACCCATTGTGCTAGGTGCGTTGACAGTGAAGGTTTGGCTGTGGCGGAAGCCTGTAAGCTTGGGATGGAGCTGAAGGCAAATAGCGTTGTCATTGAATCGGACTGTGCAAAGGTTGTTAACGCCATAAATCGTAGGAACAACCAGGAATGCTCTAATAAAGAATGGTACCAGCTCTGCATTAAAACGTTGGAACAACATGACAGTTGGAATATATTTCTAATAAGAAGGGAAGCTAATGCCGCTGCCGACGCTATTGCAAAGCATGCTTTTGCAAACCATTGGTCTTGGGGGAGACTTGACGCCTGTCCTGTGTTGTCCAAAGCTAGCTAGGTTGATTGCTTTTCTTGCTTGCTTGGCTAGCCTGTATTCCCCTTATCAAAAAAAAAAAAAAAAAACTAAACAAGCCTTACCCCAATCAAAAAAAAATGCCTACCCCTACCTAAAACTAAGAGAAATGAATGCTGGGGTCAGACTGTGTTTGATAACTGTGGGGGTGTTTATTGTAGACATGCTGCATCTTCGTTGGCGCTGTGCTGTCTTGCATTGCGTGCAAACTGCAAACCCTATAAGATATCGAAATGCTGCACGACGAAGATGAATTGAATCGACGTCCGATTTTGCAATCCGCGGCTCCGGCGATTCTAATGGCTAAATTTTCTGTTATTTACCATTGCGGAGGTAATGCAAACCTAATCCAGTTGCTTTTTTGGGGGTACTTTTATCGTGTGATTGTGATTTCAGGTAAGTATTTTCGTGTTTCTTTCTGCGGTTGGAACGTTTTGAAAATTGTCATCCTCGTATTGTTGGTGCTAGCCTGCTAGGTCGTGTATAGGGTAGATGAGGATTGGATTTTTGCAATGTCAAATTTTTACATAGTTTATCTCTATGTATTAGTACTTTATATTTGATAAGTTTGTGAGTTGGTTGGGGTTATTAACCCAATTGCCCCTCTTTCAAACTCAAAACATCCATTTGCCCCTTTTGAAACTCAAATAACTAGAATGCTCCTTTTGTTATATTCTCGGTTTCCTCAAAACCAGGAATGACAATTTGTAAATGTATCAAAACATGCCCCTTCATTCGTCCACGTTTCGTTTACGCAATGCCCTAAACCCGACCACGCATGTTCCCGGTATGAGGGAAACCGGGAATATTGAAAATTGACATTCCCGGTTTTGGGGAAACCAGGAACATAAAAAAGGGACATTCTGGTTATTTGAGTTTCAAAAGGGGCATTTGGGTGTTTTGAGTTTGAAAGAGGGGCATTTGGGTTAATAACCCAGCTGGTTGTTATATGTGAGTTTTTTCTTTTTCTCTTCTGGTGATTATTGAATTTTTTGTTCTTTCAAAACTGAAGTTTTGAAGTTTAGTTAAATTGACATTTGGACGGTTTGACTATCTTGTTCAGGCCAATGACTTCAAATACATTATCTTTTTGGGTAGTTTTTCACCTCTGATTGTGATTAAAGATAAGTATTTTGTGTTTCTTGGTGCGTTTGACATACAAATATTCATTCTGGCATTTCGATGCTAGGTCATGTATAGGGTTGATGAGGATTGGAATTTGCAATGTCAGCACTTGCTTTTCTTTTACACAGTTTATTACTCTGTATTACTTATGTCTGATGAGTTTGTGAGTCGGTTGTTATATGTGAGTTTTTTCTTTTTCTCTTCTGGTGATTATTGAATTTTTTGTTCTTTCAAAACTGAAGTTTTGAAGTTTAGTTAAATTGACATTTGGACGGTTTGACTATCTTGTTCAGGCCAATGACTTCAAATACATTATCTTTTTGGGTAGTTTTTCACCTCTGATTGTGATTAAAGATAAGTATTTTGTGTTTCTTGGTGCGTTTGACATACAAATATGCATTCTGGCATTTCGATGCTAGGTCATGTATAGGGTTGATGAGGATTGGAATTTGCAATGTCAGCACTTGCTTTTCTTTTACACAGTTTATTACTCTGTATTACTTATGTCTGATGAGTTTGTGAGTCGGTTGTTTTATGTGAGTTTTTTTCTCTTTTGGTGATTATTGAATTTTTTTGTTCTTTCAAAACTTCTGGTTTGAAGTTTAGTTAATTTGACATTTAAACGGTTTGACTTTCTTGTCAGGTCAATGGCTTCGAATACATTATCTTTTGGATATATATTTTTTATTTTTGTCAGATGGATGTGCTAGGTGTTATTTTGATAAGTAGCACTGTCACTCGAAAATGGATGCTGGGGAGAAGAGAAACTAGTGGTTTGATACAAAATGGAAGAACTTATAATAAGTATGATGGAAATGTGAGAGCAGATAACATTTACTTTCGTGAGCTTTTCAACTAATTTTTGGTGCATCTCTGTTTGTAAGATCATCAGATATCTCATCCTTTGGTCATGGCAAACTTTGAAGTTTGAGGGATCATCAAATTCCAAGAATTTTAACTTATACCTCGTTACTTCCACCAAACAGTCCATTTCCATGTGCGCCTACATCGCTTCCTGATATTCTTTTAGTTCTGCATCAGGATCAGGAAGCATTCAGATCCATAAAAACGGTGTACGCCATCAGTGTACAGCATCTGAAAGTGTTGTGATTGATGATCAACCTCCCTGGCTTGACGATCTTTTTGATGAACCTGAGACACCGGTCCGAAAAGGTTTTCGTTGCCGGTCATCAAGTGACTCGTTTGCATCTCTAGCCACAGGTATTGCTTCGAACAACAATTTCGCAGCCTGGGATGATAAATTCAAGAATTTATTGTAACCCAAGAGCAAAATTTGTATAGAGATCCAGGACATGAATCTATTCACATAGAGGATAATCTATCTGGACAACAGAGGAATTAATCATGGGCCTCAACTCTTTGTAATTTGGCTCAGCCGATTAGCATTTAGCGATTGTCCGGGTGATCAATCTCTTTCCCAAAATCATGGAGTGTCAGCAAGGCACATAGATGCACCACGAAACATGGTCAATGGAAAGCACATTGCACAAGAATCGGGTATAAATGTCAAAAAACCCAGTGATGATTGGGAGCCATATGGCACCAAGCCTCCTACATCTTAGACAAATCTGAAATGTGCTATGCAGTAAGTTGTCTGTTGCGCATTAATGTTATGTTCCTTCTTTTTTTTATTATCTTGAATTGTGGAAATATGCAAAGAGATTTGTATAGTTTAGTTGAATAGTCCAATGGATAAACTGTGGGTAGTTTACGAACTTTTCAGGTGTCTCATTTCTGTTAAACGTTGACCCCTTTGTTGCAGACAATTCGCTCAACGATTGCGAGTCCATAAGCTTCAGTACATTGCTGAATTGGAAAGGTATGTACAAGCTCTGCAGGCAAGTTGGCAAAAAAAAACTTGTACTTCATTGCTGATCCAAGGAAGTTGTCCAATTAAGGTTGTATTTGCTAATGTCTTTTGTTACTGCAGGCTGAAGGTTCTTGAGTCTCAGCTGAGCTTGAGTTTATCAAGCATTGAAGCAATGATTAGAAAGCTTGGCTCAGGTGCATTGTATTAAGAATAGTAAGTTTGTTGACATTTAAACATACGAAGAAAAAAAATCAAAATATTAGTTATTGCTCCGTACAAACTTCATTGGTTTCAACAAAATTGTTGGGGTTGGGGGAGCTCACACATTTTTAGGGGTGGCCTGTTCATGGGACGAATATATGAGTTGCTGTGATCAATTATGAGTGCTCACTTGCCTGAAATTTGACGTGGCTAATATGTTACTCCTATGATTAGCAGAACAAGAAGTACTGGAGAGAGATAGGAAGATTTTAAGTAACATGCATCAGCAGCAATTTTATCTGCATAAGCAACCGCCGCCGTGTCCTTCTTCCATCCAACGCCGCAACAACAGTAGGGACCTTGATTCTCACTTTGCCAATCTCTCTTCGGATGGAGGGCAATCCAAGTGAAGCCGTTGTGTTACATCCTTCAACACATGGGATCATGCCCTCGACAGTGCAGCCTCATTTAGTCGACTGTACCAACATAGCAAATTATTTTAACCTTTCTTCTTCTGCAGTCACTCATTATCAAGCACCAGACCTAGTAGTTGCAACTTGCAAGAACTCGAGAATGGTGGTAGCATGACGCATTGGTTTCGGGCACACTATAACTGTTGAATAGTCATGAACAGTATTTTAGGTAGTCAATCCTAGGTCCTTGGATTCATGTGGGACTCGCCTACTCGGGCATCTTTTGGCATTCATCATGCATCCTGCTCTAGTATAGCTATATGCAAGGAATTTCTGCATGAAACTGACATGTAATCCCAATTCTGATGTTGTAACTTTTGATTTATCTATCTATTCGTGAATACATAAACTATTGACAGTGTAACATTGGTCCGTCAGTTACAAAGTTGTATTGTTACATAGCAACAACGACAACAGTATGAAATATACTGTGTTCCGGGCGTACAGAGCTCATTCTCAACTGGTGTCTCCAAAACATGAATGAGTATAGCATTAATGATCAATAGGGGATACACGATTTGGGGTGAGTGACTGATGAATTTCATTTGATACTATAGTGCGTCGTGTGATCTTATGGATTCCTGCCGTCTTAAGGGAATGCCCTCAGACCCGAAGCCATCTTCTTCATCTGCATATTTAAGTTGTCTGGAGGAATGAGAGCTTGTCAATCCTGCACATATGATTTTGTTACAAAAAGTAAAAGACTAATTGAACATTCTTTGGCCGTTACTTATTTGGGCAAATAACGTGAAATCAAGCAAGACAGCAAAGATTCAGGGTTCTAGTGAAGAGGCTATACCATCAGACAGGTCTTTTGTCTTGTGCAAAAGAAAAGTTCCAGACAGGATTGTCACAAACCCACACATTTCCGTGACGATCTGAGTTGGATTCTGCCTATCCCAGTCCTGGACATAAAAAACATTGACTTGTAAACAAACAGCCAAATGAGCAGGCACATCAACAATCATATGCGTGAATCAGCTACTGCTCCATCCTCTTTGATTCATCTTTTCACATAAAGTTAACCACGTCTTTTGTATTGTTTATCACTTGGCAATACAAATAGAAAATAATGTACATGCGTACTTATTGAATATCATACCTTAAACATGATAACACTGGCCACAATGGTTAATGATGTAAACATCACATAGTATATAGGAGATACGACAGCCGTGTTGAAGGTATCAAGTGCCTGCATACACATTCAAGTATAACAGTCCGGTCATCTTCGATCAGATATTAAGTAAAAACATGTGTGCATCTCTGAAAATGTCAATAAAACAGAAGAAACATGTTTCTTGCCAATCTAGAAAGAAGTGTTGAAACAATGATTTAATGTTACATTCGACTCATCAACAAGAAGTGACCCCAAGCATCAACTGCAGAAGCAACGCCATATTGCCAATCTATGCTCGTGTAATTAACTCTTTTCATAAAAAAGTTCCAAGCCTTGGCATACATTAAATACGGCAATGACTGCTCGAGCCGAGACTCTTATTTTGAAAAAAAAGAAATGAAATGAAAGCTCGGTAGTTTGAAAATATGAAAGCAGTAAATCAAAAGAGGATGCCAAAATAATGTACTTTAAATAAGATAAAATAATTGACACGGAGAAAAATACCTTGTTTAAATAATTCATTTGGGTAATCACACAAGTAACTACAACAACTGTGAAGGCCCAAGTTTGGGGATAAACTAGCTGGTTCATGCCTGATAGAGTAAGTTTCATGGCAATTCCAAGTGCTTTGACACTCATAACCTGTTCACACAAATCATCATAGCTACAACTAGTAAATGAGAGTGCATAAACAGAGAAGAGAAAGCAATCAGAACTTAAAAGGAGACGGTGGAAATACCAACACATACCGACAGAGACCCTACAAGCGAGCAAACTCCAATATAGACCATAATATGTGTCTGTCCATACCGTGGAATGAAGTGTATTATAAGTATGAAAACGGAAGTCACCACCAAAGCAGCATAGAAAAGAAAAGCTGCAGTGACAAATCATAGGTGTAATGAGATTTCTTCCCGCGTCGTCACTATTGTATATAGACGATTCTAATAGCACGTGTAATGCAGTAGTCACCTGGTTCAGTGGCAAGTTCCCACACTTCTTTCACAGATTCAATTTCTCGTTCTTGAGGGGCATGCAAGACTATTGTGGTAGAACCCACAACGCACAAAATGCAACCCAGTATCCCGAATATATGTAGCCTCTCCCGCAAAATTATATGTGCAAGTACAGCACTGAAAGAGATAGAGGCAATGCATAAAAAAAATATGTTGGGAATACTGAGAAGTTAGTTCTTGAGATCAGTTCATGCCTGATAATAATGCTGAGTGCACCAAGAGGAGTGACCAAAAGAGCTGGTGCAAATGCATAGGCTGCAAAATTGGCTACTTCGCCTACAATCACTGCAGCATGAGAAGAATAAATCACTACATAAGTGGAAGTGGATGAGCATTAAAGAAGTTTTAAATCCAAATTGGAACTTTTTGATCATGTAAGAGAAACAAGCACACAAAACTTACTTGTTATCATGCCCACCCACCAAAGTGGCTCATATAAGTAAGAATAGCCTCCGACTCCTGTGGGAAAAATAAACTGCTTATATACAATGAGATTCAGAACCTGAAAGCGAAATATGTATTAAACATTATTTTTTATTGAGTAAGATAAAATCCTGCGGGGACAATCAGTAAGTCAATAACGCTATCAATTGAAAAACAACAAGAGCTATTTGGTCCCTGCAAATAAAGTGGGCTTATATCTTCCCCTATGATAATCCATGTTTGAAACACGGACAGTGTGAAGTAAAATCAACTAAATTCTTCTCTTCATATCCTTTTAAATTCACAGTAATGACAATCCCCGCGAACACACAAAGATCATTACTGAAATTAACACAATTTACGTAAACCATACTTGTTCAAAATAATCCAACCTTCCACGATACTTGATTGAAGAACTTTGTACTTCCCAATTTAAACAAGTCATAAAGGTTTACCAATTAACTAGCCATCCTTTTAGGCTACTCAAAGAACATCCCTCAATAACCTAGTTCCAGCAGTACCTCTCAAGTGTCGATAACTAAGCTAGGTCAATTACATAAACTGACCTCAACCTCAATTCCACTCATCCCGAATCCTCAACCTCTAGGGTAAGAGAAACGGTCGTTGGGGCCAAGTTTGTATATGAATGCAACTACACCATAAATAAGATAATAAAATCACAACAAATAGGTCCAATATCTTGATTCAGATTTCAGAACGAGGCTTGCTTTTTCTTACATTAGGCTACAGATTTTCAAGACAATCATGCTCAAATAAATCACAATTAAACCAAGCTAAACATACCTGCTCTAACCCCAGAAGCACCAGCTTTCTTCAAACCCTTCTTCTTAACAATGAAGCTAGCCCCAATAAAAATACTAGACGACAGAGCGAGCACCAATCCCTTGATATTATCAGACGACATTCCCCTATACGAATTTTTCCAGCTCTCTGTCGCCATAACTCTCTCCAATCCAAATAAAACCCTCCTATCTCAAAACCCAAACCCACTCATTAACTAACACAAAGAGCGTGCAAAGCTGCAGACTTTTCGCTTTAAGTCGCCAAAAGAGCACAACCCCAGATCTAAATTGCGTGGGACTGAACCATCGGTGATTTGAATTGGACTAAAATTTGAAGATCTGTCAGCGATGGAGTGAGGCGATCAACGCTACTTGGTATCTGCTTACAGCTCGATCAACAGAGGAGAGGAGATGAGGATAGAGAGAGAAGAGAGAGTGACAGCTACTGTTTGTCGCTCGAGCAAAAAAATATCGTCTTCCACTTGGGTTCCGTGCTGTTGATCTTCGTCTAACTTTCGATTCGTACGCTTTACCTTTTTCTTTTTCTTTTTTTTTTGTGTGGACGAACCGGATAATGGATGCATGCAGCAGAAAGAACCAATTAATTGTTTTAGATAATTTTACATATTGTGAAAATGTTTTGAAAGATTTTTATGTAAAGATAATCAACTTCATAGATTTTTTTTATAAACAGCAAGTAGCAGATACAAAGTCACTACAAAGGACTTTGAAGCAGAAAAAAAATTTCAGTTGGGATCAATTCCTATGAAATAAGTCGACGTGATTAAATAAGTATTTTATTATTTCACTTGGCCTCACGCCTAATTAATTGGGCCCACTACATTGACTCACACCATCAGGAAAATAGGAAAAGCACATGATAATGACCATGAAAACAGAACAGTAGCCTGTACCGAAGTCAGTCATACAGAAGTGTAGCTCATAAAAGGCCAGAGTTGCTGGCAACACACCATCGATTCTGTCTGTCCCGGCGAAGAAACCATCTAGAATCATACAACAAGACGACAACAAAACACCAGTCTGAACGATGTCGACTGAAAACGACTCCCTTGAACGGTGACCACTTAGAGAGAAAAACTTCATCGCATAGCTATATGTATAGATTCACATATCTACACTTGAAATTGACTCCTCCACTCTCAGCATATTCGCCACCAAACTCCCACTTAATAACTACCTGCCTCAAGGCCCTTTAAACTCCACAACCACCGGATCTGAAACCCACCAAGCCTCCTCGAAGAAACAGACACTGCAAGACCCGAACGATCACTACAATGAAGACTTAAACTGCAACGGAAGAAGGAGGAAAAGGGAAAAAAATGAGGCGGTGGGAAGAATAGAGGAGAGAAGGGAGAGCGTATTCGGGACTGAGAGTTACACTTTATAGTTTCGTAAATAGTTTTGTTCGTTAACAGTAGAGTTCAGATTCGATTCTTGACGAGTGTTTAATAGTTATTTAATTAATAAATTCTAAACATATTAAGAGATTTGAGTACATTTTATTTTGTTATATTAAATAGATCCGTAATGGTTCAAAGTGGATCGTTCCACTATTCGTTCTTACAGCCCTCTTACAACTACAATTATCTCTAATTTTTATCGTTGACTTTAAACAACACACCGTCTCTTCTTCGCTGCCCTTTGTTCGTCGATCGACTCAAACCTTCCCATTTTGATTGATGACGACTTCGCCTAGGTATGACGAGATTCCTTCTGACATCATCTCTACTCGTCTCTCTGTATCTCATCACTTTCCAAATTTGTGCTGCATGTATAACATCGTCCGCTCCTTGGATATGAGTCTCGGTCCCGGTTCCTCCCTCTGCTGACAGATGCGTAATCTTTTCTTCTCTTCTGTTTATTTTTCACACTCTACTGCTTGCTTTGTTTAATTTTCGCCCTTCCCTTTCGTGCCCTTTCCTTCAGAATGATCGGTCAATTATTTATTATTTCTTCAATACATCTCCTAATCGTATCAATGGAATATGGTGATCTCGAGTTCCAAAATTTGATCCACCAAGCGATTCTGACCTTTATCAGTTCTCTAATTTCTTCTATGGATTTTCGCTGATTTAGGAAGCATCTTCTATTCCTTTTCTCCCATAGAGTCCATATCACTGCAAAGCTGAGAGTCTTCCATAATCTCTTGTAAGTTTTTGACTCTCTAGATATCCCCCAGCTCTGCAGAAGGATCTTCATACTAGGTGGGGACACCCAGCTCACACCCCACCAGTTGAAGCACCATGACCATACTCTCCAACTCCACCTACAGTGTAGCAGAAGGTGATTTGTTGTCTCAAATTTTGATCCACAGAGTTGGCATTTTAGTTCTTCTCTTTTAGCTAAACTCCTTCGACGATAAGCTTTCCTGGTATATCTTCCATACTAGTAGCTCAACCTTTGGTGGTGCTAGCCCTGACCACACTTGAAAAGTTAGACTTTCCCATCTGTTCTTTTTTATTTTTACCTCCATAGTTGCCTTCATCAATGTGTTCGTACTGAAGGATCCCTTCTCTGAGTGCGTCCAGACTATTTAATCGCCCTCCTCCTCTTTCAATTGGATATGACTTGGGCTACGACACAGTTCTTCCTTGGCCTCCTTTTCCCATTGGTATAGCTGCATCCTAAAGTTTAAATGTCAGGACCAAGATCCTTCCGACCAGCTTCCCATTTCAGATATCTTCGCATTCTTCTTCACTGACAGCTCACAAAGTTTAGGATATTGAGTTTTTAAGGATTGATCTCCTAACCAAATATCCTCCAAAAAGTCTATCTTTTTGCCTTTCCCCAACTTCAGCTTGATTCCCTCCTGAAATGCTTTTCCTATCTCTGAGTTGCTATTGATTACTTTCAGAATATCTCTCCAACTTCTAGATATCTTTCTATTTCGGCTTGAAACTCTGTTTAGATTATGAGCATCTTTGATTGCATACTTCTCCACCACCATCCTCCTCCACAACCCATCCCTGGACGATATTAGTATCCACCACCATTTTGCCAACAGTGCTATATTCTTCTCAATCATACTCTAGATTCCTAAGCCTCCATGTGATTTTGGTTTTTGTATTATATTCCATCTGACATAGTGCATTTTCTTTTTTTGTCCCCTCCTACCCCATAAGAAATCTCTTTGCATTGTCTCCAAACGCAGAGATTTGAGTACATTATGTCAAGTAGAACATCAAACAAATGAAGAGATTCAGAAAATTTATAAATATAGCAAACTATTTAGGCGTTGGTACTGTTCATCAATAATTCGACAATCTTCTATAATTCGAGAATATGAGAATTCGAATTTGACTATTGTATCACGATGCATTTTCGAATATACACCTAACACGTGTCCTACTAGCGAAGTCTAAATTAGTGACTTTGACTTTTTATTAAAGGGGAAATGACAAAGAGGGGTATGAACTACCAACCATTGACAAATTACAGTTCGAACTATGAAAATTGATAATTAAGGGCAATTTCAAAATATTTTAATCCTCAATTTCACAATTAAGGGCAATAAGTTTTTTCAATTCATTGGTTTAGTTAACTTTGTTAAATGACGGAGTGATATTACGTCAGTTAAGTGTTATATGGGGATTAAATAATTTGAAATTGCCCTTAATTGTCAATTTTCATAGTTCGGATCGTCATTTGTCAACGAATGATAGTTCATACCCTTTTTGTCATTTTCCCTTTATTAAATGCAAGTTTGAATGTGCAAGTGACACATGTGTCAACACCACAATAACTTGATGATGCACGTTTCACTGTGGTGGTGCAAGTGTCCCACGTGCATATTTAGAGTTGTATTTAATAGAAGTCAAAGTCATCAAATTTGACTTTGCCAATGAGACACGTGTCGGGTGCACAATCAAAAATTCATTTTTGATTTAAGTGTGAGATTAACGTTTTTCAGGTTCTCGAATTATAAGGGGTTATCAATCGAGTGACCCCCCTATACATATATTTATATATGAGCGCTCAAATAAGAACTTTTTTTCTCGAGAACTTGAGAACCTAAATCTCACTTTTAAAAGTGCATCATCAAGTCATTGTGGTGGTGACACATGTTCCAATGTGCATATTCAAAGTTACATTGAATGCAAAGTCAAATACCAAGTTTGGCTTTGGTAGTGGGCCATCGGCCACGTGTCAGATACAGATTTGAAGATGAATCTTGATCTAAAGGTCAGATTTTTGTTCTCAGGTTCTCAAATTTTAAGGCGTTCTTAACCGAGCGCTCTCATATGTATATATATAGAGAGAGAGACGAGAGTTCAAATGAGAACCCCTCTAAATTTTGAGAACTTGAGAATTCAATCTTCATCTTTAAAAATGCATCATCAAGTCATTGTGATAGTCATATCTCATATGCATATTCAAAGTTGCATTTAATGAAAAAAAATTTATTTAATGAAAAGTTGCATTTAATGAAAAGTTAACCACCAAGTTTGTTGTGTGAATGGAATATGTTTAAGGCAGTGCCTGTTGTATTTTCAGACTCCTAATTTGCCTTATGTTTAACCAAAAACTCAATTTATCATGAAAAGTCCAAACATATAGATATTAAGTATCAATTCTTGAGGAATCATGTAGAAACTGGCGTGATTAAACTTTTCAAGGTAGATACTCGTGATAATCATACATATATGGGATCTAAGGCAATCTCAAGCACCGAGTTCAAGCATTGCTTGAATTTGCTTTCTGTTGGTTAGTTTTCTTGCTCTGTTTTGCAGGTATCGAGCTGATACTCTAATATTCAATATGCATTGCGCCTTGGTTGCTAAAGCTAGTGGAAGGTCGCTTCAAGAAGCTTGGATAGTTGAAGGTTGCAGGCATTGTAGCTTCAGATTGACGCAGCGTGACAAATATGATAACTGAGTCCACCAGCAATAAACTCGCAAAAGCTTGGAATCCACCAAGTAATCTCGGAATCCACCAAGAACGAAAACCAAAGGTTTTATTGAAAGAAAATAAGATACATGAACGAAACCCTAAGATGGGTTTAAATAAGAAAACATAAACCTAATTAGGAAAGAACACTAAACCTAATTAGGGAAGGAAAAACTAAAAAGATAATTATGCTGCTAAATTCTAAAAACCCTGATTCTGAGGCCTAGACTAGCCCGGATGGCTTAAAAAGCCTTTGCTCTTGATTTGCATTCGTTGGCCCGTTGCCACTGAAATCAAGGTATTATGGCGAATTTCTGGACGTCAGATGCCAAATACCGATTTTGCCGAGTTTGCCCTTCTTGCGCGATATTTGCTCTTCAAGTTGCACTGCGAATTGCCCTGCATCACAGATGGAGATTTTTTTTTGTTGATGTGAGCTTCAGATGGAGATTTGAAGATGTAATCTCTGCAGCAGGGGTGGTTGTCGCTAAAGGGGTTCTCATTCGTTGCTGATGGCTGTTTGCTCACTGCTGAAGCTACGTTAAGTGGAACTCTGAAATTTTGACAAAGCGGAGGAAAATGTGCGCTTCCCTTCGTCTGTGATTCTTTGAATAAGCCAATCAATTTAAAGGAGTCGGCCGTGAAGATTGGCCTGCATCGTACGGTCGTGATCTTTAACATCGGACGACTCCTACTTTTTTGTTATTTCTCTCGATTCTTTCTCTCTGTGCAAAATCTAGCTGCAAATGTATAGGGGTTTTCCTAGGTGTAGTCTGATGATTGACTACAAGGTTTCAATGAGAATGATAGCAATCTCAGCTTGTGATATTTGCTGGTAGAATCAGAGAACTCAAGTGAAACTGACAACTTGGAAGATTGGCTCATATTAAGTGATTTAGGCAACTAAGATAGTGCATATCGAGCCAGAGTAGTTCAACGAGGATGTAGACATTTGTGCTGAATCTCGGGCCTTAAATCAATTGGGAATTCAACCGATGATCATCCTATTAAGATTGTTAGTGTTTAATTGAAGCCTACAGTTTGAAGCAGCACCCAAATGATTCTATGTATGAATAAGGTTGCATATGAGACATGGAAAGCTCGCAATTACAGGATTTTTCGAGAAGAAACTACTAGCAAGGAGCTCATATGGAGCTTTATTTGGAAAATTCTCCGGATGAAAGTGGAGTTGATCAAGAATACTAAAACAGGGTGTTATATGTATAATTTCCTTGTAGATAGTCTTCTCATTGCTGCTGATTAGTTAGTCTTGTGCTGTTTCTGTTTGTGCTGTTTTGTCTCTTGGTTTGTCAGGGTCAGGTCTTCTGTTTTGTGCTGTGTGTGCCTGGTCTTGTTGGTTTCCTGTTGCTTCTGTAGTTTCCTTGTTTTCATCTTTCAATATACACCTTTTCCTCGGAAAAAGGTTGCACATCCACTAGTTTGGACTACCCTGTATAATTGGTCCAAATATAATTGTGCAAGGGAGGCATAACGAAGCTCATATAAGGTGATGGCCTAGCCTGCAAATGTGAATGATATTCATAGGGCTCGGTAGCGGAACAACAGTGGACCTACTTCGCATAACCAATGCACTCCAAGTACTACATTGGCACCGTGCAGCTATAACAGATGAAAGTTCACCGTGTATGGGTGGTGGTCTGGTGTAATAGAGACGTTTGTGCACAAGCCATCGTATGTGAGGACCTCCCCAATACCGATTGTAGCATTGATCGTTAGTATGGATTGTATAAAATTGTAGGTCGACCCCATTCACAGCACCATGACGGAGCAACCACCGATAATGTCCTGAAGGCGCAAGGTTGACCTTCTAAGACACGTCACGTTATCCAGCGCATTTTGTTCTCAGTTGGTTTAGAAAAATATGATTTGAGAGAATCTCATTTGTCGTCTTTGAGGTTAAAGAGACCGATGGCGGCATTTGGATGGATTGTGGCCGCTGGATGAGGAGTTTGATCGGTCGAATTCTTGACCTATTATTCACTTCATTCGATGATGAATTATGTTTGTTTTCCCGACATTTTATTGTCATTTGATCTCTTTTCTAGTGTTTCAGGTCATATATCATATATCTAATACTTTTGGATTGACCCGAAGCAAAGAAAAGCAATTGGTGCAGATTTGGGCAAAAACAGGACAAAACAGGGTAAACCGACCTTTGCAACGTATTTTGCATGCCCAGGGCTCATTCGGTGTCCAAATGAGTCGAAATTTAGCTTGTTGGAAAGCTAATTCAATTGCCTACAACTTTGTAGTTGACACAAAGAGCAGATTCGAAGGTTTAGACCTCCAAAAAGGCAAAAGAAGTCAGCCCATTACAATCTTCAGCAACCGTTACACCTTGAGCTGTAACGACTGTAACGGGCATGAATTTTCTCAGAGATTTTTGCTTAGCCCGTTACAGCCGTTACACCCAGCTGTAACGGGTGTAACGACCCCGTCGAAGTATTTTGCACGCAGAGATCTCATACGGTGTCCAAATTGGTTGATTCAAAGCTTGTTGGAAAGATAATTCAAAGGGCTACAACTTCGTAGTTTAGGCCAAGATCCAATTCGGAGGTTAAGACTATGATAAATCGACCCGAAGTTGCTACCTTTCTTCAAAATCCATTTTTGGCAAGTTCTGGTCCTTTTTGGCAATAGAGCAGTTTTTGGGCTTTTGGCCCTCTTTGGGAGAGATATATAAGGAAACACGACCAGAATAGACAGGTTATTGTGATTTTGGAGAAAACCCCTAACTTGGGAGAGAAGACAGAGCTTTCAGCGTGAGGATCATCGAGCTACACCACGTCTTTACGGTTTACTCGTTTCTTCCTACGGATCCCGTGCTATGTAACCCTAACTCTCATGTGATCAATTGAAGTTTATTATTTATGCGATTCGATTATTCAATTTCAATGTGTGCTTAATACTATCGTACTATGCATGTATTTACATCAAAGGGTATGTTTGCATTGATAGAGCGTATTTAGGTTATATGCCGAAAGGTGGATGGGCCCTAGGAATTAACCGGATTGCATGAAATTGATGTTAGGTCATGTTTACATGATTTAATAGGAAAACCTTTAATTTAATAAATCGAAATCGTTGATAATCCGTGGATGGGCGGCGTTCAACGATTGAGATTAATCTAGACAATGATCCGTGGATGGGCGGCTTGTCTAGTGTTATTTTGGTTATATTCCATATTCGACAGCATGAATAATTAACGTAGAATGATTGCATGATTAGTGGGGTTAGCACGGGTGAAGTACGGATTCTGGGATTCTTTCTCTGATTAAATACAACCATTAATTTTCTGCCATTTAAATTCTGCAAGTTTCGTGACACCAAAACCCTTTTTACAAAGTTTAATCGGAATAGCTAAATAGGTCACACTGTTTGCTAGTATTCACACGCACTGCTCCTAGGATCGACTATTGGCTTACCAAGGTTTACAAATTTTGTTTGACTGCAATTGAACCCCTAAAACTGATAATTTGACGACTATATAGGGTTAAAAATACGCTTGTCAAAATGGCGCCATTGCCGGGAGCAGCGTTTAGTGTGATATTAGATCTAACTCGTGTAGTTTAGACTATTCCACCTTACTTGATTTCTGATTTTTCTGTTGTGATTTCTTCGCTCACCGTTTCTCTTGGTTTTTGCAAAATCTACCTAGTTCATGCCAAGGAAAGCGCTCAAACAAAAAAAGCAGATTCAGATTTCAGACGACGAAACACCGGTCCAACGAAAGTTTAATCGTCAGGCCCAGAACAAAGCTCGGCAGCTACGAGCACTGAACCGTAACTTTGCAGCAATGGCTATGAATCAAGACTTGTTGAACAGAGGGATCGAAGATGGACAGCCACCACGAGTGCAACAGCCAGCGCGCAGAACTCTTGGGGATTACACTACTCCACGTGTCACTGGATTTCAGTCCGCTATTGCACCGCCTGGAATAGAATCAAATACTTGGGAGCTGAAAACCGATCTCATCCAGATGGTGTAGAATAGTTAATTCTCAGGAAGGATTAACGGCATGAAATCAGAAACAAATCTCTGAAAATATTTAAAAATATTCATCTTCAAGCACTGTGCCTTCTGTTTCACCTCTCTTTCTTAGGTGGTCAGTCCAACTGCTTTAGCTGGGGTTTCGACTCTGACTGACCACCGTTGGGCACAGTTAGTGTTTGACAACCCATAGACCCGTGGAGGATCTGGGTGTTCCAAACTGTGAAATGTCGTGTGAATTGATGAAGGGCTTGGTCAACTGTACGTCCATTGTCATATGCTTCGGAGTTATCGCCCTCTGTTGCCCTACGTATTCACGTTTTCTTGTCTGATTCCCGGCATATTTCTGTGGGTATAGTACGAACTCCTTCTGCAACTGTAACACCTTCTGGTCCATCAGTTTCCTGGTACACTTGTCAGCATAGATTTGTGCGTTACTCCAATCAGACCTTGTGTGCAGGGTCTTGTCCACTCCCCCTCGCATAAATCGATGTCTGGCGTGTATATAGTCTAGAGTAAACCGTTGTTTGCCATAGCCCTCGACTCCCATCGGATGCATCAGACCCATCCCTATGGTATAACAGTTATTTGCACCCCTTCTTCCTTTCATCACAATACCACCATTCTTGTCTAAGACGAGGCATGAGTCGCGAGAGAATGACACATATTGTCCATCGTTACACAATTGACTGATGCTAATAAGATTCATTGTCAGACCTTCAACAAGGAGGGTGTCCTTGAGTGCAGGGAGATCCGGAACCTTCAATGTCCCACAGCCGATCACCTGACCCTTTCAACCATCCCCGAAGGTGACAAACCACATCTTCTCAACAGGTCTAATATGAGTAAGGTATTAAAAGTTACCTGTCATGTGGGCCGAGCATCCACTGTCGAAGTACAACTGTCTTGTACTGTGTAACTTGAGGAGCAACAGGCCACCATGCATACCGTCTATTTTCCCTTTGGTACCCATACCTGTTTCTGTCGAGGATTGGTCTGTTGTTGGTATGCCCGACGTTCAGCAAGAAACAGCCGACTCTTCAGTTTGATGTGTCCCATCTGGTGGCAGTACCAGTAAGTGCGCAAATCCATCCTTTACAACACGGGAGTCTGATCACGACTTTGGATGGGTGTTCCACAGGTTTTTCCACCGCTTGGTGTGCCATGAGTCGTCTTGTGATCAACTAGGTTCTTTCCTTTGGCCTGTTTCACCTTCTGTTTAGGCAGCTGATCCATCACTTGTTTCGCTTCAACAAAGGTAGTGCCTTTTGAGGTGCCTTCTTCCGTAAACCCCAAGTCTCGATGTTTAGACTCCATCCTTTGAGGCCTGAGAATATCATTTAAGTCTTTAGTGCCAGAGTTTAGCATCCTTACCGATTGTTTGAGGTGGTTGAGTTCCTTCTCGGTGGTTGAATGATCCATTCTTTCAGATTCTAGCTGAAGTTCCAGCTGTTCTACCCTCCTTAGTTGGAACACCTCCTTGCGCTTCAGATCTGTGATGATTTTTCTTAGACCCGCCATGCCTACAGGATGAGTTTCATGGTCCTTCTCCATGTCGATTTTCAGCGAAGAGACAGTACTCAGGAGCTCTGTTTTTTGAGCAAGCAGACACAATCTTTCCTGTTTCATCTCAACCAGTTGAGTATTTAGTGAGTCTACCGTGCTTTCGAGCTCTACCTTCTGAGTAAGCAGTATCTCGACCTCCTGCCAGACCTTGTCTTTTTCTATAGTGATGCTTGCAACTGTGTCATTCAGCTTTTTGTTGACCTTGATCAGTAGCAACCACTTCTCATACAAATCTTTATATGTCTGAGCCAGAGACTCCTGCGTGAGTTCTTCATCGTCACTGTCTGAGAGGTCTTCAGCCGGGAGTTCCAACTGAGATGGTACTCCTTCACTGGTATTGCTGCATTCTCCTAGAGTTGTGACGAACGCCACAAAGTTGGTGGTTTCACCTCCTCCTTTTTCTTCGCCTGACTCACTATCGCTGAAGCTAGCAACCATTGCCTTCTTCTTCATGAGAGTATTTGCACATTGTGATTGGATGTGACCGAAACCCTTGCATTCATAGCACTGAACCTCTTCCTTTCCTTTGTCAGAGGAGTCTTGCCTCATATCACTAGACCTTGACTTATCGGTTCTCCAGTTTCGGGAACTTGTTGATGAAGGCTGACCTTGTTCTGGACCACGTCTGTTAATTTTCTACACCATTCTGCCAAAGTTCTGAGCCATCATAGCCAGTTGCTTAGTGGTGCATCCAGCTTCCAGTTTGTCTTCTGACATGTCTGCTTTTAGGGCGATTCCCTTCACATCTCCGGGTTGGAAATTATGATTAATCTCGTAAGTTCCGAGAGAACTCATCAGCTCGTCCAGTTTCAGTTTGGAGATGTCGTGCATTTCCTCAAAGGCAGTGACTTTTATGGCAAATCTCGGAGGGAGTGACCTTAAGACTTTACTGGCCATCCTCTCTTCCTCAATAGGTTTCCCTAGTGTAGCAGCCTCATTGGATAGTTCCAGAACTCTAGTGTTATATTCAAAGATAGTTTCACTTTCTTTCATCTTCATCTCTTCAAACTTGGTTGTGACAATCTGCATTCAGAAGTTGCGAACTTTGTCCGTGTCTTAATATGCCGTTTGGAGGATATCCCAAGCCTCCTTCGCCACTTCACAGTTAATGATTAACTTCATAACGTCTTCATCTACTCCAGAAAAGATTGCATTCTTCACTTTTGAGTTTCCCATGGATGCTTTGTCATCCTCTTCAATCCACAAGGCTTCTGGTTTCGAAATAGGTTCTCCAGTGAGATTGTTCATCATAGGTTCAGTCCAACCTTTTAGGACTGACTTCCAAGCTTTTTCGTCTAGGGATTTGAGAAAGGATTTCATATGGGTTTCCAGGTGGCATAGTTTGATCCTTCAAGCAACGGAGGTATGGTGATGCTTTGTCCTTCCTTCAGAGTCATCTTGAACAGTTCAGGATCCCACTCAGTGTGTCGAGTGCCTTCTCTGATACCAATTGAAATTCTACACCCTGTTCAAGCTTGTGTTCAAGGTACAATTGAGACAAACCTTGAACTCCTTTCACAATAGTTCAGCAGACAGAACAAATAACAGAAGCACACACAGAATGATAACCCAGTTCGGCCTCGCCTACTCTGGGGGGTTTCCCACACCCTAGAAGGGAGACAAATCTTTATTACGAGTTTAGAACTTACACGTGGACTTACGCTTACACCTTGTAATTGCTTAGCCTCTAACACTCCGTCTCTCAGATTTGCAACCGAGGTTCACAGCAGTTCACCTCGATCCCCTTTGTCTGAACCTTCAGTTTGACCGTGCTCGACCTTCTCTTGAAGCTCGGTTGCTTTCTCTCGAAAGCCTGTTCGCCTTTGTTGTGTGCAGCAGTTGGATCGCTTCCAGGCAGTCTGAGTAGCACGTTGATAAGACTGCTCTTGCACCGATGAATTTCTAGTGAGGAAACACAACCGGTCGTCGCTTTCTTCTTCTCCAATCGGTAGGGTATACTCGTGTATATTTGATATTGAAAGCGATGGAGATTATGGATGCCCTAGAATTGTATTTATATGCCAGGACGATCTCCAAATCTGCCCCAGATAATCCCATCAAATATTTAGGAAATATTCTTAAATATTTTATGTATATCTTTCTCAAATCGGTGGGAAGAATATACGAAGACTTCTTTCCCAAGTCAGCCACGCCGCCATGTAGATATTCATTCAAATATCTGATGTTTGAATTCTTCACTGGCCGACATTAGATCGAAACGACATTCGATCTTTTCGAACCTTCCGGAAACCATCTTGGCGTCTGCTCCACGCAGTACTGTAGTTCCAGAATGTGTTCGAACTCCCCCTAAACTCCTGCTCGAACTGTCTAACTACGTTTTGCCAAATACATGCCACTTAAGGGACATCAAAAAGTGACGCGGGTTATGAACTCAGCACCCAAAAAATTGTCAGAAATAAATACAGGCAGCAAAACAACTCAGAATTTCAGCCGTGATTCTCAATCTCACTCAATTAACACAAAACTTGGGTGTTTGACAATGTCTATTTTTACCTTCCCGACTGTCGGTTTTGAAGAGGGTTGACGTAGTGTCAAAACATTTATAATACCAGTAAAGTATCGGGTCGAATCAAGAGGAGCAAGCCAAACACATACACTATGTAAGACCGTGTTTCCGTTCGGCTACTCTAAACCAAAAATGTATGAGGGAGTGCGTATATTCTAAATCCTATGTGGCGAGTAATTAGGGATAAAAGATAAGTAAGAGGTGTTTCGAGGGTTATTCCCCTCCTTGACAGTTTCCCAATGATCACATACACAAGAGTTAAGTCATTTTTAGGTGTTAATTGGTTTATAACCTAGCTTAGACTAAGATAGATAAATTCTCTTTTGAATCTAATCCTAATCAAGCCATCCTAATTAGAACCTCACTTTTTCAAGATATTGATTCACTCTATAGTACTACTATCCTTGAAACCTCTCCCAAGGTAATAAATGCTATAGGCATTAAGCTCTAACTAACCTCACATCCATGCATTTACTCTCATAAACACTAGATATGATCATTTCCACCATATTCAAACCATCACTAAGCTTTTTCAGTACTTAGGCCAAGTTTTAAGATTCAACATGTCACTTAGGCATTTTATCAAACACATAGAGTGCATAACATTCATAACACAACAGAAAATGAAATCCACACCATAGATTGTATATTCAATGTGTATACATGATCATAGAGTACCAAGGAGAGTCATAAGACCCTCAAAACACAAGATCACTACTCACACATCATGTAAGACAACATAGTGTGAGTAGGGTTTATAGTACACAACAAGTAGAATAGGAAAAGATGTAGAGGAAGGAGGGTTGTCAATCCTTGAACTCCCTTTAGTCTTCTCATCTTCTCCTTAGTTGGATCTTTTGTTGATTGATGACCTTAGTTGAGCCTCTTTTCTAATATTCTTTTCCCCAAAAACCTCCACAGCTTAGGTCAAAAGCCCTCTTTCTATTTATAGCTCCAAAACTGAAATTTCTGGGTTTTTGATCCAGTCGGTCGACTGGATTAGGTGATATTTCAGTGCCTTCTGGGATTTCATTGAGTCGGTCAACTGAACTTCTCAGTCGACCGACTGGGGCCTTTTTCGTGGTCTTCCCGTCCGAATTTGGTCTTGGCGTCAATTTGAGCGTTGTAGCCCTTTGAATTATCTTTCCAACGAGCTTTGAATCAACTAATTCGGACACCGAATGCATCCTAGGCGTCCCAACCAAACTGCAAAGGTCAATCTGCTCGGTTTTGCCCCGAGATCTTCAATTTTTCCCTGAGTTTTCGTATTTAGGCTTTGACCTTGAGGGATACTTGTTTTCTACCTGAAATGTAGAGATAGAGGTCAAATGATATCAAAATAATGTCGGAAATGACCCAAAACTATAGTGAAGAATGGCCATAAATCAGTCGAAAACTCGTCTGATCAACACTCCACACTTCAGTTTTGTTTGTCCCGAACAAAGTATGAAATTATGTCAAGGTCATGCAAATAGTGAAATGCTAGAGGTGCTATGCTTTTCGTCTATTTGCCTCACTAGATTTCACAAGGTCTCGATCATTATTCCTAAACATATTATTGAAAGGTAAATGACAAGTATGTAAAATATAACTAGCTTCTTTTCGTAGGCATTACGAATGCATTTAGCATATGCATTAAGCCTTTAAACCCCTAGGCTACCCTAGTGGACGAGTTGTAGTCTCGTGAGAGTTTTCAGAAAAGGGAATACTCACAAAACCCATATGCACCTACCATGAGAATAAATGCAAGAGTGCTCAACCAAGGTGATGATTTCTCAAAACAAATCCCTTACCCCAAGCTAGGACTACCGTCACAATATCATCAAAAGAACTTTTGAACCATTTAAGTACCCTTAAGGTTGTGCATTCAAGATTATCAATACTAGGGCTATCAAAAGTCTCATCCGATGATCTACTCATTTTCAAAGCAATACAATGAAGTCATAGTTTAGTTTGCACAAAAGAGTGTCAACCGCTCACCTATGCTAGCTAGGGCTAGTCCATTGGTTCGCGACATGGAACTCATTCCCAAGTTTTAGGCGCTTAAGGACATAATCAATAAGGGAAGATGAGTTCGACACTATGCGATCTTAGGAAACGGGCATTGACCAAATGAATAGCTCCCGTTCAAGCACAAGGATCGTCCAAGAGTTATTCCAACTAGCACACAATGCAAATGATGAATCCCGCACAAATGAAGAATAGAGGAAAATATAGAGTCAAGTTTTAAGTGCTTCTTATTTTCTTTTTGAAATGGCCTTTGGCCTACAAATGATTTCGAGGGGGAACTTTTCTTCCTAACCCCTGGCATTTGTATCATTTTTTAAGCAAAACTTCTCTAGCGCCTTTGAGAAAGTTTTTAGTCGGGGCTTTGCCCTCTTTGACCACAATTTTTTTGTTGGAGCCTATTTTTCGCCCTCTTTTGACTCCACACTTAAAACATGACAATATGTTCAAAAAGTGTATGGAATGTGTGGGAACAAACATTAACAAGGCACCATGTTAGAGAAACTCAGGTCGCCAAGGAGCATTCAAAGAGTCTAAGTTTTTCATGAATTTTTTTTAAAGTGCTTGCTAAAACTTAATCCAAGGTATTTCAACGAAAATACTTAGAAAATTAGATTGACAAGGGATAGCAATGATATTGATTCACAAGAATGCACATTCATAGGACTAGGTCGGTTCTAAGTTCAAGATCCAATACAAATGAAAAGTAGGCTAGATGTGATTTATAGGGATTTAGAATCGATAGTCACAAGCCTATGTGGTTAAAAACACTCTCATGTTAGGGATAGAATACATGAATGCAAGCATCCATTCTACAATGATAGGCATGACATGAAATGAGTGAACTATGCGACTACCCAACCCACACTTAAAATGTAGCTTAGTCCCTAAGCGCAAACAATAAAAAGAATAAGGCGCATAAGAACTCCCCTCGTTTGTAGATGTGCCCCACCAATAGAAAAGACGCCATTGTGCTAAACGTGATCGAACATGATGCAAATAACTTTCTTGATGACAAGAACACATGAGAGGTTAAAAGAAACAAGTGACATACAAGGTAGTACAAGTATGAGCAAGTAAACTTCACTAGTTACATAATAACATCATGGCATAAGTTTCATAGAATTCAAACAAGGAAGTTGACCTACATTCTCCATAATGTGAACAAAGTATCTTAAGTGCCAAGAAAATATCAAACTAGAGTCATAGCATGGCATAACAATATAGTTCCACTCTAGTAGACTCCAATAAGGTACATGAGCACTATGGGCAACATCATTAAGCATAGAAAGATCAAGGGAAAGTTGGAGGGGTGTGGCGGTATGAAGTGGAATTGGAGTGAGTAGAACTCACTCCACACTTAAAATTTTACCCACTAATCATACGTATCACACTCCACACTTTAGAGCTTTAGCTACTTAAAATCATGTCAAACACTTAAACATATAAAAGAACAAGAATGAAACACTTACAAATCGGGTTACCTCCCGCGAGGACCTAGTTTTTTCCGTCTTGGCAAAGACGTAGCAAAACGCCCCATAGAATCACTCGTTGAGAAGTCCTTTGCTAGGATCCCTTCTCACAGGGCCTCGGATTTGGTCGTTTCAATCCACCTTTAAGTCTCATTTGAATTTCTTCCCATCAAGTCTACAATGGACTTTCCTTTGGGAGCATGACCCCTTCAAATATGAAGATCACTTAAGAAATAAGGGGTCATGGGAGCTTTTTCTGAATAATCTTTGAAAATATGGCAAGAAGCTCCAAAACTTGTCTCGAGACTTCGTATTGAAGAAAGGGTCTTCATAACTCGTCTCGAGCTTGATGGACATCCCCTCTTTGAGCTTTTCAATTATGTCCTTAGGTGCCCAATCCTCAATCCCCCTCATTAAACTTTTGTCTCCTTATATGCGAGGTGGCTCTTTAGCTTGATCCATATAAACCTCAACGCAGTCTTGATACCCTTGGAATCCTTTTTGCTCAATATGTGCTTCCTTAATCTTATCCTCAACTAGAAGCTTGGGTTCCCATTCAAGCTCTTCTATAGCGGGAGGGAGGAGTCCTTCTTTATCGACCAAAGATATTTCTTCTATGCACGAGGCGTCATCAATGAAGGATTCCTCATTGGGGAGTAGAGGCGTTGATGGAATGGTGAACTCTTCTGTGTTCTCATTTGAATTATCTTGAGATGTGCTAGTAGTGAAGGATGATTCACTTTTGCAATCCATCTCGTCCTTGTTACCAGATTCACCATCCCGCTCCTCATTAAAAACTTGGGTAGCGACTCTCCAAAATGTATCTTCCCTTTCTTGATCCCATTCTTGCTTTGAGGCGTGAGATTCAAGGACTTCTTCTTCGGAAACCTCCTCTTCCTCACCCAAGTTTCCATTTTCAATTGCTTATTGCGCCAATTGAGTTTCAAGCATCTTGCGCCGAGCATACAAATTTTGGCTGAATTGTTTCATCTCCCTCAATTGAGCTTGCATGTCATCATGTTTTGTACTCATCTTCTCTTGGTTAGCAAGTAGTGTTTCAAGCATTGCTTCTATATTGGAAGGCTCATTTGAAGGTTGAGGAGGTTGAGGGTATGGAGGGTAGGAGTCTTCAACTTCAAAGCATTGGCTATCATCCCAATTTGGAGTGTAATAACTTGTCGGATAGCTATGCTCTTGATAATAAGAATTTATGTGTTCCTCCTCTTGGTAGTATCCCTCATTAAAAAAGACTTGTTGGTTGTGGTTGTACATCCAATAGTCTTCACAATGTGCATTTGGGTGATCCTCTTCATAATAATCTCCATTGTGCATGACTTGCTGGTTGTAGTGATCCATCCTCGCAAAATAAGATAAACGTAAGTTAGCAAGGGATATGAGTGAAAAGAGGAATATACAAGTATAAGAAAAAGAATAATATTTACAAGAATAGTCGAAACTTCAACATGTTCTAATCTAGGGATGTGCTAACTAGTTGCTCCCCGGCAACGGCGCCATTTGACAATGTCTATTTTTACCCTCCCGACGTGTCGGTTTTAAAGAGGGTAATCATAGTGTCAAAACATTTATAATACCGGTAAAGTACCGGGTCCAACCAAGAGGAGCAAGCCAAGCATATGCACTATGTAAGACCGTGTTTCCGTTCGGCTACTCTAAACCAAAAATGTATGAGGGAGTGTGTATATTCTAAATCCTAGGCGGCGAGTGAGTAGGGATAAAAGATAAGTAAGAGGCGTTTCGAGGGGTTATTCCCCTCCTTGGCAATTTCCCAATGATCACATACACAAGAGTTAAGTCATTTTTATGTGTTAATTGGTTTAGAACCTAGCTTAGACTAAGATAGATAAATTCTCATTTGAATCTAATCCTAATCAAGTCATCCTAATTAGAACCTCACTTTCTCAAGATATTGATTCACTCTATAGCATTACTATCCTTGGAACCTCTCCCAAGGTAATAAATGATATAGGCATTAAGCTCTAGCTAACCTCACATCCATGCATTTACTCTCATAAACACTAGATATGATCATTTTCACCATATCCAAACCATCACTAAGCTTTTTCAATACTTAGGCCACGTTTTAAGATTCAACATGTCACTTATGCATTTTATCAAACACCTAGAATGCATAACATTTATCACACAAGAGAAAATGAAATCGACACTATAGATTGTATATTCAATGTGTATACATGATCATATCGTACCAAGGAGAGTCATCAGACCCTCAAAACACAAGATCACTACTCACACATCATGTATGAAAACATGGTGTGAGTAGGGTTTATAGCACACAACAAGTAGAATAGGAAAAGATGTAGAGGAAGGAGAGTTGTCAATCCTTGAACTCCATTTAGTTTTCTCTTCTTCTCCTTAGTTGGATCTTTTGATGATTGATGAAATTGGTTGAGCCTCTTTTCTAATCTTCTTTTCCCCAAAAACCTCCACACCTTAGGTCAAAAGCCATCTTTCTATTTATAGCTCCGAAATTGAAATTTCTGGGTTTTTGATCCAGTCGATCGACTGGACTGGGTGATATTTCAGTGCCTTCTGGGATTTCATTGAGTCGATCAACTGAATTTCTCAGTCAACCGACTGGGGCCTTTTTTGTGGTCTTCCCGTCTGAATTTGGTCTTGGCGTCAATTGAAGAGTTGTAGCCCTTTGAGTTAACTTTCCAACGAGCTTTGAATCAACCAAGTTAGACACCATATGTCAATATACAAATGTAGGTGTTCTAGGTGTCCAAACCAAACTGCAAATGTCAATATGCTCGGTTTTGCCCTGAAATCTTTGATTTTTCCCCGAGTATTGTATTTAGGCTTTGACCTTGGGGGATACTTGTTTTCTACCTGAAATGTAGAGATAGAGGTCAAATGACATCAAAATAATGTCGGAAACGACCCAAAACTATAGTGAAGAATGGCCATAAATTAGTCGAAAACTCGATTGATCAGCGTCCGATACCAATTGTTAGAATAATTTCATGTTCCAAGATCGCAATACCCAATTCATGTTAATCGAGCATATAGAAAATACAAAAGAAGATCAAACCTTCATTCATGACTCTGAATTCTTATGGCCGTCGTCGGTAGTGGATCTTCCAGTTTCTTCGTACGACCTTTTCCTAGTGATATTTGAGAGAAATAAAAATTCGATCGATACGTGACACTGGGGACCACTACCTATTTATAGCAGTGTACATAACTGCTACAAGTTTTCAAAATTACGAATCCTTCCCCTCAAAAGAAACGTATTTACGAACTGGTATCTACACATATGTTTAATGTTTCATGATCACCTTAATTTATATACTCTAAATCCAACTATATAATAAATCATTTTAATATTGACTTATAAACTATAATAGTATACACGTCTTAAACTATTTACAGTATGATCCAAACATTAGATTATAAAATAATCTAACATATATATCTCATAGGAATAATAGGAAACAACCAGATATTTATCTTTTGCATTACAACCAACACAGTAATATGTGTTGCCATTAGGGAATCTATCAGAAGACAAATATGATGCACTCGAGAAATCTTGGGAAGTCCATGGAATGGTAGATGGAAAATATGTTAATCATCACCCAACAAGAGTAGACACAAAAGCCCAGTAAAAAGCAAGAATGAGATACCAACCACTTTTACCAGTGTGGTGCCTTGAGCAAGCTCTGACACTCTAGCTGGAGGAGTTATATGGAAACACTTTCAACCATAACAACAACAACCAGGGGCGGATCTACCTTAGAGGGAGGGGGGCAGCTGCCCCCAGTGAATTGACAAAAATGACCCTAGCTGTGTATAATTTCTGAGTTTGCCCCACTCATATTTTCATTTTACCTCATATGTTTTTAATTGCTTCACTATTCTGCCCCCACTCATTTTTTAATTGTTTTAGAATCATTCTCCTCATCAGTCGAAGCCTGGCAATTTCGATCCAATTAATCAAACCCATTTCTGATTTGATAATTGGAGATCTGGGTTTTGATTTCCATGAGAAAAGCTTCAATCTTTGAGAAAGAAAGATTCGATTTTTGTTTCCAGGAAATTAAGGACGGGAGTTAAGGGATTTGTCGAAAGAGGAATTGCCTCGATCGTCGCCGGCTGCTCAACGCCTGGAGAACGACCTCAATTTGATTTTCATCATCTATAATTACTCGAAATCAGGTAAGAGGATGGACTGATTAATTGATTTATTTGGGTATTTTAGTTTTGGAGAAGATTGACATGTTAAATGTAAAATTAGAGTTTATTGTTTGATGGTGAATTAGTGATTGTTTAATGTTGAAATTACAGAAAAGCATCGAGCATATCCTTTCGTCTTTCGACTCTTGAAGCTAGTCTTGACACTACCCGTAGCAACTGCAACTGTTGAGAGATGCTTTTCTGCAATGAAAATTGTGAAAACAAGCTTACGCAATTGCATGGCAGATCCTTTTTTGTGTAACGGTCTCGTTTGTTACATTGAAAAGGATTTTTTTCATTCCGTTAGTAACGAAGATGTGATGGGACGCTTTATAAAAATGAAAACTCGAAGAGAGCAATTGTAAAAAAAATTCTACTTTTTAACATGTCGCCCCCAGTGACGATAAATCCTGGATCCGCCACTGACAACAACAATGTTGAACTGAAGATCTAAAGTTATGTGAGAGACTGCAATCGAGGTCGATTGAGACTCGTCGGAGAAGAAAACGATGATCGGATCAGGGAAAATGAATGAAGAAGAGAAGCGGGATTTGGCGGAAGGAAACACAGCGTGTGCTGTGTGACTGATCCATTTTGATTTTATAAATGACACAAAAGTGTCTTATTACAGTGAGGTCCTCAAAGTATAGTAAAGATACATCTAATACCCCCCTCAAGTAAGGCGTGTAGGAAATTAGAAACACCGAGCTTGAGAGAGAGACGACTGAGCAGATCCGCCGGAAGCGCCTTGGTAAACAAATCAGCTGGCTGTTCCGACGAACCAACGAACTGGGGAGAGATGAAGCCAGTAGAGAAGTGATGTCGCACTACATGATAATCTATTTCGATGTGTTTTGTGCGTTCGTGGAATACGGGATTCCGAGCAATGTGATTCGCCGCCCGATTGTCACAGAAGAGGGATATCGGAAGCGATACCGGAATTCTTAAATCTTTCATAAGAGACACCAACCACACAAGTTCACAGCTTGTCTGAGCCATTGCTCGATACTCCGACTCAGCCGAAGATCGTGAGACAACTGTCTGTTTCCGAGTGCGCCACGTGACTAAAGAAGGACCAAGTTTTATGCAATACCCTGATGTGGAACGACGAGAGACTGGACATGCCGCCCAATCCGCATCACAAAAACCTTCCACTGTGAGATTACCGTGAGCTGGGTAAAATAGGCCCTGAGCGGGGGCAGACTTGATAAATCGAAGAACACGATGAGCTGCTTGAAGATGCTCAACAGTAGGCGCAGCAAGAAACTGGCTCAAGATGTGAACTGAGAAGGCTATGTCCGGACGAGTGACATTGAGGTAAATCAATTTTCCAACAAGTTTTCTATATGTTGTAGGATCCTCTAGTTTTGAAGCATTGGACAGAGCTAGTTTTTGCTTGATATCCATAGGAGTAGAGCTAGGTTTACAACCAAGTAATCCCACTTCAGTAAGAAGATCTAGAGCATACTTGCGTTGGTTAATAAAAATTCCAGCAGAGGAACGAGCTACTTCAATGCCCAGAAAATACTTGAGTAAACCGAGGTCCTTTATACGAAATTCAGAATTAATGTATGCCTTAATTGCTTGAATTAAGCTAGCAGATGTACCCGTAAGCACAATGTCATCCACATACACCAGTAGAATGATGAAATCTTCACCCTTGACTAGAGTAAATAGAGAGTGATCATTAGGACTTTGGTTGAAACCATAGGATAGTAAAGCATCAGCAAACTTACTAAACCATTGACGAGGAGCTTGTTTGAGGCCATAAAGGCTTTTGTTCAACTTACAAATCAGACCTTGCAGTTTCTCCTTTTTATAAAAGCTCGGAGGCAATGTCATGTAGACTTCCTCCTCCAAATCCCCATGTAAAAAGGCATTATCTACATCAAGTTGATAAAGAGGCCAATCTTTAGAGGCTGCCAAGGCAAGAACAGTACGCACAGTGGGCATTTTAACCACTGGAGCAAAGGTTTCATTATAGTCTAGACCTTCCTCCTGAGTAAAGCCCCTAGCAACTAAGCGTGCTCTATAACGTTCAATAGAACCATCTGAGTGTCATTTAATTCTGAAAATCCACTTGCTACTCACTGGATTCTTACCAGGTGGTAAGGATGTGAGAGTCCAAGTGTTATTTGATTCAAGAGCATTCAGTTCCTTTTCCATAGCTGTTTGCCATAGTGGATCTTTGCAAGCTTGAGAATATGAAGATGGTTCAGGGAGGCAGGAAGTCTGGAAGGCATATAGCTTATGTTGCGGAGAGCACTTAGAGTAGCTAACAAAGTGAGAAATAGGATATTTAGTGGTGACAGTACCACAGATATAATTCTTCAGACGAACTGGCGGTTTAGGAATCCTTGTTGATATGCAAACATTAGTTAACTGAGTGTCATGAGTCTGAATTTCTGTGATGTCATTAACAGATATATCTTCAGGAGTATCAGGTAACTCAGTGAACTGACTTGTTTCAATTTCTATTTCAGGAGTAATTGCAGCAGGCACCAGAAGAGGAACAAATAACTGATCTGATGTAATCCCTTGAGGCAGAGGAACAGTAGCAACTGTAGGTAATTCCTTGCATTTATCTGAATAAGGAAACCTTGTTTCATGAAACACCACATCTCTACTGACTAAGTAGGTGTGATGTTTAAGCGAAAACAATTTGTAACCTTTCTGATTGTGTGGATATCCCACAAAAATGTAGGCCTCAGCCCTTGCATCAAATTTTCGTCGATTGGCAGCAATAGTAGAGGCATAGCACAAGCAGCCAAAGACACGGATATGTTCATAAGTTGGAGGCTGATTGTATAGTAATTCATACGGTGTTTTTCCACCAAGGAGACCTGAGGGAAGTCTGTTGATTAAGTACGTCGCTGTCAAAACACAATCACCCCAGAAAAAATCAGGTAATGTCGCCTGAAATTTGATAGCACGAGCAACCTCAAGTAAATGTCAATGTTTACGTTCCACCACCCCATTTTGTTGAGGGGTGTAGACACAAGAGGATTGATGTAGGCATCCCTCATTTATCAAGAATTGAGAGATAGCATTATTAAAGAATTCTGTGCCATTATCTGTTCGGAAAATTTTTATTTTCTGTCCAAACTGATTGTGCACCATTCTGAAAAATTGCAGGATAGCAGCTGTTGCAGAATGTTTATCAGGAAGAAGGAATGTCCAAGTGGTTCGAGAATAATCATCCACTAAGGTAAGGAAATACTTTGCTCCTGTAAATGTAGGAGTATGAAATGGACCCCAGATATCTCCATGAATAAGCTCAAATGAATGGGAAGAACTTGTATTACTGATAGGAAATTTTAATCTGGTCTGTTTAGCCATAGGACAGATATCACAGCAAATGTCTGCTTTATTACAGGGAGCTAAAGATATATGTTTACTGAGATTTTCTGAAATATTCTTGATAGAGGCATGTCCAAGACGGCAGTGCCATAGTTGTAATGAATCTTTAGTATTGCTTGCTGACAAACTGGTACTTTGAAAATTGCTTTTAATCTGAAACAGCCCTTGAATAAGATCACCAGTCCCCAGGATAGTTGACTTGACCTTGTCCTGAATAGTGCATAGACTGTCAGAGAAATTTACTACATAATCTGCATTAGTAACCAACTTCCCAACAGACATAAGGTTGAATTGAAATTCGGGAACTAGTAGCACATCACAGATGGTTAGATTCTGATTTATAGAACAAGTGCCTATGTGAGTAACCAAAGCTTTACTCCCATTTGGCATAAGAACCTCGTAAGGAATATGAAGTAATTTAAGATCATATAAAAGATGCATATGTGGAGTAATATGATTATGTAGCACCACTATCTAGAATCCATGTATCATGGGGCACTTTAGTAGTAGTAAGACACGATATACCTGCCATGTAAAACTGTTTCTCATCCTTCCTTTCTTGTGGATTAAACAGGTTCAGCAATTTAGTCAGTTGTTCATGGACCTGAGACATCTGATTTGAAGCAGCAGAAACTCCATCTGAATCTCCAGGTACTTTACTCTCCACATTAGTTCCAGCAGCACTAGGAACAGTAGTAACATTATTTGCAGAGTGTTTGTTTCCTTTGTAGTTTTGTGAATTGTTTCCTCTATACAGTCTATGTCCAGGTGGATAGCCATTTAATTTGTAACATGTCTCCTTTGAATGACCTTGCATTTGGCAGTGAGAGCTCTCCTAGTTCTAGTATTGCCTTGAGAAGTACCAGTGCTATAGCTTTTGTTGTTGTACTGTCTATCATTGCTCTGTGATCTGTCACTTGAGTTACTTGTTTGCCTTTCATTTTGGCTGTTATAGGATGTATAAAGAGCAGATGCTTCCATCACAGTAGGTTTAGTGATCATCTTTGTCATTTCATCATCCAGAACTAGGGAATAAGACTCATCCAAACTTAATCTAGGTCTGGTGGACAGAATTTGTGTTCTAACTTGAGAATGAATATCATTCAATCCCATAAGAAATTTCTGAATTCGAGTTTTTAACTTTTTGTCCTTCATACACTTAGTAGATTTGCATTGTCACCAAGTTCACACAACACAGTTTCTTCATAACAGTCTTCATCTCCCCATAGATGTAATAATTTGTTGAAGTAAGATGAGACAGATAACTCACCTTGCATTAGAAGGCTGATCTCCTTGGATATTGAATATTCCCTCATACTTTTATCTCCTCCAAACCTGATTTGCAGATCATTCCAGGCCTGGACACAACTCACTGAATGAACCAGTAAAGCAGCTATTTCATCCGAGATAGAATTAATAATCCAAGACAGTATGACTCCATTACATCTCTCCCAGCGAGCCAACTTGTATGGATCATCTGTTGGTTTCGGAAAGTGTCCTTGGACGAAGCCTAGCTTAGCCTTTATACCAAGAGATCGCATCATGGACGAACGCCATGGAATGAAGTTATCTGCATTGGTAAGCTTGCTGGAAACCAGAGAAGCTCCAATGTTTTCATTGTGTCCAACAAATAAGGGATCATCTGCCGGATTGAAATACTCAGTGTTCTACAGACTGATCACTGGAGATGCGACTGTCGTATGCTGAGTTGTACCCGATCCAGAGGTCTCAGTCGAACTAACAGCAGCCATAGCCGAAGTCGAAAATACTGTTCACACAGGAACGAAAAGAAAAAAAATTACTGAAATCGAAATCAAATTTCAGCAGACGGAGGCGTCGATCGTTCCTCTGATACCATGAGAGACTGCAATCGAGGTCGATTGAGACTCGTCGGAGAAGAAAACGATAATCGGAGCAGGGAAAATGAATGAAGAAGAGAAGCGGGATTTGGCGGAAGGAAACACAGCGTGTGCTGTGTGACTGATCCATTTTGATTTTATAAATGACACAAAAGTGTCTTATTACAGTGAGGTCCTCAAAGTATAGTAAAGATACATCTAATATTATGCCTTGTTTGTACGGGCAAGTTTTAATGGACTGCCTTACTTGCTACTGATTTTATTTCTAAGTTATGCCTGTTGGAGCTGCACTTGGCAAAATGACTTGTTTAAACATTGCTTACACATAGTTGTCCCACAATTCTGTGAGTGTGGCATGTTCAATTTGATGAATGAAGATGGCCTCAAATGGAAATGTGTAGCAATATGCAAAAGTTTCATTACTGACTCATCCAGTTGCAATTGCAATTATGTGAGTACCAAAAGCTAAAACACAGCAGTTGAAAATAAAAGACCCAGTGAACAACAAAGTTAAATTCTTACACATGTTGGCCAAACGCCAAGAAAATGTCTCAAATCGTGGATCACCTTATGATTAGAGTCCCACTCATCTGCATTAGAGATAACCTTTGGAAGCTGAAGGAGGAGGGAGCTCATACGTGGCCACATTGATATCAAACAATTCTACAAGCAGCAACTCAACACTTCAGCACAACCACTATGCTTTACACAGTTAAACATCAAAAAAAAATGGCTTCCCTTTCAATTGGGGTTTCCCCAATTTTCCCACCCAGGACATCAAAATCAAGATACCCAACAATCCAGAAAACAGTCTTTGCCCAGACCTTAGTGAATGATTCAAAGCCCTCCTCCACCTCACTTACAGGTCTGTTTTTTCCAACTCCCTGTTCTGAAAATGATGTTGGTGATGATCTGATTAAGTGTTTGAATGAACTTTGCAGGTGAGAAGAAGGTGGATGAAGCAGATGTGGTAGTGATTGGAAGTGGGATTGCTGGGCTGTGCTGTGGTGGGTTGCTTGCTAGGTATGGTCAAGATGTGATTGTGCTGGAGAGCCATGATGTGCCTGGTGGCGCAGCTCATTCATTTGATGTTCTTGGGTATAAGTTTGATTCTGGGCCTTCTTTGTTTTCTGGGTTCCAATCTAAAGGACCTAAAGCCAATCCTCTTGCCCAAGTAACAATACTATGAACCCCTAATTTGATTGATTCAAGTGTGATTTTTGTTGGGATGAATCAGAAACTGTTGTTCCTACGTTTAGCATGGCTTTTGGCAAAACGTCTGCAGAGTGTTCAAGCAGGTGTCAATGAGTTGTTCAACCAAAAATTGGAACTCGCATACAGCGTGGAATAGACGTACATAAGTTTCCTAATCTGGGAATTTCCTCATATCGAACATATACTGATTGGAGTCGGTTATAGACTGGAGTCGGTTAAAGATCAGATTGGTTGGCAATATATTCAAGCTACATTATTAAGATGCCAAGATTATCAAGAGGATATTCAAAAGGTACTCAAAGATAGAAGATTTAGAAGCTTGAGAATATTTAGGAAAGATTTCCTAAATACTCGAGTTTGAATATCCTAACTCATTTAGGAAACAGCCATGTACTATAAATACAAGGCTAGGGTTCCCTTGATCAGTATCGCTTTTGGAGAAATAGAAAACACGTGAGTGATCTTGAGTAGAGGAGGAGGAGCGACGACCGACTGATCATTCGACATCGTAATATCAACGACGACGAAGAAGGTTGTTCAAACTATTCTTGCTGAACAACCAAGCGCACACACACTGTCATCACGACACGCTTTCGAGATAAGGCGACTGGACTTCGGGAAGGTCCAAGACTAGGTCGGGAGAAAGGCTCGTCCGACCCAAAGGGGATCGAGGGGGAGCCGAGATCGCAAATCAAAGAGAAGAGTGTTAGAGGCTAGGTCATTACAAACAGGAGTTGTGTAAGCGTAAGTCCAATTATAACTCTAAACTCTTAATAAAAATTTTCTACCCTTTAGGGTGTGGGAAGCCCCCCAGAACAGGCTGTTTCTGAACTGGGTATCATATCGTATGTGCCTGTTCTGTTCTGTTTCGGTGACTATTAGATAAGTGTTCGAGACTCAGTTCGAACACCATCTGGAACTCGTATTGACTAAGACAAATAGATTTCAATTGGTATCAGAGCAGACACTCGACACACAGAGTGTGATCCGGCGACTGTTCAAGATGAGTTTGAAGGAAGGGCAGAGCACTAACCGACCACCGTTGCTTGAAGGGCCGAACTACGGCTACTGGAAGTCCAAGATGAAAGCTTTTCTAAAATCCCTGAATGAAAAAGCTTGGAAAGCTATCTTGGTTGGATGGACGCAGCCTCTGAAGGCCAACACTGAAGGAATAATGGTGTTCAAACCAAAAGCATTATGGAACGATGCAGACGAAAAAATTGCTGCAGGAAACGCAAAGGCTATGAATGCAATATTTTCCTGGAGTTGACGACAACGTGTTTAAACTGATTGCTAACTGTGAAATTGTTAAGGTGGCATGGGATATTTTCAAGACAGCTTATGAAGGTACAGACAAGGTACAAAACTCACGAATGCAGATGGTGACAACAAAATTCAAGGATATGAAGATGAAGGAAGAAGAAACCATCGCTGAGTTCAATGCAAGAGTTTTACACCTCTCCAATGAGGCTGATGCACTGGGAAAACCCATTGAGAAAGAAAGGATGGCTAGCAAGGTTCTGAGATCGCTACCCCAAAAGTTTGCCATGAAAGTAACTACTATTGAAGATGCATGATATCTCTAAACTTAAACTGGAAGATCTCAAGGGATCACTGAGAACATACAAGATGAACCAGCCTTAAGATGCTCAACCAAGAGGAGGCAAGGGAATTGCTGAATGCTGAAGTGTCTGAAGACAAATTTGAGTCTGGCTGCTCGACTGAACAGCTGGTAATGATGGCCCATGATTTTGGTAGAATGGTGAGGAAGATCAATAGACGTGGATCAGAACAAGGTCAATCATCTTCGACCAACTTTCAAAACTGCAAGAGAGGTAAACGGAAGGCTGGTGAAAATAGATAGGAATACTTCAATGACAAAGGCAAAGATATTTAGTGACAGTGGATCAGAACAAGGTCAAGTTCAAGCTGAATGCGCCAACACCCTCAAGAAGAAGAAGGTACTAGCTGCTAACCTCAGTGACAGTGAGTCTGACGATGATGAAGAATAGGATGAGACTACAAATTTTGTTGAATTCGTCGCCACTATTGAAGATTGCTGTGAAACGAGTGGAAGTCAGTATTCAAGTTTAGTGTCTGAACAACCTATTGACGACACCTCAGATAGTGATGATGAAGAACTCACTCAGGAGAGTTTGGCTGAAACATACAAAGAATTGTATGAAATGTGGCTGATGGTGATTGATCTGAAAAAAATATACAAAAACAGTAACCAGCCTGTCAGAAGAAAAGGATAAGATATGGCATGAGGTCGAAGTACTGGTGGCTCAGAAAGTTGAACTCCAAGAAGAAGTCACTATCCTTAGTATCAGATGGTCAAAATGAATCAAGAACAATCATCTCTACTTGCACAGAAAGTGAAACTCCTAGGTGCTGTGTCATCACTGAAAGTTGAGATGGAGAAAAATAGAGAAACACATCCTAGAGGCATGGTTGAGCAAAGATTCGGACTATGCCCACACGAGTCAGACCTGGCACTAAATGGAGGAGAGACACTCGTACATGTTGGTATTGCTACCAGATGGGGCACATCATACTGAAGTGCTGACTGCTATTAGCTGAGCGAAGGGCAATGGAACCCAAAAGCAACCCTCGAATAAGACAGGCCTGGAGACCAAAGCTCAGGGAGGAAGTAGGTCTGGTTGCGTTCAGCTCATCCAGTGTCATAAAGAAAGACCGCTAGTGTGTTATGTTTGGAGATGGAGGAAAGGGCTAGGTGATCGACTGTGGGACATTGAAGGTTCCAGATCTACCTAAGCTCAAGGATATCCTCCTGGTGGATGGATTGAAAGTGAATTTGATTAGCATCAGTCAATTGTGTGATGAAGGACATCATGTTTCATTCACTCATGGTTCATGTTGCATTCTGGATAAGAATGGAGATACACTGATGGAGTGAAGCAAGTCAACAAATAATTGTTATCTTCTTGGCACTAATGGAACAGATGCTTCATCCGTCTGCTTGGCGAGCCAAAGTGATGAAATGGAGTTGTGGCACAGATGCTTGGGACACCTTAATCTCAAGACCCTTATTTCTAGGAATACCGGTTCAGGGGGTGTACAGGATGAGAACACGAACACACACACACACCAGCTGTGACATGGAACATTATACCAGTTCTTCACCCATCTAGGAGGATTGCCGAGACTAGTGCACGTCTTGATGAGTACTGGGTTATGAGAATACAGGAAGCGCTGGATGTGAAGATTGCGTTCTGGAATGGTTTTCTGAACGAGCATGTGAGTATAACGAAGGGACGATATGAACTCAAGCAAGCGGCCAAAGCATGGTACGAGGTACTAGTTAACCATGACACTGTGCGAGGGGGAGAAGATACACTATTCGATATAGTGTTTGAGTCCAGTACAACATCAAGTCCACAGAAGCACCAGTTTGTGGAAAGGATGCACACGGAGCTAAAAATCGATTGGCTTGGACTCCACGTGGAACAAAAGGATAATGGCATTTTCATCTCACTAAGTAAGAATGTCATTCTGAAGCAGACAAGTCTCAAAAATAACCCCAGATGCAGCTGCTACGCACTTGGCTAAGAATGACGTTGGAGCGAGTGTGGATCAGAATGATACTGATCACTTCTTTATTGTTGCTCGAAATTACTGCTTTCAGATCCTATGTATGAAGCAGATGATGTCTGAACATGGAGTGGAACAGAAAGAGATGTCTATGTACTGTGAAAATATGAGTGCCATAAACACATTCAAGAACTATATACAGTACCCCAGAACGAAGCACATTGTTACCAGACACCACCTCATTAGAGACCTAGTGTAAAAGAAGGTCAACACGTTGAAGCATGTGACAACAGATGAGCGACTAGCTGACATCCTCACCAAGCCACAGGATGCTACTCAGTTTGAGACACTTAGATCTTCTCTGGTTCTATGTGTTGTCTACAACTAACTGTTCCAGGAAAAGGTCAGTCAAGGGCAGAACTCCAGCAAATAAATTGGACTGACCTATCAAAGAAGAGAGCTGAAACAGATGGTACGTGGCTGGAGTCATTTAATAAATTCATATTTTCGCAGACTTATGAGCCGTTAAGAAGAGAGAGGCGATTGGACAAATATTTAAAGGGGTATACGCAAGTCAATTTTGGGAAGTTGAGAAGTCCTAAATACTTGAAAATCAAATTGTGTCTGGTGCTCGCTCTCACCAAAGTTTCCAAAACCCTTAGTTCAACAAACGTCTCGAGATCTCTCCAAGCAACTGCAAATCAGCAACAATGGTGAACACACGGAAGAACGCCAAGAACGCAATCAAAGCTTCACCTGAATCAAAGAAAGAAAACAAAAAGTGTTCAGAAAGCGTTATTGCTAGAGTTTTGACAAAAAATCCGAAGATTGCAAAGATAACAAAACCTAAAGTGGTGACGGAAAAGAAGGCGAATGCGATGGAGAGTGAGAAATCAAAGAAAGCAGTTGAATCGAAGTCAGATGAGGCAACAGTACCAGCAAACCTTAAGTTCAGAGAAGAGAAAAAGAAGGGAAAAGAGGCTGCTGTACCAAAATAGAAGGAAGCGACTTCAAAGAGTTCAATAGCTAACTCTGAAACAACTGAAGCAAGCTAGCAGTCATCGAGGGAAGTCCAGCCGATGACAGAACCACCACTAAAAGAGGTAATCCCTAGTTCCCAACCTCAACTTTCTATGCCTATCCCTGTGAATGTGAAATCATGGAGGAGTGTGGAGGAAACGGGTGATGGTAAGGGAAAAAAGTAGTGGATGCTTATGTCGTTGAACCACAGGCTATAGAAAGTAGTGTGCCTGAGGTGTGAAAGAAGGTGAAGCCAGTAGGGCTGAGACTGTTGACAACAGAATTGTCTTGTTGAAAGAAGCTTGAACAAGCATGGCTGAGTCTGAAACTACAAATAGGAAGAATGTGTTGAAAGTTAAACTGTATGCAACTTGATTTGTGCTGCCAAAGAAGGGGTTATGCCGTAAAATCGTTGTCCACAGAAGTGACACTCCTAGGAAGTATGCAGCAAAGATTAGTGCTATCCGGGAGTGGATGACCACTACTTCTGACTCTGAGAAAGAAAAGCTTGTGGAGAGTTCTGGCAAAAGGAAACTGGTGCTTAATGAAGAGTCAGACGAAGAAGCCATGAAGGAGGCTCATGAAACTGAGGCAATGGATGTAGAAAGGAGGATGATACAGAACCAGTTTCTAAAAGGAGTGATAAGAAAGTGGACAGAGAAAATAAGTCAGGTGATAGAGCTGTGTCGATGAAAGCTGACGACCAGAAGCAACATCAAATGGAAGATGATGGCGCAAACAAATCAGACCCATCTGAGGAGGATAACGAGCTTGGTGAAATGTACAAGGATATTGATGAGGTTGTCCAAGACCTACAGATTGAAGGGCCAGTTGATCAATAAGGCAAGAAGTCTAAAAAGAATTCAGGAACAGAGAAAGTTGTGACTAAACAAGAAGATATGTTTGCCAAGAGGGAGGATACAAACCAAGATGGTAAGCAACTTAGTGTTGAACAAGAGGTTCAAAAGGAGATGGAACAAAGGAAAATCAAGACGTGGAGATGAAAGGGACAAATCCGATAGAGCCAAAAACTGATAACACACAGGAAGATGATCAGGACTCAGTGTCTCTGTCCGAGCCAAGAGAGCAGAGAAGAAGAAGCCAAAGAAGAAAGTAATTCTTCAGGAATCCACACCTAAGAATCTCACCAAGCAGGTTAGAAGAAGCCCAGATGCATAGGGGAGCTAGTACATCTAAGAAGAGGAAGCGAGGTAATCCATCCCCTGTTTCCAGTGGTGTTCCAGCTGGGATTACTAAAGGTGGCGTGCGGTTTACAAGCAAGGACGCTGCTAATAAATGGAAGGCGGTTCAGAAGAGAAAAATTATTCCAGAAAGATTGCTTGATGAAAAGCGATACAAGGGAAAGGAGGTTGTACATCTATTGAAAGAGACAGATATGTATTGGACACTGACAGGAGTAAGCCGTTCAACGAGCAGCTGGTACGAGACGCCATTGCAAATCTGCCAAAACAGTTTGCCATCATTGGCGACAAAGACTATGAGTGGTGTTTTTGCGAGGAAAGAAGGTCGTCCTTGATCCTGAAATCATCAACGTCTCCTATGCAATGAATGATCCGGCTAAGGATGAGGAAGAAAGCGATTATGACAAAATTGCTAATTATATAACGGTCGGTTCATACCCTTTCTGGGCAGATAACTCCCTTCCAGTGGCAGATCTGACTACTTTTTATTCAATGCTCTTCTTCGTCGCAATTATAAACTAGAAGCCTACCTCTCACAGAACTACAGTCAGTAAAGACATGGGGCAGCTGCTCTATCCAATTGGGAAGCGACTGCTTTGCAACATGGGCATACTTATGTTCCAACAGATTACTGAGCATGCCACCTCCACCAAATCTCTGTAACAGATTGTGTTTCATTTCCTCATCTATGAGCTCATCATTAATCAACATCCAGAGCTGAAGACATCCCAGGACAGCCTTTTGAAAGCACGGCAGAAGCTAACGGTTGACCACAACTTGTTTAAGGGTCGGCATGTTAATGATCTAAAGGAACCCAAACTAAAGAGGAAAGACGTTTCTGAGTCTTCAATGAGGAGAACCACTACTGGCGAGAAGATGCCCTGCGGTGAAAGAAAAAGAATGCTGAAGGAACTGGAGATCATTCTAGAAGCAGAACAGGAGCAGAGGAAAAGAATCACTCAATTGGTGTGTGCGCTGAGATATCCCAGCGATGATGAAGATGAAGCAGCTGGTGAAAGTGCCATTGAAACAGATGAAGCAGCTGGTGAAAGTGCCATTGAAACAGATGAAAGTTCTTCCATGTGAAGGTCCACGCTATCAAACTTTGATCCGAACTTGACTCTTGAACTTTTAAATTTCCTTCGTACTGTTGGAAGTATTGTTATTATCGTACTATATGTTTGAACTCTTATTTTGAACACCCGGGAGAGTAATTATGAGGACGACTTAGTTCCCTCAATCTTACCAGTACGAGTCTTTGAAGTCTAGGTAGTTATAACTAGATGATTTGGTTTGGCAAAAAATGCCAAGGGGGAGATTGTTGTTCCTACGTTTGGCATGACTTTTGGCAAAACGTCTTCAGAGTGTTCAAGCAGGTGTCAAGGAGCTATTCAACCAAAGATTAGAACTCGCATACAGCGTGGAACAGACGCACAGAAGTTTCCTTGATGTTCCCATGGTTGGCATGTCTTTGACAAAACATCTTTAGACAGTTCAAGCTAGAGTTCAATCAGATAGTGGAACAGAAGTTCAGCGTACAGAAGACGCATGATCAAGATACGGTCTATTCTGAAGATACTAAAGATTGAGAATCTTTCCAGTTGGATTCAGTCAGCAACGACACAGATCCTTCGAGAGGTCACTCTAATACTTCCTTGCCAAAATTGGAAACCTCCTGTCTAACTTGTCGAAGACGATATCTTATGCAGAAGCTGTCAACGACGAGATTGAAGCAGATATCTTAATTGATTGAAATCCCGAAGATGTCGACAAAGCTATCTGATGGGAGCCAAACGACAAATTATCATCAAAGAACTGTGCGATCAAATATACGCAGATTCGATAGCAGATCGGCTGAGGGAATATCGGATGGCTTGGGGTGGAAGTCATCTTTAAAGATAGATCGAATATTCAGCAAATATTTCGCAACATCTCCGAATTATTTGACGACATATTCTGATCGGTTTAGGGCTCTGCTCAAGCATATATATACAATGCTAGGGCATCCTTATGTGTGCGACTCCCGAGAGAAAAGGCTAAACACGAAAGTTCATGAGATTGGGGGAGAAGCGACGGCTAGCCATTCCACATCGGAATATCAGCCCTGAAGCAACTGTATGTTCAGTGTGGTGTTCAGGCTGTGCTGGAGGATCAACGAAGTACACACACAACTATCAAGCTACGTCTTTGAGAGAAGACGACTGGACTTCCGAGAAGTTCAAGACTAGACCGAGAGAGAAGTCTCGTCCTACCCGCAGGGGATCGAGGGGAGTAGCGACGAACCGAGATCGCAAATCCGAGAGACGGAGAGTTAGAGGCTAGGCGATTACAAACACGGAGTTGTGTAAGAGTAAGACCACTTGTAGCTCTAATTCTCGTAATACGATTTGTGCCCCATTATAGGGTGTGGGAAACCCCCCAGAGTAGGTGAGGCTGAACTGGGTAACATACCGTGCGTGCTCCTGTTTTGTTTCTTCTACTTTGGCTCTCGGTACTGCTTGATACACTGCTTAAATAATCTGTTGGAACACTCTCTCGTAGAGTTTGGGTTCTGTTAACTGTGTATGTTTCAGTTATCTTCACTAACTGCTGGATCTTTACGAGAGGTGTCCAAGGGGTGTCCCAACCATACCTTGAACTGTCAGCCGAACTGTTGTGCACAGAGTTCAAGGTCTGTCGCAACAGTACCCTAGACACAAGCTTGAACAGGGGACATAATTTCAAATGGTATCAGAGCAAACACTCGACACACTGAGTGGGATCCTTCAACTGTTCAAGATGACTTTACAACAAGGACAGCTACCATCGAGCATGGTGCATAACTGGAAGATAGACACAAAAACTCGCAGAAGTAAAGATATTTGCATGGTTGCGTTCAGCTCTTCAAGCCACATGGAGAAAGATCGCTGGTACTTTGACAGCGAATGCTCTGCTCACATGACAGGAGACTCCAGATTTCTCACTCAGATTCGACCGGTGATTAAGAAGCAGTTCGTCACCTTCGGAGACGGAGGAAAGGGACATGTAATCGGCTGTGGGACATTGAAGGTTCCGGATCTACCTGTCCTCAAAGACACTCTCCTTGTTGAAGGACTGAAAGTGAACCTGATCAGCATAAGTCAACTTTGCGATGGAGGTTATCATGTCAAATTCACTCACAACTCATGCCAAGTTCTCGACAAAAATGGAGGAACATTGATGAAAGGAAGCAGAGCAACCAACAATTGTTATCTCATCGGCTCTGATGGAACAGATACTGGAACAGGTGCTGGAACATCCTGCCTGTCAAGTCAAACAGATGAGTTGTCCGTTTGGCACAAACGGTTGGGACATCTAAACCTCAAGACATTGAAGAAACTCTGCACATCTGGACTCATCAGAGGAATGCCAAATGTCAAAGGAAGTCAGGATGTGATGTGTGGAGAATGTCAGATCGGAAAACAGACGAAAGCATCTCATCCCAAGATCTCACAAATCAGCACCAACCGACCTCTGGAACTGATCCATATGGACTTGATGGGACCAATGGAAACTGAGAGCTACGGAGGAAAGAAGTATGTTCTGGTATGTGTTGACGACTTCATTAGATTCACCTGGACAAGGTTCCTTCGTGACAAGACCGAAGCTGCTCAACAATTCATAGAACTTGCTACTCTTATTCAACGAGAAAGGGAAGACAAAGGAGAGAAACTGGTATCCATCAGGAGTGATAATGGCACAGAATTCAAGAATATTACGATTACGATGAGCACCTACTGCACGAAACACGGAATTGCTCATCAGTTCGCATCAGCAATCACCCCTCAGCAGAATGGAGTGGTGGAACGGAAGAATCGTACTATTCAAGAAATGGCCCGGGTAATGATCCATGCCAAAAAAATTCCTCTGAAGTTCTGGTCCGAAGCAATGAACACAGCATGCCACATCATAAATCGAGTTACTATACGCACTGGAACGGAGAAGACATGCTATGAACTCTGGAAAGGAAAGAAACCCACTGTCAAATATTTTCACATCTTTGGAAGTGAGTGCTACATTCTGAACGACCGGGAGTACCGACAGAAGCTGGATCCTAAGAGTGATGAAGGGCTCTTTCTTGGGTACTCTTTAAATAGTCGAGCATATCGGGTGTTCAACAAGCGCACAGGATCAGTCATGGAATCTATAAATGTCAAAGTAAAGGATGAAGTGTTCGTACAGGCGGTCCCGGACGATGCTGAAGACAGTTCCAGCACAGCACCTGTAACACAACCATCATCCCAGCAGATAGAGCATGACCCGTCTGAAGGCACCTCTGACAACTCCCCTGAAGATCGTCCCTCTGACGACGCTGATACTATCAACCCTCAAGAAAACATCGCTACACTACAACCCTCACGACAAATTGCCAGGGATCACCCATTCTCTGAAATCATTGGTTCACCTAGTGATGGAGTTCAAACTCGCAGAATTCTGAGCAACTCCAGAGAATTGTCTGCCTGCTCGTGTTTCCTCTCATCGATCGAGCCGAAAAACATTAAGGAAGCGTTACTTGATGAGTATTGGGTCCTCGCTATGTAGGAGGAACTGGAAGAATTTGCTCGAAATGATGTATGGGATTTAGTTCCAAGACCTGATGGGGTCAACGTTATTGGCACAAAATGGATCTTCAAAAACAAGTCCGACGCATCGGGGAACATCACAAGAAACAAAGCTCACCTTGTGGCACAAGGATATACTCAAATAGAAGGGATAGACTTTGAGGAAACCTTTGCTCCGGTCGCACGTCTTGAAGCCATTCGCCTGCTACTTGCTCTGCCATGTCACTTAAAGTTTCGACTGTTCCAGATGGATGTCAAAAGTGCCTTCCTAAACGGATTTCTGAATGAGGAGGTTTTCGTCGCTCAACCGAAAGGGTTTGAAGATCCGCATCACCCAGCATCAGTGTACCACCTGAAGAAAGCCTTATACGGTCTCAAACAAGCACCCAGAGCTTGGTATGAGCGTCTCACAGTGTTCCTCGTCGATCATGGATATGTGCGAGGGGGAGTGGACAAGACCCTGTTCGTTAAACACACAAGGTCAGACTTTATTATCACACAAATCTATGTTGACGATATTGTGTTTGGGTCCAATACCCAAAAACTGGTGGATCAGTTTGTTGAACAGATGCAGAAGGAGTTCAAGATGAGCATGGTTGGGGAAATGAACTACTTTCTAGGACTCCAGGTGACTCAGAAGGAAGACGGCATTTTTATCTCTCAAAGCAAGTATGCCAAGAATCTGATAAAGAAATTTGACCTTGAAAAAGCTAGTCACAAACGAACTCCAACCGCTACTCACATAAAGATAACCAAAGACGAGGCTGGAACAAAGGTCGATCAGACGTTGTACAAGAGTATGATTGGAAGCCTCCTGTACTTGACAGCTAGTAGACCAGATATAGCATATGCCGTTGGCGTTTGTGCAAGATACCAGGCAGACCCCAAGGAAAGTCACCTCCTACAAGTTAAGAGAATCATAAAGTATGTATGCGGGACTGTTGATTTTGGAATCTGGTATACCAAGGACACCAACCCACATCTGGTTGGCTACTGCGACGCAGACTGGGCAGGAAACGCTGAAGATCGAAAGAGCACATCTGGAGGATGCTTCTTCTTAGGAAATAACTTGGTCTCGTGGTTCAGTAAAAAGCAAAACATCATCTCACTGTCTACGGCTGAAGCAGAATACATAGCAGCAGGAAGCAGCTGCACTCAACTTCTATGGATGAAGCAGATGCTGTCGGAATACGGAGTTAAACAAGAAGAAATGACCCTGTACTGTGACAACATGAGTGCAATCAGTATCTCAAAGAACCCAGTACAACACTCCAGGACGAAACACATAGACATCAGACATCACTTCATCCGAGAGCTGGTTGAACAGAAGGTGGTTACTCTTAGGCACGTTACAACAGACAAGCAATTGGCGGACATATTCACCAAACCACTTGATGCCGCCCAGTTTGAAACACTCAGATCCTCCTTGGGTCTGTGTGTTATAAAGAACTAAGTGTTCCAGACAGGGGTCAGTCACAGGCAGAACACCAGCTCAAACAGTTGGGCTGACCACCTATCAACAGGAAGCTGGAACAGAAGGAAAGGAAGGGAATATCTACCTGAAATGAGAAAAGACGATTTCGTGATCCTAAATGAGGCAATCTCCTCTGCTCTTCCAAGGCTTGTTCTCAGACCACCAAGAAGGAAGTACGAACGTCTGGTCAAGTTTGAGTGAGCTAAAGGTGACAAAGTGGTAGATATAAGCCGAATGTATAGAAACCTGTTACAGGGTCTGTGACCGACTCTGCAGAAGATGGGTAAGTCCGCAGGGCGGAGAGTGTGATCCTGATAAGCAGGAGAATGAGAATGCAAGTGGAGGACTGCAAGCGAAGCAATTGGGTAATGTGATGGAAGAGTCCCATACACCCTACAAGAATGAAGACCTGGATGCGCCGCTCAAGGATATTGATGATATTACTGATGAGTTGCGAAACTAGAAGGTTTCAAATCGTGTTGAGACAAAAGGTGACCAGTCTCCAGTAGCCCAGGTTGTAGATTTGGAGGAAAATGTGCCAGATGTTGCAGTCTCAACTATGGTATAGGGTGGTGAGACAGTTTTACCTCAAAAGTCATATAGTTCTTATCCAGAGAAAATTTAAGGGACCGGAAGGGTACATGATGACGTTACGGAGGATGCCCATACGATGGTGGATCCCCCAGCCATTCCTGACTTGATGTCAAAGAGAGACAGATATTGAGTATACTTCAATATGATTGAGGATCAGACGGTTCAGAAAGATGACGAGCTTAATGTACATGGACCTTGATAAGACTGTCCAAAACTCGCACAAGGAAGGCACTATCACTCATGAAGGAGATGAGCTTGTCAAGATTTCAGAAAAGTTAGACACCGACAGGGCTACTGAGAAGACAGCTGTTGAAGGAGTGTTCCGTGACTAGAGACCAGATAATGGAGTTTGTTAGGGAAATCGGAACTCAGTGTCAATGGCTGAACTAAAAAGAGTACTGATAAGGAGAAACCAAAGAGGAAAGTGACCATCCAATCATACTCGACAGAAGTATCCACCCAGAGGAATAGCACGAGTACAGATGCAGGGGGAGCAAGTACATCCAAGCAAAGGAAGAGGAGTGCCCCAGGAGCAGCTCCACCTAGTGTATCAACTAAAGGATCTGAGCATGAAATGTGATTAGTCGGTACAGATACAGCAACTAAGTGGAAGAAAGCGTAGAAGAAGGTCATCCCTAAGAGGTTACCTAATAAGTCGTCAGTCCCAAGGGAGTCATCCCTAACAGCAGCTCTGACTATATTCTACTGAAGGAAGTAGAGCTCATTCAGGGATTCGAACAGCTACTAAGACACCTTGGTCCGACAGTCTCACAGTATGTACCCATGTCCCAGGCCATGTTCAAGGGGGAGTTGACCAGATTTCAGATACCAAAGAGTCGTAAGTGCTCCCTCAGCTTGCGCTGATTGATTGCCTGGATGAACTCGGTTGGACCCCTTGTCAGTTTGTGGCAAAAAGGGGGAGTAGTCTCGGTCTAAAGAGAGATTCGGTTTTGCCAAAATGCCAAGGGGGAGATTGATGTTCCCATGGTTGGCATGTCTTTGACAAAACATCTTTAGACAGTTCAAGCTAGAGTTCAATCAGATAGTGGAACAGAAGTTCAGCGTACAGAAGACGCATGATCAAGATACGGTCTATTCTGAAGATACTAAAGATTGAGAATCTTTCCAGTTGGAGTCAGTCAGCAACGACACAGATCCTTCGAGATGTCACTCTAATACTTCCTTGCCAAAATTGGAAACCTCCTGTCTAACTTGTCGAAGACGATATCTTATGCAGAAGCTGTCAACGACGAGATTGAACCAGATATCTTAATTGATTGAAATCCCGAAGATGTCGACAAAGCTATCTGATGGGAGCCAAACGACAGATTATCATCAAAGAATTGTGCAATCAAATATACGCATATTCGATAGCAGATCGGCTGAGGGAATATCGGATGGCTTGGGGTGGAAGTCATCTTTAAAGATAGATCGAATATTCAGCAAATATTTTGCAACATCTCCGAATTATTTGACGACATATTCTGATCAGTTTAGGGCTCTGCTCAAGCATATATATACAATGCTAGGGCATCCTTATGTGTGCGACTCCCGAGAGAAAAGGCTAAACACGAAAGTTCGTGAGATTGGGGGAGAAGCGACGGCTGGCCATTCCACATCGGAATATCAGCCCTGAAGCAACTGTATGTTCAGTGTGGTGTTCAGGCTGTGCTGGAGGATCAACGAAGTACACACACAACTATCAAGCTACGTCTTTGAGAGAAGACGACTGGACTTCCGAGAAGTTCAAGACTAGACCGAGAGAGAAGTCTCGTCCTACCCGCAGGGGATCGAGGGGAGTAGCGACGAACCGAGATCGCAAATCCGAGAGACGGAGAGTTAGAGGCTAGGCGATTACAAACACGGAGTTGTGTAAGAGTAAGACCACTTGTAGCTCTAATTCTCGTAATACGATTTGTGCCCCATTATAGGGTGTGGGAAACCCCCCAGAGTAGGCGAGGCCGAACTGGGTAACTTACCGTGCGTGCTCCTGTTTTGTTTCTTCTACTTTGGCTCTCGGTACTGCTTGATACACTGCTTAAATAATCTGTTGGAACACTCTCTGGTAGAGTTTGGGTTCTGTTAACTGTGTGTGTTTCAGTTATCTTCACTAACTGCTGGATCTTTACGAGAGGTGTCCAAGGGGTGTCCCAACCATTCCTTGAACTGTCAGCCGAACTGTTGTGCACAGAGTTCAAGGTCTGTCGCAATAGTACCCTAGACACAAGCTTGAACAGGGGACATAATTTCATTCCTAATCTGTGAATTTCCTAATATCGAAGATATGCTAATTAGAGTTGGTTATAGACCGGAGTCGGTTGAAGATCAGATTGGTTGGTAATATATTCGAGCTACATTATCAAGATGCCAAGATTATCAAGAGGATATTCAAAAGATACTTGAAGATAGAAAACTTGGAAGCTTGAGAATATTTAGGAAAGATTTCCTAAATACTCGAGTTTGAATATCCCAACTGATTTAGGAACCAGCCGTGTACTTTAAATACAAGGCTAGGATTTCCTTGATCAGTATCACTTTTGGAGAAATAGAAAACATGAGAGTGATCTTGAGTAGAGGTGGAGGAGGAGCGACGGTCGGCAGATCATTCCTCATCAAAATATCAACGACGAAGAAGCAGTATGTTCAGTGTGCTGATTCGACTATTCTTGTTGAACAACCAAGCGCGCACACACACTGTCATCACGACACGCTTTCGAGAGAAAGCGACTCGACTTCGGGGAGGTTCAAGACTAGGTCGGGAGAAAGACTCGTCCTACCCATAGGGGATCGAGGGGGAGTCGATATCGCAAATCAAAGAGAAGAGTGTTAGGGGCTAGGCCATTACAAACGGGAGTTGTGTAAGCGTAAGTCCACTTGTAGCTCTAAACTCTTAATAAAGATTTGCTACCCTTTAGGGTGTGGGAACCCTCCATAGTAGGCTGTTGCAGAACTGGGTATCATATCATGTGTGCATGTTCTGTTCTGTTTCGGTGACTGTTAGATAAGTGTTCGAGATTTAGTTCGAACACCATCTGGAACTCGTCTTGACTAAGACAACTATATTTCATTAACCTTGTACTAATGTAGGTTTTGGATGCTCTTGGAGAGTCTGTTCCCTGCGTCAAGTACGACTCTTTTATGGCTTATGTGCCGGAAGGTGAATTCTTGTCACAGATTGGGCCTACAGAGGAGTTTTACAAGCAGGTATGTGATTTTCAGCTGAGTGAACCTTCGTAGTCTCGTTAATCTGGATCTTTTATATGATAATCGTTGTAACTTCTCTCAGGACCTTGCTCAGTATGCTGGTCCAGAGGCCGTTCGCGAGTGGAAGACTCTTCTTGTCAGTATTTATACAAGAAATGGTCATCGTCATTGTCTTTGATGCAAACATAGACCAAGTAGATTGTCTTTTTTTGTAATGAAGTTCTTGTGTTATAGGATGCAATCCTCCCATTGTCTGAAGCTGCAATGGCGCTGCCACTGCTATCTATCAGAGGTGATTTGGGTGTCCTTTCCACTGCTGCTCTCAGATATGCCCCCTCGCTTTTGAAATCTTTTGCTCAAATGGGACCGAAAGGAGCTCTTGGAGCTACCAAGCTCTTAAGACCGTTTTCAGAAATTGTGGACTCGTTAGGGCTGAAAGACCCTTTTATTAGGAACTGGATTGATCTTCTCGTATTTTTACTTGCCGGGGTCAAATCTGATGGTATACTTTCAGCAGAGATGGTAAGTGGTAACTATGCCGCCCTTTTAGTACTTGAACAATCTGATTTTAGGTTGTCAGTGAAATTGGATATAAGTTTTTAAGTAGATGAATTTTGTCTGTATTTGGTTTCGACTAGGAACTGAAAGTTGTCTCTCGTTTCAGATATATATGTTTGCGGAATGGTATAAGCCGGGTTGCAGCCTTGAGTACCCGGTTAAAGGAAGTGGTGAAATTGTAGACGCCCTTGTGAGGGGGTTACAGAAGTTTGGCGGGCATCTGTCTCTAAGAAGTCACGTTAAAAACATTGTTATTGAAAATGGGCGAGCCACTGGAGTGAACCTCAGAAGTGGTCAAGTGCGTGCAAAACCAGTAGATCACTCGAAGCCATTAACTCGTTAATAATATGTGAACCTAAAAGTGGAGCATGTTCATTGCAGTTTATCCGTGCTAAAAAGGCAGTTGTTAGCAATGCGTCAATGTGGGACACCTTGAATCTGCTACCTAAGGAGGTTGTGCCAGACAGTTACAAGAGAGGCATTGAAAGTACTCCTCGGTGCGAGTCTTTCATGCATCTGCATTTGGGGTTCGATGCCGAGGTACAAAACAAGCATGTGCGGCCCGACCTTGATCATTATGCCATATTTTCAGTCTCGTTAATTTTTGTTTTGTTGTCAACAAGGGAATACGTGAAGATCTTGGGATTCATCATATAGTAGTGAATGACTGGAATCGAGGCGTGGATGCAGATCAGAATGTTGTACTAATATCGGTACCAAGCGTCCTGAGTCCGCACCTGGGTCCTCGTGGCAAGCATATTTTACATGCTTACACACCTGGTACTGAACCATACCAGCTATGGGCAGGTCTTGATAGCAGAAGTGCAGAGTACAAAAATCTCAAGGTGGACAGATCAGAGGTATATATACATCTAACCCAAATCAACAAGATAGTTTTTTTATTTCTGAAATTTGCCTGAGAACATTTTTTTATGGAAGGTTCTGTGGAGGGCGGTGGAGCGCGCGCTTGGCCCCGGGTTCAGGCGTGAAAAATGCGAGGTAAAGCTTGTAGGAACTCCACTGACCCATGAGAGGTTTCTGAGACGCAATAGAGGCACGTATGGGCCGGCTATTGAAGCAGGCAAGAACTCATTTCCTGGACACCCAACTCCAATTCCTCAACTCTTTTGTTGTGGAGACTCTACATTCCCTGGCATTGGTGTCCCTGCAGTGGCTGCTAGCGGCGCCATTGTCGCTAACTCACTTGTTTCCGTTGGACTACATTCAGAGCTTCTTGACGCAGTGGGAATATGACCAGTCTCTGTTACGAGCATAAGACCTCTCAAGGAAAACCCACAACCCCAAGGACACGCTACGGTACGCGCAATTCAGTTAATGAGTAATTGTAACTAAAAACATATGATCAAATATCAAATAACTATGACGCAACTTGGGTTTAATGAGTGTGTCAAGCAATGCAGAGGTGACAAACTTTTAGTCCACCTAGAAAGCAAAATAGCGTACACAATTTCATAAAACTCTGAAAATTTGATCATCTTCATTACCTTCATGCTTATGAATAGATGCCTTCACTTCCTCAATCATCACTTCCCACCGGCCACCATTCACAAACCAAGTGAAAATAAGGCACATCTGTATTGCATCTTCTAAGTACCATATATAGGTAAAGTGAACTGAAGAATGTAATCAATATTTTGTCAAAATTCATCTTTCACAATCATCTATCTCCTTCACTGACCTTACTTTTCCCAAATCATCATCTCTGTAAGCTTCCTAACCATCACTCATCACTGTATTATCTAGGCCTTTCTTATATTCTTAAAATTTTTGAGCACCACCACAACAGAAGCAAAGCGCGGCGTGCCAGCAATTGGTAACATCCTTAGTTGAGAATGTTCATTAAACATAGTTAATCTCACAGAATGATTTTCTTGATGAACCATACATGACGAGCGTATTTTTAAGCATTTATAGTTGTCAAGTTATAAGTTTTAGCTGTCAGTTGCAGTTAAAAATAATTTATAAACCTTGGTAAGTCAAAGGCCGATCCAAGCTCTAGTGGTATACTTTCAGCAGAGATGGTAACTATGCCGCCCTTTTAGTACTTGAACAATCTGATTTTAGGTTGTCAGTGAAATTGGATATAAGTTTTTAAGTAGATGAATTTTGTCTGTATTTGGTTTCGACTAGGAACTGAAAGTTGTCTCTCGTTTCAGATATATATGTTTGCGGAATGGTATAAGCCGGGTTGCAGCCTTGAGTACCCGGTTAAAGGAAGTGGTGAAATTGTAGACGCCCTTGTGAGGGGGTTACAGAAGTTTGGCGGGCATCTGTCTCTAAGAAGTCACGTTAAAAACATTGTTATTGAAAATGGGCGAGCCACTGGAGTGAACCTCAGAAGTGGTCAAGTGCGTGCAAAACCAGTAGATCACTCGAAGCCATTAACTCGTTAATAATATGTGAACCTAAAAGTGGAGCATGTTCATTGCAGTTTATCCGTGCTAAAAAGGCGGTCGTTAGCAATGCGTCAATGTGGGACACCTTGAATCTGCTACCTAAGGAGGCTGTGCCAGATAGTTACAAGAGAGGCATTGAAAGTACTCCTCAGTGCAAGTCTTTCATGCATCTGCATTTGGGGTTCGATGCCGAGGTACAAAACAAGCATGTGCGGCCCGACCTTGATTATTATGCCATATTTTTAGTCTCGTTAATTCTTGTTTTGTTGTCAACAAGGGAATACGTGAAGATCTTGGGATTCATCATATAGTAGTGAATGACTGGAATCGAGGCGTGGATGCAGATCAGAATGTTGTACTAATATCAGTACCAAGCGTCCTGAGTCCGCACGTGGCTCCCCGCGGCAAGCACATTTTACATGCTTACACACCTGGTACTGAACCATACGAGTTATGGGCAGGTCTTGATCGCAGAAGTGCAGAGTACATAAATCTCAAGGTGGAGAGATCAGAGGTATATATACATCTAACCCAAATCGACAAGATAGTTTTTTTATTTCTGAAATTTGCCTGAGAACATTTTTTTATGGAAGGTTCTGTGGAGGGCAGTGGAGCGCGCACTTGGCCCCAAGTTCAGGCGTGAAAAATGCGAGGTAAAGCTTGTAGGAACTCCACTGACCCATGAGAGGTTTCTAAGACGCAATAGAGGCACGTTTGGGCCGGCCGCAGGCAAGAACTCATTTCCTGGACACCCAACTCCAATTCCTCAACTCTTTTGCTGTGGAGACTCTACATTCACTGGCATTGGCGTCCCTGTCGTGGCTGCTAGCGGCGCCATTGTCGCCAACTCACTTGTTTCCGTTGGACTGCATTCAGAGCTTCTTGATGCAGTGGGAATATGATCAGTCAATGTTACGAGCATAAGGCCTCTCAAGGAAAACCCACAACCCCCAGGACACGTTACGGTACGCGCGATTCCGTTATGAGTAATTGTGACTAAAAATATACGATCAAATATCAAATAACTAAAATGTAATTTGGGTTTAATGAGTGTGCCAAGCAATGAAGAGGTGACAAACTTTTAGTCCCCATTGAAAGCAAAATAGCATACACAATTTTATAAAACTCTGAAAATTGATCATCTTCATTACCTTCATGCTTACGAATAGATGCTTCACTTCTGTTAGACAATAAGTACACAATTGAAAGTGTACAACAGTGGGAATAATGAAAATAGATAGATTATATGAACAGGGTATCATATTCATACAAAATAGGTAAGAACATGAAATCGATACGATCAAACCAGATTTTTGGTCGATTCATGTTATACGCTTTCCTTAAAACATGATTGCTCTCTCACTGGGTGCTGAAATTACGAGCAACTGCTTCCCAGGATAAAACAACCATCATTTGACAACATGCACCATATGCTTCAACTCGCGAACCATTGAATCTTCAACTATATCATCGTGACACACACGCAAAAGAATACTCACACAAACATGCTGGCATAAGCCTTCATGCAAAGGATAATGGAAATGTCTTTAGGGTTTTTTTCTTCATTTTCTAATGAGCTACAATACTCCTCCTTTTAAAGGAGAGTATTATGACTTTGAATACCAATAGCCTTTCTCATAAAGACTAGTCATTATTGTGGTATTAATACCAAACCGTCTTTTGGTATTCTAATGAATCATAAATCATATTAAGTGCGCACACTTAATTCTTATACATTCAAGTTCATTTAAATGATTTTTCCTTTATTTTCTTCATACATTTTCAAACAATTTCCTAGATCATCACTTCCCACTGACCACCATTCACAAACCAAGTGAAGACAAGGCACATCTGTATCGCATCTTCGCACATTTGTATCGCATTTTCTAAGTGTCTCATTTATAGGTAAAGTGAACTGAAGGATGTAATCAATATTTTGCCAAAATTCATCGTTCACAATCATCTATCTCATTCACTGACCTTACTTTTCCCAAATCATCATCTCTGTAAGCTTCCCAACCATCACTCATCACCATATTGTCTAGGCCTTTTCTTATATTCTTAAAATTTTTGAGCACCAACACAACAGAAGCAAAGCACGTGTCAGCAATCGATAACATCTTTAGTTGAGAATGCTCATTAAATATAGTCAATCTCATAGAATGATTCATTATAAAATTCTTGATGAACCTTACATGACAAACATATTTTTAACTCTTTATAGTTGGCAAGTTATAAGTTTTAGCGGTCTAGTTGCAGTCAATAATTTATAAACCTTGGTAAGTCAGGGGTCGATCCAAGGAACAACGTGTGTGAGTACTGGCAAACAAGCGACCTATTCAGCTATTCTAAATAATCCAAGAGGTTTTGGTGTAAAGAAGTTTGCTTTAATTGAATGCTGTAACTAAATGGGTTTAACAAGATCAAACTTCACCCGTACCAACCCATAAATCATGCAATAATATAACGCAATTTAATCATGCTATCGAGTATGGAAATATACCAAAATAACACTAGACAAGTCGCCCATCCACAGATCATTGTCTAGATTAATCTCAATCGTTGAACGTCGTCCATCCACGGATCATCAATGATTTCGATTAGTTAAGCTTAGGGGTTTTCATGATAAAGTCAACTTTCCTATTAATTCATGTACTACCAGCGTAGCAACCATGACCTAATATCAATTTCATGCAATCTGGCTAATATCTAGGATCCATCCATTTGGATGCAGCGGGAATCTCGAAAGGAATAACAAAGCTAAAGTTTTTATTCAAATAAAAGTTGCGTTTCTGAAACCCTAAAGAGGATTTAAATAAAAAAATACAAAAACTAAATTTGGAAATATAATCTAAATAAAAACTAAAATAAGAAACTTGCTAAAAACTAAGATAAGAAAGTTGCTAAAATATATGGAAATTTCTAAAAGATTTAATTCCTAAATCTTTCTCAACCTCCTGCCTCATTTTGGCTATACCTAAATACGTTCTAGAATGCAAACATCTCATTCAATGTAAATTTGTAAGAAACAGGGATGGACCCAGGAATTGTGACAGGGGGTGACAAACAGAATGTGATTAATGAAATTTAAAAAAAATTAAAATTAACGGACAACATTTTCCTACCATGCCACGAAAATCATTTATGATTGAATTAGCGCTAAACATTTCAATTAAATTTCTTGATGTTCATAACCAAACAATCCTATAAGAAATCATCTATTATTTGTTGCAATGTACACTCTTCACTATTTTCTTTTTTACAAAAACAAAACTCTTCGGTATACTCAATCAGTAATTTTAATTTCTCTTTTGAAAATGAATTAGTAGTTGGCGTTTTCATCAAAAAATTTAAATAAAATCAAATCTTAGAATCCTAATGTAATTAACTCGAATACAAGCTTACAACACAAATTTCCAACTTGAACGTGAGTTGTTTATACAGTTACAGAGTTCAATTAATTAAACTATTTAATATAATTGACTCTTAGCACAAACAAATTCTAATTCCTGAAATACACATCGATGAAATTTGAAAGTCAAAACAGCATAAATCATGATTTCCAAAAACCACCACATATGGCTATCCACAACACACTTATAAACATTAGATTAATATTAACATATAAATATTAAACTAAACTAATTTTAATAATTGAAATAATAATTTATCTATACAATGAAAAAGTCGAAAAATGTTGGGGGTGACAAGTGTCACCCTAAGATAAAGGTGGTTCCGTCCCTGACAAGAACGATAAAATTAAGCACAATAAAATTGAATACCCGAATTGCATTAATTAAAATGTTCAATTGAACACATTTAGAGTTGGGTACAAGGCACTGGATCCGTAGGATCCCAGAATAAGGAAGATTACTCATTATTCATGGTAAGTTAATAAAAAAGTATAGAATTAGAAATCAAGGACAAGTAATCAAAAAAAGAAAAGAAATCAAGGACAAGGAAAGCGTGTTGACGATGTAGCTCGTTGAGTCTTTGATCTCTCGTTATATTCTGCTCAGTTTTCTTCTCCAAGCTAGGTCTCCTTGTCTCCAAGATCAAGCTCTCTTAAATAAAACCCAAATTTTCTATTTATTTTTGGAAATAATCGATGACGCCGTGACATCTGTGACATTCAAATATGTCACGGCTGTCATGGTACATGCAAAATTGCTCTGAGCCATAGATGTGTCATGACATCCGTTGTGTTCCAAAAAGGTCACGGCAGTCACGGCATGCATGGAATCCTTCTGAGCTTTTGAACTGTCGTGACACCCGTTACATCTTTGTATGTCACGGTAGCAGGAAGCCACCTGATTTCTTCTGTGCAAATAACCTGCTGTGACACCCGTGACAGCTATGAGATGTCACGGCCTATCGTTGGTGCAAAGCTCTTTTTCGGTCTATTTCTATCGATCTTTCCGTTCTTTCGGCACTTCGAGTCCAAGGAGTAGTGATGTGTCTTATTGTCCTGAAACACTCGAGAAAGATGTCAAATATTGACAATTACTAAGAAAACGAGTATAATCCTTCATCGAATGGAGTGAATAACTAGTCAGAATATTGACCGATCAATACATCATTAGAAGTATATGAAATCCAAGAATATGCTTCATAGGCTCTCATATTGGACGGTATTAAACTAGGCGTGCAAGTATTCTTTAATGCAAGGCTAAGAGTATGCACGGCATATGTATTCCAAAATATATGAAGAAAATTAACATTAACAATACCTCATACCGCCTTACAATTGCTAGCACTGTCGGTAATTACCTGAACAACATGTTGTGGTTCAATTTCTCGAATACTTTAGATGAAGAATTATTATTTGATGTAGGAAGAGGAACTAATCTGGTTGATTCTGCTTCTTCATGCTTCGTGCTCTCTACTAATGCCGCAAGCTTATTCCTTTTTGCATTAGTGATTGAACCACATACTTGGCCCCGTTATTACTCATCTTAAGTAGATGACACTTCACTCTAAAAGATGATCCCTTGAATTTTTTTGTACAAATGGTGCAACGAAAGGTACAATTACCTCTGGCTCCCTTTACTAATGGAACTGTATTTCAACAGACTTCCATAAAGGCTCTTTCAAATTATCCTTCACATTACTTCCACTAATTTCATCGGTGGACTAATTCGCAAATGGAGTTTGTTGAGATAAATTACTCATCTTGCCCATAATAAATTTTTTAGTAATAACTTGTTCATGAGAATTGGGAATTGGTCAAAATTGTACTGTTGATTCAATAAAAAAAATAATATTCACCAAATTAAAATCAATAAAATAAGTTTCAACCAAAATAGAATATAATGATTGAAATTGCTGCAGTGCACAACTAGGGTTGATTAAAACAGACGCACAGTTTTTATGGGCTGATTTTTAGTTAAAATTTTGGGGCTATTTGAAATTTTTGGGTTAAAGTTATTGGATGCGGTAAACAAAGAGATATGTTCTTTTAACGGATACATGGAATATGGGTATCCCAAATTTGTATTGGACACGGATATGATCATACTGGTACATGACTATTTTAGAATATCTGTGCAACATAACGCGAGACTACAAGACAACACAAAAGATGCCAGCTAAATGGAATGATTTCATTATGAAATAATTAATTATACTGTAGAAATTGCTAACACATATGGATTACCTCCCCATATTGACTCAAAAGTCTAGGCTTGAGAGTCATGGTTTGGTAATCATATATAAGCTAGCAATTGTTCTCCTCACTTAGCAATGTGGGACAATTTCTTCAAGTGCACATTCCCAACAATCTCCCCCTCAATTGGAGAAATTGTGCATGCTCCACCTCAATCAAACACCGCTACATTACTCGTAGCCAAACGTAGGTGCGTATGCGAAAGCCTCTCATTGCTAGGGGTGCTCCACGCTCCTCTTCATTAGGGTCCAACCCACCGTAGGCGCGCCTTTGCGACTCCCCCGTAAAGCCATAAACTAAGGTCCAACCCACCAACGATTGAGGTATCTTCAAACGAGTGCCTTGGCATTTCCACACATGTCCCGCATCCTTCACAAATAGCCCGGACCGTAATGCGAGCTCTGATACCATGTAGACCATGTAGAAATTGCTAACACATATGGATTACCTCCCCATATTGACTCAAAAGTCTAGGCTTGAGAGTCATGGTTTGGTAATCATATATAAGCTAGCAATTCTTCTCCTCACTTAGCTATGTGGGATAATTTCTTCAAGTGTACATTCCCAACATATACAACAAGCAGATTTTCTATCAAGAAGTTGTTATTTGCATTTGAGTCTGTTGGACAACTCCCCTAAAAAATTGATATGAATGAAATGAGAAAGGCGAGTATCTACTGCCTATTCTGTTCTTATCTACGTACTCCTTTCTCTCTCCCCTCCTCTCCTATTTCAACCTTCTTGCTTGTACCATTTATGCTTTGACGACCCTGAACCATGCCTGAAACTCGAACAGCCACCACATAAGCCACATTCCATGACCTCTACTCCATTATGAGGAGTTCAGATCCTTGAAATCTGTTATGTATATGATAATCCCAGTTGTGATATGAATGAGTATTGGGACCAAATTTAGTATTGTATCCAGTCCAAATGCTTTGCCAAGTTTGCAGAGAAAGTTTTAGTTTTAGTCCTTAAGCCATCTGCTAGTTTTGAGCCTAAGAGCTCAAAACGGCATCATTTAGTGCAAGCGGGAGAATCCAGTTTGAAGAATTGATAGAACAACGACGTTTCAGACCAGGCACGAGTACTGAGTTTAATGGAACGAAGCCATTTCAAGCAAGGCACGGAGGTTCGTTACAAGCTGGACGACAGCATTTGAAATGTAACGAACTCGAGCCAGCGACGTCGTTTTCTCCTCGAGCTGCATTTTAATACTTAAGCTCAAACGAATTGGGGATTAGGGCACCGAAAATTGCTTCTTCTCTCCGAACTCCAATCAAACGACTTTGCGATACGTGAGATGAAATTGACGAGCAATCTCGGCTGATTGGCGACTGACAGGTGTAGGCAGACTCCGGCGTGGCTCGACTGCAAGGATTGCTAGGCGAACACACGGGTCAGCTGTCTTGGACACTGCGGCAGAGCTGTGACAAGTCTGATGAGGATTGAAGGCTTGATTTCTCAAGGAATTCTTTGAACCGGTTGCTTGGATTGTGAATTGTTCATTGCTTGTTGTTTGGACTGGATTAATTGCTGTTTTGATTTGGTTTTTGCTTGAGTCAACCATTGTTTGTAAAACCTAACATTCGGTCCCCAAATAATAAGAGAAAAGGTTTAACTAAGCTTAGAATCTTGTAATCAATCTCTTCAATGTGGTATCAGAGTCGGATTGATTGATCTTGAGCAATCTTGATCATCATTTGTGCTTGTTTTACCTCTCTTGTTAACCCTTGGACTTAATCCTTCTTTTGGGATGGCTGATGCCATGAGGATTAAGCCCCTTGATGGAACCTCTGATTTCAATATGTGGAAGATGAAGATGAAGGCTAGCTTAGTCAAAGAAAAATGTTATAAGGCTGTGACAGAGGAGTGGATCATTCCCACCTTTGATCAGCAGAAAACTGACATGAAAGAACTAGCCTATTCTGAGATCATGATGAGACTTACTGATGATGTAGCTAGAAAAGTAATGCATCACACTGAACCTAAAACAATGTGGGATGAATTAGAAAAAATATACTTGGTTAAATCTCTCCCCAATAGGATCTCTTTGCAAACTAAGCTCTTTACTTTTAAGATGAATGTTTTCATGAGCTTACAAGAGAACCTAGACATCTTCTTAAAACTAACTCAGGCTTTGAAAAAGTGTAAAGATGAACACCTCTGTGTCATTCTTCTTAAATCCCTTCCTTCTCAGTTTGACATTCTTAAGGATGTCATTCAATTTACAAGTGATGAATTAACAGTCTCCAAGATTATTGAAGATGTCACTCAACAGAATGACAGTCTTAAAGTGTTTAAGACTAAAAATGGTTCAAAAATTGAAGTAAAATCTGAGGTTATGATATTTAAGGGAAAGAATAAGGTTAGACCAAGGAACAAAAACCACAATAATGGGTCTCAAATGATAATGAATCTCAGAACAAAAAATTGCTTTGATAAATCTCAATCTTCCCATGACAATAACAATAACAACTTTCAAAGGAATCCCCCTGTTAAGTGCAACTATTGTGGCAAGCTTGGCCACTATGCCAGCTCTTATTATAAAAGAATGGAGAATAAAAAGAACAAAGGGAATAAAGATTACCAATCTGGTCAGTCCAACATTTGTGAGAAGGATCCCCAATATCACAATGAATTGCTTCTCATGTCTGATGGGCATGGAAGTGATTCATGGATCCTTGATTCTGGCTGCACCATGCATGCCACACCACACCACACAAGCATCTCTTCTGTTCTCTGAAGCTTTGTGAAGGTGGTGAGGTCATGCTAGGTGATCACACATCATTGAGAATTAAGGGAATTGGATCAGTTCCCTTAAGGATGTTTGATGGTGTTGTGAGAACTCTCCAAAATGTGAGATGGGTTCCCCATATGAGGAGAAGTTTAATGTCAGAATCAGCCCTTGATAAACTTGGAGGTAAGATAACTACCTTTAAGGGAGTTAGAGAAGTGTTAAGAGATGACAGAGTAGTAATAAAAAGCATTGAGAAGGGAGGTCTCTACCATGTGATCTCTTCTTCTAAAATCAACATTTCTGATGAAAATAAAACTATGTTAGACACTAAAATGTGGCATTCAAGGCTTGGTCATATAAGGAGTAAGGGGCTGCATTATCTGTCTAAATCTGGTTTGATTGACTGTAAGCATATTGATCTGAAATTCTGTGAAACATGTGTTTTTGGTATAAAAAATCAGGTCATCCTTTTGGTAAACTTCTTTTATTGTTAAGAAACCTTTGGAGTATGTCCACTCTGACTTGTGGGGACCTACCCAGGTCTCAACAATAGGAGGAAGGTCATATTTCCTATCCATTATTGATCAATACTCCAGAAAAGTATGGGTCTTTCTTTGAAACCCCAAGGATGAGGCTTTTGAAAACTTTAAAAATTGGAAGATCATGGTTGAGTCAAGCAGAACTTAAGGTTAAATTTTTAACAACAGATAATGGTTCAGAATTCTGTAACAAGGCCTTCAATAAATTTTGCACTAAGAATGGGATTAGGAGACACTTGACTGTGCCTGGTACTCCTCAGCAGAATGGGACTGCTGAGAGAATGAACGGGACCCTCTTAGAGAAAGCAAGATGTATGATGATTAGTGCTGGAGTTAAACCAACTCTTTGGGGAGAGGCTGTGGTCACATCTGCTTATCTGATAAACAGATGTCCTTCCTCAGCCATTAACTTCAAAACTCCCCAAGAGCTTTGGACTGGGAAACCTCCAAACCTCTCCCACCTCAGGCCCTTTGGTTGCACTGCTTATACCAAAGTGTCTGATGGTAAACTCCAGCCTAGGGCTACTAAATGCATAATGCTTTGGTATCATGAAGGTGTTAAAGGCTATAAACTGTTAATGATACAACCAGGAGGTTACGAAGTCATTGTGTCTTATTCTGTGACTTTTGATGAACTGAATTTCCATTTTAAATCTAAACTAAACCATGATGTTGAGTCTCAAGGCACACCTGAAGGTGTGACCAGTTTTATGCCCTCGGGTTTCAATCTGAACCATGGCAATGATGATGATCATCAAGGAGATGCAGCAGCTGAGATGGACAAACACTGGATTTAAGTGATGGGATGCTGGAAGTCACAAATGAGGGGAGTAATTCCCCTGCTGGTTCAGGTAATGAGCTACCTCACCAATTAGGTGGGGGAGTTAGCACTGTAAGTCCTTCTCACTCAAACTCAGCTCTAAACTCTATGAACACTAGTGATCAAAATGCTGCTTTAGGATCATCTGATTTAGGCATCTCTAATACTTCTGCTGCCATACCTGACTTGCCTAACTTGCCTGATGATTTGTATATTGATCATAGTGTGAATGTGCCTAAAAATGTGCATGAAAATGTTGATGTTATGCCTGAGATATCTGGTCCCATGTGCATGAAATTGAACCTAGTATTGAAAACTATCAATTAACTTGAGACAGGGAACCTAGAACTAGAATTCCTAATAGGAAATATAAGGCTAACATAGCTGAGTATGATGATAAGTGCTGTAATATTGTTAAGTTTGCTCTAATGGCTGCTGAAAAAATTAAATATGTTATACCTAACACATATAAGCAAGCCTTGTCTAGTAATGAATCTGAAAAATGGAAAAAAAAGTTATGATAGAAGAAATCCTATCCATGCATGATAACAATACTTGGAAACTTGTACCTAGGCCTGCTGATGTTAAACCTCTTGCTTGTAAGTGGATATATAGGATAAAAGAAGGAAATTCTTCAACTGATCCAGCTAGGTTTACGGCTAGGTTAGTGGCTAAGGGGTTTCACTAAAGAGAGGGCATCGACTTTAATGAGATATTTGCTCATGTTGTCAAATATAAAACACTGAGATTGCTTATTGCTAAGAATGTTGTCTTTGATTGGCATATTGAACAAATGGATGTGAAAACTGCATTTTTACATGGTGATTTGCTTGAAACAATTCATATGTGTCAACCTGAAGGTTTTGTTGATAAAACTAAGCCTAATCATGTCTGTTTGCTAAGGAAATCCATCTATGGATTAAAACAATCACCTAGGCAGTGGAATAAGAAATTTGACAGTTGCATGCTTGACTTAGGATTTGTAAGAAGCAAATATGATACATGCCTTTATCTGAAAAGAGTGAACAATAATGCCCCATTATTTGTGCTACTGTATGTTGATGATTTGTTGCTGATCAGTTCTTCCATGCCTGATATTAAATTGACTAAGTCTGGTTTGCCAAAACATTTTGATATGAAAGACTTAGGCATTGCTCAAAAGATCTTAGGGGTAAAAATTACAAGAGATAGAACAAATGAAGTAATCTGCTTGTCTCAATCTGATTATTTCTCTAAGGTGTTAGACAAATTTGATGTTGTGAATGTTAAGCCTAATGCCACACCCTTAGGAGGGCATCTTGTGTTTTCTAAGGAAGATTATCCTAAAACTGAGCAAGAAAGAAAGAATATGATGAATGTACCCTATGATGTAGTTGTAGGTTCTATTATGTATGGGATGATATGTACTAGGCCTGATCTTGCTTTCTCTATTAGTGTTCTTAGTAAATACATGTCTGACCCAGGCACAAAGTATTGAGAAGCCATGAAATACCTGTTATGGACTGAGAGACTAGGACTTGTGTATTGAAACTATGAACCAAAGGCTGGGATTGTAGGCTATGTAGATTCAGATTATGCCAGCAATACGGACAATAGGAAGTCCACCACAGCTTTCTATTTCACATGGAATAGAAATTGTGTGTCATGGAAGAGCCAGCTTCAGCCCATAGTAGCCTTATCATCCACAGAAGCAGAGTACATAGCTGCCACATAGGCAGCAAAGGAAGCCATTTGGTTGAGTGGGATAGTGAAAGAAATCAGTGGTATTAGTGAGTCTCCTAGGATCTTCATGGATAGCCAAAGTGCCCTGTGTTTGTGTAGAGATCCAGTGTATCGTGAGAGGTCCAAACATATAGATGTGAGGATGCATTTCATTAGGGACTTAGTGGAGACCCAAACCATCATAGTAGATAAGATACATGGTGAGAAAATCCAGCTGATTTTGGAACTAAAATTGTACCTACTAACAAGTTCATTTTCTGTAGGGAGAGCCTGCATATTGATGATGTTGGATAGAGCTCTTCAGTTGAGCTGCTTGGAGCCATTAAGTGGCTGTGTTATACCTTTTCTCAAAACAGGCCAGATGTACTTGTTCTTTAATTTTTCTCTTTTCTTTCATTCACAACTAGTCTTAGGAGGGCATTTGTTATGTATATGATAATCCCAATTGTGATATGAATGAGTATTGAGACCAAATTTAGTGTTGTATCCAGTCCAAATGCTTTGCCAAGTTTGCAGGGAACGTTCTGGTTTAAGTCCTTAAGCCATCTGCCAGTTTTGAGCCTAAGATCTCAAAACGTCGTCATTTAGTGCAAGCGAGAGAATACAGTTTGAAGAGTTGATAGAGCGACGACGTTTCGGACCAGGCGTGAGTACTGAGTTTAATGGAACGAAGCCATTTCAAGCAAGGCGCGAAAGTTCGTTACAAGCTGGACGACATCATTTGAAATGTAATGAACTCGAGCCAGCGACGTCGATTTCTCCTCGAGCTGCATTTCAATACTTAAGCTCAGACTAATTGGGGATTAGGGCACCAAAAATTACTTCTTCTCTCCGAACTCCAATCGAGCGACTTTGCGAGACGTGAGACAAAATTGACGAGCGATCTCGGTTGATTGGCGACTGACGGGTGTAGGCGGACTCCGGCGTGGCTCGACTATAAGGATTGCTATGCGAACGCACGGGTCAGCTATCTTGGACACTGCGGCAGAGCTGTGACAAGTCCGGAGAGGAATGAAGGCTTGATTACGCATGGAAGTCTTCGAACCGGTTGCTTGGATTGTGAATTGTTCATTGCTTGTTGTTTGGACTGGATTAATTACTTTTTTGATTTGGGTTTTGCTTGAGTCAAGCATTGTTTGTAAAACCTAACATTTGGTCCCCAATTAATAAGAGAAAAGGTTTAACTAAGCTTAGAATCTTGTAATCGATCTCTTCAAAATCAGTACTGGAATTCATGAAGAGTGCTCAAATGAGAACCCCTCTAAATTTCGAGAACTTTAGAATTCAATCTTTATATTTGAAAATGCATCATCAAGTCATTGTGGTGGTGACACCCATGCGCATATTAAAAGCTACATTTAAGGAAAAGTCATAGTCATCAAGTTTGACTTTACTAGCGAGACACATGTCAGATGCACATTCGAAGATGCATCATGATCTAATAGTGAGATTTGAGTTCTTAGATTCTTAAATTTTAATGAATTCTCAACCGAGCACTCCCTGAAATCCATGAACCAACGACTTCATGACCTCGCCGTATCTATTGCTCACTGTGACAAGCAACCCCTGCATCCTAAACAGTGTTCTAAAAAATGGCCGCCTAGGCGGCAATTTTTTAGTATTCGTTCCGTTTTTACAATTAGGCGGATGGAGGATATTAGGCGGTGCCTGGGTGGTCTAGGCGGAGCTTGGGCAGTGTAATCAGCTTCTGGGCGGTTTAATCGGCTTCTAGGCGATCTAAATTGGTTTCTAGGCGGAATGGTCCACTACATGTCAATAGTCAAACTTGAAGGGCTTATTTGTTAATTTTTAAAAATTAACTTATTGAAACTAGGGATTTGGATTTCAATGCTTCAATTTGTATTGTTTATGTTGCATGGTTCTATCAAGAGAAGAGGATAATTGTTTCTATCAATTGCACAGCAATCTTTCGTGTCCCATGATTGAGAAAACAAGCTCAATTTATAGAGAAACAATCGGGTATGAACAGTAGATGCGTCTATAGACTGAACAGGCACATCTGTTGCATTCATGCGTTCGCATGCTCCATGGCATGCGTTCGCATGCTCCATGAAACGTTGCATCTTTTGCCTTATTTCATGCGGTCGCATGAATTATTTCATGCGGTCGCATGACCTTGAGCAGTCGCATAGAAATCTCATGCGTTCGCATGAGCGGTCGCATGACCCAACCCGAGGCATGAGAATCTCATGCGGTCGCATGATTATCATGCGGTCGCATGAAAACCTGAAAATCACTAACAATCCTCCCCCATTTTTGGGTTTTCTTTTGAATCACAAAATACCTTGTTTTTAAGTAAAACATGCATAAACGGAAATGTCGAAAACGATTGAATTTCCGCATAGTGTAATCACGCATACAATATACCCGAATTGAAATGGTGTCACTAAGGATTGAACCAATCAATTCATTTGGGTATTTGACGGCGACACACGCATGTATTACTTCACAAACCGTTAAGTTAACTTGACTCTTAATGGTCCTTGAGTCCCTATCCATTCATAAACGTATTGAGATTAAACCCGATATCTCATAAAGCGACCAGAAACTTTACGTTTATATAGGTAAATTCTTTAATGGGTCACACCGCCCGATTGTGCTCCTACACCTAGCACTTTTTCAAAGAATCTATTAAGAAGAGTTCATCTTCAGCCTAAACCTTTGTAGGTACTGAACACATACTTGGGGATGCATATTTGTGTTCATCAATCTTCTAGGAATGGGCTTTCCGCATTGAATTCAGCTCTAACACTAGTTAGATGTGAATTGGGTGTCCCACGACTAGACGATTATATGGGTTTTGTCCCATCCCCTTTATCGACTCGGAAAATAAGTCTCTAGCTAATCCTTCGTCAAGTGATTAGCTTACTTTTTGTTAAAACCTAACAAACTTCATAGACATCACCACATGCATAATGAGCTCACTTACTGCACTATGTCTAACACCTAAGTGTCTAGACCACATTGTATACATGGCCAAATCCTTTAGCCAATGTATCAGCGCTGTCACAATGTATCCATATTGGTGATATCGGTCTTTCCCCCAATGAAATTTCATATATCATGTTCTCTAATCATCCCTCTTCTTTTGAAGCACCGACTAGAGCAACAAACTCATATTTCATTGTTAAACTTATGATGCAAGTTTATTTCTTAGATTCCCATTAAATGATCTTCCCCAAGTAAAATTACCCTTCTACTTGTATAGGGATATCCTTCCTCATTTAAATCTAACGTGCATCAGAAAATCCTTCTTATGACCGAAGGAAATTAAGAACATGCAAGACCAAAATTTATTGTTCTCTTAAGGTACCTAAATACCCTATGAGCCGCTTGTCAATGTTACATACTAGGGTTACTAGTATATCGACTAAGCTTACCCACCGCAAGTGCGATGTCAGGTCTAGCATATATCATAATATAAATCAACACTTTGATTAATGTTCTCTTTCAACTTTCAACCTTATAAGTCCCAAATTTATCAAGAGTTTCACTCTTATAAATTCTACTATAAATATTGAAAGAACCAAGAGAAGAATACATATTCCAAGTTTGTAACTTGAACATCAAAGCGTTATCATTTCAAAATTCAACCTTTGAAATTTGCACCAAATGTTACTTATGCAATCAACAAACCATGATATGCAAGCATGCACCAAGTAACACGTGAATACAAGAACGATACAAATATATGTGTTATTCTAGATTCAACATGTAAGTCACACATGGAGAATCACAATCAGAATTCCATATCAAAACTTGTATTTGATTTAAATACACAGTTTTCCGACATGTTAAACAACACCCTTTTCAGTATAGTAATCATCCAATACCTATCTTAAGGTGTTCTTCACTAATATGAACCCTTAGTGAATATTTCAAATCTAGAAACTCAAATAATCACTAACCTAGTGATATTTGAACCACAAACTCCACCAATCAAGTTTATCGACCCGATAAACTTACAAGTATACTTACCGGAGTTACATATCAAAATTTCTTTTGATTATATTCTGGCCGAAACCATCAACACACATATATATTATAATTCATAACACATACACAACAAGGCATTAGCCTAAAGTATGCCTCAACTTAATAATATCAGATTTATCACGTAAGGAGATAAATCTTCAATATTAACGGTCAAACCAATTCTCAGTCTAAGTTAACCTTTCCCTTGGAAACTTAACTTTATATGAGAAGCAAGTTCTCATGTTCTAAATCAGTTTGAATGAGGCCCTTAACATGTATGATTTCAATATCCTTATAGAGCGTAACCAAGATAAGAACAAAAGCAACATTGCATATCTAGATTCAATACTTACTTCTTGATTTAAATAAACATATCAATATATAGATGAATCAAAAGACATTAATAAGCATAATCTAAGACAGATGCATAAACATAGCTTAAGTGATCTTTTCATGCATGTAATACTTTCACTAAAGCTTCTCATAAGTGACCGAAATAACTATGAATTCAGTGATAATATGCAATCATGAACTTCACTAATCAAATTACATCATCGTGAAAACTTACATACTCATGGACTAGAATAGCATATTAGAAAATTCATCTAATGAAAATCATTGTTAAATCCATCAAAACCACATGCTTCAAAATCATACGCATCATCAAAATCTAACTGATCATATGCTAATTGAATATATCAAAATAACAAAATTAATTTAATTTTCAACTCTTCGAAATTTGCTACATAATCAATTTCACATTAAACAGCCATTAATCATGCTACTACCGAAATATGATAAAATCTCAGAAACAAGAAACTCAAACAGATCATATTAAGTCGCGCATGCTTCACTTATTAGACTCATCAAGTAAAGAAATAAGTAGACAATTTAACGATCGAACCTGTCACGTAGATGCGCCTTTTGAGTCCTTTGTCATGAATGGTGAGACAGCAACTTATTCTCCACGCATTTCCTTTGTCCATTTTCCAAATTCACATAGACCAACATTCGATATGCATAAATCGAAGCTGACATCTCAGCCAAGTTAAAAACAAAGCAAAAGGGAGAAAGTAAAATGCTTCAACGGCAGCCTGCCGCTTCAATTCAAATCCCAAATCAAGTAGGCCAATTCCACTTCGTTGACTGACATAGAAGTCAAGACTTCCGGATCCGCGTAACATTTAATTTCCAGTGTTTAAATCATATTCATTTCTCCATTACTAGGAGCAGCAATAGGATTTCCCAGTACCACTGAATCATCAGGTGCTGACACTGAAACTGATTGTATAGATATTTGTTCATATCTATATTTTTCAATCAACCTCCCTGTCCCTGTAATAGCCTTTGATGCACTCAGTATCAAACTTCCATTAGAAAACAATTGAACAAATTCAATTAAATAGATAAATCTAATGAAGATTAGAACTGAAAGAATGAATCCAGTTTGATTCATTTTCATCAACCGTAACCAAACATTGGATTTCATTCCAAATGGAATGACGATGGTCCGTTTATCCATCTCATGCCTTCCTTTTACTCAGAGGGTGGACGCTTCTTGTAACTTGGTTTTGATTTCCACATCTACATCTGGTTTTCCAATCAGCTTGCCACGAATTGAAATATGATGTCAATGCACTTCCAGCAAAATCATAAATTGCGGCTGGAAAATTCTCCTCCAAGAATCGACTTTGCTGATGGTATCAAGCCAAACATGCTTTTATTGAATCAAACCCCGTTTAGGGCTTTCACCGACACATCTGATTTCCGCAAGCCGTAGGATTTGCATACGATATTCAATCGGAGATTTAGTCGCACCAGAATCATCAATTCCTTGCAACAATTCCAAATCCTATCAGCCACTCAATCTCTCGCTTGAGTAGATCCATGTGCCGCAAACTAAATTCGTTGGTTCCGATGAGCCGAATCCAATTCAGAGTATCAGTCAACAAATTTTGTAGCCGTTGCCCAAACACGCACAAGCTCTAATCTTGTAGACTGCAACCAGATATGTTGCTGAAGATGCTTGAGGGAGAAGTTAGTGAATCGACGCCATTCACTTCGGCTTCAGAAGCGTCTCTTTCTTGCTTTGGCCGCAGTATCTTCCCAACAACACTTTTGTGTTTCTACACCAAAAAACTGAATTAAATGAACAACTTATTCAATTCAAAAATAAATTATAACTGAAACAAGTAGCCCTTTTTAGTGCTCCATAAGTGGTCTTTCGTGACTTTGTTCTTCTTCCAATTTCACCAATAATTCGTCCAACTATGGCTCTGCAGTCTGTGCAGCACAAACAGAATTAGTTAAACAAATTGTGTAAATCAATTTAATCGAAACAGAACCCCCTTTCTCAGTGTGTCTATCTTAAAGCTTCAGGCCCCAATTCTTCTATTCTTCTTAAACCATTGCTGGAAACTCAATTCCTTCATCTTTTCCAATTGCAGCAATACGTTGACAAATCCGAAAAGTTCATTCCTTCAAGTTTTCCAACTTATCTCATGCTCGCCATCGATAGGAACATATTGAATTCGTTTGTAGTTGCTGGGTCATCTTCTTCCTTGAATTTCGCAGCAACAAGTCTCGGTTAGGGTCTTCGATGGTGGCAAGATTGTCGTCTTGTAGTGCTATCTTCTTGTGTGATGAAATAGTACCTTGGATATCTAATTGGACCACGTAAATTCGCTGTCCGAATTCAATATTTCCACCCTTACACTGTGCCTGGGGTTACAGGAAATTCGAATATGGGATTAAATCCAAAAGAGATTAACACTTTGTTCTTCGGCAATAGAACAAAGAAAACTTAGGGTTTGAGTGTTTTGTAATCAAGAGAAGAGGATAATTGTTTCTATCAATTGCACAGCAATCTTTCGTGTCCCATGATTGAGAAAACAATCTCAATTTATAGAGAAACAATCGGGTATGAACAGTAGATGCGTCTATAGACTGAACATGCACATCTGTTGCATTCATGCGTTCGCATGCTCCATGGCATGCGTTCGCATGCTCCATGGCATGCGTTCGCATGCTCCATGAAACGTTGCATCTTTTGCCTTATTTCATGCGGTCGCATGAATTATTTCATGCGGTCGCATGACCTTGAGCAGTCGCATAGAAATCTCATGCGTTCGCATGAGCGGTCGCATGACCCAACCCGAGGCATGAGAATCTCATGCGGTCGCATGATATTCTCATGCGGTCGCATGAAAACCTGAAAATCACTAACATTTCCGCCCTAGCGCATAACGTTTTTTACAACCTTGATCCTAAACCACCCATCAGCCAGTTGCCCATCCACACGTATGCCAGAACAAACCTTCAACAACAACCGCCTAGCCAAGTTAGTGGTCCCATTTTTTTATGTTGACAACGTCATAGGATGACTGTTGCAGGTCGAACATTTTTTTTAAACTTCCATGCCACTCCCTTTGGAACAACAGCTCTTCATTGCGACCTTCTATATGTCGGGTCCTGCCCTCTTGAAATACTAGTGAATGCACTCCACTGGACAATTGTCGACCTGGGAACCCTTCAGACGGGTTATGAAACTACGTTTTGGGGCTATCAATTTCAGCAATAATCATGGGGCCACACTTTACACACTCCGGCGAATGTCATCCCTCACCCACTACATCGCACCGCCGACCTAACCACCCAAAACCCCCTGAATTGCTTCATATCAGACCTCAAGGAAGAGATACAAAATGAACTCTGACAAGCGTATTTTTAACCCTATATAGTCGTCAAATTATAAGTTTTAGGGGTTCAATTGCAGTCAAACAAAATTTGTAAACCTTGGTAAGCCAAGGGTCGATCCTAGGAGCAGTACGTGTGAATACTAGCAAACAGTGTGACCTATTTAGCTATTCCGATTAAACTTTGTAAAAAGGGTTTTGGTGTCACGAAACTTGCAGAATTTAAATGGCAGAAAATTAATGGTTGTATTTAATCAGAGAAAGAATCTCAGAATCCGTACTTCACCCGTGCTAACCCCACTAATCATGCAATCATTCTACGTTAATTATTCATGCTATCGAATATGGAATATAACCGAAATAACACTAGACAAGCCCCCATCCACGGATCATTGTCTAGATTAATCTCAATCGTTGAACGCCGCCCATCCACGGATTATCAACGATTTTGATTTATTAAATTAAAGGTTTTCCGATTAAATCATGTAAACATGACCTAACATCAATTTCATGCAATCCGGTTAATTCCTAGGGCCCATCCACCTTTCGGCATATAACCTAAATACGTTCTATCAATGCAAACATACCCTTTGATGTAAATACATGCATAGAACGATAGTATTAAGCACACATTGAAATTGAATAATCAAATCGCATAAATAATAAACTTCAATTGATCATATGAGAGTTAGGGTTACATAGCACGGGATCCGTAGGATCCCGGAATTGAGAGGACTACTCACTATTCATGGTAGTTAACCAAAAATAGTGTATATTGAAAGGAAGAAACGAGTAAACCGTAAAGACGCGGTGTAGCTCGATGATCCTCACGCTGAAAGCTCTGTCTTCTCTCCCAAGATAGGGTTTTTCTCCAAAATCACAACAACCTGTCTATTCTGGTCGTGTTTCCTTATATATCTCTCCCAAAAAGGGCGAAAAGCCCAAAAACTGCTCTATTGCCAAAAAGGACCAGAACTTGCCAAAAATGGATTTTGAAGAAAGGTAGCAACTTCGGGTCGATTTATCATAGTCTTAACCTTCGAATTGGATCTTGGCCTAAACTACGAAGTTGTAGCCCTTTGAATTATCTTTCCAACAAGCTTTGAATCAACCAATTTGGACACTGTATGAGATCTATGCGTGCAAAATACTTCGACGGGGTCGTTACACCTGTTACAGCTGGGTGTAACGGCTGTAACGGGCTAAGAAAAAATCTCTGAGAAAATTCATGCCCGTTACAGCCGTTACAGCTCAAGGTGTAACGGTTGCTGAAGATTGTAACGGGCTGACTTCTTTTGCCTTTTTGGAGGTCTAAACCTTCGAATCTGCTCTTTGTGTCAACTACAAAGTTGTAGGCAATTGAATTAGCTTTCCAACAAGCTAAATTTCGACTCATTTGGACACCGAATGAGCCCTGGGCATGCAAAATACGTTGCAAAGGTCTGTTTGCCCTGTTTTGTCCTGTTTTTGCCCAAATCTGCACCAATTGCTTTTCTTTGCTTCGGGTCAATCCAAAAGTATTAGATATATGATATATGACCTGAAACACTAGAAAAGAGATCAAATGACAATAAAATGTTGGGAAAACAAACATAATCCATCATCGAATGAAGTGAATAATAGGTCAAGAATTCGACCGATCAAAACACTCCACACTTAGGATTTGTTCGTCCCGAACAAACATTAAGTTCAAGGCAATAAACTGCAGAATAGTTACCCACTCAAGTATCATGTGATCAATTCTAACTAAAACAAAAAATAAAAAGATAACTCACTGTCGTAGAGGACACGAATGCATTTAGCGTATTCATCAAGCCTTTAAACCTATAGGCTGCCCTAGTAGGACGAGTATAGTCTCGTGAAGGTTTTCAGGAATGGGACTACCTACAAATCCCCTGTACAACTAACTAACATGTATGCATGAAATGATGCTCAATGAGTCACAGTAAAGTCATGTCATACCTCGGATTCATCGTGTTACCTCAACTTCAAGTCAATAATCTTCATCAAAGTTTTCAGACAATCATAGATTATACGAGTTATGCATTCAAACAGTCAGTACACACGGCTAGCAATCGACTAATCACATGTTCTAAATAGTTCTATTGCAACGTATAAAGAACATGAATAGTTACACAAAACATGCTCGCCATTCACCTAAGCTATCTAGGGATAGTCCACGGGCCCTTGGCGCAAAGCTCATTCTCAAGTGCCAAGGATTAGACAATGACCCGTAAGAGAAGAGGAGCCTGACTTAAGGTTTTTCTGAAAAATAGTACAAAAATCACATCAAAATTTTTATTGCAAGCACGAGGATCGTCCCGTAGTTTCTAGTACACGAATTCTCAAGATAGGCAATGATTTGCACGCAATGAGAGGATAGAATTACACTATATCAAGCAGAAGGGGGCAGAAATTGTTTCAAGAGTGTTTTCCATATACCAGGGGTGACTTTTCTCACCAGGTCCTTGGTATTTTCTGCTTTCGCAGAATCAACAAAAGCATTTTGGTTTTTTTTTTCAAACTGGTTTTCTTTCAAAAACAACTATGCTTGGGGCCAATGTTTCACCCACTTTCCAGAATTGAGAACTTTGTTTTTGAGGGGAAAACTTGAAGGTCAATTGTCTAACTCCACACTTAGAGCTTGACATAGTGTATGAATAAAGGCGGGTGCATGCAAATCACGACGAGTGTAGAGAAACACATATTAGCACTAAGGTCACCTAGAAGAAGAGATGTAGTTTAAGTTTTTGACATTTTTGAACCGGTGCCTACTAATTTCAAGTCTCAAACATGCTTTAAGAAATACGTAGAACATGTGATAGGCAAAGGCTAGCAATGATACTGACTCAAGAGAATACACACATGAATAAAACTATTTCAAGTCTTAGACTTCGAATCCAAAAGAATGACAATCAATCAAGGAGTATCGTAGAAAACAAGGATTTCAATCGTAATACATAGACATGTTGAGCATATGCAAGAGTGAATGTGTGACATGCTATGAATGTGACTATGCGCTACCCACTCCACACTTAAAAGTGAGCTTAGTCCCTAAGCAAAGAAATAAAACAGAAAATAAGCGTAGAACTTCACTCGTGTGTGATGACGCGATGTCCATGGAGATTAAGCGATGCTCAGAGAGTGGAACACGACTTGTGAGCTGGTAGATATAAAGATAAAAACACAGAGCTTCACAAGTAATAAGTTAGCATCTAAAATCGTGAAGGGGCAGGTGCACTCCACACTTAGAACCTTGAAATGTCCACACACAATGCAAATGAAAAATGAAAAATAACTAATACTTACAGCGCGGGTTACTCCCCGAAGAGACCTAGTTTAACGTCTTGGCGAGACTCAGCAAGTGAGGTAGTGTCAGTCCACCTTCAAATCCCATTTGAATTTACGTCCATCAAGAATGACATGGACGTTAAGTAGAGCACGCAGTCCCTTCAAAAATTCAAGTCCCTTAAGAATCAAGGGACTGCAGAAGCTCCCTAATAACAGCTTCAAGACGTAAGGCAAGAACTGTCGAAACTTGTCTGGAGGCTGTGCATCAAGATGTATATTTTCAGAGCTGGCTCCAACAAGCACACTTCCTGTACACTCTTTAGCTAGGAACTCACGTTCCCATACTTCAAAATTTCCCTTCACTATCACATCTAGGCGTATGCGAGGGTCCTCTTTGATTGAACTCAGGTACACATCACCAAAGTCTTCGTACTTATGATCCCTTGATGGCTCTTCAACGTCCAGAAAAACTGATGGAATGAAACTCTCTTCTGTCTGCTCCGCTAAATGACCTTTTGAAGCACTCGTAGTGGAGGGAGATGTATCTTCATATTCTGAGACGTCATCAGTGCAAAGCTCATCATCCTCCAACTCAGTGTAAACCTTGGCAACCATTCTAAATGCCTCAAAACCATCCTAACAACCAGGTTGTTCTGGTTTAGAAAGCATTCTCTTATCCCGATCATCTTCCACATGGATTCGAAATAAAGCTGAAGATGAATATGCTTCATAGACTTGAACGTCTTGATGATTTTCCATTGTCATCCCGATGTCCTCGTCTTCGCATGCATTGGCGGCTGCAATGGCTTGTTGCTCTAAATGATCTTTCAGTATTCTTTGCTTAATTGGGAGTTGCTCCACCGTCCCTATAATATTATCGAGTCTGGCTTGTCGCTCTTTAGCTCGCCTATCTTGCTCCACTGATCTCCTCTCTTGCTCCACTAAGTAGCTAGCCAATATAGACTCTAACTGCGATGATTCACCAGTATTTTGAGGTTGTTGCTGCGACGGATAGTTGTATTGCCATGAATTCTGATTTTGTTGCTGTTGGGGCTGGTTGTTGTACTGATTACCTTGATTGGTGCGCAGTTTTCCAGGAAATAGTCTAAGGAGGGAGTTATAGAGAAGAACTCGCTTGCCTTCGTTGAACTCTCTGCGCACGATTCTCTTGTCATGCCATTTCTTTGTTCTCTCCTTGTAAATCCGGGCATTCTCATAAGAATCAAGTCTAATCTCATCGAGCTCATGCAGCTGTAGTATTCTCTTCTCACCTGCTGCCTTCATGTCCATATTCAACTCTCTTATAGCCCATAATGCCTTGTATTCTAATTCGACTAGCAAGTGGCAGGTTTTTCCATAGACTAGTCTGAACGGACTCATACCGATAGGTGTTTTGTAAGCAGTCCTGTACGCCCACAGCGCGTCATCTAGCTTGGACGCCCAATCTTTCCTGTGGCTCGAGACTGTCTTTCCCAGAATGCTCTTGATCTCCCTGTTAGAGATCTCCACCTGCCACTGGTCTGAGGGTGATAGGGAGTGCCAATTTTATGATAAACTCCATACTTCTTTAACAGCGTTTCGAAATTTCTTTCTTTGAAGTTAGAGCCACCGTCACTGATAACTGTTCTGGGCACTCCGAACCGAGGGAAAATCACCTTCTGAAACATTTTTATTACTACCTTGGCGTCGCAAGTAGGAGTAGCAACCGCTTCAACCCACTTAGAAACGTAGTCGACTGCTACCAAGATGTACTGATTTCCGTAAGAAGGTGGGAATGGTCCCATGAAGTCTATCCCCCATACATCGAACAGGTCCACTGCGAGAATACTCTACTGGGGCATCTCCTGCTGCTTAGAAATATTTCCAGTCCTCTGGCACTGATCACAGGCTTTGACGAATTCATGTGCATCCTTAAATAACGAAGGCCAAAAGAAACCGGAATGCAGAACCTTTGTAGCTGTTTTCGAACCAGCCCCATGTCCACCGTATTGTGAAGAGTGGCAGCGCTCTAGAATAAACGGGATCTGATCCTCATCGACACAAGTCCTGTAGAGACCGTCAGCACATAATCTATAAAGGAAAGGGTCATCCCAGAAGTACCTTTTAACGTCGGAAAGGAATTTCCTCTTCTGGTTGTGCGAGAGGTCAGGAGGGAGGATGCCGCAGGCCAGGAAGTTAACGAAATCTGCGTACCACGGGGCATTGTCCACCTCAATGCGCATCAGCTGTTCGTCCACTAGAGAGTCATTTATCGGGAGCTTGTCCTCTTCGCGGTTGAGCTCTCCTAGCTCGAGGTGTGACAAGTGATCTGCAACCAAATTTTCAGCACCCTTCTTGTCCCTAATTTCAATGTCGAATTCCTGGAGGAGGAGGACCCATCGGATAAGATGAGGTTTGGAGTCCTTCTTTGACAGCAGATACTTGATAGCGGCATGATCAGTGTATACTATGGTTTTCGAACATAAAAGGTACTACCTGAATTTCTCGAAAGCATAGACAACGGCTAGCATTTCTTTCTCGGTGGTAGTGTAATTGACTGCTGCTCCGGTGAGGACCTTGCTGGCGTAGTAAACTACGTGTAGTTTCTTGTCTATGCGCTGCCCCAAAACTGCTCCTACTGCAAAGTCACTAGCATCACACATTAGTTCAAATGGCAGCTCCCAATCGGGAGGCTGCACTATAGAAGCGGAAGTAAGAGCAGTTTTTAGACTGTGGAAAGCATTTAAACAAGAATCAGTAAATATAAACTCAGCTTCCTGACAAAACAGATCAGTGAGCGGCTTTGCTGTCCTCGAGAAATCCTTGATAAATCGCCTGTAAAATCCAGCGTGCCCAAGAAAGCTCCTGATTCCTTTCACATCTTTTGGTGGTGGGAGCTTTTCAATCACCTCTACTTTTGCGCGATCAACCTCGATGCCTCTGTGAGAGACCATGTGTCCAAGAACTATACCTTCCTGCACCATAAAGTGACACTTCTCCCAGTTCAAAACCAGGTTAGTGTCAACACAACGACGAAGAACATCAGCAAGGTTAGAGAGGCACGAATCAAACGAGGAACCATACACCAAAAAATCATCCATAAATACTTCCATGGTGTGTTCCAAAAAATCAGAAAATATGGCCATCATGCAACGTTGAAATGTGGCTGGTGCGTTGCAAAGACCGAAGGGCATACGTCTATAAGCAAATGTGACAAAGGGCCATGTAAATGTAGTTTGCTCCTGGTCCTCGGGGTGTATAGGGATCTGGAAAAATCCACTATAACTATCGAGGTAGCAGAAGAATTTATGCTTTGCAAGACGTTCCAACATTTGATCAATAAAAGGCAAAGGAAAGTGATCCTTAAGAGTAGCCTTATTCAATTTCCTATAATCAATACACATACGCCAACCAGTCACAGTACGAGTAGGAATCAATTCATTCTGCTCATTTCGTACAACAGTTAAACCTCCCTTCTTAGGGACAATGTGCACAGGACTAACCCACTTACTATCTACAACAGAATAAATGATGTCGGCATCTAACAATTTCAGAATTTCTTTCTTAACCACATCATTCAATTTGGGGTTCAAACATCTCAAGGCATCCCTACTAGGTCTAGCATCATCCTCAAGGTTAATTTTATGCATGCATAAATCAGGGCTAATCCCCTTGAAGTTGTCTATGGAATAGCCTAGGGCTGGCCTATATTTTCGCAAGACATCAAGCAACCTCTAGGTTTCTACATCAGTCAGAGAAGCATTAACAATCACCGGGTAGGTTGAGTTAGGGCCTAGAAATTCATACCTGAGACTTGCAGGTAGAGGTTTCAGCTCTACCTTGCAAGATTCCTTACCTGTGTCTCCTGCGGCATCAGCTGCGTCCGCGCCCTCTATGCTCATGGCATAGACATCCATCGGTATAGGGCAGCCTGGTACAACCTTGTAAGACTCAATAGAAGTCAGTGAAATTGGCTGATCAACATCAGCAGAGTCTAACACATCACAACCAGCAAGAAGACTAGGAGTTCTGCACATGTCAGGTAAATAAAAGACAACACGTTCGTTGCCTACTCGCAAAGCTATAGATCCCCTATCCATGTCAATAACTACCCTAGCCATGTAAAGGAATGGTCTACCAAGTATAATCGGGATGTCAGTGTCCTCTGATATCTCTAGCACGACAAAATTAGCAGGGATATAAATATTCTTCACCCTGACGGGTACGTCCTTCAGAATCCCTTTCAGGAGTCTGCAGGAACGATCCGCAAGGCGAATAGAGATATTAGTAGGACAAAGATCACCCAAATTCAGTTTAGCATATAGAGAATAAGGCATGATAGACACACTAGCACCTAAATCACACAAAGCACGACGAATAGTAAGGCCACCAATGTCACAAGGAATAGAAAAACTCCCTGAGTCCTTAAGCTTAGGTGGCATGGGCAGGTGCATGGCAGCACTACACTCCTCACTTAGAGCCACCATGTCGGTTCCGTCCATCTTCCGCTTCCCGGTCATGATCTCCTTCATGAATTTGGCATATGTTGGAATCTGCGTGATTGCATCTGTGAAGGGCATAGTGATGTACAGTGTGCGAATCTTGTCCACAAATTTCATGAACTCTTTGTCTCTTCTAGCACCCTTAAGTCGTTGAGGGTATGGGACTGGAGGTTTGTAAGGAGCCGGGTCTACTGACTGCACAGAATTTTCTTCTCGATTTTCGACTTCTTTTGATGTTTCTTCTTCATCAAGTGTAGAATTTAGCGCTGATTTTTCTACAGAATTTCGAGTGGTTTGAGCTGGTATCATCTCGAGTTTCTTGCCGCCTCGGAGTGTGATGGCATTCACCGATTCCCTAGGATTGTGCTCTGGTTTTGAAGGGAGTTTCCCAGGTTCTCTATGTGCTGAATCTGCTTGTTGAGCAACCTGATTTCCTATCATCCGGATCGTCTGCTCGAGCTCTTTCACACGTCTGTCCTGCTCTTGAGCTCGCTTATCGGCCTCTTGAGCTCGCCTATCTGCCTCTGCCATGAAACTAGCCATCATGGCCTCCAAGCTAGACGATCCGCCAGTCTCCTGCTGCTTGGGCTGCTACGGCTGATACGAGTAGCCACCTGAGTTCTGATTTTGCTGCCCTTATGACTGGTTGTTGTATGGAGGCTTCGGCTGATAGGAAGTATTATTTTGCTCTTGAGATCGAACGTTGTATTGGCCTCGTGGCTGGTATGGTGCAGTGCCTTGCTGCTGTTTGTAAGGGAAACTATGAGGGGCTTGATTCTGGGGCTTGTAAGATAGGTTGTGGTGATTCCGATTGGGATTGTCCCACCTGTTACCGGCTGATCCGTTCCCGAAACCAGTCCCTTGATTATTCTGCCCAACAAAGTTTGCATCCTCTTGAGTCCCACCGTCATTATCTGATCCGATCACTGGGCTACCATCTGCGTAGTGAGAAGGAGAGCCGCAAATCTGACAGTATACGCCAATATGAGCAACGTCTGAGGACTTCATGGAGTTTTCTAGCTTCATATTCTGCATCTCGGTGGCAAGTATCTTCATTGAGTCAGCCAACCGAGCGATATCATGAGTGCTCTCGACTTGGCAGAGGTCCTGCACGCCCTTCCTTTCCCTAGGGTTGCCTCGATCACTCGTCCAGAGGTGGTAGTCTTGGGCTGCTCTCTCTATAATGTCATAGGTGTCTTCAAGCGGGACTTAGTTCAGTCCCCCACCTACTGCTTGATTGATTAAGGTACGCATCCCCTGATCGATCCCCTGATAGAAAGTGTCAATAATCTGCCACTGCTCTAGATTGTGGTGTGGACACATCCTTGTCAGCTCCTTGTACCTCTCCCAAGCGTCGTACAGAGTCTCACCATCAATAGAGCGAAATGATATAATTTTATTCCTGAAGTGAGCTGTCTTTGATGGCAGGAAGTATTGCTAGAGAAAAGCTTCGGCCAGCCTATTCCATGTGGTAAAAGTACCTTCTGCGTGGCTATCTAGCCATCTGCTGGCTTTGTCGGACAGTGAGAATGGGAATAGCCTGAGGTAGTAAGACTCTGAAGGGACCCCATTGGTCTTCACTGTATTGCACATCTAGAACGGCGACTTGCAATCCCACTCAATCTTTTTTTCTGCTCAACGACAATGGTGAACACCAGAAAATCATCAAAATCCACTGTCAAATCCGCTGAGAAGAAGAAAGAGAGCATGCAGTCTTCCAAGGCACTGGCAGTGAAACCCAGAATTCTGAAATCGAAAGTACCAAAGGTGAAAAAGGTGTCGCCTTTACATTCCAATTCTGCAGCAAGGGCCGAAGCAAAGAAAACTGACAGAGAAACAGCCATTGAAATCCCTCGGTCTGGAACGGAGGAGATGAATAGACCTGAGACTGTTGCAAAGCAGAAGACGGTGTCCTCGCTTGTCGCGGAGGATTCGTCTAATCCAATCGATTGCGTTCCCCCACCGGTTCTTCTCCATTCTGAGGTATTTTTGATCTCTAAATCTTAGACTGTTCCTTCAGTTTCTGCACATGTTGATTCTGTTGAAAATATTGTTATGAAAGAAGATGTGAGTGTGGTGTCTGAGAAGGGTGGTGAAGCCAGTAGGGCAGTGATTGATGATGTAGTGATCAGTTGCGTGTATAGTAGTAAATATTCAAATGTAAATTCGAATACTATTTGCTAGTCACGTGATCAAAACATTTATAAAAGCTCGGGAATCCGAGATCGAACCCAGAGGATAGGAGTTTAAACTTATGATGCTAGAGATTAAAATAGATGTCTATGGTTTGGGGGGGGGGAATGCTTCTCCAAAGAGGTTGATAGCAAATTTCACTATCCAAATTAAAGTTTGATTAACAAAAAGGGATTAACAATCAATAAAAGATGACTAGGGATCCAATCCTCTACTAAACAATCATTGTGACGGTAAATTAGGACATTATTGATGAACTTCTCATGCACACACTTAGAATATAGGCATGCAACATTAATACCAAGTTTAACTCTCGCTCTAACTTAATATTAAGAGGTCACATCTCGCTCAATACCTCAAACTCTCGCTCTATTGGCATTATAAAGTAAGATTACCTACCCTCAAGCCCTAGCTCTATTGGCTAGATAATCATACACGTGTCAAAAATCATGCCATTCTCATTAGAATTAGAGTGTCGCCATGTAACACAAAAACCCTAATGCTTCTTCATTTAGTTCATTTGACATCATGCTTTTCAACTCTAGTTACATCAAACATGAAATCAACTAGGGTTCCTATTGAGGACTTCTCACAAACACCTTGTAGGCACCCATTAACATTAAGTTCCAATGAAGAAGAATCATGTGCAAAAATCATTCATCAATAACATCTATAACATTTACAAGGTCACAAACATGTTTAGGGGATTCATGGATCCCCAACCAAGGTCACTACTCACTCATGGTGAGGTTACAATCAAAAACAATGACAAAAGTGTAAGAATCCATATGAGATGTAGAGTTTAGAGCTTCTAAACCAATGGAGAATCAAGAGTAATGGAGAATCCTTGTGGTTGGTATCCTTCTTCACTTAATCAGCTCGAAATCAGTGCCAAAACTCTTGGAATTTTCGGTGTCGGCGCCTTGGAATCCGTGCCAAATTCTCTCCCAAAAAGCCACCCGAAACCCTATAAAATTCTGGGTTTTATAGCACTGCCGGTATATGCGATCGCATATGTGCAACTGTGCGATCGCACATCTTTTCTGGAGGTCGGTGGTATGCGATCGCACATATTTTTGTGCGACTGGACTATCATATGCGATCGCATGTTCGAGCTTGTGCGATCGCACATCTTTCCTTAGCTGCTTTTGCGGTTTCGGCTTCCATTTGTGCGATCGCACATTCGTCTCTGGTTTTCTTGTGCGCTCGCACATCTGCCCAAGTTCTGATCGTGGCTTTAGGATGTGCGATCGCATAGAGGGCTTTGTGCGATCGCACATATGCGCTTTCTGCGTTCCGACTCCTAATTTGCCCACTTTAGCTCCGGAATGCTCGGTTTTGCTCCAAAATCAAAGCTAACTTGCGTTCTCAGCTTAAGCTCTGTAATTGGCCTGAAATGAACCACAAGGCGTTAAATAGCAAGTGAAATTGTGATAAAACGAACGAAACAATAAGCATAGAGACCGCCTAAAATGCGCATATTCTAGAGCTATCAAATCACCCCACACTTAACGTTTGATCGTCCCGATCAAACTAATCATATAGATCATCAACAACATCGCATTTCAACTACTAAGGATCTGTTAAGAGGAAACTCCATATGGTCACGAAAACTAACTAAAAACACAAAGAAACAAATACTACTTTTGATAAACCACTTTCGTAGGTGACACGAGTGCATTTAGCGAATGCACCAAGCCTTTAAACCCCTAGGCTACCCTAGTGGAGGAGTTGTAGTCTCCTGAGAGTTTTCAGACACGGGAATACTCACAAATCCCACAAAGAGAACAATCATCCAATTAGGCATTTTAAGGTCACAATTTTCAAAGTACTAGGCAAGGTGTTTTTCATGAGGTTCAAAATGTATTCAACTAGATATGTGCATTTCAATCACTACATGAAACCCTTTTCAAATCCTTATAGAAATTCATGCATCAAGACATTCAAGCAAATCAAAACATAGACTAATAAGTCTTTGATCAAGGATTCTAGTCGTTTTCTATGTTAGTGACTTCAAGAGAATGATCTAGTAATTGCAAAGAAATCTTGTTGGGTCACTCACAAATGCTAGCAAGGAGGCTAGTCCATTGGCTCGTGAGCTTTGAACTCATTCTCAAGCCTAGGACGCCAAGGTCACTTAGTCATAAGAGAAGAGGAGTTCCAACAATAAGGTTTTCGTAAATGCTTGCAAACCATATCATGCCTAAGTACAAAAGAGTACGAGGCTCGTCCCTTAGTGAATTCTTGCTAGAAAGTATCAATTGTCTCGTTGGTTTTCATGCTAGAGAATGGCGGAATAGCCGATTGCCAAGTCTAATTGAAACATTAAAGGGGGTAGAAGCCGCACTAAGCACTTTCGAGGGGGAACTTAGCTTCCTAACCCTCGGCACTTAGCACATACTTCTTTAAAGTTCTTCCTAATGGTGATCAATCATAAGGAAGGGTTTGGGGCTTATTTCACATATTTTTTTCTTTTTTTCTTTTTTTTTTTCTTTCTCGCCCTCTTTTGACCCCACACTTAGAACTTTGACAAAGGGCTAAGTGTGAAAAATGGAGCATGACAAAACAACAAGACAAATCCACAAGACAAGCAAGGTCACTAAGGTCACCTAAAGGTAATCATGGCATGCAAGAGTTTTGGAGTTATAAATCATTTCGATTTTATGCTTTCAAAGATCAACTCTTTTTAGTCTTAATGAGAAAAAGCTTAGAATAAAAGATAAAGAAGTGCTAGTAGATGCTTTGGTCCTCAAGAATGAAAGTCAACAATCCAATCCATTAGTCATCTAAAGGATCAATCAAGTGAAATCATGCACGACTAGTTGAATTTAGAGATGAAAGTTTTTGAAAAGGTAGCCTTGCCTAGACTTTTTGTTTTCATTAATAATTTGAAATTTTTGGATGAATTGTGCAATGGTGCAAGTGTGTTTCATTAAGCATACGTTGGTTAGAACTCACACATGAAAGCATGACAAGCAAGCAAAAACGTCTCAAGTAGTCACAACATGTCAAACATAAGCCACCCCACACTTAGCAATTGCTTAGTCCCTAAGCAATGGATAGAATAAAAAAAAACGAAGAGAGGGTTAAGAAAAACTTCTCTCGTTTGGAGGTAGCCATTTAAAGAGCATAGAGTTGTTTGCTTGCTTAGTTGATCTTTCGCAAAAGGTTCGATTGATGAGCTCCTTTCTTTGCTAGTTGCGCGATCGCATATTTGCAATTGAAGTGGGGGAAACAAGGATATGCGATCGCATAAATGGGACTGTGCAATCGCACAATTAATCTGCAGCTGCAAAAGTTTGGACATAAAACTGCCTCCAAGGAATTTATGTTTCCTTGCGATGATCAAATAATTTTCAAATTTGCACAAAAGTGCTCAATATCACCCAGAAAGCATCATCGAAAGGTTCACAAATGTAGCAACATAATTCAAAACGAAACATAAGTGCAAAACAGGAAAATGTAGAACAAAAGTCATTGTCTTCTAGATCGCTTCCTATCCTTTGGTGAGGGTGGAGGTTGCTGAGCAAAAGGGGACTTCGGAGGAGGAGGAGGAATGGTAGAAGAGAGGCCCAAGTGGTCCGCGATGGTGAGCAGAGTCCTCTCCATCCATTGATTGTGTTGCAAAATGTAGGAAACAAGTCTTGGGTCAGCAAAGGGTGAGAGAGGGGGCTGGTTGCGCGAGGAGGACGGCGACCCGGTAAACTCATCCTTAATGCACGGCTCTTCCTTAGCCACTGCCTCAGCTGTCTCCTTACCATTGGTCCACTTCAGTCCTTTACCCAAAAGGCGCATGTATTGCAGTTTCTTCACATCCAATTTCATCTTGGTGCTCTCCTTGCTTCCAAATGTGAAATTGAGCCTCCTTGCGATCCAAGTCACAAACGAACCACCACCCAACCCTTGGTTTTGCGAAGAGGGGGATTGATATCCTTCAATCCCGTTAGTGATACACCAAAGCCAATCAACCTTTTCCCCTCTCTCCATCATTAACATAATGGCCATTTCCATTCTGCTCACCAGCCTTCCGTGATCAGAGCGCATATACACTGTACCCGCCAGTAATTTGTGGATGAACCTCCATTTTGGCACTCGGATACTAGTGGAAAAATGATGTTTAGTGTTATTGTACTCACTTCCCGAGATTCTTTTCCAGAACTGCATGATATCGTCATCTGCTATCTCGGGGATATTGCCCTTTATAGATAAACCTAGCCAGTCATACAGAACTGATCCTGCAACCTCCCAATTGTAATTACCCAATTCGAACCTCCAACATAATAGTTTCCCATCAGTATCATCTGAACACGGTCCATGGATCGGGACGAATGAGCTAAGGAATTGCATGGTCATATCCTCATACGTCCCAGGATCCTCTCTAAACACGAAATCCATACCACTGTTCACAATAGCCGCCCTAATTTCTTCCTAAAAATTCAATTTCTCTAAATCTTTCGCAACGGGAAAGAGGAGTGGAATGGGTTGCTTACCTTTGTTTATTAGGCTGGTATGAAGGTTGGAGGCTTCCTCGCGGTTGAATCTAATGGGGCTTTCGAAATCATATGGCTTTGGCATGGCGAATTTGTTGGGATCTCCGCCTTGAGGTGACGATGGAGGTGGGTAGGGTATCCTATAGCGAATTTTGGGCTCCAAGGAGGAGAAACCGTATTGCTTCCCCGAACGGCTCTTCACGTAGAGGGTTTCGACTCTGGCCATGGTTGGATTGGGGGGGGGACGGCTAAGAGAGGGCGAAGATCGGAAGTGAGGGTTGGAGATGAGGAATCGGCGGAGAGGAGAGGGAAAATTGGGTTAGAGTGAGAAAGAGTGGCGGCGAGGATAGGTGGAAATGAAGAATAAGAAGAAACCCTAAGAAACCCTAACCTTTATGCGATCGCATAAAGCCAGATGCGCGAGCGCGCAAGGGTGCGAGCGGCGAATAAAAGTGAAGTTCAAGGGGATATGCGATCGCATAAATAAGCTTGTGCGAGCGCACAACCGAAGACAGTCGCATAAAGTTTTGTGCGATCGCACAGCACTGCACAGTTTTTGGCTCCGAAAACTTTTTCTAAATCATGCAGTTCTATGCACGCACAGACGATCCCTAGATTTTCAATACAAAACAGGAATGTAACATAATTCATAAGGGTTTCAACAACATTACATCCCAAAAGATCATCAAAAGAAAAGTCTAAGCATGGTTTGCAATTCATCAAGGTAGCAAAAAGGAAGACAATGAACAAATGCTAAACTTATTTCTTCTTCTTCAGAACTAGCTTCTTGCGAGGGCGTGCAGCATCAGACTCCATTCTCGCTCTCCTAGCCTCGTCGATCTCCTCGATGGTGAGCTCATCCTCCGGACTATCATGCGGTGCAACTATGAACTGATCGGCATCAGGACTATCATTGCTCAAGTCCAAGCTATCCTCCTCGCCGCTATTCTCGAAAGTCCCACAAGCGGGAATTTTGTTCACCGCATCCAAGATTTCTTCTAGACTAGCCTCTACATCCTCCTGAATCAGCATAGAATGTTCACCGACCTTTTCCTTACCTCTAGCGCTAGGAAACAACGGTGGAGACGGAGGCGAAGGGGATCTAGGGGCAGAAGGGGTTCGAGGAGGCGAACCAAAAGTGGAGGAAATCCCCAAATGTGAGACAATGGCAAGAATGGCCCTCTCCCCCCACTGGATGCGCTGTGAAACGAAAGCAGCGTGGGCGCTCTGTTCTCTAGCCATGCTGTCCAAGCGTGAAATAATAAGGTCCAATTTCGCATCGCTAGAGGAAGGAGGCACGGCACGCGAGGAGGAGGGAATGTCATGGGCCGCGACCCTATCACCAACCTCATCATTCAAATTCTGCTCCTCCTCAGCCTCTTTAATCTCATCGGGGTCCTTCCATTGCAACCCCTTCCCGACAATAAGTCTGGATCTCATCTGCGAAAGGGTAAGAGCTAGCTTTCGACTCTTTACGCGACCAAATTTGAAATTTAGCTTCCTAGCTATCCATGTAACAAAAGAGCCACCTCCCAGCCCTTTGTTCAGCGAGGACAAATTCCGATTATCCAAAATTCCGCTTGTTATGCACCATAACCAGTCCACCTTTTCTCCTCTTTCGATCATAAGCATGATCATCATTTCTAGCTTTGTCACAAGTCGACCATAGTAAGTCCGAACAAACACAATCCCTGCCAAAAATTTGTGGATAACCTTCCATATGGGTATGCGGATACTAGTGGACTTGTGGTATTTCTCCTTGAGATAGTCATTCCCCGTAATCCTTTCCCAAAAATCATAAACAGCATTATCGTCAATAGTAGGGAATTCCCCATCCCTTGGCAACCTAAACCAGTCACATAAAACATCGGCATCCACCTCCCATTTATGCCCACCCATACAGAACCTCCAATACTTTACCTTTTCCCTCTCCCTTCCAATAACCTTATGCACGGGACTAAATGAACAGAGAAACTCCATAGTGATCTTATCATAAGTGCCGGGATCATCTCTAAGTACGAATATAAGTCCACTTTCCTTAAGCATTTCTTTAATTTCATCAAAACAATCCATGTCCTTCAAAGCTTGAATATGAGGAAATAGGAGAGGGATAGGTTTTCTACCTTTGTTCTGCATTTTGTATACACCACTGCATCCTCTCTATCGCTGAATTTGATCGAGCCTTCGAGGTTATACGGCTTAGGCATTGTAAAGACATTTGGCACACCGATAATAGGCGAAGATGGAGGTGTATCCCTCTCCAAATCTCCGTCAGCCCTACTCGCCGAACTGGGGGCCAAGATATGCCTAGTGAGATCTTTGGCGGTACGCCCGTAGTGCTGTCCATCGGAATCGGCCTTGACGTACAAAACATCCGATTTTTTGGATTTCTTCTCTTTTTCCTTGGATGGCTTGGAAATCGGGGGTTTGTAGACGGCCAGGCTCTTTGCGGAATCCTTGGAAGGAGGTTTTGTCGTGGATTTTCCCATTTGCAACGACGGATGGCTGTGGTGGTTGATTTCCGAGCGGGGAGGCGACGAGCGGCGGAGAGGCTGGGGTTGCGGCGGATAGAGTTTAGGGTTTATGTGATTTTGAAAGTGGGGAGAGAATGAAACGAGGAACACCCCAAATGATTTTCTATTAACCCTAAATGAATATGCGACCGCATAGAGGCAAGCGTGCGATCGCACAAAATGAGTTAAAATAGTGGAGAGTGAAATTCACAGGATATGCGATCGCGTAAAGTGAAATGTGCGATCGCACAAATGAGACAGTAGCATAAATTTATATGCGATCGCACAAATTTTATGCGAGCTTAGCTTTTGAGACAAAGGACTGGTATGCGATCGCATAAAGTGAAATGTGCGATCGCACAAATGAGACATTAGCATAAATTTATATGCGATCGCACAAGGGAATGTGTAATCTTGAAGAAAAGAGGCCAAGGGTTGAAATGCGATCGCATAAAGTGATATGTGCGATCGCACAAAGAAGACAGTGGAGTAAAATCATGTGCGAGCGCATAAGATTTGTGCGACCTTAACAGAGTTGAAGAAGGGTTATTGCGCGAGCGCACAAGGGTTTATGCGAGCGCACAAAATTACTTGGAGAAAATTCTAAGCTGAATTCAAAACGATTATCAATGCTCCTGCACAAAATTTTCGAGACCCCACACTTAAACCCAATTAAATCGTCCATCCTATCAAGCATACTATCATAAGGACGCCGTAAAGTTCATCAATCATCACATAGAGGGTCACGCACATACACATTTCAAACCTTCAATTTTTCACACGGGAGTCCAATCAACCTAGACAATTTCAAGATTATAGGAAAGATCACTTACGAGCCTAGTTTAACGTCTTGGCTAAGACGGAGCCGAATCTTTTCATGGAGAACAAGAAGCACACTTGGGGAGTCCTTTGCTAGGATCCCTCCTCAAGCGGGTACGTCATTCAAATAGATTGTTGAGCTTGAGGTGTCATGAGGTGGACCATGGTAGAGTTTGAGTCGTTGGCCATTTGCCATAAAGATTTCTCCTTTCTTATTGAATAGGTTCACGTGTCCATCATCAAAGACCCTTTGTACCTTGAAAGGTCCGGTCCACCTAGACTTCAATTTACCCGGAAATAGCTTCAATCTTGAGTTGTATAGTAATACTTGATCTCCTTCTCTAAAGTCTTTCTTAGAAATCCTCTTGTCATGCCAAAGTTTGGTCTTGTCTTTGTAAATTCGGGCATTCTCATATGAGTCCAAACGAATTTCCTCTAGCTCTTGAAGTTGGAAAAGTCTTTTTTCGCCCGCGGTTTTCAAATCAAAATTCAAGGCCTTTACCGCCCACATAGCTTTATATTCGAGTTCCACCGGGAGGTGGCAAGACTTGCCATAGATGAGCCGATAAGGGGACATGCCAATGGGTGTCTTGAACGCGGTTCGGTAAGCCCATAACGCGTCGTCGAGCTTTGAGGACCAATCTTTTCTAGAGTTCCCCACCGTTCTTTCCAAAATGGCTTTTATCTCCCGATTAGACACTTCTACTTGACCGCTTGTTTGAGGGTGGTAGGGGGTAGCTATCTTGTGCTTGACTCCATAATTCCGAAGGAGGGTTTCTAGGTTCCTTTCTTTGAAGTGCGATCCTCCATCGCTTATAACCGTTCTAGGCACCCCGAACCTTGGAAAAATGATTTTCTTGAACATCTTAGCCACCGTTTTGGCATCACAAGTAGGGGAAGCAATCGCTTCGACCCATTTTGACACATAATCGACCGCTACCAAGATGAATTGATTTCCAAAAGAGGATGGGAAGGGCCCCACGTAATCAATTCCCCAAACATCGAATATTTCCACTTCAAGAATCCCTTGTTGAGGCATTTCGTCTCTCTTCGATATATTTCCCGTTCTTTGGCATCTATCGCACATGAGGACAAACTCGTATGCATCTTTGTAGAGACTTGGCCAAAAGAAACCACATTGAAGGACCTTGGCGGCGGTTTTGTTTCCACTTCCGTGCCCACCATATTGTGAAGCATGGCATTGGTGCAAGATGTGCTCTTGGTCTTTTTCCACCACGCAAGTTCTATAGATCCCGTCGGAACACAATTTGTATAAGTATGGCTCATCCCAAAAATAAGACTTCACATCGTGGAGGAATCTCTTTCTTTGATTATAGGTGAGGTCGGGAGGAAAAATCTCACATGCTAAATAATTGACGAAATCCGCATACCATGGCATGGATTCCTCCCTTATTGCGAGTAGCTCTTCCCCAATGAATGCGTCCCTTATGGGTATTTTCCTTTCCGAATTTTCTTCTTGTGGCTCAAGACGAGACAAATGATCGGCTACCAAATTCTCAACTCCTTTCTTATCTTTAATCTCTATGTCGAAATCTTGTAGCAAGAGAACCCATCGGATGAGTCGGGGCTTAGCTTCTTTCTTAGAGACCAAATACTTGATGGCGGAATGATCCGTGTACACTATGGTTTTCGACCCAATCAAATATTGTCTAAACTTTTCAAAGGCGTAGACTATAGCAAGCATCTCCTTTTCCGTTGTTGTGTAATTTACTTGAGCATTGTCGAGAACTTTGCTTGTATAATAGATGGCATGCAATTTCTTGTCTATCCTTTGCCCCAACACCGCTCCGATAGCGTAGTCGCTAGCATCGCACATCAATTCGAAAGGAAGCTCCCAATTTGGTGGTTGTATGATGGGTGCCGAGATTAGAGCATCCTTTAGCTTTTCAAATGCCTTAAGGCATGGTTCGTCAAACTTGAAATCCACATCTTGACAAAGGAGGTTTGTAAGTGGCTTAGCAATTTTCGAGAAATCCTTAATAAAGCGCCGGTAAAAGCCGGCGTGTCCAAGAAAACTCCTTATGCCTTTCACGTCTTTAGGGGGAGGTAATTTCTCTATAACCTCAACCTTGGCTTTATCAACTTCAATTCCTCGGTTGGATATCAAATGTCCCAATACTATCCCTTCCTTCACCATGAAGTGACACTTTTCCCAATTTAGCACAAGATCGGTTTCTATGCATCTTTCCAAGACCCGAGTGAGATTTCCTAGACAAGAATCAAAACATGAGCCATAAACGGAAAAATCATCCATGAAAACCTCCATAATTTTCTCAATAAAGTCAGAAAAGATAGCCATCATGCAACGTTGAAATGTCCCGGGCGCATTACAAAGTCCAAAGGGCATTCGCCGGTAGGCGAATGTTCCATATGGGCAAGTAAACGTGGTTTTCTCTTGATCTAGCGGGTGAATAGGGATTTGGAAAAACCCACTATACCCATCAAGGTAGCAAAAGTAATTGTGCTTGGCTAATCTTTCTAGCATTTGATCCATGAAGGGTAAGGGAAAGTGGTCTTTTTTAGTTGCCTTGTTAAGCTTTCTATAGTCCACACACATGCGCCAACCGGTGACGGTTCTTTGAGGGATTAATTCATTTTTATCATTCTTAACAACGGTCAAACCCCCTTTTTTAGGTACGACATGAATGGGGCTCACCCATTCCGAATCGGGGATAGCATATATGATACCCGCATCCCTTAATTTAGTGACCTCTTTAAAGACTACGTCACCGAGTTTTGGGTGCAATCTCCTTAAGGTTTCCCTAGATGGTTTAGACTCATCCTCTAATGTGATTCTATGCATGCAAATCGATGGGTTTATTCCTTTCAAATCATCAATAGTATACCCAATAGCTCCCCTATATTTTCTTAGCACATGCAATAGTCTAGATGTCTCATCAACGTTCAAGGAAGCATTGACAATAACCGGAAGAGTGGAATTGGGTCCCAAAAATTCATACCTTAGACTTGACGGTAGAGGTTTTAGTTCTACCGAAAGAGATTCCTTACCTTTGGTGGTCTCGCTTTCCTCTTTTTCAATGCCACAAATATTTTCAAGAAGCGCGGGGCAAGGCTCACAATTATCATCATCAAAGATATCAAGTGTATCATGGATAAGCTCATCATAATCAAAAGTGTCATAAACATCAAGGAAATTGCAATCCATGGAGAAATTAGGACTACGACATGCTTTAGCCAAATTGAATTCAATCTTTTCATCACTAATGTTTAGCACCAATGATCCTTGTCTAACATCAATTACGGCTCCCGCCGTGGCTAGGAAAGGTCTACCCAAAATAATAGGGGTTTCTTTCTCCTCCTCCATCTCCAAAACGAAGAAGTCAACGGGAATATAAAAATTTCCCACCTTTATAGGGACGTCCTCTAAAATTCCCTTAGGAACCCTAGAAGAACGGTCCGCAAGGCGTAGGGAAATGGAGGTGGGAGTTAGAGTCCCCATGTCAAGTTTACTACACAAAGAGTATGGCATCAAAGATATGCTAGCACCAAGATCACACAAGGCATCATTTATGCAAATATCACCAATCTTAATAGGTATCGAGAAACTACCCGGATCTTTTAGCTTTTTAGGCAATGGATTTTGAATTATGGCACTACATTCCAAGTTTAATGCTACCGTGTCATGTTCACTAATATCCCTCCTATGTGAAACAATATCTTTTAAAAATTTAGCATAAGAAGGGATTTGAGTGAGTACCTCGGTGAAGGGCAAAGTAATATTGACCTTACGTAGCATTTCCATGAATCGGTTGAAGTGTTGATCATTCTTCTTTTTAAGCAATCTTTGAGGGAATGGCACGGGAGGCTTGTAAGGAGGAAGTTCCTTTGTAACTTGTTTAGGAGTTTCAACGACGGGCTCGGTTGCTTTCTCCGTCTCTTGCTCATTCTCCTCTTTTTCCTCCTCTATTTCCACTTCAATTGGTGGTTTGGGTGCCTCGGTTTTGGATTGAGGGGGCTCATAATCCTTTCCACTTCTCAATGTTATAGCATTCACGTGCTCATTTTGGTGGGAATCCGGCTTGGAGGGGAGTTTCCCCGAATACTTCGCGGAAGAACTAGCTTGTTGGGCAATTTGGTTTTCCAACATTTTGTTGTGAGTGGACATTTCGTCCATTCTTTGGTTCATGGTTTGGAGTGTTTGGAACATCATTGCGCTATCTTGAGCGGCCTTTGCTTGATTCGCCACAAGTTTGCTAAGATATCGGTCATGCATTTATCTTGTGTACTTTGATGAGTCGAGGCTTGTGGTTGTTGAGGATTCATCTCTTGGTAGTTCCCTTGTTGTTGATGTTGATAGTTTGCTCTTGTTTGGTAGGGAGGTTTTTGTTGTGCTTGGCTCGATTGCCCTTGTTGATTTTGCCTTTGATAACTTCCTTGATTTGCATAAGAATTTTGCCCTTGATAATTTCCTTGATTTGCATAAGAATTTTGCCCTTGAGGCCTTGGGGGGAAATTCGAATCATTGGACATTCTTCTTTGGGGAGGTTCATAATTTCTAGTGATAGGATTAGCATTTTGAGCATAGTTCCTTTGTTGATTCACAAAGTGTGCCTCTTCATATCCATCGTCATCATCTTCATAGCGACCGTCGGGGCAATTTTTGGTAGAATGTCTAGTGCTCGCACATAGAAAACAAGGTTGTTGAGCCGAAGTTCTCTCTTTATCGGCCTTAGGCTTAGTTGTCTCCACGGAATTCACCATACTTATCATAGACTCCATCCTCTTTGACAACTCATTAATTTGCTCTTTCGTTGCATAATTCGAGGAATCATCTCTTGACTTGCCCATTTTCTTGTGATCGACTCCTTGATATCTATCGGAGTTTATAGCAATTTTGTCCACAATTTTGAACCCTTGAGTCGCCGGTAATTCCATAATAGCACCTCCACTAGTGGTATCCATCTGATTTTTAGCTTCCTTGCTCATACCCAAATAGAGATATCGCATAAGATCGGCTTTTCTGAAGTTGTGGTGAGGGCATTCCCTCAAATAATGTTTGAAACGGTCATATGCTTGATGAAATAACTCATTGTCTCTTTGGGAGAAAGTCAATATGAAATCCGTGAATTTCTTGGTTCTTGATGGAGGGAAGAACTTGTTAAGAAAAGAAGTTGCTAGATGATCCCAAGTTCTAAAGGTTCCCGGCTCATGGTTTTGCAACCATTCCTTGGCGTCTCCATATAACGAAGAGGGAAATAACTTCAAGTAAACATATTCAATGGGCACATTCCTCGGCTTGTAAGTTCGGCAATACTCTTGGAAATTGGCCAAATGAGTGGAGGGGTTCCCAACTCCTTGATATTGATCATGAGTTACCATATGCACCAAGGAGGACTTCACATCAAAATCAAAAGCGTCCTCATCCGGAGGCATAATAACCGAACCGTTTCCCTCGAGGGTGGGAGTTATGTAATCTCCCACGGGCCTTTCGTCCTCTTCCTCTTCATCATATCTATAATGTCTCTCCTCTCTACGAGGGACATGAGGATTCCGGATAGGACGTCTCTCATTCTCATTATAATTGTCATCTCTAGCTTGAGGATCCTCTACTTCTTCCCCATCAATTCTACGATTTTGGACATTTCTTTGAAGAACCGGACGGTTCTCATTCTCCTCTTCCATAATAACTTGTTGTCTTTCTTGGATAATAGGGGGAATAGCACGAATAACCGGAGGTAAAGGTGCAATAGGGGCAATCGGGTTCTTTCGGGGTCTACCTCGTTGTTTCTTTGTGGTTGGTTGAGAAGGGTTAGAAGAACTTGATGTTGAACCTAGAGCCACGTGTTTCTTTCCTTGAAACCTTGTGTTCATTCAAATGCCTACAAGAACAAAAGAAATTCTTAGCAATGAAGGGCAAGGGAAACAAACACAATCAAGCACAAAGCAAGCAATAGCTACCAAGTAAGGAAAAGCAAACAAACTAAATAATCAAATAGCACCTAGTTGATTAACCTATCCCCGGCAACGGCGCCATTTGATCAGTTGCGTGTATAGTAGTAAATATTCAAATGTAAATTCGAATACTATTTGCTAGTCACGTGATCAAAACATTTATAAAAGCTCGGGAATCCGAGATCGAACCCAGAGGATAGGAGTTTAAACTTATGATGCTAGAGATTAAAATAGATGTCTATGGTTTGGGGGGGGGAATGCTTCTCCAAAGAGGTTGATAGCAAATTTCACTATCCAAATTAAAGTTTGATTAACAAAAAGGGATTAACAATCAATAAAAGATGACTAGGGATCCAATCCTCTACTAAACAATCATTGTGACGGTAAATTAGGACATTATTGATGAACTTCTCATGCACACACTTAGAATATAGGCATGCAACATTAATACCAAGTTTAACTCTCGCTCTAACTTAATATTAAGAGGTCACATCTCGCTCAATACCTCAAACTCTCGCTCTATTGGCATTATAAAGTAAGATTACCTACCCTCAAGCCCTAGCTCTATTGGCTAGATAATCATACACGTGTCAAAAATCATGCCATTCTCATTAGAATTAGAGTGTCGCCATGTAACACAAAAACCCTAATGCTTCTTCATTTAGTTCATTTGACATCATGCTTTTCAACACTAGTTACATCAAACATGAAATCAACTAGGGTTCCTATTGAGGACTTCTCACAAACACCTTGTAGGCACCCATTAACATTAAGTTCCAATGAAGAAGAATCATGTGCAAAAATCATTCATCAATAACATCTATAACATTTACAAGGTCACAAACATGTTTAGGGGATTCATGGATCCCCAACCAAGGTCACTACTCACTCATGGTGAGGTTACAATCAAAAACAATGACAAAAGTGTAAGAATCCATATGAGATGTAGAGTTTAGAGCTTCTAAACCAATGGAGAATCAAGAGTAATGGAGAATCCTTGTGGTTGGTATCCTTCTTCACTTAATCAGCTCGAAATCAGTGCCAAAACTCTTGGAATTTTCTGTGTCGGCGCCTTGGAATCCGTGCCAAATTCTCTCCCAAAAAGCCACCCGAAACCCTATAAAATTCTGGGTTTTATAGCACTGCCGGTATATGCGATCGCATATGTGCAACTGTGCGATCGCACATCTTTTCTGGAGGTCGGTGGTATGCGATCGCACATATTTTTGTGCGACTGGACTATCATATGCGATCGCATGTTCGAGCTTGTGCGATCGCACATCTTTCCTTAGCTGCTTTTGCGGTTTCGGCTTCCATTTGTGCGATCGCACATTCGTCTCTGGTTTTCTTGTGCGCTCGCACATCTGCCCAAGTTCTGATCGTGGCTTTAGGATGTGCGATCGCATAGAGGGCTTTGTGCGATCGCACATATGCGCTTTCTGCGTTCCGACTCCTAATTTGCCCACTTTAGCTCCGGAATGCTCGGTTTTGCTCCAAAATCAAAGCTAACTTGCGTTCTCAGCTTAAGCTCTGTAATTGGCCTAAAATGAACCACAAGGCGTTAAATAGCAAGTGAAATTGTGATAAAACGAACGAAACAATAAGCATAGAGACCGCCTAAAATGCGCATATTCTAGAGCTATCATGTAGCCGTCAAGAATATAAAAGATTATGTTGTCTGCAAAGCTGGTGATGGCTCCATGAAAGAAGGAGAGCCCAACATCTCCGTGCCTAAAGGTGTTGGTGGATCAGGAGTATGGAGGGAGAAAATCCATGCTTCTGGATATGTTCGTCCGTGAGGTTTAAGGAGAAAGAAGGGGACTCGCCGAGTTGTTTCTCCAAGACAGTGTCTGGCCAAGATCAGTTCAATCAGAGGGAGGCTCATAGCAATATCTGATGAGGAGACAGAGAAGTTTCTTGAGGCCTCGGGGAAGAAGAATTTGGTGATTAATGAAGCTTCGGATGATGAGTCTATTGAAAATATTGGAGGAATCGTTGATGAAACTCACCATGAGCAAGTTGAGACTGTAACCGAGGAGGTTAATCCATCAGAGAAGGGTGATGGGTTGAATGATGCAATAGCGGAAGGATCTGATCGTGCTAAAGAAGATAAAGATCTGGACAGTGTTCTCAAGGATATTGATGATTTTGTTGAAAATCTGCAAAAGGAGGTTTCTGTACCTGTAGTGCCAAGATCAGATCAACCTTTAGAAGTCCGGGCTGTAGGGATTGAAGACTCTGCACCTGCCCTCAATTCAGATGCCTTGAAGAAGGCAAGTGTTCCAACAGAGGAACCAGGTGTGCAGACAGAAGTTGCGACAGGTGGTGCTCCAGTGGCAGTTGCTGTTGAGGAGACAGTGGTCGACCCAGTTGTTGTTCAAGATGATCCTCATAGTGATCATATGCAGGAAGATGGTTCATTTGTTCGTGAGGATGCTACTAAGCCAGTTTCAAAGGAGGCTACTCTTTCGGATGATGACCAAGACCTTGTTCCTCTTGTCAATCTCAAAAAGGCAAAGAAGGACAAGGAAAAAAAGAAGGTGGCTTTTGAAAAATCTGCTAAGGGGCCAGTCCAGAATGATGCAGAGGTGGGCATCGTGGCAGGGGGAGCGGGTTCATCCAAAAAGAGGAAACGTGAAGCTCCGATCCCTGTTTCGGAGGATGCTGAAAGATGTGAGGTCCCATCTCCTGATTCTGATACTGTTTCAGTTGGCGTGGTCAAGAAAGGAGTATGGTTTGTAAATCGAGATGCTGCGAAAAAGTGGTCATGTGTTCAGAAAAGGAAAATTATCCCAGAAAGGGTCCCGGAGGAGTCTCGCTACAAAGGGAAGGAAGTCATCGAGGTGCTGAAGCAAACTGATCTGTTCTGAACGTTGGATAGAGGTAAACCGTTCAATGAACAAATTATTAGAGAGCAAACCTTCCCCCTAGGTTTGGGATACTTGGAGACTCAGAGTGTGGTGTCTTCTTCGTTCGAGGAAGGAAAATCAAGATTGATCCTGAGCTCATAAATGTGTACTTCTCCATGGATGATCCAGTAGCTGATGAAGAAGAATCAGATTTTGAGAAGGTTATAGAAACCATCACTGTAGGCTCAGTTCGGTGGCGGCCTGATTCTGTCGTGCATACAGTTGACCTCTCAAAGTTCTACTCAATGTTATTCTTCATCGCGGTGTTCAACTGGAGACCCTCAACTCACCGTTCAACGGTCAACCGGGATATGGCCCAACTGATTTATCAGATCGGGAACAAGCTGAAGTTCAACCTGGGAAGAGTTATGTTTAAACAGATCGCTGACCATGCTACTTTAAAGCAAACTCTTCACCAGATATGCTTCCCTTCCCTGATCTATGAGTTGATCATCCATCAAGCTCCAGGCTTAAGGACCTCGAGTGACCTTCTCACCAAGACACCTCAGAAGTTCATTGTTGATCATAAGCTGTACAAAGGTCGTCATGTGAATGATCTTAAGGAGGCACACCAGAAAGGGAAGGATGTCGGTGAAACCTCAAAGCAAGGGGGAGCCAGAATGGGCCGTGATGAGAGAAGCAAGCTGCTCAAAGATCTGAATGCCATCATTGCTACTGATAAAGAAAAACGCAGGCACATCAACAAGCTGGCTCGTGCTCTCAGCTACCCAAGTGAGGATGAATCTGAGGCCACATCTACTGGTGAGGACTCAAATGATGAGTCATCTGCATGAAGGTCCCTTAAAAAACCCAACTCTCTGAACTATTTGTTTAACTTTCGTATTATGTGCTTGTTCTGGCACTGTTTGATTGGCTGTTCGAACTAGATTCTACCCCTTGCCAGTTTGTGGCAAAAAGGGGGAGTATTTTGAGAGGAGACAATGTTTGTTCTCTCAAGGTTGTCTAAAGTCTAGATAGTTAGATAGATCTAGTTATCTAGTAGATTTGGTTTTACCAAAATGCCTAGGGGGAGATTGATGTTCCCCTTAAGTGGCATGTATTTGACAAAACGTAGTTAGACAGTTCGAGCAGGAGTTTAGGGGGAGTGCGAACACATTCTGGAACTACAGTACAGCGTGGAGCAGACGCCAAGATGGTTTCCGGAAGGTTCGAAAAGATCGAATGTCGTTTCGATCTGATGTCGACCAGCGAAGAATTCGAACATCAGATATTTGAATGAATATCTACATGGCGGCGTGGCTGACTTGGGAAAGAAGTCTTCGTATATTCTTCCCACCGATTTGAGAAAGATATACATCAAATATTTAGGAATATTTCCTAAATATTTGATGGGATTATCTGGGGCGGATTTGGAGATCATCCTGGCATATAAATACAATGCTAGGGCATCCATGATCTCCATCGCTTTCAATATCAAATATACACGAGTACACCCTACCGATTGGAGAAGAAGAAAGCGACGGCCGCTTGTTTTTTCAAACTGGAAATTCATCGGTGCAAGAGCAGTCTTATCAACGTGCTACTCAGACTGCCTGGAACCATTCCAACTGCTGCACACAACAAAGGCGAGCACGCTTTCGAGAGAAAGCTACTGAGCTTCAAGAGAAGGTCGAGCACGGTCGAACTGAAGGTTCGGACAAAGGGGATCGAGGTGAACTGCTGTGAACCTCGGTTGCAAATCTGAGAGACGGAGTGTTAGATGCTAGGCAATTACAAGGTGTAAGCGTAAGTCCACGTGTAAGTTCTAAACTCGTAATAAAGATTTGTGTCCCTTCCGGAAACCCCCAGAGTAGGCGAGGCCGAACTGGGTTATCATTCTGTGTGTGCTTCTGTTATTTGTTCTGTATGCTGAACTGTTGTGAAAGGAGTTCAAGGTCTGTCCCAACTGTACTTTGAACACAAGTTTGAACAGGGTGTAGAATTTCACTTTTTCACTTTTCTCATTGAAATTGGATGATCTCGTCGGAAAAAAAATGGTGGGGAACTGCCTAAAACGTGGCTTGAACCGTCTGAATCGTGGTCGAAAACCGTTCGGAACGGATGGTAACCGTCGGGGAACCGCTCCTGCTCGCCGGAAATCATCCTGCGCCGCTTAGTTGTTGACCTTCAGGTCATGTTGCGCGTAGCTCCTCAGCTGCATATCACATCTGGCGTTTTGTTTGGGGAAGGACATGAATCGCGCATCTTCACCGACCCTTTTCCTCGTATGCCCGTCCGTCCAGTTGCTCAGCGTCTCGGCTTAGAATCGTCGCCGGCGCAGACGAGTTAGTGCAGCAATCGGTTGCGATTGGCTGCCTATTTGCTGATTCCAATCAGCTCATTCAACCCTGCGTGGAACAGAAGGTGCGGATGGATCTACTCGGATCTTGGCCGTCATCAAGATTTCGGATTTTTTTGGTTAAGGAAAAGAGTCGTCGGATCTTGGCCGTGATGTGTTACTGCTGCACGAAACGTCAAAAGCAGTAGTGGAATGATGCGTTAATGGAGCGTTAATGATGCGTTACTGGAGCGTTTAACTTAATTTGATTAATAAATCATTTCACTAATCAATTTTTTTATGTTATGTGTCGGCACTCGAATCAGGGACGTTGGGTTTTGATTTTTTATATCAATTTTTTTTGATTTTTTATATCATAAAATCCTAATTAGTTGTTAAGTTAAAGAATTGAACCGGTTGTGGTTCAATTCGGATCAAATCGATTTGGTTCAATGGAATAGATTTGGTTTGGTCCAATACAAGAATTTGATTCAATGTGATCCAGTTTTGTAATTTGATCCAATTAAATCATATTCAATTAAAAGTCATTCGGACTGGTTCAGTTATGCTGTTCAAATCATATGTTGCGGTTCAGTTTGGATCGAACCAATCTGATTCAATTAGAATTGAATTTGGTTTTATTCATTTTTGATGGAATCGGTTCAATTAAGATGAAATCAATATGGTTCAGCTGGAATCTGATTTGGATCCGGTTCAATATGAGAATCAGTTCAATGTGGTCTAGTTTGGTTATTTGGTCCAATTAAATTTGATTCAATTAAATGTGATTTGAGCCAATTTGATCATGCTGCTTTGATTCAGTTCTATTCGGTCTGGTTTGTTTAAGAACTGATTTGCTTAATGATGCGGAGAAGAGAAAATGAATTCAGTCATCACTTTTCGGCCAAGTATTTTAATCTATTTTGAGTTTTGACTGCAGATTGAACAAACCCTAAGTTGATTGTATGTTTAGATGAATTGAATCGGTCTTGGAACTGATTTGGTTCGGTTTGTTTTGAAGAACTGGTCAATGAGGTTATTCAGTCCAATTGAATCAAGTTCAATTAAAGTGAATTTACCCAGTTTGGCATGTGGTTCAATTAAAGTGATTTGGATTGATTTATTTATGCGGTCCAATTCAGTATTTGGTTCAGTTACACTTAATTAATTAAATTTATTTTTTATTTTATTAAGGTGGGAGTGTATTACTGAAAATTAAAGGTACATACATATATATGACATATGTGTTCATTTTTTGGCCACACATAGAGTGTGTTAATTAAAGCATAATTATCACAATAGTGACCTCTTATGTGTAAGTTACTACATGATGGGTGTTTGATAGGAATATGTATGTAAGTTATATGGATAATTAATTGGCCCAAAGAAAATTATTATCTAATGTAATTATATACATATCTGTGGTAATGACGTGATGATTGTCAAGATGAACTTTGTGTGAATGATTAGTACATCAAAAGATGGCTATTTATTAGACACCGTTTATCATCAATGTTTGATTACTACAATAAGAGTACCACTTACAGTTAGCAGTACTATCCCAAGATTTGCTGTTAATGTTGTACTGTGTATCTTGATATGTCATATTTATTTATGCATTATGTGAGCATGAAAAGCTGACTTATGTCTTGTTCTCTTTCAGCTTACATGTCTGCCACTTCAGTTGCTGCCAACCTCAATAATATTCCCATACTAAATGGGACGAACTTTGAGGAGTGGAAAGAAAATATTAAGATTTTCTTGGGTAGCATGTATCTTGACTTAGCACTGCGAGAGCCTAAGCCGATTCATCTCGCTAATTCAAGATGTGCATTTGATCGCAATCATTTGAGATTGTGGGAGCATTCTAACAGGCTGAGTCTGATGATTATTCATCGCGACATTCCGGAGGTTTTCAGGGGTATAGTGCCTGATGAGATTTCCAGTGCCAAAGATTACCTTGTGGAATTTGAAAATCGTTTTGTTGAAAACGATAAGGTGAAAACAAGTGAGCTTTTAGCAAACTTGATTTCAATGAAGTACTCCGGCAAGGGTCATGTCAAGGAGCATATTATGGAAATACCTCAACTTGCTTCAAAACTAAATGCCTTAAAGCTCGAGTTATCTGAAAACCTACTCGTGCATTTGGTGTTAATCTCTCTTCCTTCAAAGTACAGTCAGTTTAGGATTTCTTATAACTTTCAGAGGGAGAAGTGGACTCTCAATAAACTCATTTGGTTTTGTGTGGAAGAAGAGGAGATGTTGAAGCATGATGAAGCAGCTAATTCTAAGGATCCAGTTTTCAATACTCATGTTACATGTCATTTCTGTGAGGAAACTGGACACGTGAAGAAGAAATGTCCCAAGTGGGCTAAGTATATTGACGTGTAGTATTTTGAGCGTCAAAAACAATTTATAAAATCGGTAAGTACCGAGTCGTTCAAGGGAGCAAGTGTAAACTTATGCACTCTGTAAGGTTATGCTTCTATTTATCCTAGCCTAAAATTTTTTTGTTTGGTTTTATAATCTCAAATAACAAGAAAGTAAGAAAAGGTTTTGACGAATTTCGAGAAGTATTTCGGGGAGCTACTTCACTTACCCACATTAGAATCGAGTTTATTAACTAGCATGCGAGGATTTGCTTATATTGATTGGAAAATAGCCGCACACTCCAAGTATGAACCTCACCCTTTCGGCGCTATTGGTTTATATTGGAAATGTACCTTAAACTACGAACCTCACCCTTTTGGCGCTATTGGTTCGAATCAAGAAACTCGCTGATGTTTACCAACTCTCGTCACGTAAACATGGGGAGTCTTTGTCATAAAACTAGCCTTTCCCGTTACAAACTTGGGCTACTCTCATAGTCACCAAGTTCGTAACGTGTATTTTACTTAATAGTCGGACATTTAGCCTCACCCTTTCGTCGCTATTGACTTAACGTCTCAAAGCAATACACTTAGGCATTTTCTCAAACACCTAATATACATCGCTGGATTTAGGCGCTAAGTAAAATACAAATTATGTAAAACAATCCAAAACATGCAACAATTAATATATTAAACGATTCATAGTCAAATAATATTAGTAGGACCCCAAAATATGCGTCACTACTCACTATCCATCGTCATGGAATACAAATCATGTTTTGTTCAAAACAAAAACTATAAAGAGAAAAAGGAATGACTACACCCTTCAAATTGATGTCGATAATCCATTTAACCTCAATCCTCGATTCGATCAAAATCCTCGCGTTTTGTGTCCCCTTCTCTCTTTTTCGTCGTCTCCCAGTCTCTAGGCGTGAATGGAATGTTGAGAATGTCCAGTCTTGGGGTTGGCGACTGCCTCCTTCTTTTTGTTCAATTTCCCTTTTTTCATTTTTCCAAAACCCAAGCAAAAATTGAGCTTTTGGCCCATTCAGTCTTGCTGTGTCGCTTGTGTTGCTTATTCGGAATTTTGCTGACACAGTGCTGTTTTTGCATGCTCTCTGGAATCTGCCATATCACTTGTGTCAACTATTTTGGTGACACACGCGCAGATTGAGATGGCCTTTTGAGCTCAAAGTTTGACATCCTTAACTGCTGAATCTGCTCTATGCGTCAACTACAAAGTTGTAGGCCTTCTTCTCGTCTTTCCAACAAGCCAAAGATAAATGAATTTGGACACCGTATGAGCCCTGGGCGTGCGCAACAAGTAGGGATGTCAATCCTCCTATTTTGCACTGTTTTCGCCCAAATTCCCACAAAACTCTTTATTTCACCTTGGATTCGTTTTTAACCTAAAAAACATCAAAACAAAAAGTGAAAGCTCATAAAAATAAGGTGAATGGTCGAAAATCGACTATATGCGGAGCATAAATATAGTACAAATTTATGCTTATCAAAACACTCCACACTTAGAGTTTGTTCTTCCCGAACAAACATGAACTAAATCCTAACCATTGTCGAGGGAACACGAGTGCATTTAGTGTATGAACCAAGCCTTTAAACCTCTAGGCTACCCTACAGGATGAGTTGTAGTCTCGTGAGAGTTTTTAGAAAAGGAAATACTTACAAATCCCAAATGCAACTAGTTATATGCATGAACAAGATAGTTCCCCATTTATCTAGGCAATACGCAACAAATACCCCATGCACATCAACTAAAATAGTAATCAAAGGCTAAATCCTTTTCAAAAGAATTTCGAACCACCAATGACCTTACAAAAATGCACATTCGAAGACAATCAATATTAGAGTTATCAAATGGCTAACCTAACAATTCATTCAACATTTTCACAAGATACTCAAAACATGATCCTTAGAAGCACAAAATGCGTGCCCATTGCGAGCCTACGCTATCAAGAAGGATAGTCCATGGGCTAACAATACAAAATTCATTTCCAAGTTTTAGGAGCTAAGTCCATAATCCGTAAGGAAAGAGGAGCTTGACACTTCATTTTCAAAACTATCTCGAACAAAGTCACGCTCACGTACTAGTACAAGGGTCATCCCTCTACTCAAGTCACATGCATACACACTAAACGAAATGATGGAAAGGACATTGCCAAATTTAAGTGTGTGCCTCATTGACGGAGCCCACCGCACTGTCGTTAAGGTGCGATGTTCCTTGTGCAAAAATAAATTTATATCTCCGATACTCGCGACTTAACTATTTTTGGTAGTAAGTGGTAAGTACGGGTCGAACCCAAGGGAATTAGGTGATAGTTGTTCTTTCGAAAAGGGGGATTAAATAAAGTAGTTGGGGGGTTGTTTTTGGTTTTTAGTACTGAAAGGTAAAGTAACAGTTGATATTACAATTAAAGGAAAGTATTCGGTTTTAGGGGTCCTTGTATCATAGTCTGTTTATCATCGACCTCTAATGATCATACTATGTGTTCAAAGATGAATCAAGGCTATTTCTAGCACATGACTTGCAACATCATTTAGAACACTTGTTCTATTTAGACTAATTCCTCCTTTCGAAGTATCTTAGCATTATGTGCATCCATTTGATCTTCAGTTACGATCAACCAAATGGTTTTTGAAAGAGGTCGAACTCCTCAGATAAGCTTTGCCCGTTAAAGCATCCACTTACCCGAGTATGTTCACGAACCGCACGGAAGAGCTTTGCCCGTTAAAGCATCCACTCAACCTTGGAAGTTCTAACCTAATATGTGGCACATAGAACAAGTTTTGAACACATAGAGGCACTAAGAGTAGGGCCTAAAACATTGTATGATACAAGCACACCCCTTCAATCGAATGAAGGGTTTAGCTACGAATATTCATGGAATAGGACATCATAGCTAAGTGTGTTGAAAAGTAAAGGTTTTTGCACGACAGTAAAGTAAAGTTTTTGAAAGTAAAGATAGGAAAGTAAAGTACTTTAAAAGACAGTAAAGTAAAGAAGAGAGTACTTACAAAAACCGTTAAGAGTGCTAAAGATCAAGCTTCGATTCCAAAGTAAAGTGCTTACATGATTGTGCTCTCAATCTAGAGAGATAAGTGACTTGTGATATGAGATGTTTGTTGTTGTTATTTTGTTGTTATTATTTTACAAAGGGAAGGGAGCTCTATTTATAGGCTAGGATGAGAAGGAGATGTGGATGAGAAGCAAGACACTTGTCACAAAGGGAGGGGAGGGAAGAAAAGCCATCGGAGTGAGTCATCACCTCCTCTAGCCGCCGGCAACATGGCAATGGAGGAGAGGCTTGTGGCTTTAGCCGCCGGCCATGAGGTGGAGGGAGTGGTTGAGTGTGTGTTTTGTGATCTTTCACAAAAGCCATCGGTCCTTTCAGCTCCTGTCTGACTCTGGTTGCCCTTCGGTTGGACTTGTTTTGAGTGATTCCATGTCAGGTTTATGAAAGTTGTACAGTCGGAATCTGATTGTGGCCTGGAGTGTCTTGTAATCCATTTTTGCCTTTAAGAACTCCTTCTTAGCTTGTATTCTCTCTAGACTTCAAAATACCCTGTAGATAAATATCGGAACTAACAAGCAAAAGTTAAATAGACAAAGAGTCTAATTTGGTGGGTTTAACTGTGTTTATGATTCATACAATTATGGTCCATCAGATCACCCCACACTTTTAGTTGTTCGTCCCGAACAATGCTATTTAAGGGCGGAACACAATCTAAGTAAAAACTTTTAAATATGAAAGTGAGACTGTGGGACTAGATTTATCCTAATTCATGCATTACTTACTTATTACCAAACTAAACTGTGTAAATACTTAGAAGTAACTTGATACTTGTACCTTCGAGCCGAGATGCAATTTAATTTGGATGTTTCGGGAGATAGCCCTTTTCAGGCTCCTGGACTGCATTCTCGGGACCGACTCGCACTTTATGGTTTAACTTGTACCTTTCTCTAGCACGTGACTTGATTCGGGTTTCACTGAGTTGAGCATTTTGATTTCTTTTTGGCGAGGGATAGCTTCTATAGTGAATCGGCCTTTGGCCTTTGGCCTTTATTGAGTTGGAGTTTCTTCACTTTTGTTCGGTTAAAACCTTCACAATTCTGGCTTTCAGCCTTTGATTAGCTTCTTCGAGCTTTTTGCTTTTTTGAGACTTGCTAATGCATTTTCTCAGCCTTTTTGGGAGGTCCAATCTTCGCCCGCAAGCATATGGAAATACCTCCCCGCTCTTTCTCATCCTCGCCATTTCGCGCGGGTCAAAATGAGGGTCGCTCATTTGTTTTCCCGGCTACTCTGACTAGAGATAGGACGGTTTGATTCCCGTCCCGCCTCTTTGCATAAACGCTGTATGGCGGAGATGACTCTGACTCAACTGAAACCCAAAGTGCAGCCTCCACTGACTTCGTAAACCATATAGTGAAATTCAGTCCTTCGAGTGCTTGCCAAGCCTCTCTAGGGCAGTTTATGTCAACTCCACATCCCCTGTATATCTCAGCACAAAGGACAAATGAGAAGTTACATCCTAAGTTTTTAAACATTTGAATTTTCACAAGTTAAATGCATGAATTATGATCTATCTTTTTCACATTCTCAAGTTCATGTTTTCAAAAAGATAATATTAAGGGAAAAGGAAAAGAAAAAGCATGTTAATTAACTATGTACACAGGTGGTTCTCACCCCACACTTTTGAACGAAGGCGTGCCTTTCAGCACGACGTAGTTCAAAAGTCATGCAAGCAAATATTTACGAGAGAAGGAAATGACATTAAGGAAAAGAGAAGAACTGAACTCCCTTTTACTGTGTCGTGTCGTGGAACGACATGGCTCGGAGCTGGATAATCGAGGGAGTTCGGCTGGGGCCTTGAACTCTCAGCGCAGGCCCGGTAATTCTCGGAAGCTGCCTGGCTAATCTGATCTTGCTCCAAAAACCGATTCCTACATGTTAGACATTCCTTCTATACAAAAAATGGGTGAGAGCGACTTACGGTAAAAACTAAATGACAGAATATAAAATTACTGAAAGTAAGATAGGTGTCGGGTTACCTCCCGACCAGTGCCTTTGTTTAACGTCATTGGCTCGACGCATGGGGATCACAGGTTTGGATCCCATGGGCAGCTCAGGTTGTATTTCTGTGTTGTCAAGTTGACTTCGCCATGGTAGTGTTTGACTCGCTGTCCATTCACATTGAATTGGCTCCCATTCTCCATGCTTTCCAACTCAAGCATTCCATGGTTGAATACCTTAGTTACGGTATAAGGGCCGGTCCATCTTGATTTTAGTTTGCCAGGCATCAACTTCAACCGTGAGGAGAAGAGTAGAACTTGTTGTCCCTCCTCAAATGAGCGTCGGAGAATGAATTTGTCATGATACAATTTGGTCCGCGCTTTGTAGTCCGTTTGCCCTTCATAGGCCTCAAGCCGCAATTCTTCAAGCTCACATAGATTAAGCTTCTTACCTTGTCCAGCGGCCTTCAAATCCGGATTGCAATGCTTGAGCGCCCAATAGGCTTTATGTTCTAATTCCACCGGAAGGTGGCATGCCTTTCCATAAACAAGCCGAAAGGGGGAGGTTCCAATTGGTGTCATGTATGTTGTCCGATAAGCCCAAAGAGCTTCATCTAGCCTCTGACTCCAATCTTTCCTACCCGGCTTCACCATTTTTTTCTAAAATTCCTTTGATTTCGCGGTTGGAGATTTCCGCTTGACCATTGGTTTGGGGGTGATATGCCGTGGACGTTCGGTGGTGGACATGGTAGCGTTTTAAGGTAGCAGCCATCATGCGGTTGCAGAAATGAGTTCCTTGGTCGCTTATTATGGCCTTGGGTACCCCGTACCTACAAAACAGGTTAGTGCGCAAAAAATCTATGACAGTTTTTGCATCGTCGCACCTTGTGGCCTTAGCTTCTACCCATTTTGACACATAATCTACAGCGACTAAAATATATGTATAACCGCATGATACTGGGAATGGTCCCATAAAATCAATACCCCAAATGTCGAAAACAACGTTGACTAGTATGGGTACTTGAGGCATCTCATTTTTAGCTGACACATTTCCTACTCTTTGGCACTTATCGCATTTTTTACATTTCACATAGGCATCCCTAAACATACTTGGCCAAAAGAAGCCGCTATCTAGGATTTTTCTAGCGGTTCTCCTAGGCCTGAATTGTCCTCCACATGCAAACTCATGGCAGAAGCTAATAATAGAAGCTATTTCATTATCTGGGATGCATCTCCTAAGTATTTGATCTGCTCCTATTTTCCACAAATAAGGATCATCCCACAAGTAATGCCTAGCATCATCCCTAAGTTTCATGCATTGTGCTTTAGTAAAAGAAGGGGGAAATTTACCTCCTACAAGGTAGTTGACGATTGAGGCATACCACGGTACCTTCGTTGAGACTGCATAGAGGTGCTCGTCTGGAAATGACTCGGTTATGTGCCCCTCTTCTTCCTTTCGGACAATCCTGCTTAGGTGGTTGGCCACAGTATTCTCGATCCCCTTTTTGTCCCTTATTTCCACATCGAATTCTTGCAGTAGTAATATCCACCGAATGAGTCTTGGCTTGGCCTCCTTCTTCTTCATCAGGTAACGGATGACCGCGTGGTCAGAATAAACTATCACTTTTGCTCCAAGCAAATAGGATCTGAATTTTTCTAGAGCGAAAACCACTGCCAGGAGTTCCTTCTCGATGGTGGAGTAGTTTCGTTGGGCAGAATCTAGGGTTCTAGAGGCGTAGTAGATTACGACTGCCTTCTTATCAACTTTTTGGCCGAGAACTGCCCCCACAGCATAATCGCTTGTGTCGCACATGATTTCGAATGGTAATTCCCAATTCGGCGTTTGGATGATATGTGTGCCGGTGAGGGCTTTCTTTAGTTTATCAAAAGTCTCCTTGCATGCATTAGTGAATTCAAAAGGGACTTCTTTCTGGAGAAGAGTGGTTAGAGGCAATGCCGTTTTGGAGAAGTCTTTGATGAATCGTCGATAGAATCCTGCATGGCCAAGGAATGATTGGATGTCTCGGACCGTGGATGGGTATGGTAGAGTCATGATCAGGTCGATCTTTGCTTTGTCCACTTCCATGCCTTCTTGCGAGACGATATGTCCCAAGACTATTCCGTGTGTTACCATGAAATGGCACTTCTCATAATTGAGTACTAAGTTCATGGACACACATCGTGCCAAAACCGTGCTCAAATTACTTAAGCAAGCTTCGAATGTGTCTCCATAGATGGTGAAGTCGTCCATGAAGACTTCAATAATTTCTTCAAAAATGTCTGAAAAGATGCTGGTTACTACCCTTTGAAAAGTCCCCGGGGCATTGCATAGGCCGAACGACATCTTTCTGAAGGCAAATGTGCCGAATGGGCAGGTGAATGTAGTCTTCTCTTGGTCCGTAGGTGCTATGGAGATCTGGTTGTAGCCTGAGAACCCGTCCAGGAAGCAAAAATATGGTTTGCCCGCCAGTCGGTATAGCATTTGATCGATGAATGGTAGAGGGAAATGGCCTTTTCTGGTGACGGCGTTCAACTTTCTGTAGTCGATGCACATTCTCCAGCCGTTCTTGACTCTTGTTGTTACTATTTTTCCTCCGGCATCTTCCTCGACCGTGATCCCACTTTTCTTCGGGACCACGTGGACTGGACTTACCCATTGGATATCTGATATGGGATATATAACGTCCGCATCTAGTAGCTTATGTATTTCCTTTTGGACGATTTCCATCATGATAGGGTTGAGTCGTCGTTGAGGCTCTCTTGATGGCTTTGCTCCATCTTCGAGTAGAATACGGTTGACAGAGCCCACCGCACTGTCGTTAAGGTGCGATGTTCTCTGTGCAAAAATAAATTTATATCTCCGATACTCGCGACTTAACTATTTTTGGTAGTAAGTGGTAAGTACGGGTCGAACCCAAGGGAATTAGGTGATAGTTGTTCTTTCGAAAAGGGGGGATTAAATAAAGCAGTTGGGGGGTTGTTTTTGGTTTTTAGTACTGAAAGGTAAAGTAACAGTTGCTATTACAATTAAAGGAAAGTATTCAGTTTTAGGGGGCCTTGTATCATAGTCTGTTTATCATCGACCTCTAATGATCATACTATGTGTTCAAAGATGAATCAAGGCTATTTCTAGCACATGACTTGCAACATCATTTAGAACACTTGTTCTATTTAGACTAATTCCTCCTTTCGAAGTATCTTAGCCTTATGTGCATCCATTTGATCTTCAGTTACGATCAACCAAATGGTTTTTGAAAGAGGTCGAACTCCTCAGATAAGCTTTGCCCGTTAAAGCATCCACTTACCCGAGTATGTTCACGAACCGCACGGAAGAGCTTTGCCCGTTAAAGCATCCACTCAACCTTGGAAGTTCTAACCTAATATGTGGCACATAGAACAAGTTTTGAACACATAGAGGCACTAAGAGTAGGGCCTAAAACATTGTATGATATAAGCACACCCCTTCAACCGAATGAAGGGTTTAGCTACGAATATTCATGGAATAGGACATCATAGCTAAGTGCGTTGAAAAGTAAAGGTTTTTGAAAGACAGTAAAGTAAAGTTTTTGATAGTAAAGACAGGAAAGTAAAGTACTTTGAACGACAGTAAAGTAACTTACAAAAAACCGTTGAGAGTGCTAAAGATCAAGCTTCGATTCCAAAGTAAAGCGATTACATGATTGTGCTCTCAATCTAGAGAGATAAGTGACTTGTGGATTGTGGGATGTTGAGGATTTTGGAATGAGATGTGTTTGTTATGGGATGATGATACAAGGAGGAGGTCTTTGGTATTTATAGGCTAAGGGGAGGAAGATATGTGGAGGAGGAGAAGACACATGTCAAGAGGGGGATGGGGAAGCTCAAAGCCGCCGGCCCTTAGGTGTCTTCCTCCTTAGCCGCCGCCCATGTGGCATGAAGGGAGAGGTGGAGAGCTTAGCCGCCGGGCAAGGTGGCAATTCCAAAAGCCATCGGCTCCCTTTCAGCTCCGATCTGACTCTGGTTGCCCTTCGGTTGGACTTGTTTTGAGTGATTCCACGTCAGGTTCTTGAAAGTCAGAATTTGGTCGTGACCTGGAATGACTCGTAATTCATTTTCAGCTTTAAAACTACTCCTTACCTTGTATTCTCTCTAGACTTCAAAATACCCTATAGATAAATATCGGAACTAACAAGCAAAAGTTAAATAGACAAAGAGTCTAATTTGGTGGGTTTAACTGTGTTTATGATTCATACAATTATGGTCCATCAGATCACCCCACACTTTTAGTTGTTCGTCCCGAACAATGCTATTTAAGGGCGGAACACAATCTAAGTAAAAACTTTTAAATATGAAAGTGAGACTGTGGGACTAGATTTATCCTAATTCATGCATTACTTACTTATTACCAAACTAAACTGTGTAAATACTTAGAAGTAACTTGATACTTGTACCTTCGAGCCGAGATGCAATTTAATTGGGATGTTTCGGGAGATAGCTCTTTTCAGGCTCCTGGACTGCATTCTCGGGACCGACTCGCACTATATGGTTTAACTTGTAGCTTTCTCTGGCACGTGACTTGATTTGGGTTTCACTGAGTTGAGCATTTTGATTTCTTTTTGGCGAGGGATAGCTTCTGTAGTGAATCGACCTTTGGCCTTTGATATTGAGTTGGAGTTTCTTCACTTTTGTTCAATTAAAACCTTCACAATTCTGGCTTTCAGCCTTTGATTAGCTTCTTCGAGCTTTTTGCTTTTTTGTGACTTGCTAATCCATTTTCTCAGCCTTTTTGGGAGGTCCAATCTTCGCCCGCAAGCATATGGAAATACCTCCCCGCTCTTTCTCATCCTCACCATTTCGCGCGGGTCAAAATGAGGGTCGCTCATTTGTTTTCCCGGCTACTCTGACTAGAGATAGGACGGTTTGATTCCCGTCCCGCCTCTTTGCATAAACGCTGCATGGCGGAGATGACTCTGACTCAACTGAAACCCGAAGTGCAGCCTCCACTGACTTCGTAAACCATATAGTGAAATTTAGTCCTTCGATTGCTTGCCAAGCCTCTCTAGGGCAGTTTATATCAACTCCACATCCCCTGTATATCTCAGCACAAAGGGACAAATGAGAAGTTACATCCTAAGTTTTTAAACAGTTGAATTTTTATAAGGTAAATGCATGAATTATGATCTATCTTTTTCACATTCTCAAGTTCATATTTTCAAAAAGATAATATTAAGGGAAAAGGAAAAGAAACAGCATGTTAATTAACTATGTACACAGGTGGTTATCAGTTCTCACCCCACACTTTTGAACGAAGGCGTGCCTTTCAGCACGACGTAGTTCAAAAGTCATGCAATCAAATATTTACGAGAGAAGGAAATGACATTAAGGAAAAGGGAAGAACTGAACTCCCTTTTACTGTGTCGTGTCGTGGAACGACATGCCTCGGAGCTGGATAATCGAGGGAGTTCGGCTGAGGCCTTGAACTCTCAGCGCAGGCCCGGTAATTCTCGGAAGCTGCCTGGCTGATCTGATCTTGCTCCAAAAACCGATTCCTACATGTTAGACATTCCTTCTATACAAAAAATGGGTGAGAGCGACTTACGGTAAAAACTAAATGACAGAAAATAAAATTACTGAAAGTAAGATTGGTGTCGGGTTACCTCCCGACCACTACCTTTGTTTAACGTCGTTGGCTCGACGCATGGGGATCACTGATGGAGCCCACCGCACTGTCGTTAAGGTGCGGTGTTCTCTGTGCAAAATAAATTTATATCTCCGCTACTCGTGACTTTACTACTGGGTAGCAAGTGGTAAGTAGGGGTCGAACCCAAGGGAATTAGGGGGATAAGTTGTTCTTTGAGGGATCGTGTTTTAGGTTGATTGAGGTTTTAGTGCGGAAAAGTAAGTGTTTTTTTGTTGGTTTTTGTTTTTAGTGCGGAAAAGTAAATGACAGAAAAATAAATACTGAAAATAAAAGGAAGAAGACTTACAGCGGTTGTTGCGTGATTGGCAAGTCTTCCGGGAGGTGAGCAGTTAATAAGGCAGTTTATACTAAGAAAGTAAATGCAGGTGGTGTTTTTAATCTAAGGAAAGCATTCAGTTTCGGGGGCCTTGTATCGTAGCATGTTTATCGTTGGCCTTTAGTGATCCTACTAAGTATTCAAAAGTGTATCAAGGCCATTCCAAGCACTCGATTTGCCACACTGGCTAGTCCATTCCAAGACGTAGAGCACTTGTTCTATTTAGACTAATACCCCATTCCAAGGTATATTAGCCTATGTGCATCCATTTGACCAGTCATTCCCGACCAACCAAATGGTGTTTTAGAGAGGTCAAACTCCTCAGATAAGCTTTGCCATTCCAAGCATCCACTTATCCGAGTATGTTTACGAACCCCACGGAAGAGCTTTGCCATTCCAAGCATCCACTCAACCTTGGAAGTTCTAACCTAATATATGGCACATAGAACAAGTTTTGAATACAAAGAAGAGGCACTAAAAGTATGGCCTAAAACATTTTATGATACTAGTACACCCCTTCAACCGAATAAAGAGTTTAGCTACGAATATCCATAGAGGTGGATACCATAGCTAAGTACTCGAGGGTTTTTGAAAGACAGTAAGTAAAGGAGAATACTCAAGAACCAACAGGAGTAAACTCAAAAACTACTAGAATACTCAAGAACCAACAGGAGTATTATAGATTTCAAACAAAAGCTTACAAAGTAGTGCCCAAATCTAGAGAGATAAGTGATTGTGAATTGTGGGATTGTGGATTGTGTGAAGGGAAGGGGTCTATTTATAGCAAGGGAGGAGGGGAGGATGTGGTGAGGAGTGAAGACACATGGCAAGAAGCCATGGAAGGCTCAAAAGCCGCCGGTGATGAGTCATGAGGGGGAGGAGCCGCCCCCCATGACTCACCAAATGCCCAAAAGCCGCCGGTCACAAGGAGGGGTGGAGGAGGTTTTGTGAGTTTTGTGAAGTTTTCACAAAACTATCGGTTCATTTCAGCTCCGGACTGACTCTGGTTGCTCTTCGGTTGGACTTGTTTTGAGTGATTCCATGTCAGGATCTTGAGATTTCTTCAGTCGGCATCTGGTCGTGACCTTGGAATGACTCGTAATATATTTTCCGCTTAAAAACTCCTCCTTAGCCTGTATTCTCTCTAGACTCCAAAATACTCTGTAGATAAATATCGGAACTAACAAGCAAAAGTTAAATAGACAAACAGTGTAATTTGGTGGGTTTAACTGTGTTTATGATTCATACAATTATGGTCCATCAGATCACCTCACACTTTTAGTTGTTCGTCCCGAACAATACTATTAAAGGGCGGCACACACTATCTAAGTAAACTTTTAAATTATGAAAGTGAGACTGTGGGACTAGATTTATCCTAATTCATGCATTACTTACTTATTACCAAATTAAACTGTGTAAATACTTAGAAGAAACTTGTTACTTGTACCTTCGCACCGAGATGCAAATTAATTCGGATGTTTCGGGAGATAGCCCTTTTCAGGCTCCTGGACTGCATTCTCGGGACCGTCTCGCACTATATGGTTTCCTTGTAGCTTTCTCTAGCACGTGATTCGGTTCGGGTTTCACTGAGTTGAGCCTTTTTTATTTCTTTTTGGCGAGGGACAGCTTTTTTTGTAGTGAATCGGCCTTTGGCCTTTGATTTGACTCTTTGAGTACTTCACTTTTGTTCGGTTAAAACCTTCACAACTTTGGCCTTTGGCCTTTGATTAGCTCTTTGAGCTTTTGCCTTTTTGTGGCTTGCTAGTCCATTTTCTCAAGCCTTTTTAGGAGGTCCAATCGTCGCCCGCAAGCATATGGAAATACCTCCCCTCTCTTTCTCATCCTTGGCGTTTCGCGCGGGTCAAAATGAGGGTCGCTCATTTATTTTCCCGGCTACTAGGACTAGAGATAGGACGGTTTGATTCCCGTCCCGCCTCTTGCAAAAACGGTGCACGGTGGAGATGACATCTGACTCAACTGAAACCCGAAGTGCAGCCTCCACTGACTTCGTAAACCATATAGCGAAATTCAGTCCTTCGATTGCTTGCCAAGCCTATCTAGGGAATTTTCTATCAACTCCACATCCCCTGTTTATCTCAGCACAAAGGGACAAATGAGAAGTTACATTCTAAGTTTTTAAACAGTTGAATTTTCACAAGGTTATTGCATGAATTATGATCTATCTTTTTCACATTCTCAAGTTCATATTTTCAAAAAGATAATATTAAGTGAAAAGGAAAAGAAAAACATGTTATGTACACAGGCGGTTCTCACCCCACACTTTTGAACGAAGGCGTGCCTTAGTTCAAAAGCCATGCAAGCAGATATTATATGAGAAGGAAATGACATTAAGGAAAAGGGAAGAACAGAACTCCCTTTAAGTTGTCGAGCGAACGACATGGCTCGAGGCTGGATAATCAAGGGAGTTCGGCTGGGGCCTTGAACTCTTGGCATAGGCCTGGCTGGCTTGATGTTGCACCCATAACCGATTCCTGAATAGTCATTTCATTCTATGCACCAAGTGGGTAAGAGCGACTTATTGGAAGATAGGTGTCGGGTTACCTCCCGACCAGTGCCTTTGTTTAACGTCGTTGGCTCGACGCATGGGGATCAATGGTTTGGTTCCCATGGGTGGCTCAGGTCGAATTTCTTTATTGTGCCAACCTTGATTCTTGCTTTGACTCTTCCTGGGTTTTTGGGGGATGATGGGCTTGGGTCCAGTTCCCATGGTTCTGGTGGTTTCTCCTTCCAACGTCTCTGAGAAGGAGAGGGACCCTTCACTACTAGTCTCTTGAACTGGGTTTTCTGGTGTTTAGGGCTGCCTTGTCTAGTTATGGCGAAAACATGCTCCATCGAGGAGTCGTTCTGCTCAGGCCCTTTTCCCATCCTCCTTTTAGCCTCTTCATGGATCACGTAGTTTTCAGTGGTGTTTTGGACTTCTTCCCTTGTTGGCACCTCATCATTACGATCGTACAGGTTTATTTCTTCGTCATCCTGGTAGTCATGGTGGCTTCCTTCGCGAGACATGGTTGTTTTGAAGCGAGTATCGATTCAAAGAACTTATCCGATTAAGTAACTAATTCCCCGGCAACGGCGCCAATTTTGACGGAGCCCACCGCACTGTCGTTAAGGTGCGGTGTTCTCTGTGCAAAATAAATTTATATCTCCGCTACTCGTGACTTTACTACTGGGTAGCAAGTGGTAAGTAGGGGTCGAACCCAAGGGAATTAGGGGGATAAGTTGTTCTTTGAGGGATCGTACAGGGAGGGAGCGTGTTTTAGGTTGATTGAGGTTTTAGTGCGGAAAAGTAAGTGTTTTTTTGGTTGGTTTTGGTTTTTAGTGCGTAAAAGTAAATGACAGAAAAATAAATACTGAAAATAAAAGGAAGAAGACTTACAGCGGTTGTTGCGTGATTGGCAAGTCTTCCGGGAGGTGAGCAGTTGATAAGGCAGTTTATACTAAGAAAGTAAATGCAGGCGGTGTTTTTAATCTAAGGAAATCATTCGGTTTCGGGGGCCTTGTATCGTAGCCTGTTTATCATTGGCCTTTAGTGATCCTACTAAGTATTCAAAAGTGTATCAAGGCCATTCCAAGCACTCGATTTGCCACACTAACTAGTCCATTCCAAGACGTAGAGCACTTGTTCTATTTAGACTAATACCCCATTCCAAGGTATATTAGCCTATGTGCATCCATTTGACCAGTCATTCCCGACCAACCAACTGGTGTTTTAGAGAGGTCAAACTCCTCAGATAAGCTTTGCCATTCCAAGCATCCACTTATCCGAGTATGTTTACGAACCCCACGGAAGAGCTTTGCCATTCTAAGCATCCACTCAACCTTAGAAGTTCTAACCTAATATATGGCACATAGAACAAGTTTTGAATACAAAGAAGAGGCACTAAAAGTATGGCCTAAAACATTTTATGATACAAGTACACCCCTTCAACCGAATGAAGAGTTTAGCTACGAATATCCATAGAGGTGGATACCATAGCTAAGTACTCGAGGGTTTTTGAAAGACAGTAAGTAAAGGAGAATACTCAAGAACCAACAGGAGTAAAGTCAAAAACTACTAGAATACTCAAGAACCAACAGGAGTATTATAGATTTCAAACAAAAGCTTACAAAGTAGTGCCCAAATCTAGAGAGATAAGTGATTGTGAATTGTGGGATTGTGGATTGTGTGAAGGGAAGGGGTCTATTTATAGCAAGGGAGGAGGGGAGGATGTGTTGAGGAGTGAAGACACATGGCAAGAAGCCATGGAAGGCTCAAAAGCCGCCGGTGATGAGTCATGAGGGGGAAGAGCCGCCTCCCATGACTCACCAAATGCCCAAAAGCCGCCGGTCACAAGGAGGGGTGGAGGAGGTTTTGTGAGTTTTGTGAAGTTTTCTCAAAACTATCGGTTCATTTTAGCTCCGGACTGACTCTGGTTGCTCTTCGGTTGGACTTGTTTTGAGTGATTCCATGTCAGGATCTTGAGATTTCTTCAGTCGGCATCTGGTCGTGACCTTGGAATGACTCGTAATATACTTTCCGCTTAAAACTCCTCCTTAGCCTGTATTCTCTCTAGACTCCAAAATACTCTGTAGATAAATATCGGAACTAACAAGCAAAAGTTAAATAGAAAAATAGTGTAATTTGGTGGGTTTAACTGTATTTATGATTCATACAATTATGGTCCATCAATCACAGGTTTGGATCCCATGGGCAGCTCAGGTTGTATTTTTGTGGAGTGCCTACTTTCATCTTTGTCTTGTCGTTCCCCGAGTTTTTGTGGGATGATGAGCTCGGGTCAGGACTTCCTTGTTTTGGTGGTTTTGTCTTCCTATTCTTCCGCTTCTTCCGATTCTTCCGAGAAGGTGAGGTTCTTTTGACCATAGCCGCTGGTTTCATCACTCTCTCGGTTTCTCTTGGTTGGTCAGGAACTAGTGCGTTGAGATCAGATGTGTTTACGATGTCTGGTGGTTTCTTCGTATCCGTGCGGCCATTATTATTATCGATGTAGAAATTTGCAATTTTGCCACCAAATTCAAGCGATAATGAGCCCTTGCCCATATCGATCCTTGCTTTGGTAGCGTAGAGGAATGGCCGTCCCAATATGATTGTTGGAGGGTCATTTTTGCTGGCATTTTCCGTTCGTGTTACATAAAAGTCTGCAGCAACGAAAAGCTCTCCCACACTGAGTATTAGATCTTCAAATACTCCAACCGGACGGACACACGACTTGTCCCCCATCTCGAGGGATATCATTGATGGCTTCAATGGACCAAGCCCCAATGAGCAGTATAGATGGAAGGGCAAAACATTGACAGCAGCTCCAAGGTCAATAAGGCAATGGTGAATTTGGGCTTCGCCGATAACACAGGTGACTGTAAAGGCTCCTGGGTCCTTATTCATTTCCAGTTGTACCTCATGACTCCAAGTGACGTTCTTTTTTGCTATCAGGTCATTTTGTTCCTTCATTGGCTCCAATCTTTTTTCTTTTTTGTTCTTTTGGGCCGCAGGATCTTTGGAGGCAATGATTTTCATGGAGTAGGATGAGTCTCGAACCCTGATTTTTTCGATTCCGAGGCCCGATCTAGGATCGTCTGAGTCTAAGTTTTTATTGTCATCCCACCCAGATGCTGGTACGTTAAAGCGTGTGACTGGCGGTGGTGTCATGCAAACGGTGAATGCATAGCGTCCATTATCATTATGCGTGACCCACTTTCTGCCATCGATGGGTCGGTCTTCTTCTTGATTCCAACCAGGACGGCACCTACGATTGAAGTGTTTGGCTGTAGGTTTGTAAGCTGCGGGTCCTCGTTGTTGTTTTGCCAGTAGGGCTGCAGTTTGTGCTTTTTTGAGTTCTTCCATGGCTATTAGTTCTCCGAGTGACCGGGCATGTGATTCATCTTCCCATATCATACCAAGGAACTCTTCTTTCTTTGCTTCTGTAGTTGTTAATGAGGGTCGTGCCGCTTCTTCTAGTGCCTCCTTCATATCTGACATTGTTACCTTGCTTACATTTGCCTTTGGGTTTGGGATGGTCTGTGAAGGAAGTCTGCCTGGTTCATTAGTGAGCACGGACATTGCGGTGGCGAGCTGGGACATTTGTTTGGTCAACTCTGAAATTGCCCCGTCAGTTTTCGCCTGGAATTAGTTTAGTGATGTTCCTAATTGATTCACGCTTCCTGCGAGCTCCTTCATTGTGTCTTCAAGCGACTTGCTTGGCCCTTGCTGATTATTTGAGCTGGATTGGTATTGATTCGTTCCCTTCTGCTGATATTGGCCCGTCGGGTATTGATTTGATCCTCTTTGCTGATATTGCCCTGCTGATGGAGCATTCTGGTTGTACTGCCGGTGGGGCGGTTGGTAGAATGATTGGGCTAATTGCGGTGCGGCTTGTTGTGTCTCCTTCGGAGGATGGTTGTCTTTCCGCCAGCTTGGATTGGTCGATTGATTATACTGCCGGATTGGTCCTGCTCTATCGTTGCTATTGTGGTTGTTGTATCCTTGGTATCCTATCACTGCATTCACTTCTTCCGATTCCTCTACTATCAATGTTGGGCATGGGTCAGTCTTGTGGTCCGTAGAACTACAAAACTCGCAAGGCTTTATCTGAACTGGCTGCCTTCGTAGGATTTGAATCATCATTTCCTTTATTTGTTTCATCTCCTCTGGCATAGAGTTCATCGGTGTTTCAGCCTTTGCCATATTCTTCGTTCGGGAAAATTCTTCCTACCGAGTTGTCTCTTCTCTGAATCGGGCATTTTCAGCAACGTCGGTGATGAGATTCCTTATGCCACTTAATGATAGATTCATCATGGATCCTCCAGCTGAGGCATCCAGAAGCATTTTGTCTAAGGGCCTTAATCCATCAATGAGGTACTCGATTATGAGTTTCTCGGGCAGTCCAAGGGTACAGCAGCTTCTCTCCAGGCGATTGAACTTTTCCAGGTAGTCGTACATGGTTTCATTGGGCCCTTGCTTGATGTCCTGCAGTTGCCTCCTTACTTGCATTGCTCTTCCTGCCGGGTAGTATTTGTCCAGGAATTTCTTTTGCATCTGAGCCCATATTCTGATGCTACCGGAAGGCAATGAAAGGAACCAGTCGTTCGATGAGTCTGTGAGGGAAAAGTAGAACGCTTTCAGCTTGAAGTCGTCTACGTTCACGCCATTTGGTTTTAGGTTTTGGCAAGTGCCATGTAAGCGTTGGAGATGAGTTGTTGCTGATTCTCCACGAGTTCCTGAAAACTTTGGCAAGTGGTGGGCTACTGAAGTGTTGATGGCGATGTTTTCTAACTCAGGACCTTCGTAAATTCACCACGGCTGATTTCTAAAATCCGGTGCCGACAGTTCTCCCGTAGTAGGTTCACGGAAGTTGTTGTTATCCCCGTAGTAGTCATCAAAGACGGGTTCGTGTCTTGGCTCTCGTCGATATTGCGGGGGTGGTGGATGTCTAGGGGGTTGTTGCGCTGGACCAGCTTCATTTCGGCCTTCGGGTGTTCCTTGGTTTCTTAGGATGGCATTCCTATCACGAGCTCTTTGGTTTCGGAAGAGTTGCTCTGGATCGTCGAGAATTGGAAATTGAGGCGGTGCCTCGTTATTTCGATCGAACAGATTGATCTCGTCGTCATCCTGATAGTCATGGTGGCTTTCTTCTCGAGACATGGTTGCGTAGAAGTGAGTTTAAAAGAGAAAGAAAGAACAGTGAATTCTAATTCCCCGGCAACAGCGCCAATTTTGACGGAGCCCACCGCACTGTCGTTAAGGTGCGATGTTCTCTGAGCAAAAATAAATTTATATCTCCGATACTCGCGACTTAACTATTTTTGGTAGTAAGTGGTAAGTACGGGTCGAACCCAAGGGAATTAGGTGATAGTTGTTCTTTCGAAAAGGGGGATTAAATAAAGCAGTTGGGGGGTTGTTTTTGGTTTTTAGTACTGAAAGGTAAAGTAACAGTTGATATTACAATTAAAGGAAAGTATTCAGTTTTAGGGGGCCTTGTATCATAGTCTGTTTATTATCGACCTCTAATGATCATACTATGTGTTCAAAGATGAATCAAGGCTATTTCTAGCACATGACTTGCAACATCATTTAGAACACTTGTTCTATTTAGACTAATTCCTCCTTTCGAAGTATCTTAGCCTTATGTGCATCCATTTGATCTTCAGTTACGATCAACCAAATGGTTTTTGAAAGAGGTCGAACTCCTCAGATAAGCTTTGCCTGTTAAAGCATCCACTTACCCGAGTATGTTCACGAACCCCACGGAAGAGCTGTGCCCGTTAAAGCATCCACTCAACCTTGGAAGTTCTAACCTAATATGTGGAACATAGAACAAGTTTTGAACACATAGAGGCACTAAGAGTAGGGCCTAAAACATTGTATGATACAAGCACACCCCTTCAACCGAATGAAGGGTTTAGCTACGAATATTCTTGGAATAGGACATCATAGCTAAGTGCGTTGAAAAGTAAAGGTTTTATAAAGACAGTAAAGTAAAGTTTTCGATAGTAAAGACAGGAAAGTAAAGTACTTTGAAAGACAATAAAGTAAAGAAGAGAGTACTTACAAAAAACCGTTGAGAGTGCTAAAGATCAAGCTTCGATTCCAAAGTAAAGCGATTACATGATTGTGCTCTCAATTTAGAGAGATAAGTGACTTGTGGATTGTGGGATGTTGAGGATTTTGGAATGAGATGTGTTTGTTATGGGATGATGATACAAGGAGGAGGGCTTTGGTATTTATAGGCTAAGGGGAGGAAGATATGTGGAGGAGGAGAAGACACATATCAAGAGGGGGATGGGGAAGCTCAAAGCCGCCGGCCCTTAGGTGTCTTCCTCCTTAGCCGCCGCCCATGTGGCATGAAGGGAGAGGTGGAGAGCTTAGCCGCCAGGCAAGGTGGCAATTCCAAAAGCCATCGGCTCCCTTTTAGCTCCGGTCTTACTCTGGTTGCCCTTCGGTTGGACTTGTTTTGAGTGATTCCACGTCAGGTTCTTGAAAGTCAGAATTTGGTCGTGACCTGGAATGACTCGTAATTCATTTTTAGCTTTAAAACTCCTCCTTAGCTTATATTCTCTCTAGACTTCAAAATACCCTGTAGATAAATATCGGAACTAACAAGCAAAAGTTAAATAGACAAAGAGTCTAATTTGGTGGGTTTAACTGTGTTTATGATTCATACAATTATGGTCCATCAAACGGTGCATGCATATAGCTGGGCTGACTCCTCTTAAGTCGGCTAGAGTCCATCCAATAGCCAACTTGTGTTGTCTCAGCACTTTTATCAAACTTCGCTCCTGACCTGCTTCCAGGCCGCTCTTGATGATCACTGGAAGTGTGTTATTATCCCCTAGGAAAGCGTACTTCAGATGTCCGGGCAGGGGCTTCAATTCTATTTTGGGAGCTTGCATCACCGAGGGCAGAAAAGTATTTTATTTGAATAATTTTACCTCGTTGACTTCATATTCTGGTGTGAGAGGCTCCGAGATTGTTAAGTGGGCCACCGTTTCATGCAAGTCTTTGGTTAATTCGTATGAGCCTTCAGCTCCATTGAGTATGGCTTTTAAGGGATCCGCTCTTGGTTCTGGTTGAACTTCTTGGACCAGGTCGTCCAAAGCATCGAGAGCGTGTACTTCCTCGAATTCCATAGGGTGCTTCATTGCTCGGACTATGTCAAAGCTGAAGACCTCTCCTTCTACTTCCATTGAGAGCATTCCACTTCCACAGTCTATCTTCATTTTTGATGTTTTGAGAAATGGACGGCCGAGAAGGATGGGTGCATGATCTGTAAGTCCGCCATTCTCCATTTTTAAGACGTAGAAGTCCGCTGGAAACACCAATTCACCTACTTGAACCAGGACGTCTTCTATTTTCCCTTCGGGTTGTTTGCACGACCGATCTGCCAGTTGAATAGTGAGACCGGTGGGTTTGAGTTGTCCAATCCTAAGGCATGAGTAGATAGAGAAGGGAAGAACGTTGATCGATGCTCCAAGGTCTAGCATGCAGTTCTCGATCCGGATGTTGCCAATTGTGCATGGAATGGTGTAAGTTCCCGGATCACCACATTTTGGGGGCACTTTTCGTTGTATGACGGCCGACACGTTCCTACTCATTAGCTCTTGATCATATCTAGTACTCCTCCTCCGGTTGGTGCAAAGCTCTTTTAAAAACTTAGCATATCGAGGAATTTGCTTGATGGCTTCCAAGAGGGGGATGTTGATTTCGACTTTGCTGAACAATTCAAACACGTCCTCATGCATAACATGTTGTTTTTGCACACGAGTAGGTACTGGAAATGGAAATGTGGCGCTGATTTTGGGGGTCTCGGTTCTGGGCGCTCATTGTGCTCTTCGGACACTGGAACCGGGCTGGCTGCTGGTACTGGGCCAGGCCTGTGATCCTTGGATGTGTTCACTTCTTCTTCGGTCACGTCCTCCTCTTTGTCTTGCTCAAGAGTTTCGAGAGCCTCGGGCCTCACTTGTTCTTCTCCGGGCAACCTCGGACTTTTGTCCTCATCTTGCTATGTAGGTTTGCTGACAAGTTTTTTCCCACTCCTTAGGGCCACAGCATTAACATTTCCCTTTGGATTTTGGACGGTTTGTGAAGGTAGTCTGCCTGGTTCATTAATGAGTGTGGTCATTGAAGTGGCGAGCTGGGACATTTGTTTAGTCAAGTCTGAAATTACCCCGTCAGTTTTCGCCTGGAATTGGTTTAGCGATGTTCCTAATTGATTCACGCTTCCTGCGAGCTCCTTCATTGTGTCTTCAAGCGACTTGCTTGGCCCTTGCTGATTATTTGAGCTGGATTGGTATTGATTTGTTCCCATCTGCTGATATTGGCCTGTCGGGTATTGATTTGATCCTCTTTGCTGATATTGCCCTGCTGATGGAGCGTTCTGGTTGTACTGCCGGTGGGGCGGTTGGTAGAATAATTGGACTAATTGTGGTGCAGCTTGTTGTGTCTCCTTCGGAGGATGGTTGTCGTTCCGCCAGCTTGGATTGGTCGCTTGATTATACTGCCGGATTGGTCCTGCTCTATCGTTGCTGTTGTGGTTGTTGTATCCTTGGTATCCTACCACTGCATTCACTTCTTCCGATTCCTCTACTATCAATGTTGGGCATGCGTCAGTCTTGTGGTCCGTAGAACTACAAAACTCGCAAGGCTTTATCTGAACTGGCTGCCTTCGTAGGATTTGAATCATCATTTCCTTTATTTGTTTCATCTCCTCTGGCATAGAGTTCATCGGTGTTTCAGCCTTTGCCACATTCTTCGTTCAGGAAAATTCTTCCTGCCGAGTTGTCTCTTCTCTGAATCGGGCATTTTCAGCAACGTCGGTGATGAGATTCCTTATGCCACTTAATGATAGATTCATCATGGATCCTCCAGCTGAGGCATCCAGAAGCATTTTGTCTAAGGGCCTTAATCCATCAATGAGGTACTCAATTATGAGTTTCTCGGGCAGTCCAAGGGTACAGCAGCTTCTCTCCAGGCGATTTAACTTTTCCAGGTAGTCGTACATGGTTTCATTGGGCCCTTGCTTGATGTCCTGCAGTTGCCTCCTTACTTGCATTGCTCTTCCTGCCGGGTAGTATTTGTCCAGGAATATCTTTTGCATCTGAGCCCATGTTCTGATGCTACCGGAAGGCAATGAAAGGAACCAGTCGTTCACTAAGTCTGTGAGGGAAAAGTAGAACGCTTTCAGCTTGAAGTCGTCTACGTTCACGCCATTTGGTTTTAGGTGTTGGCAAGTGCCATGTAAGCGTTGGAGATGAGTTGTTGCTGATTCTCCACGAGTTCCTGAAAACTTTGGCAAGTGGTGGGCCACTGAAGTGTTGATGGCGATGTTTTCTAACTCAGGGACTTCGTAAATGTACCACGGCTGATTTCCGAAATCCGGTGCCGACAGTTCTCCCATAGTAGGTTCGCAGAAGTTGTTGTTATCCCCGTAGTAGTCATCAAAGACGGGTTCGCGTCTTGGCTCTCGTCGATATTGCGGGGGTGGTGGATGTCTAGGGGGTTGTTGCGCTGGGCCAGCTTCATTTCGGCCTTCGGGTGGTCCTTGGTTTCTTAGGATGGCATTCCTATCACGAGCTCTTTGGTTTTGGAAGAGTTGCTCTGGATCGTCGAGAATTGGAAATTGAGGCGGTGCCTCGTTATTTCGATCGAACAGATTGATCTCGTCGTCATCCTGATAGTCATGGTGGCTTTCTTCTCGAGACATGGTTGCGTAGAAGTGAGTTTAAAAGAGAAAGAAAGAACAGTGAAGTCTAATTCCCCGGCAACGGCGCCAATTTTAACGGAGCCCACCGCACTGTCGTTAAGGTGCGATGTTCTCTATGCAAAAATAAATTTATATCTCCGATACTCGCGACTTAACTATTTTTGGTAGTAAGTGGTAAGTACGGGTCGAACCCAAGGGAATTAGGTGATAGTTGTTCTTTCGAAAAGGGGGGATTAAATAAAGCAGTTGGGGGGTTGTTTTTGGTTTTTAGTACTGAAAGGTAAAGTAACAGTTGATATTACAATTAAAGGAAAGTATTCGGTTTTAGGGGGCCTTGTATCATAGTCTGTTTATCATCGACCTCTAATGATCATACTATGTGTTCAAAGATGAATCAAGGCTATTTCTAGCACATGACTTGCAACATCATTTAGAACACTTGTTCTATTTAGACTAATTCCTCCTTTCGAAGTATCTTAGCCTTATGTGCATCCATTTGATCTTCAGTTACGATCAACCAAATGGTTTTTGAAAGAGGTCGAACTCCTCAGATAAGCTTTGCCCATTAAAGCATCCACTTACCCGAGTATGTTCACGAACCCCACGGAAGAGCTTTGCCCGTTAAAGTATCCACTCAACCTTGGAAGTTCTAACCTAATATGTGGCACATAGAACAAGTTTTGAACACATAGAGGCACTAAGAGTAGGGCCTAAAACATTGTATGATACAAGCACACCACTTCAATCGAATGAAGGGTTTAGCTACGAATATTCATGGAATAGGACATCATAGCTAAGTGCGTTGAAAAGTAAAGGTTTTTGAAAGACAGTAAAGTAAAGTTTTCGAAAGTAAAGACATGTAAGTAAAGTACTTTGAAAGACAGTAAAGTAAAGAAGAGAGTACTTACAAAAACCGTTAAGAGTGCTAAAGACCAAGCTTCGATTCCAAAGTGAAGTGCTTACATGATTGTGCTCTCAATCTAGAGAGCTAAGTGACTTGTGATATGAGATGTTTGTTGTTGTTATTTTGTTGTTATTATTTTACAAAGGGAAGGGAGCTCTATTTATTGGCTAGGATGAGAAGGAGATGTGGATGAGAAGCAAGACACTTGTCACAAAGGGAGGGGAGGGAAGAAAAGCAATCGGAGTGAGTCATCACCTCCTCTAGCCGCCGGCCACATGGCAATAGAGGAGAGGCTTGTGGCTTTAGCCGCCGGCCATGAGGTGGAGGTAGTGGTTGAGTGTGTGTTTTGTGATCTTTCACAAAAGCCATCGGTCCTTTCAGCTCCGGTCTGACTTTGGTTGCCCTTCGGTTGGACTTGTTTTGAGTGATTCCATGTCAGGTTCATGAAAGTTGTACAGTCGGAATCTGATTGTGGCCTGGAGTGTCTTGTAATCCATTTTTGCCTTTAAGAACTCCTTCTTAGCTTGTATTCTCTCTAGACTTCAAAATACCCTGTAGATAATTATCGGAACTAACAAGCAAAAGTTAAATAGACAAAGAGTCTAATTTGGTAGGTTTAACTGTGTTTATGATTCATACAATTATGGTCCATCACTCATTTTTCTCTTTCATTTTTCTTTTCAAGGCATTTTGCCCATGATATGCTTCACAAATTTTTTCTTTTGATAGCTTGCCTTATTTTGGCTTGTGCTTGCATATACAAAATTTTTTTGTTGGGGTCAATTTTTCACCCAAATTGACTCCACACTTAAGATTTGGCAATGTTTTAAGGATAAAAATGGTGTGTGCATACAATGTGAAAGAATAAAGATCACCTAAGAGCAATGACTAAGTTTTCGAAGGGAAGAAAAGTATTTCATGCTTGCTAATTCTATGCTCAAGTTATGCAAAAAGGTTGCCTAAATCATTAGATAGACACAAGATAAAAAAAAGCATTGGCGCCTAGGAATTATGCACTCATAAAAGTCATGGCAATCCTAGACTCAAAATCAAGTCGAGAGTAGTTGAAACTATATAGTCGAGTAATGGGGTAATGCGGAGGCCTTTGAAATTCGAGTACTCAATTATACGCTAGCGCATAAAAGTGCAAGTGTCGACACATGGATATTCAAACTAGAATGCACTACACACCCACTCCACACTTAAGAAAAAGCTTAGTCCCTAAGCGACAATAAAGGATAACAAAAGTGTAGTGCAAAGGGCTTCCCTGAAAGTGTAGCTCATAGTGCGTGATACATAGATTGCTCATTTCTTTCCCATGTATGACATTCAAATCTGTAAAACAAACAAGTGACCACTACATAGAAATTATTAGTACATGTCACAAGTATAATGTGTAATCATAGTAGGGACTCCACATTTAATTCAAAAGCATCTAGCGAGTGATGATGTGAGTGAAAAAGAAGTTCGATAAGGCATCTTACAAATGGTTTTACTTCCCTCGAAGACCTAGTTTAACGTCTTGGCAAGACTAGAAAAGCGCCCCATTAATTCGCTTGGGAGAAGTCCTTTACTTGAATAACTTCTCGCGGGGCCATTGGTGTTTAAGGCGTCAAGCCACCTTCAAATCCCATTTGAACTTTCTTCCATCAAGTTTACAATGGACTTTTCGATGGAAGTTCAACCCCTTCAAAAGTGTTGTTCCCTTTAGGATGGAGGGATTGTAGGAGCTCCTTGCTAATGGTCTCGATAAGTATGGTAGGAAGCTCCAAAACTTATCTCGAGAAGGTGTGATGAAGAAAGGGTCCTCATAACTCGTCTCGAGCTTGATGGGCACGCCCTCCTTAAGTTTCTCAGGAACTTCCTTGGGTGCCTGATGGATGCATAGTCGTTATGTGCAAATGTCAAGAATAAATTTATAATAGTCCGCTACTCGCAACTATACTACTGGGTAGCAAGTGGTAAGTAAGGGTCGAACCCAAGGGAGTCAGTGTGGATTAATTGTTCTTTAATGAAGCTTATGCAGAATTTAATTACGATTGGGGTTGGGTTTGAGTGTGTTTTAAGAACTGAAAGTAAATTACAATAATTGATAATGGACTGTGAGGAAAGTATTCGGTTTTAGGGACCTTGTATCATATTTGTTTATCATTGACCGCTAATGACCATACCAAGCATTCAAAATCGAGGCTATTCCTAGCACAAGACTTGCAACGTCGTGTAGAACACTTGAAATGATCATGCTAAATGTTCAAAGATGAATCGAGACTATTCCTAGCACAAGACTTGTAACATCATTTAAAACACTTGTTCTAAGCAAAACTAATTCTTCATTTCGAAGTATCTTAGCTGTAAGTGCATCCATTTGGTCCCTTTAGTCCAGTTTCCAAATGATTTTTAAGATAAGCCGAACTCCTCGATAAGTTTTGCTTGTTACAGCTTCCACTTACCGAGTATGTTCACGAATTCCCATGGAAGAGCTTTTTGCTTGTCAGGCACTCAACCTTGGAAACTCTGACTTGATAAAAGGCACATAGAACAAGTATCGAACATAAAGGTATACTAAGAGTAAAGTCTAAAACATTTATAATACAAGCACACCCCTTCAACCGAACTACTAGTTTAGCTACTATTCATCGCGCTAAACATTATAACTAAGGAAATAAAATAGTTGAATAAATACTAAAAATAATACTTACAACCGTTGAAGCGCCAAGGGAGCTATCCTTTATTTCCAAAGCGAAGAACAATTTTATTGAAAATGAAGAGAGGAGGGTTAAGCCCTCTCTCTCTAAAGTGTGTACAAGTATGGGATGGGATGATTTACAAATGAGGAGGAGCTCTCATATTTATAGCCAAGTAGGAGGAGGATGGGTGGTGGAGATGGTGGCATGTGGAGGAGCATCCAAGGGTGGAGGAGAAGGGGAGGAGCATGTGGAGGAGGAGCCTCCACTTGTCACATTCTCATGGTGGCTCATTTAGCCGCCGGCGGCTTTGGGAGGAGGAGAGGAGGAGGCGCCAAGTGGAGGGAGGAGAGTGGAGGAGCCACCATGTGAGGGAGGAGCCGCCCCTTCTAGAAGAGGAGGAGGGGGTGAGTCATCCTTATCCTTATCCTCCAAAAGCCATCGGTTTGACTGGAATTTGATCGGAGCTTCTTGGATTTTGGAGAGTGTATTCTGAATGAAAATGTCATTCTAAGATGATCTCAAGAAGGAACCTAAGCCAAATTCTGCCCCGAACATGGTCGAAATGCCAAATCGGATGAAATTGCCCTTGTTTGGTCTTTACCGAGCTCGGTGCTTTTTCCTTGCATTCTAGTCCATTTGCCGACGGTTCTAGAATATTTGAGTGATTCCAAGTCGGTTCCATGAAGGATGTTAAGGCTGATTTTGAGTGTAGCATGGTCGTGACCTGGAATGACTCGTTCTTCATTTTCCGCTTAAAAACTCCTCCTTAGCATGTATTCTCTCTATGTGCCAAAATACCCTGTAGAAATAAATCGGGACTAACAAGTAGAAGTTAAATAGACAAACAGTCTAATTTGGTGGGTTTTACTGTGTTTTTTATCCGTATAATTATGGTCCATCAGATCACCCCACACTTTTAGTTGTTCGTCCCGAACAATGCTATTAAAGGGCGGCACTCTAAGTTTGATTTTAAAATATGCAAATTAGACTGTGGGACTCGATTTATCCTAATTCATGCATTACTTACTTATTACCAAATTGAACTGTGTAAATAAATAGAAGTAACTTGATACGTGTACCTTCGTGCTGAGATGCAAATTATATTGGATGTTTCGGGAGATAGCCCTTTTTAGGCTCCTGGGCTGCAACTTCGGGATCGTCTCTTACTATATGGTTTCCTTGTAGCTTTCTCTAGCACGTGATTCGGTTCGGGTTTCACTGGTTTGAGTACTTTGATTTTCTTTTGGCGAGGGACTGCTTTTTGTAGTGAATCGGCCTTTGGCCTTTGATTTGACTCTTTGAGTACTTCACTTTTTTGTTCGGTTAAAACCTTCACAATTTTGGGCCTTTGGCCTCTTGATTTGCTTCTTCGAGCTTTTCGCCTTTTTGTGACTTTGCAAGTCCATTTTCTCAGCTTTTTTTGGGAGGTCCAATCATCGCCCGCAAGCCTATGGAAATACCTCCCCGCTCCTCTCGTTTTTTCCGTTTTTGCGCGGGTCAAGGTGAGGGTCGCTCATCTATTTTCTCGGCTACTTTGACTGTCGTTTCGCGCGGGTCAAGATGAGGGTCTCTCATCTATTTTCTCGGCTACTTTGACCGGAGATAGGACGGTCTGATTCCCGTCCTCGCCTTTTGCATAAACACTGCATGGCGGAGATGACTTCAATCTTCATTGAAAACCCGAAGTGCAGCCTCCACTAACTTCGAAAACCATATAGTTTGATCTGATCCTTTGATTGCTTGCCAAGCCTCTCTAGGGCAGTTTATATCAACTCCACATCCCTAGTTTATCTCAGCACAAAGAGACAAATGAGAAGTTACGTTCTAAGCTTTTAAACAGTTGAATTTTCACAAGGTAAATGCATGAATTATGACTTATCTTTTTCACATTCTTAAGTTCATATTTTCAAAAAGATATTATTTATTAACTAATATATACAGGTGGTTCTCACCCCACACTTCTGAACGAAGGCATTCTTTTTACGAAATGACTTAATTCAAAAGCCATGCAAGCAGTTATTATACGAGAAGGAAATGATATTAAGGAAAAGGAAAGACAGAACTCCCTTTAAGGTGTCGAGTGAACGACATGGCTCGAGGCTGGATAATCGAGGGAGTTCGGCTGGGGCCTTGAATTCTTAGCGTAGCCCTGACTGGCTTAATGTTGCACCCAAGTCCGAGTCCTGAATAGTCAAATCTTCTATGCACCAAGTGGGTGAGAGCGACTTATTGAAAAAACTAAATGACAGAAAATAAAATGACAGAAAGTAAGATAGTGTCGGGTTACCTCCCGACCAGTGCACTTGTTTAACGTCGTTGGCTCGACAGTACCTCAATCATGGATCATAAGGTCGGATCCCATGGGTGCTTGAGGTCGAATTTCTTCTCGGTTGTCCTTTTGCTCCGAGAGGGTGAGGCTTTTTTTACCATAGCTGCTGGTCCATTGAGTCGTGCTTTCTTGTTTCTCCTTCCGGGTTTCCATTCTTTCGGCCCATGCCTTTGCCGCTTCTTCATGTTTAAATAGTTGGCACTTTCGCGAGTTTGGAAGTTGGGTTTTGTGCCTTCAAACATCGGCGACCACAGGCATGTTCCCATGTGAGGCCTCTTCTTGGTGGTAGCTACGAATGGTTGTCTTGGAATGATTGAGTTCCCGGGTGGTTTTTCTTGGCTTGTGACGAGAGAGATTTCCTTTGTCGGATTTTTTGGCTCATGCTCTGCCTCCAACTCCCCTTGTACCGCATCATCATTGATTATATGATCTTCGGTGGTTATGATCGGCATGAAACGCGAAGGGTTAAGTTGAGGCACTTCGACCATGAGGACTAGGTCTGTTTCAGGTGCTCCGACAGTGAGGACTAGGTCTTTCTCGGACAGTTCGGCAATGAGGTCCGGGACTTCCTCGGGTGCTCCGAGCGCAAGGACCGGGCCTGGCTTGATTTCTTCGGCCGCTTCAGCAGTGAGGTTCGGGACTTCTGTAGGTTCGGCAGTTAGGACAGTGATTTCCTCGGATGGATTGGTGATAAGGACCGGGTCTGATTGGGGCAGTTCTTCTTCGGTCATTTGCGGGTCCTCATCCTCAGTCGGCTCCTCGGGTTCAGCCATCCTTTTTGTTGCTCCTGAATCGGTTTCAGCCGTGAATTGGTGCATCGCGGCACTCAATTGCTGCATGTTTGCGGCACTCAATTGCTGCATGTTTGCGGCCAATTGTTGGGTGTTAGCTGCCAGCTCCTTTTCTGCCGCCCATAATTCAGTTTTAGCTCTGATTTGTTGCATTGTGTTTTCCAACTGCTGGATGCTAGATGCCAGCTCCGTTATACCGTCCTTGAGTGGCTCGGCCTGATCTTGGCTTGGTCTTGACCTTGCGGCCAAATCATTGATTAATATCCAAAGATCATCCACGGTTAAGTCCCACATTGATCCTCCTGCTGCATTATTTAGCTGGTCCCACTCATGTGGCAACATTCCACAGAGAAATTTTATTTGAAGATCGGAGTTGGTAAATCCATGGTGCGGGCAGCTCGTCACAATGGAATCGAAGTACCATAAGTACTACTCATCCAATGTTTCGTCCCGGGATTGCGTTATTTTGTTGATCTTCTCACGGATTTCAAGTTTGAAGGGTGGTGGGGAAAACTCCGTATTGTTCCAAGGTTCCATTCCGTAGTAGTATGATTTGGTGAATTGCATGATAAAAGAAAAAAGAAAATAGAAAATAGAACAACTATTCCTATGCACAACTCCCCGGCAACGGCGCCAATTTTGATGGATGCACAGTCGTTATGTGCAAATGTCAAGAATAAATTTATAATAGTCCGCTACTCGCAACTATACTACTGGGTAGCAAGTGGTAAGTAGGGGTCGAACCCAAGGGAGTCAGTGTGGATTAATTGTTCTTTAATGAAGCTTATGCAGAATTTAATTACGATTGGGGTTGGGTTTGAGTGTGTTTTGAGAACTGAAAGTAAATTACAATAATTGATAATGGACTGTGAGGAAAGTATTCGGTTTTAGGGACCTTGTATCATATTTGTTTATCATTGACCGCTAATGACCATACCAAGCATTCAAAATCGAGGCTATTCCTAGCACAAGACTTGCAACGTTGTGTAGAACACTTGAAATGATCATGCTAAATGTTTAAAGATGAATCGAGGCTATTCCTAGCACAAGACTTGCAACATCATTTAAAACACTTGTTCTAAGCAAAACTAATTCTTCATTTCGAAGTATCTTAGCTGTAAGTGCATCCATTTGGTCCCTTTAGTCCAGTTTCCAAATGATTTTTAAGATAAGCCAAACTCCTCGATAAGTTTTGCTTGTTACAGCTTCCACTTACCGAGTATGTTCACGAATTCCCACGGAAGAGCTTTTTGCTTGTCAGGCACTCAACCTTGGAAACTCTGACTTGATATAAGGCACATAGAACAAGTATCGAACATAAAGGTATACTAAGAGTAAAGTCTAAAACATTTATAATACAAGCACACTCCTTCAACCGAACTACTAGTTTAGCTACTATTTATCGCGCTAAACATTATAACTAAGGAAATAAAATAGTTGAATGAATACTAAAAATAATACTTACAACCGTTGAAGCGCCAAGGGAGCTATCCTTTATTTCCAAAGCGAAGAACAATTTTATTGAAAATGAAGAGAGGAGGGTTAAGCCCTCTCTCTCTCTAAAGTGTGTACAAGTATGGGATGGGATGATTTACAAATGAGGAGGAGCTCTCATATTTATAGCCAAGTAGGAGGAGGATGGGTGGTGGAGATGGTGGCATGTGGAGGAGCATCCAAAGGTGGAGGAGAAGGGGAGGAGCATGTGGAGGAGGAGCCTCCACTTGTCACATTCTCATGGTGGCTCATTTAGCCGCCGGCGGCTTTGGGAGGAGGAGAGGAGGAGGCGCCAAGTGGAGGGAGGAGAGTGGAGGAGCCACCATGTGAGGGAGGAGCCGCCCCTTCTAGAAGAGGAGGAGGGGGTGAGTCATCCTTATCCTTATCCTCCAAAAGCCATCGGTTTGACTGGAATTTGATCGGAGCTTCTTGGATTTTGGAGAGTGTATTCTGAATGAAAATGTCATTCTAAGATGATCTCAAGAAGGAACCTAAGCCAAATTCTGCCCCGAACATGGTCGAAATGCCAAATCGGATGAAATTGCCCTTGTTTGGTCTTTACCGAGCTCGGTGCTTTTTCCTTGCATTCTAGTCCATTTGCCGACGGTTCTAGAATATTTGAGTGATTCCAAGTCGGTTCCATGAAGGATGTTAAGGCTGATTTTGAGTGTAGCATGGTCGTGACCTGGAATGACTCGTTCTTCATTTTCCGCTTAAAAACTCCTCCTTAGCATGTATTCTCTCTAAGTGCCAAAATACCCTGTAGAAATAAATCGGGACTAACAAGTAGAAGTTAAATAGACAAACAGTCTAATTTGGTGGGTTTTACTGTGTTTTTTATCCGTATAATTATGGTCCATCAGATCACCCCACACTTTTAGTTGTTCGTCCCGAACAATGCTATTAAAGGGCGGCACTCTAAGTTTGATTTTAAAATATGCAAATTAGACTGTGGGACTCGATTTATCCTAATTCATGCATTACTTACTTATTACCAAATTGAACTGTGTAAATAAATAGAAGTAACTTGATACGTGTACCTTCGTGCTGAGATGCAAATTATATTGGATGTTTCGGGAGATAGCCCTTTTTAGGCTCCTGGGCTGCAACTTCGGGATCGTCTCTTACTATATGGTTTCCTTGTAGCTTTCTCTAGCACGTGATTCGGTTCGGGTTTCACTGGTTTGAGTACTTTGATTTTCTTTTGGCGAGGGACTGCTTTTTGTAGTGAATCGGCCTTTGGCCTTTGATTTGACTCTTTGAGTACTTCACTTTTTTGTTCGGTTAAAACCTTCACAATTTTGGGCCTTTGGCCTCTTGATTTGCTTCTTCGAGCTTTTCGCCTTTTTGTGACTTTGCAAGTCCATTTTCTCAGCTTTTTTTGGGAGGTCCAATCATCGCCCGCAAGCCTATGGAAATACCTCCCCGCTCCTCTCGTTTTTTCCGTTTTCGCGCGGGTCAAGGTGAGGGTCGCTCATCTATTTTCTCGGCTACTTTGACCGTCGTTTCGCGCGGGTCAAGATGAGGGTCGCTCATCTATTTTCTCGGCTACTTTGACCGGAGATAGGACGGTCTGATTCCCGTCCTCGCCTTTTGCATAAACACTGCATGGCGGAGATGACTTCAATCTTCATTGAAAACCTGAAGTGCAGCCTCCACTAACTTCGAAAACCATATAGTTTGATCTGATCCTTTGATTGCTTGCCAAGCCTCTCTAGGGCAGTTTATATCAACTCCACATCCCTAGTTTATCTCAGCACAAAGAGACAAATGAGAAGTTACGTTCTAAGCTTTTAAACAGTTGAATTTTCACAAGGTAAATGCATGAATTATGACTTATCTTTTTCACATTCTTAAGTTCATATTTTCAAAAAGATATTATTTATTAACTAATATATACAGGTGGTTCTCACCCCACACTTCTGAACGAAGGCATTCTTTTTACGAAATGACTTAATTCAAAAGCCATGCAAGCAGTTATTATACGAGAAGGAAATGATATTAAGGAAAAGGAAAGACAGAACTCCCTTTAAGGTGTCGAGTGAACGACATGGCTCGAGGCTGGATAATCGAGGGAATTCGGCTGGGGCCTTGAATTCTTAGCGTAGCCCTGACTGGCTTAATGTTGCACCCAAGTCCGAGTCCTGAATAGTCAAATCTTCTATGCACCAAGTGGGTGAGAGCGACTTATTGAAAAAACTAAATGACAAAAAATAAAATGACAGAAAGTAAGATAGTGTCGGGTTACCTCCCGACCAGTGCACTTGTTTAACGTCGTTGGCTCGACAGTACCTCAATCATGGATCATAAGGTCGGATCCCATGGGTGCTTGAGGTCGAATTTCTTCTCGGTTGTCCTTTTGCTCCGAGAGGGTGAGGCTTTTTTGACCATAGCTGCTGGTCCATTGAGTCGTGCTTTCTTGTTTCTCCTTCCGGGTTTCCATTCTTTCGGCCCATGCCTTTGCCGCTTCTTCATGTTTAAATAGTTGGCACTTTCGCGAGTTTGGAAGTTGGGTTTTGTGCCTTCAAACATCGGCGACCACAGGCATGTTCCCATGTGAGGCCTCTTCTTGGTGGTAGCTACGAATGGTTGTCTTGGAATGATTGAGTTCCCGGGTGGTTTTTCTTGGCTTGTGACGAGAGAGATTTCCTTTGTCGGATTTTTTGGCTCATGCTCTGCCTCCAACTCCCCTTGTACCGCATCATCATTGATTATATGATCTTCGGTGGTTATGATCGGCATGAAACGCGAAGGGTTAAGTTGAGGCACTTCGACCATGAGGACTAGGTCTGTTTCAGGTGCTCCGACAGTGAGGACTAGGTCTTTCTCGGACAGTTCGGCAATGAGGTCCGGGACTTCCTCGGGTGCTCCGAGCGCAAGGACCGGGCCTGGCTTGATTTCTTCGGCCGCTTCAGCAGTGAGGTTCGGGACTTCTGTAGGTTCGGCAGTTAGGACAGTGATTTCCTCGGATGGATTGGTGATAAGGACCGGGTCTGATTGGGGCAGTTCTTCTTCGGTCATTTGCGGGTCCTCATCCTCAGTCGGCTCCTCGGGTTCAGCCATCCTTTTTGTTGCTCCTGAATCGGTTTCAGCCGTGAATTGGTGCATCGCGGCACTCAATTGCTGCATGTTTGCGGCCAATTGTTGGGTGTTAGCTGCCAGCTCCTTTTCTGCCGCCCATAATTCAGTTTTAGCTCTGATTTGTTGCATTGTGTTTTCCAACTGCTGGATGCTAGATGCCAGCTCCGTTATACCGTCCTTGAGTGGCTCGGCCTGATCTTGGCTTGGTCTTGACCTTGCGGCCAAATCATTGATTAATATCCAAAGATCATCCACGGTTAAGTCCCACATTGATCCTCCTGCTGCATTATTTAGCTGGTCCCACTCATGTGGCAACATTCCACAGAGAAATTTTATTTGAAGATCGGAGTTGGTAAATCCATGGTGCGGGCAGCTCGTCACAATGGAATCGAAGTACCATAAGTACTACTCATCCAATGTTTCGTCCCGGGATTGCGTTATTTTGTTGATCTTCTCACGGATTTCAAGTTTGAAGGGTGGTGGGGAAAACTCCGTATTGTTCCAAGGTTCCATTCCGTAGTAGTATGATTTGGTGAATTGCATGATAAAAGAAAAAAGAAAATAGAAAATAGAACAACTATTCCTATGCACAACTCCCCGGCAACGGCGCCAATTTTGATGGATGCACAGTCGTTATGTGCAAATGTCAAGAATAAATTTATAATAGTCCGCTACTCGCAACTATACTACTGGGTAGCAAGTGGTAAGTAGGGGTCGAACCCAAGGGAGTCAGTGTGGATTAATTGTTCTTTAATGAAGCTTATGCAGAATTTAATTACGATTGGGGTTGGGTTTGAGTGTGTTTTGAGAACTGAAAGTAAATTACAATAATTGATAATGGACTGTGAGGAAAGTATTCGGTTTTAGGGACCTTGTATCATATTTGTTTATCATTGACCGCTAATGACCATACCAAGCATTCAAAATCGAGGCTATTCCTAGCACAAGACTTGCAACGTTGTGTAGAACACTTGAAATGATCATGCTAAATGTTCAAAGATGAATCGAGGCTATTCCTAGCACAAGACTTGCAACATCATTTAAAACACTTGTTCTAAGCAAAACTAATTCTTCATTTCGAAGTATCTTAGCTGTAAGTGCATCCATTTGGTCCCTTTAGTCCAGTTTCCAAATGATTTTTAAGATAAGCCGAACTCCTCGATAAGTTTTGCTTGTTACAGCTTCCACTTACCGAGTATGTTCACGAATTCCCACAGAAGAGCTTTTTGCTTGTCAGGCACTCAACCTTGGAAACTCTGACTTGATATAAGGCACATAGAACAAGTATCGAACATAAAGGTATACTAAGAGTAAAGTCTAAAACATTTATAATACAAGCACACTCCTTCAACCGAACTACTAGTTTAGCTACTATTTATCGCGCTAAACATTATAACTAAGGAAATAAAATAGTTGAATAAATACTAAAAATAATACTTACAACCGTTGAAGCGCCAAGGGAGCTATCCTTTATTTCCAAAGCGAAGAACAATTTTATTGAAAATGAAGAGAGGAGGGTTAAGCCCTCTCTCTCTCTAAAGTGTGTACAAGTATGGGATGTGATGATTTACAAATGAGGAGAAGCTCTCATATTTATAGCCAAGTAGGAGGAGGATGGGTGGTGGAGATGGTGGCATGTGGAGGAGCATCCAAGGGTGGAGGAGAAGGGGAGGAGCATGTGGAGGAGGAGCCTCCACTTGTCACATTCTCATGGTGGCTCATTTAGCCGCCGGCGGCTTTGGGAGGAGGAGAGGAGGAGGCGCCAAGTGGAGGGAGGAGAGTGGAGGAGCCACCATGTAAGGGAGGAGCCGCCCCTTCTAGAAGAGGAGGAGGGGGTGAGTCATCCTTATCCTTATCCTCCAAAAGCCATCGGTTTGACTGGAATTTGATCGGAGCTTCTTGGATTTTGGAGAGTGTATTCTGAATGAAAATGTCATTCTAAGATGATCTCAAGAAGGAACCTAAGCCAAATTCTGCCCCGAACATGGTCGAAATGCCAAATCGGATGAAATTGCCATTGTTTGGTCTTTACCGAGCTCGGTGCTTTTTCCTTGCATTCTAGTCCATTTGCCGACGGTTCTAGAATATTTGAGTGATTCCAAGTCGGTTCCATGAAGGATGTTAAGGCTGATTTTGAGTGTAGCATGGTCGTGACCTGGAATGACTCGTTCTTCATTTTCCGCTTAAAAACTCCTCCTTAGCATGTATTCTCTCTAAGTGCCAAAATACCCTGTAGAAATAAATCGGGACTAACAAGTAGAAGTTAAATAGACAAACAGTCTAATTTGGTGGGTTTTACTGTGTTTTTGATCCGTATAATTATGGTCCATCTGTGTCCCATACTCAAACTCCCTCTTAAAACTTTCATTTTCTTCTATGCGAGGATGCTCTCTCGTAGCATCCATGTATATGTCAACAAAGTCTCTATACGTTCCAAATCCTTGCGGCCCAGTGTGATCTTTCTCTATTTGTTCCCCATTAAGAGATTGAAGCTCGCCCTCAAGCTCACTTACTTTTCGTGGAGGTGAAAGTGTCCGAAAAGTGTAGTCTTGTATACTTAAATCCTCCTCTTCTAACTCTCTGATAGCTTGGCCAGGCATTTCAAAAGAGTCATTTGATAATTCACCGTCACAAGATCCAAGAACTTCTTCGGAGACCTCTTCTTCCTCATCTAAGTTCCCATTTTCAATTTCTTATTGTGCCAATGTACTTTTGAACACTTGATTTCGGGCAGAGAGTTCATCTAAACATTGGTTCAAAACTTGGAAACTTTTTAGAATGTTCAGATTGTAATGGGCAACCTTGGCTTGGGTGGCCTCTTGATTAGCTAGGATGGTGTTTAGCATTTCCATGATACAAAATCCACCATTAGGTTGAGGAATTGGAGGATATTGGTGGTAGGAGTCTGCTTCGAATGAACATTTTGCTATTATCCCAATTTGGAGAGTATGAGTATGTTGTATTGTCGCTATCTCCCCAATAATAGTTATATTGCTCCTCTTCTTGGTCATCCCAATTTGGAGTGTAATACTTTGTTGGGTAGCCATGTTCTTTTCAATAAGAATTTAGTAGCTCCTCCTCTTGGTTTTATCCTTCAATGTACTCGACCTGTTAGTAAGAGATATGAGTGAGAGATATGAGTGAACAAAATACAAAAACAAAAAGAAAATATTTACAAGACTAGTCGAGATATCCACACAACCTAGGCTAATGACAAGTTAATGCGTTGCTCCCCGGCAACGGCGCATTTTTGACGTGTAGTATTTTGAGCGTCAAAAACAATTTATAATGCCGGTAAGAACCGAATCGTCCAAGGGAGCAAGTTTAAACTTGTGCACTATGTAAGGTTTAGTTTCTATTTATCCTAGTCTAAAACGATTTTTTGTTTGGTTTTATAATCTCAGATAACAAGAAAGTAAGAAAAGGGTTTGACGAATTTCGAGAAGTATTTTGTGGAACTACTTCACTTACCCAACATTAGAATCGAGTTTATAGTGCTTTAAAAAGGTTTTAACTATCATGCGAGGATTTTCTTATAGTGATTGGAAAATAGCCGCACACTCCAAGTATGAACCTCACCCTTTCGGAGCTATTGGTTTATATTGGAAATGTACCTTAAACTACGAACCTCACCCTTTCGGCGCTATTGGTTCGAATCAAGAAACTCGTTGATGTTTACCAACTCTCGTCGCGTAAACATGGGGGAGTCCTTGTCATAAAACTAGCCTTTCCCGTTACAAACTTGGGCTACTCTCGTAGTCACCGAGTTCGTAACGTGTATTTTACTTAATATTAGGACATTTAACCTCACCCTTTCGGCGCTATTGGCTTAACGTCTCAAAGCAATACACTTAGGCATTTTCTCAAACACCTAATATGCCTCGCTGGGTTTAGGCGCTAAGTAAAACACAAATCATGTAAAACAATCCAAAACATGCAACGATTAATATATTAAACGATTCATAGTCAAATAAGATTAGTAGGACCCCAAAATATGGGTCACTACTCACTATCCATCGTCATGGAAATACAAATCATGTTTTGTTCAAAACGAAAACTATAAAGAGAAAAAGGAATGACTACACCCTTCGAGTTGATGTCGATAATCTCTTCAACCTCTATCCTCGATTCGATCAAAATCCTTGCGTTTTTGTGTCCCCTTCTCTCTTTTTCGTCGTCTCCAAGTCTCCAGGCGTGAATGGAATGTGGAGAATGTCCAGTCTTGGGGCTGGCGGCTGCCTCCTTCTTTTTGTTTAATTTCCCTTTTTTTTTTCTTTTTTCCAAAACCCAAGCAAAAATTAGGCTTTTGGCCCATTCAGTCTTGCTGTGTCGCTTATTCAGAATTTTACTGACACAGCGCTGTTTTGACATGCTCTTTGGAATCTGCCATATCACTTGTATCAACTATTTTGGTGACGCAAGCGCAGATTGAGATGGCCTATTGAGCTCAAAGTTTGACATCCTTAACTGCTGAATCTGCTCTAGGTGCCAACTACAAAGTTGTAGGCCTTGTTCTCAGATTTCCAACAAGCCAAATTTAAATGAATTTGGACACCGTATGAGCTCTGAGCATGCGCGACAAGTAGGGATGTCAATCCTCCTATTTTGCACCGTTTTGGCCCAAATTCCCACAAAACTCTTTATTTCGCCATGGATTCGTTTTTCACCTAAAAAGCATCAAAACAAAAAGTGAGAGCTGCCAACATAGTTGGTGGCGGAGTGGGTGGGAGTGAGATCGTCTTGGGCAAAGTCCCGGGCTCGAATCCCTCTAAACACTTTGGTGATTAAAACCTCACACTCCGTGGAGCCTGTCGGCTTGTAATGGGCCGGTCTCACCTGGTTTCGACCTGCTTGCAGGCTGTGGGCCTTAACCATCAGGGGGTAACCCCTTTTAAAGAAAAAGTGAGAGCTCACAAATAAGGTGAATGATCAAAAATCGACTAAATATGGAGCATAAATATAGTACAAATTTATGCTCATCATATATTGCTTGGCGAGTTAAAAGGGGATTGTCTGAGGTGTCAATGACCTATTGACACTAAAAAAATGCATATATTTAGGAATAGGTCATGCGGTATAGGAGGCAATGATGAATTTCAGATTATTAGCATCTGGTCATTTTGTTTGGATTTAATAGACATTCGTTGTATCGTCGATCATGCGAAACTTAATTTATATTTCCAAATTGAGCAAATTCAGTTATTATTGCTCATTTGGTGATAGTAAATTTATTTTATCTTTTAAACTCCAATTTTTGGGACCGATATGCATTATGTATATAATAATCTGCCCATGTTGGAATTTGTTCCATCATGAAATACATCCCTACATGAGACATCACACTTGAATCATTGAATGTGTTCAAATAATTTAAGGCTAAAGTTGAGAGACGACTCAACTAAAGAGTAAAGGGTGTTGTATCTCATTGTGGTGGTGAAATCACAATAGATGTGACCAATCAGGTGAACAACGTTCTGTGACTATTTGATAGACACCTAGAAGGGTGTAAAAATTAAACTCTTCAGGACTTGGGTAAGGACTATAATTAGTTATTCCAACTTACCAGAAGGACACTAGGTGAAGCACTAAAGACAACAGCGTATATCCTTAATAAGGTACCAACTAAGTTGGGCGATCCCATTATTAAGTTTTTTTTTGGACGAGAATTGTAACATTTTTGAGGTTATTGAGTTTGGGGGGGGGGAATTCATGTTAGAAATATTGTTCTACCGAGACGGATAATCACTATTTCTGAAGTACACAATCAACAACCTTTTAAAAATGTATATATAAGGAAGTCCATTATGGGTTTATGGAAGATTTTTGTCGGTGGTACTCTAAGTTACATCAAGTGATAGTCTTGTATGATATTGAAATAATCTTGATGGATGAATGTGTGTATCACAAGTTCAGTGGGAGTAAGGTTAAGTTCTCACACCCCCGATCGCTAAAGGAGACAATTCAGTCTCAGTTAATGCCTTGAAAATACTCTGGAAATTCAGATTGTAGAAAAATCCCTTACGCTTCAACTATATAGAGATTTTTATATATTAAGGTATGTACGAATTTAGTTGTTGCGTACATTGTTGGTATGTTTGGCAGACATATAAGCAACCCATGGGTGGATTATTGTGTAGCAGTTAAGAAAATTGTTGGGTTCTTAAAGAAAACATGAGACTATATGCTCACATACACGAAATCGGATCGGTAGGAGATCATTATGTATTCCGATTGCGATTTCAGAGGATGCCTATTTTGGTGAGAGATCCACGTCATGTTGTGAGGCATCTAATTAGGGAATATGACTACAAAATTTTGTCACAGGACTGCACCTTATAGAAGGTATTGAAAGACCATTAAGGATATTGTGAGCATAAGGAGATAGTTTATTCCAATAAAGTACAGAGTGATCATATTTCCATAGAGCATTTTGAGACAAAACTCCATGATTAGCACCCAAGGTCTTTCACTAGCATACTGCTTATATGGGTGTTATCAAATTTGAGAATATCCGGATTTAGTGAGAGTTTGTATTGTGATTATGTTTTGCTCTATGTTTTATATGGATCCTATACATTTGAGTTCTGCAGAAATAAAGTGTACATTGCACTCTGTTATATTTTGGTTTAAAGATTATTCTCCGTAAAGTAAAGGTGACCAGTTGGAAATAGACATGTGTAGATCACATTTCATGTAATTTCCATGCTACACATCCATGATTGATCTGTGTCATTGGATTGTACTGATATACGTGACAAGTTTAGTCCTGTAACGATTAATGCTACGAGTGCTGACTTGATCATATGTTAGTATAATTAATGGACGAGATTGTTTTGGGATATACTCTATATGATATTACATTTGATATCACTAAGGTAACACTTCTAGTTGGATTTACATTTATGATCCAGTGGGAGATTGTTAGATTATTTTATAATCTAATGTTTGGATTATACTGTAAATAGTTTAAGACGTGTATACTATCATAGTTTATAAGTCAATATTAAAGTGATATATTATATAGTTGGCTTTAGAGTATATAATTTAAGGTGATCATGGAACATTAAATATATGTGTAAATACTAGTTCGTAAATACATTTCTTGAGGGGAATGATTCGTAATTATGAAAACTTGTAGCTGTTTTGTACACTGCTATAAATAGGTAGTGGTCCCCAGTTTCACGTATCGATCGAAGTTTTATTTCTCTCAAATATCACTAGGAAAAGGTCGTACGAAGAAACTTGAAGATCCACTACGGGCGACGGCCATAAGAATTCAGAGTCATCAACGAAGGTTTGATCTTGTTCTGTATTTTGTATATGCTCGATTAACATGAATTGGGTATTACCATCCTGGAACATGAAATTATTCTAACAATATATCTATAGGATTTAGGTAACATTATCTTCACCCAACTAAATTTTAGGAAAGATTTTCTTATCAATTTAGTTTGGACGTGTGATGAAAGAGTATATATATATATGTGAGTTTCTTGTATTCTCATAGACACAAAATAATAAGGAAAAACCCTAGTAGAGATCTGAGCAGTTCTTGAGCAATTCCACCTTCCGAGTTCGGGTGCATGGATTTGGAGGAGGATTGTGTTAACCTTGGAGGGCGTTCATCACTTGAGAGCCTGTACCGGTAGTGGCGAAATTCGCTTGTAAGACAGTGACCTTCATACCACGGCACAATCGTAGTAATTCAGAGATCGTTAATTAAGCAAAGTTATTCAAGTTCTCTTACTTAATTGAGTTCAATAGCTTTATTTCCTACAATTTAGAAACGAATTTATACTATTGAAATTAATATCGGATTATTGATAGTTGATTTCACTAATCAATTGCGTTTTTATACGCGCATGTATCGGTATTATTTACCATGATGAATTTGTTCACAACGCCATCTTACTTATCGACCAAATATACAACGCCTTATACTTGCAAGAGAGGAATTGGGTGTCGCTGATGCAACTCTTGGGGACATGATGATGGAGGGTTTGGCATCCGCTCGACTCTTCAGGGGCTGCTCCGCTCGACAACACCACACTTCTCTATTGAGGTTTCACTTCAACTCAGTGACAATATATGAGATGATGGATGAGGCGCCAAGAGATTTGGTAGCTTGAGGACAACTTCTGGAGTTGCCGGATCGAGTCTGGGAGCGCTTGAAGGCCGTGCAAGCTGCGCAACTTAATGTATCATCAAGCTCAGTGACCTTGCTTTTTTCCTTGCTTGAAACATTGAAAAAGGCTGAAAGTGAAATCTCAAGTTCTCTCCCTCTCTGACAAATCCTAATTGTTTAGTACAAGATGAATTAGGTAAACTTGGACAGCAGATAATTCATAGTTCATAAAGCACTCAGCCAGCAAAGTTCATGTGACTTGGAGGCGTTGAGAACCTTGCCTGAGTTTGTGGAGTTTCATATATATTTATTATGGAGTTTCCTACTATATGTTATTGACGGCAACTTCCTGGATCGATGTATACAGTAGAGAAGGAAACACTAAGGTGTTCCTCACTTGATTCATACAGTGAATCATATCAGTTACGTTTTTGGCTCGAAGACTTGGTTTGATACGGTTTCGGTAACGACCCGACCGGAGAATTCGATCCGAACCGTTATAAGCCTAGTTTGTCCTAGTTTTCATGCCACCGCCCTCCCCTAGGTAACCACAATCTAGAGTCTATTACAAAAACCATGGTAGATTGGTGACATGAGAGCTAATAGGCTAGCTTATCAAGCTTGCACATACAAAACTCCCAAGCGATGTGGGACAGAATTCGGGAGGTTACAGTTTCGATATCCTATGGTTCAATTATATATTACATTGACAGCTTATCAGGAGATGAAGGTTTCACTCAAACAATGGTTTTAATGGGAGCCCACATATTCCACATCGATAACACATGCATGTGCTGATTGCTATGCATATGATATCAAAAAGGATCTTTTTTATTTCTTTTACGGGGGATTTGGTTCCGTAAAACACTACGACAGTTTGCATCTTAGACGACAGAGTTTGTGTCAATCATTTAAGTTTCAGTCACATAAGTGACTTTAAATGACAGAGAATAGACGGTCAGTCGTCTAAGGCCACTTATGTGACTAGTACTTATATGACTGACCAAAGTTAGTCACTCAAGTTTATTTTAGTGACAGGGACTTATGTAGCTGACATAACTTAGTGATGTAAGCGTACTTATGTGACTACATCTTATATGACTGTATCAAGTTAGTGACTTAAGTGTTCTTATATGACTGGTCCTATTTGCGTCATATAGGTGAGTCACAAAAGTAAATAGTAGAAATGCCACGTCGGATCTGACATTTGAAAATGTTGACTTTTTTATGGTTCACCTACTTTTATTTAATTTCCGAGCGTTAGGTCTACTTAAGCGACTGAGATACTCAAAGTTAGTTGACAAGCGTATTTTTAACCCTTTATAGTTGTCAATTTATATATTTTAGGGGTCAAGTTGCAGTCAAATAAAATTTATAAACCTTGATAAGCCAGGGGTCGATCCAAGGAACAACGAGTGTGAGTACTAGCTAACGAGTGACCTATTTAGCTATTCCGAATGATTAAAGGTTTTGGTGTGGTGAAACAAATCGCAGAAATTAAATGCAGTAAATAAAAAGGCTGTGGCTTGATCAGAGAAAAAAATTCCAGGATCAAACTTCACCCGTGCCAACCCCACTAATCATGCAATCAAATCACGTAAATTCATCATGCTATTGAATATGGAAATAAACCGAAATAACACTAGACAAGCCGCCCATCCACGGATCATTGTCTAGATTAATCTCAATCGTTCAACGCCACCCATCCACGGATTATCAACGATCTCGATTATTAAACTTAAGGTTTTTTTAGACGAAAGTCAACTTTCCTATAAATTCATGTACTACCATTGTAGGTACCATGACCTAATATCAATTTCATGCAATCCGGTTAATACCTAGGACACATTCATCTTTTGGTAATTAACCTAAATATGTTCTAGCATGCAAACATCCCATTCAATGTAAAACTTGCAAGAACGGTAAAATTAAGCACAATGAAATTGAATATTTGAATCGCATTAATGACAAACGTTTACTTGATCACATGAAGAGTTGGGTACATAGCACGGGATCCGTAGGATCCCAGAATAAAGAAGACTACTCACAATTCATTGTAAGTAAACCACAAATAGTGTAGATATGAAATTAAGGACGAGATAACCGTAGCGATGATGAAGCTCATTGAATCCTCAATCCCTTGCGATGTTCTCCGTCTCTCTCCTAAGTTAGGGTTTTTCTTCTCTCAAAAAGCACAAGAATCTCACAATTCATCCACACTGATTTCGATCTGCTCGCCCTCTTTTTATTCCCAAAATTAGCCCAAAAATCATTTTTAGAAACTGTCTTCGACGGGGCCGTGACACCCGTGACGTTATGTTTTGTCACGGCTGTCACAGTCATGAACAATGGCAGAGACTTCTGGTGGATTTTGCATGGTCTTAGTCTCTGAATTTGATCTTGGAGTAAACTACAAAGTTGTAGCCCTTTCCAACAAGCTTTGAATCAATCAATTTGGACACCATATGCGATCTAAGCGTGCAACATAAGTCGGAAAGGTCAATCTCCCTTTTACCCAAATCTCTTCTAAATGCTTTGTTTTGCTTCAGATCAATCCAAAAGTCTTAAGTATATGATATTTGACCTGAAACACTAGAAAAGAGATCAAATGACAATAAAATGTCGGGAAAACAAACATAATCCATCATCGAATGAAGTAAATAATTGGTCAAGAATTCGACCGATCAAAACACTCCACACTTAGGATTTGTTCATCTTGAACAAACATTAAGTTCAAGTCAATAAACTGCAGAATAGTTACCCACTCAAGTATCATGTGATTAATCCTAGCTAAAATGTGAAACATAAAGATAACTTACTGTCGTATAGGACACGAATGCATTTAGCGTATGCATCAAGCTTTTAAACCCCTAGGCTTCCCTAGTAGGACGAGTATTGTCTCGTGAAGGTTTTCAGAATTAATGGGACTACCTACAAATACCCTGTACAACTAACTAACGTGTATGCATGAAATGATGCTCAACAAGTAATAAAGTCATGGCATACCTCGGATTCATCATGTTACCTCGACTTCAAGTCAAACATCTTCATCAAAGTTGTCAGACAATCATTGATTAAACGAGTTATGCATTCAAAAGGTCACTACACACGGCTAGCAAGTGACTAATCACATGTTCTAAATAGTTCTATAGCAACATAATAAGAACATGAATAGTTACACAAAACATGCTCGCCGTCCACCTATGCTATATAGGGATAGTCCACGAGCTCTCGACGCAAAGCTCATTCTTAAGTGCCAATGACTAGGCAATGACCCGTAAGAGAAGAGGAGCCTGGCTTAAGAATTTTTTGAAAAATAGTATGGAAATCACATCAAATTTCAGTGCAAGCACGAGGATCGCCCCTTAGTTTCTAATACATGAATTCTCAAGACAAGTCATGATTGTACGCAATGAAAAGGTGGAAATACACTACATCAAGCAAAAGGGGGCATAATGCTTTTTTTCATACACAAGGGGTGACTTTTCTCTCTTTGCCCTTGGTAGTATTTTTCTATTTTTTTCTGCAAAAACAACTATGCTTAGGGTCAATTTTTCACATTCTTTCGAAAATTCAGAACTTTGTTCTTGATTGGGGGCCTATTTTTTGCCCCTCCTTTGACTATTTTTTTCTAACTCCATACTTAAAACTTGACATAGTGTGTGAATAAAGGCGGGCGCATGTAAATCACAACAAGTGTAGAGAAACACATACTAGTACTAAGGTCACCTAGAAAACGAGATGCAATTTAAATTTTTGATATTTTGTACCGGTGCCTACTAAAATCAAGTCTCAAACATGCTTTAAGAAATACGTAAAACACGTGATAGGAAAGGGCTAGCAATGATACTGACACGTGAGAATACACACACGAATAAAACTATTTCAAGTCCTAGACTTCGAATCCAAAAGAATGACAGTCAATCAAGGATTATCATCGAAAACGAGGATTTCAATCACGATACATAGACGGTAGAGCATATGCAAGAGTGAATGTGTGACATGCGATGTATGTGACTATGCGCTACCCTCTCCACACTTAAAAATGAGCTTAGTCCCTAAGCGAAGAAATAGAAGATAAGAAAAGGCGCATTGGAACTTCCCTCGTGTGTGAAAACTCGATATCCATGGAGATTAAGCGATGCCCGGGGAGTGAAATGCGACTCGTGAGCTGGTAGATAAATAGATAAAAACATAGAGCTACACGAGTTATAGTTTGGGGTTTCAATAAAATTCTACAGATCACTAAAGAAATTCTGCGTCTCGATAACAACTACCCTAGTTGTTATAAAGATGTGAAAAAGGTTTTAAAGAATATTGGGTTGGGTTATGAGACCATACACGCTTGCGAGCATGGTTGTATACTGTACTACAACGAGCACAAAGATCGTATTACTTGCCCCGTGTGCGGTGAGGGAAGGTATAGAGAAAATGAAAGGAAAAGCAAGGTTCCAAAAAAGACAAAGTACTTCCCGTAGACTCCAAGATTGCAGTGTCTCTATATGTCACCGGATATTACAGGCCAAATGAGGTGGCACACTTTAAGAAATGTTGATGATCCGGAATACATTCGACATCCGGCTGATTGTGAATCATGGCAATTATTTGACAAGGAATATCCAGAGTTCTCAAGTGAGATAAGGAATAATGTCTGACTTGGCTTAGCAACTGACGGTAGATGTGTGGGTCAGATCGTGCCTCACTACCTTATTCTAATTTTGGTGCCACATTTGAACGCTCCTCTATATATATATGGAGTTGCTCAAATACGATTCTGATAGCGATCGATGCGCTATGAGCTAGGTGTAGATTTGATAGCAGTTGGACTAATCATATAAAGAAGGGAGCTGGAACAGATGGTGCATATTTAGAAGGTGAATCTTTTATTCAAAATATTTCAGCAATATTTTCAAGCCGTTATGAGGAGAGAGATGATTGGACCTAAGTCAGTTTTGGGAAGTTCAGAAGCATGTTTGTTTTTGAAAATCAAATCCCCCATCTGCTGCCATCCTCGCATAGTCCTCCGAAACCCTAGAGCAATAATCTCTGTGAAATCTCTCAAGCTTAAGCATATAGGCAACTATGGTGAACACAAGGAAAACAACCAAGACTGCAGTCAAGACAACACCGAAACCAAAGAAGGCAGTCAAGGCAGCATCCAAAGCGCTGACAGTAAAACCCCAAATCTCTAAGTCGAAGAAACTGAAGATGCTGAAGGAGAAAAAGGCGACACCTTTAGATGACAGAACTCCAACAAAGATTGCTGTCAAAGAGGCAGATGGAGGACCAGTTCCAGCAAACCCTAAGGTCGGTGTGGAGAAAAAGACAGGAAAAGAACCTGCTGCAAAGCATAAGGTGGTGCCCTCGCAGACATCAGAGGGGACTCCTAAACCAAACAATGCTAATTTGACATCAATAAGACAAGACCTACCACCGACTGAGCCACAAACTGAGGTAATCTCTAGCCCTAAAGCTTTGATTTCTATTCCCTTGCCTGTGAAAGATGTGAACGTTAACAACAAAAAGGGTGAAAAGGGAGAGAAAGTAGTGGTTGATGGGGATGGAAAAGCCAGAAGGGCTGAGGCAATCAAGAATAGTTCTGATGACTTAAAAGAAGTTAGACCTAGCAAAGCTGAGTTTAAGGCGACATCTAGAACAAACGTGTTGAAGGAGAAGCTACACGCAACATGATATGTTATACCACAAAGGGGGCTCCGCAGGAAAGTTGTTATTCAAAGGAACGATTCTCCAAGGAAGTATCTAGCAAGGATTGTGGCTGTGAGAGGACGTATGATTGTAGGGTCAGACTCAGAAGCTAAGAAATTTATTGAGTCTTCCAGCAAGAGAAAGGTAGTCATTGATGAAGAGACCGAAGATGGATCAGAAAAAGGGGCTGAGGGATCAGATGATAAGCAACCAGCGAAGCAAGACAATGTTGAGTCTGATGAGTCAGATCCTTCTGCAAAAGATGATGATCTCGACAAGATATATAAGGAAAATGATGAGGTGGTCCAAGATTTACAAAAGGAAGGACCAACTGTGCAATTAGAACAGATGCCGAAACTGGGTCAAGAAGCGAAGAAAGTAGTTACTAAAGAGAAAGCGTCTGTTAACAAAATACAACTGTAGCAAAAGCACGTGAGCATGTTAGTGCTAACCCGAAGGTTCATTAAGGAGTTGAACCGATGCTACCCCAAGACGTTGAGTTTGCTGAGGCGACTCAGGCACAAGCTATCCCAGATGATGCACCAGCTAAGGTACAAAATGATGAGCAAGTGAGGATTGAGTCAGAGGCTCGAGCCAAGAACCGAGAAACCCAACCGGGCCGTCCGAGAACACGCGGACCATTACCCAGGCCGCGTCCGCGAAAGCCAGCCCATCGCCCAGGCCACGCCCAAGGAGCCCATGCCCGACAGAGAGAACATGGGGCACTTCATGTTTCCAGCGGCGTTCCGGCAAAACAACTTCGGGCACTCGACTTCAAATCACATTCCCACTCCAGAACGCCAGCTTGGAGGACCGGAACGGCACTTCGGTTTTCTGGCCAGCGCCTAGTCCAATTCGGGCCATAACCGGCCATTCTAGGGCACGACCAAGCTCCGGCTGCGTTCCGGCAAAACTAGCTCGAGCATTGGGCTTAAAATCACTTCAACATGCTAGAACCGTCGCTCAAAGGTCAAGAACGCAATGCCAAGAACTCATGCCCGGTCAAGGCCAAACTAGGGCAATTCTGGCCGTTTTGAGATTTTGACCATGCTCCGGGCAGAATCTGGCTTAACTTCCTTCTTGAGACCGGTTTATAATCACATTGTCGTTCAGAAACCGTGGTCCACGAGCCAAAGGCCTCCGACCAAAATTCTGGTCAACTCCGGCCAAGCTCCGATCAAGCTTCAGCCAGGTACAACCAGACCCAACCAAGTTTTGGCCAAGAGGAACCAACCACAAACCGAATTCCCAATATTCCGGTTGGTTTCTACTATTCATTTCGGTTAGCTTTTGGACTTCGGCTGGCTTTGGATTCAAGTCGGTTGGCTTATGGTTGATGCAAAACAAGTTAGTTGGGTTTGGATGATGCCAATGCAAGTGGCCAAGTCGTGGCACATGGGAAGGCAAGTGCAAACACAAGTGGGGAGGCTCTTATCCTCTTCCACTCCATGTGGGGTGGCTTTTGGAAGAACCAATCAAAGTGACTTGCTTTTGGGATATTTCCAACTCCAAACTTAGCCCCCAAGTCTTCCTTTGCCTATAAATAGAAGCCCTTAGTCTTAGAAACATATATGTAGATAGTTCCACAATTAGGGAGAAGAGAGCTTATCTCTCTTCTCCACACTTCAATGAAAACACACTTCACTTTTGTTGTTCTTGCTCTCCTTTACTTTACTTTGTTCTTGATTTGGAGCTCCTCTCCCCTTTACTTTCTTGTTCTTGTCTCCGATTTGCTCTCTTTACCTTTACTTGTTCTTGCTCACGATTACTTTTACTTTCTTGTCCAAAGCCACGGCTACTTGTATTCCTTGACATGAATACAAGTAGCTAATGCTTTCTTTACTTTCATCTCTTGTTACCACAACCACGGCTACTTGTATTCCTTGACATGAATACAAGTAGTTAAAGCTAAGTTCTTGTTACAAAAGCTAACGGTTCTCTTTACTTTCTATTGTTCTCCTATTACCTTTAATTTCCCTTGTTTTGGTTTTCTTTGTTTTCCTTGTTCTAAGTTACGGTTACTTGTATTCTTTCACATGAGTACAAGTAGCTAAAGCTTATATTCAGTCAAGGGTGTTCATACTCATGTATGCATCTCGAGACTTGTGTACTTAAATGCTTTTTGTGTTCAACTAGTTCTTGTGCCAATATTCGGTTGAACAACAAGGCTAAGTGGATGCATCGAAAGGGCAAAGCTTGGCCGGGTAGTTCAATCCAGATTAGACAATGAAACCCAGTGGATGCATCGAAAGGGCAAAGCTTGGTAGAGTAGTCTAATCCTTATTTAAAACCACTTGGTTGATCGGAAATGTGAGATCAAGTGGCTGCACATAGACTAATACATCTTGAAAAGGAGTATTAGTCTAGACAGAACTAGAAGTCTATGTCTTGTTTTTGGAGTGGATTGTGGTGTAAGCGCTTGAAAAGGCCTTACTTTAGGGTTTAAGTCTTGAAAAGAAATAAATCCACACTTATGAACACAAAATAGATCATTTGAAGTCAATGATGGATGTGTCACTAGTTGAGACCCTAGACTGAACATCTTTCTTATGTGAATATCTTTCTTGCACTTACTTATCAGCACTTTACTTTTCAGCATTAATTTCAGCACTTACATTCAGTTCTTTACTTTCAGCACTTTACATTCAGTACTTTACATTTCAGCACTTTACTTTCAGTATTTACTTTACGCACTTACTTTCTCGCACTAACTTTCAGCACTTTACTTTTCTGTCATTTACTTTCTGTCTAAAAACAACCCAAAAAACCCAATTGTATTTACTTTCATTTTCTTTCTTTTCAAAGAACAACTATTCCACACTGACTCTCTTGGGTTCGACCCCTACTTACTGCTTGCTAATCCAATAGTGAGCCACGAGTAGTGGAACTATAAATGTAAATTTTGCAGTGCCTCAACGACGGCTCTGTCAGGGTGCCAGTGGTCTAAAGATGGCTCCTGCTAAGAAGGAAAAGATGCTGAAGGAGTAGGAGATCATCGTCATGGTGGACAAGGAGCAAAGGAAACGCATCAACAACCTGGTTCGTGCGCTACGCTACCCCAGCGATGATGAGGACGAAGCCTCTGATGTAGAAGCTGGTGACTCAGAGGAGGTCTCATCCACTTGAAGGTCGTTGCTTTGAAGAACTCTGAACTCTGATATTTTTTGTTTCTATTCTAGTACTTGTTCTGGTACACTTTCTTTCTGTTTGAACAATGATTGGACCCCTTGCCAATTTGTGGCAAAAAGGGGGAGTATTTTTTAGGTGACTATTTTGTTCCCTTAAGGGTCTCTTAAGTCTAGATAGATATTCTAGAAGATTTGGTTTTGCCAAAAATGCCAAGGGGGAGATTGATGTTCCTATGAATGGCATGATTTTGGCAAAACACGTTTAGAGTGTTTAAGCAGGAGTTCAAGAGGAGTTCAACCAAATCTTGGAATAGAAGTACAGCGTGGAACAGACGCAAGGATGTTTCCTAAATCGGAAGTTTCTAAAGATCAAGAATCTGTTTGGTTGAAGTCGGCCAGCGAAGAAAACAAAGATCAGATATTTGATTCAATATCTTCGCATCCGTTAGATGGCGGTTTAGAAGGTTTGGCTGACTTGGAAAGGAAGACATCATGGCAGATTGGAGGAAATATATCTAGCAAATATTTAGGAAGGTTTCCTAAATATTTGTTAGATTTCCTAGTGCTGATTTGGATCCGCCAATGCATATAAATAGAAGGCTAGGGCATCGACATCAGCATCGCTTTTCAGAGAGAAACACACTTGAGTGCATTCGTAAGATCAGAGGAGAAGAGCGACGGCCGGCTGAGTTTTTCCCCACTGGAAAATCACTGGTGCTGTAACAGTCTATTCAGTGTGCTGATCAGACTGTTCGTGTTTAACTGACCGCTGCACACACAGAATACCATTGCTGGGTTTTGAGAGAAAGCAACCGAGCTTCGAGAGAAGATCGAGCACGGTCGGAAGGGAGGTTCGGACGAAGGGGATCGAGGGGGAGCCGAGATCATAAATCTGAGTGAAGTATTGATAGAGGCTAGGCCTCTTCATTTGGGAAATTGTAAGAGTAAGTCCACGTGTAGCTCTATACTAGTCAATAAAGATTTATATCCCTTTAGGGCGTGGGAAGCCCCCCAGAGTAGGCTTTTACCGAACTGGGAAGTACATCGTGTGTCCTCTTCATATACTGTCCCAGTTACTGTCTGAAAGGTGTTCAAGGTTCATCTGAACACTACCTCGAAGAGTTGCTTGAACAGATAACAGTATTTCAAACTGTCTTACAGACTCATTGTGACACGAATGTGTCTCTTCTGGCCATTATACACGACATTCTTTGCAACGGCTATGGCGCCTAGTGAATCACAAAGTATAGGTAAGAAGCAGTCAACTACCCCCACAATGGAACATCTGCAGATACATTTATCAACCGATCGGCCTCCAGAGTAGCAAGATCTCATCACTGTCTGTCACCCAGTTTGCATCGCAATACCTTTCGAGAACCAATGGGAAACCATTAACATTCAACCTCATTCCATCGTGCCTTTAAGATATCTCAAGCGATGCTTGATAGCAATCCAGTGCTCTTCACTTGGATCATGGTTATAATGACTAAGTCTACTCACATTGCTCGATGTCTGCGCATACTTCATCCTCCATGTCAGGAACTCCAAACATAGGGGGTCGTTCCATGTAGATTTGATCAAAATCTTATGACAGTTGCAATTTTCGTATAGTCAACAGAATTCATAATTTGACAGGTAAGACCAGTGTCGAACCCAAGGGAGTAATTGGATTATACGCTAGGAGAATCAAGTTTTCAACTCGGCTATTCCTTCAATATTCAACGTTGAGGTGATTATCAATCAAGAAACAAGTAATGAAATGATTTCAAGGGGGTTCAATTCAATTAAAGAGAGTTTCGAGGGGTTACTCCCCTCCTTGGCAATTTCCCAACGATCATGTATACAAGAGTTAAATTATCTTTAGGGGTTGATTGGTTCAAACCTAGCTTAGGCTAAGGTAGACTAACTTTCGTGTAGGTCTAATCCTAGTCAAGCCATCCTAATTAGAACCTCACTTTATCAAGATATTGATTGACTCTATAGCACTATTATCCTTGGAACATCTCCCAAGGTAATAAATGATATAGGCACAAAGCTTTAGTTAACCTCACACCATGCATTTACTCTCATAAACACTTGATGAGTTCATTTCCACCATATCCAAATCATCACTAAGCTTTTTCAATACTTAGATCATAATTCTAAGGTCAACATGTTACTTAGGCATTTTATCAAACACATAGCAACATATCATGAGTAGAGCATTTAGTGAATATGAAATCAACTCCATAGATTGCAAATTGAATGTGTATACATGATCATTGAGTACCAAGGAGGGTTGTAAAACCTTCAAAACACAAGGAGACTACTCACGCATAATGTAAGACAACATGATGTGAGTAGGGTTTAAGCACAACTACAAAGAGAATAGAAGAAGGATAGAAGTAGGATGATTAATCCTAATGTCTCCCTTTGATCTTCACTCCTCCTTGGTTGGATGATGATGGATGACCTTGATTTGATCTCTTTCTTTTGTATTTTTCCCCCAAAATGCCAAGTGCCTAGGTCAAAATTGCCGCTTTCTATTTATAGCCTCGGGTAGAATCTGACATTGTACCAGTCCCAGTCGGTCGACTGGGGTATGCCTGCGGCCCAGTCGGTCGACTGGTGGTGATGAAGCAGTCTCTTATAGCGATCTCCCAGTCGACCGACTAGCGGTTCAAGTCGACCGACTCTACAAATGTAGATTGTGTGCCTTCTGAGGTGATCGCCTAGTCGACCGACTGGCGACCTTAGTCGAGTGACTCTAGAAATGGGCAAGTCTGGGCATCTGAAGCTCTTGGTGAGTCGGTCGACTGGAGGCTTCAGTCAACCAACTCTGGAAATGAAGATTGTGAGCCTTCTGAGGTGATCGTGTAGTCAACCGACTGGCACAGGGGAGATGCTCAGTCGACCGACTTGGAGACTCCTTTTTTCCCATATTTTGCTCTTAGTATTCGATTTTTCTCTGAGTTTTCGTATTTTGCCTTTGACACTGAGATATCTTGTTTTGTACCAGAAACGTACGAAAAGGGATCAAATGACATCAAATTATCACCGGAAACGAACTAAAGCTATAGTGAAAATGGGTACTAATAAGTCAAAAACTCGACTTATCGACACTTAAGCTTTGTTCGTCCCAAACAAAGTATGCAAATATGTCAAGGTCATGCAAATGGCAAAATGCTAGTGGTGCTATGTTTTTCGTCTATTTGCCTCACTAGCTTTTACAAGGTCTCGATCGTTATTGCTAAACATGTTATTGAAAAGTAAATGCAAGTATATACAACCTAACTAGCTCCTTTTCATAGGTGTTACGAATGCATTTAGCGTATGCATTAAGCCTTTAAACCCCTAGGCTACCCTAGTGGATGAGTTATAGTCTCGTGAGAGTTTTCAAAAAAGGGCATACTCACAAATCCCAAGTGCACCTATCCCATGAGAATGAATTCAAAACCCCAACTTTTGCCCTTAATCACCACCCCAGTCGACCGACTAGGATTTTTCTTGAGTCCAGTCAACCAACTGGGAAGTTGCTCAGCTCACTCTCAGTTTCAAGTCCCTGTTCAATCATGCCTCGTGACGGTTCTTCGTCCAAATCCAAGGGCAAGGAGGTTGCTCATACACCCTCGAGAGATGCTCGCATCATTGAGCAACACGAAAGCGATGAGGATGACATGCCTCTCCTCACTCGCAAAAGGAGGCCATTTAGGGCTTCATTGAGAGACTTTAGCAAGGAAGTGGAAGTGGACACTCCTCGGCAATGGCGCCATTTTGAAGGTTGCAATTTTTTTATAGTCAAAAGAATTTATAATTTGACCGGTAAGACCGGTGTCGAACCCAAGGGAGCAATTGGATTATACACTAGGAGAATCAAGTTTTCAACTCGGCTATTCCTTCAATATTCAATGTTGAGGTGATTATCAATCAAGAAACAAATAATGAAATGATTTCAAGGGGGTTCAATTCAATTAGAGAGTTTCGAGGGGTTACTCCCCTCCTTGGCAATTTCCCAACGATCATGTATACAAGTGTTAAATTATCTTTAGGGTTTGATTGGTTCAAACCTAGCTTAGGCTAAGGTTGACTAACTTTCATGTAGGTCTAATCCTAATCAAGCCATCCTAATTAGAACCTCACTTTATCAAGATATTGATTCACTCTATAGCACTATTATCCTTGGAACATCTCCCAAGGTAATAAATGCTATAGGCACAAAGCTTTAGTTAACCTCACACCATGCATTTACTCTCATAAAAACTTGATGAGTTTATTTCCACCATATCCAAATCATCACTAAGCTTTTTCAATACTTAGATCATAATTCTAAGATCAACATGTTACTTAGGCATTTTATCAAACACTTAGCAACATATCATGAGTAGAGCATTTAGTGAAAATGAAATCAACTCCATAAATTGCAAATTGAATGTGTATACATGATCATTGAGTACCAAGGACGGTTTGAAACCCTCAAAACACAAGGAGACTACTCACACATCATGTAAGACAACATGATGTGAGTAGGATTTAAGCACAACTACAAAGAGAATAGAAGTAGGATGATTAATCCTAATGTCTCCCTTTGATCTTCACTCCTCCTTGGTTGAATGATGATGGATGACCTTGATTTGATCTCTTTCTTTTGTATTTTTTCCTCCAAGATGTCAAGTGCCTAGGTCAAAATTGCCTCTTTCTATTTATAGCCTCTGGTAGAATCTGACACTGTACCAGTCCAGTCGGTCGACTGGGGTATGCATGCGGCCCAATCGGTCGACTGATAGTGAGGAAGCAGTCTCTTATAGCGATCTCCCAGTCGACCGACTGGTGGTTCCAGTCGACCGACTCTACAAATGTAGATTGTGTGCCTTCCGAGGTGATTGCCCAGTCGACCGACTGTGCAAATGAAGATCGAGGCCCTCCTGAGTAGCTTGGCCAGTCAACCAACTGGCGACCTCAGTCGAGCAACGGCGCGTGCACATGCAACGGCGCCATTTGACGAACTATTCTTTTTCACCTCTAAATAGTATCAATGAAGAGAGGATCGAATGTAGTCAAAACATTTATATTAACTGGTAATGTACCGGGTCGAACCAAGAGGAGCAAGCCAAGCACATGCACTATTCAAGATTGTGTTTCCGTTCGGCTATTCTAAACCAAAAATGTATAAAAGAGTGTATATTCTAAATCCTATGTGGCGAGTAATTAGGGATGAAAGATAAGTAAGAGGTGTTTCGAGGGGTTACTCCCCTCCTTGGCATTTCCCAATGATCGCATACACAATATTCAAATATTTATGGTAGTCAAATAGTATTGAGCCTAGTTCACTTCAATCCCGTAGAAATGATCATATTCACTACATCCAAACTATGCCTAAGGTCTCTCGATTCTTAGGTCTAGTTTTAAGATTCAACATGTTACTTAGGCATTTCCTAAAACACTTAGTAGCATGACATGTATAAAGAGCATAGTGGATATGAATTTGACACCATTCGATGGGATTAATTGATGATTCGCTTAATGACCAACTTCAATAAATCAAACATTCAATCCTAGGCAAGCGTCCATAGCCTAAGGTTCACTTACATGATTTAAGATATAGATCATTTTCTCCATCCTAGAATTAACCCCAAGGGTTTCGAAGTCCTAAGTTCAAGTTTTAGTCCAAGTTGTCACTTAGGCATTTTATCAAACACCTAGAGTGCATAACATTCATAACACAAGAGAAAATGAAATCAACAATCATCCATATGAATATCAATGTATATATGTGATCAAAGAGTACCAAGGAGAGTCATAAGACCCTCAAAACACAAGATCACTACTCACACATCATGTAAGACAACATGGTGTGAGTAGGGTTTATAGCACACAACAAGTAGAATGGAAAAGATGTAGAAGGAGGATGGTTGACAGAGCACGTCGTTGAGTGCTAAGCAAGATAAATTTATAAGTCCGCTACTCGCGACTTCACTATTGGGCAGTAAAGTGGTAAGTAGGGGTCAAACCCAAGGGAATTAGAGGATAGAGTTGTTCTTCGAGGAAATATACAGGAAGGGAGTGTGATTTGGGGTTGATTGTGGTTTTAGTGCTGAAAGGAAATGACTGGAAAGTAAAGTGCTCGAACAGTCGAGTTCAATATCAATCAGTCAACATACTTTTGGTACTGGCCGCACGCTATATTTCAAGCGCGATGCGTACCAAAGTTATGATGGATTGATATTGAAAAGGTCTGTAGTAAGCGTACAGAAAGTAAAGTGCTGAAAGTAAAATACTGAAAGTAAATTGCTGGAATAGTCAAATTCAATATCGACTAATCAACATACTTTTGGTATGGACTGATATTGAAAGGGTCTGTAGTAAGCTATAGAAAGTAAATGTGCGGAAAGTAAATAACTAAAAAGTAAGCAGTTGATAGTGAGACTGAAAGTAAAGTGACAGGTGATGTTTTAATTAAAGGAAAGATTCAGTTTTAGGGGCCTTGTATCATAGTCCGTTTATCATCGACCTCTAATGATCATACTACGTGTTCAAAGATGTATCAAGGCTATTCCTAGCACTTGACTTGCCACATCGTCTAGTCTTTTTCAAGACATAGAACTCTTGTTCTAGTATGTGCATCCATTTGATCAATCATTCCTGATCAACCAAATGGTGTTTAAAAGAGGTTGAACTCCACAGATAAGCTGTGCTCTTCCGAGCCTCCACTTATCCACGTATGTTCACGAACCCCATGGAAGAGCTTTTCTCTTCCGAGCCTCCACTCAACCAATGGTGTTCTGACTTAATATATGGCACATAGAACAAGTTAAACTCGAAGAGGCACTAAGAGAAGGGTCTAAAACATTTATGATACAAGCACACCCCTTCAACCGAATGAAGGGTTTAGCTACGAATATCCATAGGGGTGGATATCATAGCTAAGTGCTTAGAAAAGTAAAGGTTTTTGAAAGACAAGAAAGTAAAGGTTTTGGAAAGTAAAGACAAGGAAAGTAAAGGTTTTCGAAAGTTAAACTCAAGAACACACTCAAACTCAAGAACAAACTTGGAGCTTTCAATATCAAAATGAAGTGTTTACAAGGATTGTGAGTACAAAACTAGAGAGATAAGTATCAAGTGATCAAGGACCCAAACTAAGGACTTAGGACTAGAACTTGGGACCACAACCTTGGGACTACAATTTGGGACATTGAACAAATGAGAGGAAGTGTTGTATTTATAGGCAAGGAGGAGAGGAGAGGAGCCAACACATGTCAAAGGGGGAGAGGAGAGGCAAAAAGTCGCCGGCCATAGGTGGCACAAGCCACAAAGCCGCCGGCCATGTGGCACTCTCCCATGGAAGCCGCCGGCCATGAGGTGGAGGAAGTGAGGTAGTGGGTTGTGATATTTTCCCAAAAGCCATCGGTTGCCTCCCAACTCCGGCTAGACTTTGGTTGCCCTTGGTTGCTTCTTGGTTGACATCAAAGGGTGGCTAGGTTGTGGCTTGTTCCAAAGGGCATTCACTTGAGTTCTTGATCTTTGTTGCAACAAGTCATTGGGATTTAGTTGTGGCTTGATCGGAGTACTGCCGGAGCATGGCCAGTTTTAACTTGTAATCCACTTTTAGCGTTAAGAACTCCTTTTTAGCTCGTTTCATCTCTAATCCTCGAAATAGCCTGTAGAACAAAAGTGAAACTAACAAGTAAAAGTTGTTAAGACAAAGCGTCTAATTTGGTGGGTTTAACTGTCATGATGAATCATATAAATATGGTCCATCAGATCACCCCACACTTATACTTGTTCGTCCGGAACAATGCTATTTAAGAGAGGCACACACAATCCAAGTAAAAACTCTAAATAAGAAAGTGAGAATGTGGGACTAGATTTATCCTAGTTCATGCAATACTTATTTGTTACCAATCTAAACCGTGTAAATACTTAGAAGAAACTTGATACTTGTACCTTCGAGCCGAATGCAAATTAATTCGGATGTTTCGGGAGAGCCCTTTTCAGGCCCCTGGACTACATTCTCGGGACCGATTCGCACTATATGGTTCTCTTGTAGCTTTTTCTAGCACATGACTTGATTCGGGTTTCAATGAGTTGAGTTCTTTGATTTCCTTTTGGTGAGGGATAGCTTTTGAAGTGAATTGGCCTTCGGCCTTTGATTTTGAATTGGAGTTTCTTCACTTTTGTTTCGGTTAAAACCATCACAGAATTTGGCCTTTGGCCTTTGATTTGCTTCTTCGAGCTTTGCTCCTTTGTGGTTTGCTTGTCCATTTTCTCAACCTTTTTGGGAGGTCCAATCATCGCCCGCGAGAATATGGAAATACCTCCCCGCTCTTTTCTCATCCTCGCAGTTTCACGCGGGTCAAGATGAGGATCGCTCATCTATTTTCTCGGCTACTAGGACTAGAGATAGGACGGTTTGATTCCCGTCCCGCCTCTTGCATAAACGCTGCATGGTGGAGATGACTTCAATCTTCAATGAAACCCGAAGTGCAGCCTCCACTGACTTCGTAAACCATATAGTAAAATTCGATCCTTCGAGTGCTTGCCAAGCCTCTCTAGGGCATTTTATATCAACTCCACATCCCCTGTATATCTCAACACAAAGGGACAAATGAGAAGTTACATCCAAAGTTTTTATACAATTGAGATTTCACAAGGTAAATGCATGAATTATTATCTATCTTTTTCACATTCTCAAGTTCATATTTTCAAAAAGTTAATATTAAGGGAAAAGGAAAAAAGAAAGCATGTTAATTAACTATGTACAAAGGCGGTTCTCACCCCACACTTTTGAACGAAGGTGTGCCTCACAGCACGACTTAGTTCAAAAGCCGATTGCAAGCAAATATATACAGGAAAGGTGAGAATGACTCAAGGCAAAAACTAAATGACATAAAATAAAATGACAGAAAGTAAGATAAATGTCGGCCGACCAGTGCCTTTGTTTAACGTCGTTAGCCCGACGATACCTCACTCCTGGATCATAAGTTTGGATCCCATGGGCGGCTCAGGTCATACTTTTCTGCCGCGCCTACCTTGATTCTTGCCTTGACTCTCCCCGAGTTCTTGTGGGATGATGTGCTCGGGTCCTGTTCCCATTGTTCTGGTGGTTTCTTTGTATCCGCTCGGCCATTAGCATAGATGCAGAAGTCTGAATTTTTGCCGCCGAATTCAAGCGATAATGAGCCCTTGCCCATGTCGATCCTTGCTTTGGTAGTGTAGAGGAATGGCCGTCCCACTATGATTGTTGGAGGGTCGTCTTTGCTGGTATCTCCCGTTCGTATTACATAAAAGTCCGCAGCAACGACAAGCTCTCCCACACTGAGTATTAGATCTTCAAACACTCCAACCGGACGGATACACGACTTGTCCCCCATCTCGAGGGATATCCTTGGTGGTTTTAATGGACCAAGCCCCAATGAGCAATATAGATGGAAGGGCAAAACATTGATAGCAGCTCCAAGGTCAATCAGGCAATGATGAATTTTGGATTCGCCGATAACACAGGTGACTGTGAAGGCTCCTGGGTCCTTATTAATTTCCAGTTGTACCTCAGGACTCCAAGTGATGCGCTTTTCCGCTATCAGGCCATTTTGCCCATTCCTTGGCTCCAATCCCTTTTCTTCTTTATTCTTTTGGGTCGTAGGATCTTCTAGGTAAACGCTTTGCTCCGATGCATAGATGTTAGGTGAGGAGTCTCTTCTGGGACCGTCAGAGTCTAAGCCTTCATTGTCATCCCAGCCAGATGCTGGTATGTTAAAGTGTGTGACTGGCGGTGGTGTCATGTTAACGGTGAACGCATAGCGTCCATTGTCAGTATGTGTGACCCACGTTCTGCCATCAATGGGTCGGTCTTCCTCTTGATTCCAATTAGGACGGAGCCTACAGTTGAAGTGCTTGACCGTAGGTTTGTAAGTTGCTGGTCTTCGTTGTTGTTTTGCCAGTAGAGCTGTCGTTTGTGGTTCTTTGAGTTTTTCTATGGCTATTAGTTCTCCGTATGTCTGGGCACATGTTTCGTCTTCCCACATCATACCAAGGAACTCTTCCTTATTTACTTCTGTAGCTGGTAGCGAGGGTCGTGTTGCTTCTTCCAGCGCCTCCTTCATGTCTCACATCGTTACCATGCTAACATTTCCTTTTGGGTTTTGGACGGTTTGTGAAGGAAGTCGGTCAGGCTCATTAGTAAGGGCGGACATTGAGGTAGCGAGCTGAGACATTTGTTTCTTCAGGTCGGCTATTGCTCCATAATTTTTCGCCTGGTTTTGATGGACAGTAGCACTTAATTGATTCACGGTGCCCGACAATTGATTAATATTGCCCTAGAGCTCCTTCATCATGTCCTCAAGCCACTTGTTCGGTCCTTGCTGATTACTCGGGCCCGCCTAATATTGGTTTGGTCCCTTCTGTTGATACTGACATGTTGATGGGGCGTTCTGGTTGTACTGTCGATGGGGAGGTTGGTAGAATGACTGAGCTAGTTGCGGTGCGGCTTGTTGTGTTTCTTTCTGAGGATAGTTGTTGTTTCGCCAGCTCGGGTTGGTTGCTTGACCATACTGTCGGCTTGGTCCGGCTTTGTCATTGTTGTTGTTGTACCCTTGGTATCCTCCTACTGCATTTACTTCTGTCGGGTCCTCTACTAGTATTGTCGGGCATGCGCCAGCCTTGTGGTCCGTAGAACCACAAAATTCGCAAGGTTTCACTTGAGCTGGCTGCCTCCGCAGGATCTGAATCATCATTTCCTTTATTTGTTTCATCTCCTCGAGCATGGAGTTTACTGACGTCTCGGCTCGTGCTACATTCTTTGTTCGGGAGAACTCATCTTGTCGAGTGGTCTCCTCTCTAAATCGAGCATTTTCAGCAACGTCAGTGATGAGTCGCCTTATGCCGCTCAATGATAGTCTCATCATGGACCCTCCAGCTGAAGCATCAAGGAGCTTTTGGTCTAAGGGAGTCAGTCCATCAATCAGGTACTCGATGATGAGCTTCTCGGGCAGTCCAAGAGTGCAGCAGCTTCTCTCCAGGTGGTTGAATTTCTCCAGGTAGTCGTACATGGTTTCATTATGTCCCTGCCTTATGTCCTGCAGTTGCCTCCTTACTTGCATCGCTCTTCCCGCTGGGTAGTATTTGTCTGGGAATTTCTTTTGCATCTGAACCCATGTTCTGATGCTTCCCGAAGGCAATGAAAGGAACCAGTCGTTTGCCGAGTCAATGAGGGAAAAATAGAACGCCTTCAACTTGAAGTCGTCTATATTCACTCGATTGGGCTTTAGATTTTGGCAAATGCCATATAAGCGTTGGAGATGAGTTGTCGCAGATTCTCCATGAGCTCCTGAGAACTTGGGCAAGCTGTGGGCCACTGACGCGTTGATGGTAATGTTTTCCAGTTCAGGGCCCTCGTAAATGCACCACGGCTAATTTTCAAAATCTGGGGCATTAAGTTCTCCCATAGTAGGTTCGTGGAAGTTGTTATCCCCATAGTAGTCATCAAAGACGGGTTCTTGTCTTGGCATTTGTCGATGTTGAGGGGGTGGGGGATGTCTAGGGGGTTGCATTGGACCAGCTTCATTTCGGTCCTCGGGTGGTCCTTGGTTTCTTCGAACGGCCTCCCTATTACGAGCTCTTTGGTTTCGGATGAGCTATTCCGGATCGTCGACAAATGGATGCGGCGCCTCATTATTTCGATCGTACAGGCTTATCTCGTCGTCATCCTGATAGTCATGGTGGCTTCCTTCATGAGACATGGTTATGTAGAAGCGAGTACAGAATCAAAGAACACTATCCGAATAATTCTAAATTCTTCTAATTCCCCAGCAACGGCGCCAATTTTGACAGAGCACGTCGTTGAGTGCTAAGAAAGATAAATTTATAAGTCCGCTACTCGTGACTTCACTATTGGGCAGTAAAGCGGTAAGTAGGGGTCGAACCCAAGGGACTTAGAGGATAGAGTTGTTCTTCGAGGAAATGTACAGGAAGGGAGTGTGATTTGGGGTTGATAGTGGTTTTAGTGCTGAAAGGAAATGACTGGAAAGTAAAGTGCTGGAACAGTCGAGTTCAATATCAATCAGTCAACATACTTTTGGTACTGGCCGCACGCTATATTTCAAGCGCGATGCGTACCAAAGTTATGATGGATTGATATTGAAAAGGTCTGTAGTAAGCGTACAGAAAGTAAAGTGCTGAAAGTAAAATACTGAAAGTAAATTGCTGAAAGTAAAATACTGAAAATAAATTACTGGAACAGTCGAATTCAATATCGACTAATCAACATACTTTTGGTATGGACTGATATTGAAAGGGTCTGTAGTAAGCGACAGAAAGTAAATGTGCGGAAAGTAAATAACTGAAAAGTAAGCAGTTGATAGTGAGACTGAAAGTAAAGTGACACGTGATGTTTTAATTAAAGGAAAGATTCGGTTTTAGGGGCCTTGTATCATAGTCCATTTATCATCGACCTCTAATGATCATACTACGTGTTCAAAGATGTATCAAGGCTATTCCTAGCACTTGACTTGCCACACCGTCTAGTCTTTTTCAAGACATAGAACTCTTGTTCTAGTATGTGCATCCATTTGATCAATCATTCCTGATCAACCAAATGGTGTTTAAAAGAGGTTGAACTCCACAGATAAGCTGTGCTCTTCCGAGCCTCCACTTATCCACGTATGTTCACGAACCCCATGGAAGAGCTTTTCTCTTCCGAGCCTCCACTCAACCAATGGTGTTCTGACCTAATATATGGCACATAGAACAAGTTAAACACAAAGAGGCACTAAGAGAAGGGTCTAAAACATTTTATGATACAGGCACACCCCTTCAACCGAATGAAGGGTTTAGCTACGAATATCCATAGGGGTGGATATCATAGCTGAGTGCTTAGAAAAGTAAAGGTTTTTGAAAGACAAGAAAGTAAAGGTTTTGGAAAGTAAAGGTTTTCGAAAGTTAAACTCAAGAACACACTCAAACTCAAGAACAAACTTGGAGCTTTCAATATCAAAGTGAAGTGTTTACAAGGATTGTGAGTACAAAACTAGAGAGATAAGTATCAAGTGATCAAGGACCCAAACTAAGGACTTAGGACTAGAACTTGGGACCACAACCTTGGGACTACAATTTGGGACATTTAACAAATGAGAGGAAGTGTTGTATTTATAGGCAAGGAGGAGAGGAGAGGAGCCAACACATGTCAAAGGGGGAGAGGAGAGGCAAAAAGCCGCCGGCCATATGTGGCACAAGCCACAAAGCCACCGGCCATGTGGCACTCTCCCATGGAAGCCGCCGGCCATGAGGTGGAGGAAGTGAGGTAGTGGGTTGTGATATTTTCCCAAAAGCCATCGGTTGCCTCCCAACTCCGGTTAAGATTTGGTTGCCCTTGGTTGCTTCTTGGTTGACATCAAAGGGTGGCTAGGTTGTGGCTTGTTCCAAAGGGCATTCACTTGAGTTCTTGATCTTTGTTGGAACAAGTCATTGGGATTTAGTTGTGGCTTGATCGGAGTACTGCCGGAGCATGGCCAGTTTTAACTTGTAATCCACTTTTAGCGTTAAGAACTCCTTTTTAGCTCATTTCATCTCTAATCCTCGAAATAGCCTGTAGAACAAAAGTGAAACTAACAAGTAAAAGTTGTTAAGACAAAGCGTCTAATTTGGTGGGTTTAACTGTCATGATGAATCATATAAATATGGTCCATCAATGGTTAATCCTTGAACTCCCTTTGGATCTTCTCTTCTTCTCCTTAGTTGGATCTTTTGATGATTGATGACCATGGTTGAGCCTCTTTTCTTATCTTCTTCTCCCCAAAACCTCCAAAATATGCACAAGGTGTCTTAAGTGCCAATAAAATGTGAAACTAGAGTCATGGCATGGTATAACAAGGTAATTTCACTCTAGTAAACTCAAAGAAGGCACATGAACACTAAGGACGACATCATCATACATTGAGAAATCAAGGGAAAAATGTAGGGGCTTGGCAATGTGAAGTGGAATTGGAGTGAGTAGACCTCACTCCACACTTAAAATTTTACCCACTAATCATAAATATCACACGCCACACTTAGAGTCCAAGCCACTCAAAATCATGTCAAACGCTTAAACATAAAGAACAAGAATGAACAACTTACAAACCTGGTTACCTCCCGCGAGGGCCTAGTTTTTCCCGTCTTGGCAAATACATAGCAAAGCGCTCCATAGAATCACTCGTTGAGAAGTCCTTTGCTAGGATCCCTTCTCACGGGGCCTTGGACATTTGGGGGTGTCAATCCACCTTCAAATCCCATTTGAATTTCCTCCCATCAAGCCTACAATGGACTTTCCTTTGGGAGCATGACCCCTTCAAATATGAAGATCCCTTAAGAAATAAGGGGTCAAGGGAGCTTTTTCCAAATGATCTCTCGAAATAGGGCAAGAAGCTCCAAAACTTGTCTCGAGACGAAGTAGTGAAGAAAGGGTCTTCATAACTAGTCTAGAGCTTGATGGGCACACCTTCCTTTAATCTTTCAATGATGTCCATGGGTGCCCAATCCTCAATATCCCTCATTAAACTTATGTCTTCTTGTGCGCGAGGTGGTTCCTTAGTTTCTTCCATGAAAACCTCAACAAAGTCTCTATACCCTTGAAATCCGTTTGTCTCCATAGGCTCTTCCTCTATCTTATCCTCACCAAGAAGTTGGGACTCACATTTAGGCTCTTCTATAGCAGGAGGAAGGAGTTCTTCTTCATCAATAAAAGTTGTTTCCTCTATGTAAGAGGCATCATCATTGAAGAATTCCTCATCGGAGAACCAAGGCATTGATGGAATGGAGAACTCTTGTATATCCCCATTCGAATGATCTTAAGATGTGCTAGTAGTGAAGGGTGTTTCACTTTCGCATGGCATCTCATCCTCGTTACAAGATTCAACATCCCATAGCCAAGCTTCGGTGGCGGCTCTCAAAAAGTCATCCTCCATTTCTTGTTCCCATTCTTCCCTTGAGGCATTAGGATCAAAGACTTCTTTTGTAAGAAATTCTTGCTTCATTTTCTCTTGACGCTCAAGGTGTGTAGCAATTTTGGATTCAAACTTAGAGGGTTCTCTTGAAGGATGAGGAGGTTGAGGGTAGGAGTCTTCAACTTCAAAACATTGGCTATCATCCCAATTCGGAGTATAGGTATGTGATGGATGCCAAGAGTTTCCCCAATAGGCGTTTGATTGTTCCTCCTCTTGGTCATCCCCATCCAAATTATAATAACTAGTTTGATAGCCATGCTCTTGGTAATTCCAAAATGATTGCTCCTCCTCTTGATAGTATCCCTCATTAGAATAGAATTGTTGGTACTAGTGATCCATCCTCGCAAAACAAGATTAACTTAAGTTAGTAAGGGATATGAGAGAATAAGAAGAATATACAAGTATAAGAAAAAGAAAAATATTTACAAGAATAGTCGTAACTTTCACACAATCTAATCTAGGGATGTGCTAACTAGTTGCTCACCGGCAACGGCGCCATTTTGACAGTTGCAATTTTTGTATAGTCAAATGAATTTATAATTTGATCGGTAAGACCGGTGTCGAACCCAAGGGATCAATTGGATTATACGCTAGGAGAATCAAGTTTTCAACTCGGCTATTCCTTCAATATTCAATGTTGAGGTGATTATCAATCAAGAAACAAGTAATGAAATGATTTCAAGGGGGTTCAATTCAATTAAAGAGAATTTCAAGGGGTTACTCCCCTCCTTGGCAATTTCCCAACGATCATGTATACAAGAGTTAAATTATCTTAAGGGGTTGATTGGTTCAAACCAATCTTAGGCTATAAGGTAGACTAACTTTCGTGTAGGTCTAATCCTAGCCAAGCCATCCTAATTAGAATGTCACTTTATCAAGATATTGATTCACTCTATAGCACTATGTTAACATTCAAAATTTATTGTACACATTCCAAACATATAAGAAATTAATTGTGCATAGATGGACAACTCACAAACCGGGTGACCTCCCGTAAGGGCCTAGTTTAACGGCTTGGCAAAGACTGAGCCGAATCTCTTGTCAAGAAACACACTTGAGGAGTCCTTTGCTATGATCCCTCCTCAATCGGATTTGTAGCTTTTTCACGGGTTGGTCAAAGAATACTCTTCATGACTTTCATCTCTCGTTTCCCCGTAGTAGTGTTTGAGCCTTTTTCCATTCACAATGAAGAATGTCCCATCTTCGTTGTAGAGTTTTACGTGCCCGTCTTTATAGGGTTTGTAAACAACGAATGGACCACTCCATCGGCTTTTTAACTTCACCGGGAAGAGTTTGAGTCTAGAGTTGAATAGCAACACCTTGTCCCCTTCCTTGAACTCACGATGAAAGATTCTCTTGTCATGCAATTTCTTATTCTTTTCCTTGTAAATTCTAGCGCTTTCATACGCTTCATTTATTATCTCTTCTAGCTCATGAAGTTGAAGGACTCTATTTTTCTCCGTCGTTTGTAGATCCATGTTCAAGAGTTTAATTGCCCACATTGCCTTATATTCCAATTCAACTGGCAAATGCATGGTTTCCCATATAAGAGGCGACATGGAGACATCCCGATGGGGGGTTTTGTAGGCGGTACGATAGGCCCACAATGCATCATCTAGTTTTGATGACCAATCTTTCCTTGAGCTTCCCACCGTCTTCTCTAAGATTGCCTTAATTTCTCAATTCGAGATCTCCACTTGCCCACTTGTTGGTGGGTGATACGGCGTCGCTACCTGGTGAGTCACCCCATACTTGCGAAGCAAGGCTTCAAAGTGTTTTTCCTTAAAGTGTGAACCACCATCACTAATGACGGTTCTTGGAACTCCGAACCTTGGGAAAATTCTCTTCTTAAAGAGCTTAGTGACAACCTTGGAATCGCAAGTAGGGGAGGCGACGGCTTCTACCCATTTAGACACATAGTCAACCGTGACCAATATATATTGATTTCCATATGAAGACGGGAAAGGACCCATATAGTCTATACCCCAAACATTATTTCCACCAGTAGAATGCTTTGTTTGGGGATTTCATGCCGCTTAGAAATATTTCTCGACCTTTGGCATTGGTCACAAGCCTTGACGAATTCATAAGCATCTCTAAAGAGGGTAGGCCAATAGAATCCACTTTGTAGGACTTTTGACGCCGTATTTGCTCCACTACCATGTCCTCCATATTGGGATGAATGACAATGGTAAAGGATATTCCTCATTTCTTCTTCGGTGACACAAGTCCCATACAACCCGTCCGCGCATAGCCTATACAAGAATGGTTCATCCCAATAGTACCTCTTCGTCTCGGATAAGAACTTCCTCCTTTGATGATGGTTCATGTCATGAGGTACAATCCCACATACTACGAAATTTACCATATCCGCATACCAAGGGAGGGCTTATGCTTCTACCCTCATAAGTTGCTCTCCAATGAAAGTGTCATCTACAAGGGTAGTGTCCTCTTTGAGTTCCCCATTTCCTTCAAGCCTAGATAAATGATCGGCGACAAGATTTTCCACTCCCTTTTTATCTTTGATCTCAATATCAAATTCTTGGAGCAAGAGGATCCATCTTATTAACCTCGGCTTGGAGTCCTTCTTTGACAAAAGGTATTTGATTGCCGCGTGGTCGGTGAATACTATGGTCTTTGATCCCACAAGATATGGATGGAACTTGTCGAATGCATACATAATGGCTAGGAGTTCCTTTTCGGCTGTAGAATAATGCATTTGAGCTCCATTTAGGACCTTGCTAGTGTAGTGAATGGCATGAAGTTTCTTGTCCACCCTTTGTCCGAGAACCACTCCAATAGCATAATCACTTGCATCACACATGAGCTCAAAAGGCAAATCCCAATTTGGAGGTTGAATAATAGGAGCCGAGACCAATGTCTTCTTTAACTTCTCGAAAGCCATTGAGCACTCTTCATCAAAATGGAATTTGGTGTCATTGCATTCTAGATTCGTCAATGGCCTTGCAATTTTTGAGAAGTCCTTAATAAATCTTCTATAGAAGCCGGCATGGCCAAGAAAGCTCCTTATCCCTTTAACATCCTTTGGAGGTGGAAATTTTTCAATAACTTCCACTTTAGCCTTATCCACCTCAATTCCTCTTTTTGACACCAAGTGTCCAAGCACTATTCCTGCACCATAAAATGACATGTTTCCCAATTTAGCACAAGATTCGTCTCAATACATCTTTTCAAGACTTTTGCCAAATTGGCCAAGCAATCATCAAATGAGGACCCATAAAAAGAAAAATCATCCATAAACACTTCCATAATTTCCTCAATAAATTCTGAAAATATAGCCATCATGCATCTTTGAAATGTGCCCGGTGCATTACAAAGCCCAAAGGGCATTCGCCGATAGGCTAATGTTCCATAGGGACAAGTGAAAGTAGTCTTTTCTTGATCTTGTGGATGAATAGGGATTTGGAAAAACCCGCTATATCCATCAAGATAGCAAAAGTAATCATGCTTGGCTATTCTCTCTAACATTTGATCAATGAAAGAAAGTGGAAAATGATCTTTCTTAGTGGCTTTGTTAAGTTTTCAAAAATCTATGCACATTCGCTAACCGGTGACGGTTCTAGTTGGTATCAACTCATTTTTCTCATTTTCCAAAACCGTCGTGCCTCCCTTTTTGGGCACCACATGTATGGGACTCACCCAATTAGAATCCGCAATAGGGAAGATGATTCTTGCATCAAGCATTTTCAAAATTTCCTTTTTAACCACTTCACCAACAATGGGATTAAGTCTCCTAGCATGTTCCCTAGATGGCAAGCTATCATCCTCCAAATTAATTCTATGCATGAACAAACTAGGACTTATCCCCTTTAAATCATCAATAGAATAACCAATGCACCTTTGTGCTCTCTAATCACATCAAGCAATCACAAAGTCTCATTCTCATTCAAGGAGGCATTCACAATGATGGGCGAAGTAGAATTGGGGCCTAGGAACTCATACCTTAGGCTTGTTGGTAGAGTTTTTAACTCTACCGAACAAGACTCCTTACCTTTGTCGCTTTGAGTTTTCCCTTAGCCCTCATCGTTCAAGATAGCCCAACAATCAACATGCTCGGGTAGCTCATTATCAAGGTTAAGATCATGTGTAGGCAATATAGGAATAACAAGTAATTCAAAGCCATCAACAAAGTCAATGTACTTGCAACTCATGGTAGAACTAGGACTTTTTTGTGCTTTATCCAAATTAAACTCAATTTCTTCATCACCTACTCTCATTGTAATTGAACCCTTAATCGTGTCAAATATAGCTCCCTCCTTATAGAGTAAGGGTCTCCCTAAAAGAATAGGGATCTCCGTGTCTTCCTCCATTTCTAGCACCACAAAGTCTCCGGGAATGTGAAAGTTCCCTACTTTGACCGGGACATCCTTAAGAATCCCTCTAGGATATCTTGAGGAGCGGTCCGCGAGCCTCAAGGTCATTTGTGTGGGCATAGGTTCACCAATTTTCAATTTCTTGCATAATGAATAGGGCATCAAAGATATGCTAGCTCCTAAGTCACACATAGTACGCTCTATTTTAACTTCACCAATATAGCATGAGATAGAAAAACTACCCGGGTCTCCTAGCTTTGGTGTCATGTTAGGATGGAAAATGGCGCTACACTCTTCATTGAGGGATACCGAATCAACCTCTTCTATTGTCCTCCTGCAAGTAACAATGTCTTTTTAAAAAACGAGCATATGATGGGGCTTGAGTAATTACCTCGGTGAAAGGCAATGTCACATATAGCTTCCTCATCATATCGGCAAACTTGGAGAATTGCTTGTCGTTGTTCTTCTTCTTAAGACTTTGTGGGAAGGGTATAAGAGGGGTATACGGTTTAAGTTCATCTTTCTCTTTTTCCACTTCTTTCTCCTTTTGGGTTTGAGGATTAGAGACCTCTTCATCTAACTCTTCAATTTTGGCACTAGCTTGGCCTCCAAGATCAAAGGAAACTTTCTCTATTCTTTGGTTGCTCTCCCTCTAGCTCCTTGTTACTCTTTAGTGTAACCGCATTACAATGCTCCCTTTGCCCTTGCTCAAGTCGAGCCGACAATTTTCCTTGTGCCCTTGCGGATGATTCGGCTTGTTGAGCTATTTGGTTCTCAAGCATCTTGTTGTGAGTCTCCATCCTTTCTATTTGGGCTTGCATCTTTGATGGACCACAATTGTATGAATCATAAACACAGTTAAACCCACCAAATTAGACTATTTGTCTATCTAACTTCGATGTTTTAGTCCCGATACATTTCTACAGGGTATTTCAGAGCTTAGAGAGAATACACGCTAAGGAAGAGCTTTTAGCACAGAAAAGATATCAGGAGACAATCCAAGGTCAAGATCAGACGCTGAATGAAGAAATCTAAAGATCCTGACATGGAATCATTCAAAACAAATCAAACCGAAGAGAAACCGAAGGCAATCCGGAGCTGAAATACACCGATAGTTTTGTGCAAACTGCACAAAACTCACAACCACTCTCCTCATGCCACATGGACCGGCGGCTTTCTCCTCACATCCCCTCCTCCTCCTCTCCCCTTCCTCCACATGTCAACCTCTCCTCCTCCCTCCCAAAAGCCGCCGGCGGCTTTGTGTTGTTCCTCTCCCCTTGTGACACTTGTCCTCCTCTCCTCCTCCCCTCCTCTCCACCCTTGGATGCTAAACCACATGCCCTCATCTTGGCCATCCATTCCTCTCCTCCATGGCTATAAATACCAAGCCATCCCTCCTCATTTCATAAGCCATAAGCAATCACAACACACCACACTCCACTTCTCTCTCTAAGTTTGTTACTTTGTAAAGTTTGGTTTTGATATTAATAAAAGTTCAGTTTGTTCTCAAATACTTTAGTTCGATCTTGAGTACTCCTGTCGGTTCTTGAGTACTCAAGTTTTCAGTTACAGTTCAAGAGTTACTCCTGTTTGTTCTTGAGTAATCTCTTTCTCTTCTCTCTATACTCCTGTTTGTTCTTGAGTATTCTTTTCCAAATCCCCAAGTATTTAGTTATGATGTCCAACTCTATGGATATTCGTAACTAAACTCTTCATTCGGTTGAAGGGGAGTTCTTGTTTTATAAAATGTTTTACTTCGTTTAGTTTCATTTCTCTGTATTCAAAACTTGTTCTATGTGCCATTTATAAGGTCAGAATTTCCAAGGTAGAGTGGAAGCTACGAAAGGGCAAAACTCTACTGTGGGAATTCGTGAACATACTCGGATAAGTGGAAGCTACGAAAGGGCAAAGCTTATCTGAGGAGTTGGATCTATCTTAAAAACCATTTGGAAACTGGACCAAAGGGACCAAATGGATGCACTTACTGCTAAGATACTTCGAAAGAAGGAATTAGTATCGCTTAGAACAAGAGTTTATTGAGCGCTACGAAAGGGTCTCAATATACGTTTGAATACTTAGAAGGGTTACTAAAAGAATGAACAGGATATAATACAAGGCCCCCCGAGACCGAATACTTCTCTCGCAATTACAAAACCCCCCCTGTCTGTACTTTTACTGTTCGATCAACTACAACCATCAACTGCTCACAATCCGGAGGACTTACCAATCACGCATCACCCACTGTAAGTCTCCTTTGTATTTTCAGTATTTACTTTTCTGTAATTTACGTTTCAGCAATCAAATCCGCAACCAATCAAAAAGTCACGTAGTTGTTAGCACTAAAACCTCAACCAACTTAAAACACGCTCTCTCGCTAGACAAATCCCTTAAAAGAATAACCTATTCCCCTAATTCCCTTGGGTTCGACCCCTACTTACCAAGTACTACCCAGTAGTATAGTTGCGAGTAGCGGACTATTATAAATTTATTTGTACAAATCGCTTTGACGACGAGCGGTTCTGTCAATCTTATCTTGGTTAGCAAGGAGTTTGGCAAACATTGCTTCAACACCGGAGAGTTCATTTGAAGTTTATGGAGGGGGCTCAACTTGTTGGTAGGGCCTTTGAGCTTGAGCTTGATAATGTTGCCCTTGGTATTGGTTCCTTGGTTGGAATTGATTCTTTGGCGGGAAAGCTTGATTAGTGGAGGTAGGCTTAGGGCCAAATACGGGAGGTGTAGTACCAAAATCGGGATGAGTGGGATTTGTAGTATTATATGAGCAAGAAAAGACTACTTTCACTTGTCCCTATGGAACATTTGCCTATCGGCGAATGCCCTTTGGGCTTTGTAATGCACTGTGCACATTTCAAAAATGCATGATGGCTATATTTTCAGAATTTATTGAGGAAATTATAGAAGTGTTTATGGATGATTTTTCTGTTTATGGGTCCTCATTTGATGATTGCTTGGCCAATTTGGCAAAAGTCTTGAAAAGATGTATTGAGACGAACCTTGTGTTAAATTGGGAAAAATGTCATTTTATGGTGCAGGAGGGCATAGTGCTCGGACACTTGGTGTCAAAGAGAGGAATTGAGGTGGATAAAGCTAAAGTGGAAGTTATTGAAAAATTGCCACCTCCAAAGGACGTTAAAGGGATGAGGAGCTTTCTTGGCCATGCCGGCTTCTATAAAAGATTTATTAAGGACTTCTCAAAAATTGCAAGGCCTTTGACAAATCTATTATGCAATGACACTAAATTCCATTTTGATGCGAGTGCTTAATGGCCTTTGAGAAGCTAAAAAAGGCATTGGTCTCGGCTCCTATTATTTTACCTCCAAATTGGGATTTGCCCTTTGAGCTCATGTATGATGCAAGTGATTATGCTATTGGAGCGGTTCTCGGACAAAGGGTGGACAATAAACTTCATGCCATTCACTACACTAGCAAGGTCCTAAATGAAGCTCAAATGCATTATTCTACAACAGAAAAGGAACTCCTAGCCATTGTGTATGCATTCGACAAGTTTCATCCATATCTTGTGGGATCAAAGACCACAGTATTCACCGACCACGCGGCAATCAAATACCTTTTGTCAAAGAAGGACTCCAAGCCGAGGTTAATAAGATGGATTCTCTTGCTCCAAGAATTTGATATTGAGATCAAAGATAAAAAGGGAGTGGAAATTCTTGTCGCCGATCATTTATCTAGGCTTGAAGGAAATGGTGAACTCAAAGAGGACACTACCCTTGTAGATGACACTTTCATTGGAGAGCAACTTATGAGGGTAGAAGTGGAAGCCCTCCCTTGGTATGCGGATATGGTAAATTTCGTAGTATGAAGGATTGTACCTCATGACATGAACCATCATCAAAAGAGGAAGTTCTTATCCGAGACGAAGAGGTACTATTGGGATGAACCATTCTTGTATAGGCTATGCGCGGATGGGTTGTATAGGAGTTGTGTCGCCGAAGAAGAAATGAGGAATATCCTTTACCATTATCATTCATCCCAATATGGAGGACATGGTAGTGGAGCAAAAACGGCGTCAAAAGTCCTACAAAGTGGATTCTATTGGCCTACCCTCTTTAGAGATGCTTATGAATTCGTCAAGGCTTGTGACCAATGCCAAAGGTCGGGAAAGATTTTCTAAGAGGCATGAAATGCCCCAACAAAGCATTCTACCGGTGGAAATATTCGATGTTTGGGGTATAGACTACATTAGTCCTTTCCCGTCTTCATATGGAAATCAATATATATTGGTCGCGGTTGACTATGTGTCTAAATGGGTAGAAGTCGTTGCCTCCCCTACTTGTGATGCCAAGGTTGTCACTAAGCTCTTTAAGAAGATAATTTTCCCAAGGTTCGGAGTTCCAAGAAACCTCATTAGTGATGGTGGTTCACATTTTAAGGAAAAACACTTTGAAGCCTTGCTTCGCAAGTATGGGGTGAGTCACAAGGTAGCGACGCCGTATCACCCACAAACAAGTGGGCAAGTGGAGATCTCGAATCGGGAAATCAAGGACATCTTAGAGAAGATGGTGGGAAGCTCAAGGAAAGATTGGTCATCAAAGCTAGATGATGCATTGTGGACCTATCGTACCGCCTACAAAACCCCCCATTGGGATGTCTCCATATCGCCTCATAAATGGGAAACCATGCCATTTGCCGGTTGAATTGGAATATAAGGCAATATGGGCAGTTAAAATCTTGAACATGGATCTACAAACGGCGGAGAAAAATAGAGTCCTTTAACTTCACGAGCTAGAAGAGATAAGAAATGAAGCGTATGAAAGTGCTAGAATTTACAAGGAAAAGACAAAGAAATGGCATGACAAGAGAATCTTTCGTCGTGAGTTCAAGGAAGGGGACAAGGTGTTGTTATTCAACTCTAAACTCAAACTCTTCCCGGGGAAGCTAAAAGCCAATGTAGTAGTCCATTCGTTGTCTACAACCCCTATAAAGACGGGCATGTAAAACTCTACAACGAAGATGGGACATTCTTCATTGTGAATGGACAAAGGCTCAAACACTACTACGGGGAAACGAGAGATGAAAGTCATGAAGAGTATTCTTTGACCAACCCGTGAAAAAGCTACAAATTCGCTTGAGGAGGGATCCTAGCAAAGGACTCCTCAAGTGTGTTTCTTGAGAAGAGATTCGGCTCGATCTTTGCCAAGATGTTAAACTAGGCCCTTACGAGAGGTCACCCAGTTTGTGAGTTGTCCATCTATGCACAATTAATTTCTTATATGTTTGGCATGTGTACAATGAACTTTGAATGTTAACATGGTGCTAGGGTGATCTAAAATGCATGATTAGGTGTGCTTGGCGTGGAATTGTGCTTACATGAAATTTTTAGATGATGGTGATGTCTTAAGTGTAGAGTGAATGATCCTAGCTCGCTTTTGTTGAAAATCGTATATTTGCTAGTGATTTCTTGGGAGAGCATGCCTTGAGTTTGCATTGAATTTATGTGAATATTGAGTGGTGTTTATTCGTGATGCGGAGTAAAAATTCTAAGTGTGGAGTGGGGAGTTCAAACAAGGAGCAAAAATCATTGAAGCTGAATTTCGTACTCTAGTCGGTCGACTTGAAGGTGGCCAGAAGCCCAGTCGACCGACTGTGCAAATGATTCAGAAGGAATGGAAATCCAGCCCTCATCCTCACCTCGCCAGCCATCCCAGCCACACCCCAAGGCCAACCGACTTGCCCCGCATCTCTGAAGCCGTTCGCCAACCTCAACACCGTCCGATCTCCTCCGTCCGGCATCACCAACACCCGGCCGACCGCTCATTCTACTCAGAATACACCCGATTACAAAACCCAAGCCTCGATTTCACCCAAGGAGCCCGATTCAAAAACTCGACTTTTGCCCTCAATCGCCACCCAATCAACCGACTGGGATTTGTCTTGAGTCCAGTCGATTGACAAGGAAGTTGCTCAGCTTAGAATCTTAGTTTCAAGTCCCTGTTCAATCATGCCTCGCGACGGTTCTTCGTCCAAATCCAAATCCAAGGGCAAGGAGGTTGCTCATACACCCTCGAGAGATGCTCGCATCATTGAGCAACACGAAAGCGATGAGGATGACATGCCTCTCCTCACTCGTAAAAGGAGGCCATTTAGGGATTCATTGAGAGACTCTAGCTCGGAAGAGGAAGTGGACACTCACCCGGCTTCTCCCACACCTCCACCAAAGACGAGCAAGCCTTCAAAGAGTGCCTCCTCCGCACCGAAGAGGCTGAAGAAGAGAAGAGTCCCCGTACCTCCTATCCCTAGAGCACCATCACCTCCTATCCCTAGAGCACCATCACCTCCAGCTGAAGCATCTCTCTCCAATGCACTCGTCCCTATAGTGCCAAATGAAGGACCATTGGAGGGCCCCTTGCCACTTCCGACCCCGTACCCCTTCTCCGTGCCTCTAGTATTTAGGGACGAGAAGCACCGGATGTATCATGCCACTATTAAGAAGAAGGGGAAGACGGCCATTCCTACTCTTTATCCCGACATGGGGCTCCTCAGAGGCATTGACAGTGCAGTCACCGATGAGGTACACTCTCGCGTTACACATAGTGGACTAAACTTCTTATTTATGGATGATCCGGGATCCTACCAAAGGGTAGTAGAGGAGTTTCGTTGCTCCTTTGAGTGGTTTAATGAGAAGGAGGGGGAGAACAGTGAATTCTATTGGAAATTTGTGTTGGGAGGACGGGATTTTAAGATTAAGGAGAGTGTGATCCGGGAATGGCTAGGATTCCCTCCTCATGATGATATAGCCCAGTAGATCCGGAACCTTCAATGTCCCACATCCGATCACCTGGCCCTTTCCCCCATCACTAAACGTGATAAACTGACGTTTCTTAATAGGTCTAACATGTGTAAGATACTTAGGGTTACCTGTCATGTGGGCTGAGCAACCACTGTCGAAACACCATTGGTCTTTCTTCATATGGCTTGACGAGCTGAAAGCAACCATGCACACTTCTTCTCTAGCTTTAGGTCTCCATAATTGTTGAATCTGAGGGTTGGCTCCTGATCCCATAGTTTTTCGTTCAGCTAGAAACAGTCGGTACTTAGGTTTGATGTGTCCCATCTGATAGCAATACCAGCAAGTACGAGCGTCTCTTCTGCCACCTAGCTTGGGTCTAGATTGAGATGTCAGGGTCCCCCTTCGGAATTTGCTAGGGACCTTCTCATGGTTCAGTGTCATCTTCTATCCAGACTCCTGTACCACCACTGGTTCAGCCTTAACAAAGGTTATTCCTTTCGAGTTTCCTTCTTCCGTGAAACCAAGACCTCTGTGTCTAGACTCCATTCTTTGGGACTTGAGAATGTCGTTCAGGTTGTTAGATCCTGAGTTAAACATCTTTACTGACCTCTTGACCTGGCTGAGTTCCTTCATGGTAGTTACATGTTCCAGTCTCTCTGAGGCCATTTGGAGTTCTAGAGACTCGATTCTGTTTAAGAGAAATACGTCTTTGTGATTTTGATCCACTATCATTTTCCTCAGACCTACCATGCCTACTGGGTGCATGTCTTGATTCTTCTCCATCTCAACTTTCAGTGAAGAGACGGTACCCAGAAGTTCAGTTTTCTGTGCAAGAAGTGATGACCTTTCCTGTTTCATTTCCATCACTTGAGTTTTTAGGGAAGTAATCTCACCTTGGAGTTCCACCTTCTGAGTAGCCGAGATCTCGACTTCCTGCCAAATTTTGTCATTTTCTTCAGTCAAACTAGACACCGTTTCAGTGAGCTTCTTGTTCAGATCAATCACCATCAGCCACTTTTTGTACAGCTCTTTTTACGTCTTAGCGAGAGCTTCCTGAGTGAACTCTTCATCATCACTCTCTGAGAGGTCTTCAACCGGTTGTTCAGACATAGTGCTGGAGTACTTGCTTCCACTTCCACTAATCTCACTACAGTCGTCTATGATGGCTACGAAGGTGACAAAGTTAGTAGTTTCATCAAAGTCCTTTTCTTCATCAGACTCGCTGTCACTCAAATTAGCCACCATTGCCTTTTTCTTCTTAAGAGTGTTGGCACATTTTGCTTGAATGTGGCCGAAGCCTCTACATTCTCGACATTGTATGTCTTTCCCTTTTTCAGTAGAGGACACCTGCCTATTTTCACTTATCCTGGTCTTCCCTCTTTTCCAGTTGCGATAGTTACTAGAGGATGACTGACCTTGCTCAGGACCACGTCTATTGATCTTTCGTACCATTCTGCCAAAGTTTTGTGCCATTGACGGAGCCCACCGCACTATCGTTAAGGTGCGATGTTCTCTGTGCAAAAGCAAATTTGTATCTCTGATACTCGCGACTTAACTATTTTGGGTAGTTAGTGGTAAGTACGGGTCGAACCCAAGGGAGTCAGGTGAATAGTTGTTCTTTCGAAAAGGGGGGGTTAAATAAAGCAGTTTGGGGGGTTGTTTTTTGTTTTTGGTTACTGAAAAGTAAGGTGTTTGATGGACAATACTTGACAGAAAGTAAGCAGTTGATAAGGTACTGAAAGTAAAGGAACAGTTGATACAATATTTAAAGGAAAGATTCGGTTTCAGGGGCCTTGTATCATATTCTGTTTATCATTGACCTCTAATGATGATACTAAGTGTTCAAAGATGAATCGAGGCTATTTCTAGCACAAGACTTGCAACATCGTTTAGAACACTTGTTCTATTTAGACTAATTCCTCCTTTCGAAGTATCTTAGTCTTATATGCATCCATTTAATCTTCAGTTACGATCAACCAAATGGTTTTTTAAAAGAGGTCGAACTCCTCAGATAAGCTTTGCCCGTTAAAGCATCCACTTACCCGAGTATGTTCACAAACCCCACGGGAGAGTTTTGCCCGTTAAAGCATCCACTCAACCTTGGAAGTTCTAACCTTATATGTGGCACATAGGACAAGTTTTGAACACAGAGAGGCACTAGGTGCAGGGTCTAAAACATTGTATGATATAAGTACACCCCTTCAATCGAATGAAGGGTTTAGCTACGACTATTCATGGAACAGGACATCATAGCTAAGTGCATTGAAAAGTAAAGGTTTTTGAAAGACAGTAAAGTAAAGTTTTCGAAAGTAAAGACAGGAAAGTAAAGTTGCTGAATTGAAAAGACAGTAAAGTAAAGACGAGAGTGCTTACAAAAACCGTTGAAAGTGCTAAAGCTTCGATTCCAAAGTAAAGTGATTACATGATTGTGCTCTCAATCTAGAGAGATAAGTGATTTGTGACTTTTGGAATGTGTAGAGAGATGAGCTCTCCACACTTTGGGATGCATAGGGAAGATGTCTATTTATAGGCTAAGGGGATGAAGAGATGTGGAGGAGGAAGACAACACTTGGCAAGGGATGAGAGGAGGAGAAGAAAGCCATCGGAGGTGAGTCATCACCCCCTTAGCCCCCCCCCCCCCCCCCCTAGGTGGCACTTCCCAAAAGCCATCGGAAGATATTTGTTTCTCAAAAGTCATCGGTTTGACCGGAATCTGACCGGAGCTTTGGCCGGAGCTTCTTGGAATTTGGAGAGGGTATTCTGAACGACAAAGTCATTCTAAGATGATCTCAAGAAGAAACCTAAGCCAAATTCTGCTTGGAACATGGTCGAAATCCTAAAACGGTCGAAATTGCCCTAGTTTGGCTTTTACCGGGCTTGGTGCCTTTGCATTGCGTTCTTGTCCAAACGCCGACTGTTCTAGCATATTTGAGTGATTCCAAGTCGGTTCCATGAAAGTTGTACAGTCGAAATTTGATTGTGGCCTCGAGTGTCTTGTAATCCATTTTCAGCTTTAAAACTCCTCAGCCTGTATTTTCTCTAGACTTCAGAATACCCTATAGATAAATATCGGAACTAACAAGCAAAAGTTAAATAGACAAAGCGTCTAATTTGGTGGGTTTAACTGTGTTTATGATTCATACAATTATGGTCCATCAGATCACCCCACACTTTTAGTTGTTCGTCCCGAACAATGCTTTTTAAAGGGCGGCACACACAATCCAAGTAAAAACTTTTAAATATGAAAGTGAAACTATGGGACTAGATTTATCTTAATTCATGCATTACTTACTTATTACCAAACTAAACCGTGTAAATACTTAGAAGAAACTTGATACTTGTACCTTCGTGCCGAGATGCAAATTAATTCGGATGTTTCGGGAGATAGCCCTTTTCAGGCTCCTGGACTGCATTCTCGGGATCGACTTGCACTATATGGTTTCTTTGTAGCTTTCTCTAGCACGTGATTTTGTTCGGGTTTCACTGAGTTGAGCACTTTGATTTCTTTTTGGCGAGGGACAGCTTCTGTAGTGAATCGGCCTTTTGCCTTTGATTTGACTCTTTGAGTACTTCACTTTTGTTCGGTTAAAATCTTCACAACTTTGGCCTTTGGCCTTTGATTAGCTTCTTTGAGCTTTTGCCTTTTTGTGGCTTGCTAGTCCATTTTCTCAAGCCTTTTTGGGAGGTCCAATCATCGCCTGCGAGCATATGGAAATACCTCCCCGCTCTTTCTCATCCTGTCCGTTTTGCGCAGGTCAAGATGAGGGTCGTTCATCTATTTTCCCGGCTACTAGGACTAGAGATAGGACGATTTGATTCCCGACCCGCCTTTTGCATAAACACTGCATGGCGGAGATGACTTCAATCTTTACTGAAACCCGAAGTGCAGCCTCCACTGACTTCGAAAACCATATAGTTAGATTCGATCCTTCGAGTGCTTGCCAAGCCTCTCTAGGGCAGTTTATGTCAACTCCACATCCCCTATATATCTCAGCACAAAGGGACAAATGAGAAGTTACATTATAAGTTTTTAAACAGTTGAATTTTCACAAGGTAAATGCATGAATTTAGATCTATCTTTTTCACATTCTCAAGTTCATATTTTCAAAAAGATAATATTAAGGGAAAAGGAAAAAGAAAAACATGTTAATTATGTACAAAGGCGGTTCCCACCCCACACTTTTGAACGAAGGCGTGCCTTAGTTCAAAAGTCATGCAAATATATACAAGAGAAGGAAATGACATTAAGGAAAAGAGAAGAACTGAACTCCCTTTTACTGTGTCGTGTCGTGGAACGACATGCCTCGGAGCTGGATAATCGAGGGAGTTTGGCTGGGGCCTTGAACTCTCAGCGCAGGCCCGGTAATTTCTCGGAAGCTGCCTGGCTGATCTGATCTTGCTCCAAAAACTGATTCCTACAAGGGGTCATTCCTCCTATACAAAAAGTGGGTGAGAGCGACTTGCGGTAAAAACTAAATGACAGAAAATAAATGACTGAAAGTAAGATAGGTGTCGGGTTACCTCCCGACCAGTGCCTTTGTTTAACGTCGTTGGCTTGACGCTACCTCATTCCTGGATTATAAGTAGGGATCCCATGGGTGCTTGAGGTCGAACTTCTTCTTGGCAGCTCTTTTTCTCCGCCCAAAGAACACATATGGCAGCGGGCTCAGTTCTGCTCTCCCTTGATCCGGAGGCTTCTTCTTCACATATCCCCGAGAAGACGAGGACTCCTTGACCATAGCTGCTGGTCCATCAAGTCGAGCTTTCTTGTTCCTCTTTCCCGGCTTCCATTCCTTTGGGCCATGCCTTTGTCGCTTTTTATGTATGAACGGTTGGCACTTTTGTAGTTTTGGAAGTTCAGTCTTTTGCCAAGCGACCTCAAGTATGCGCCCTTGCTAACCCTCTTCTTTGTGGCAGAGATGATTGGCCGTCCTTGGTCCTTACACCTTTCAGGAGGCTCTTCTTGGCTTGTGACGAGTGGGAGCTCCTGCGTTGATTGTTTTGGCTCATGCTTCTCCTCCAACTCGCCTAGCACTGCATCAATCATCTCATCTCTGGTGACTGTGATCTTTATAGAACATGAAGGGTTAAGTAGGGGCTTCTCGGCCATAAGGACAGGGCCTTTCTCGAGTAGCTCTTCAGTGAGGACCGGGCCTGCCGTGATTTTCTCGGTCAGTTCGGCAGTGAGGTCCAGGTATGTCTTGGCTGGTTTGGTAGTGAAGTCCGGGACTTCCTCGGGTGCTTCTTTAGTGAGGTCCGGGACTTCATTTGGCTCGCCAAGTAGGGCCGGGACTTCCTCGGGTAGATTGGTGATGAGGACCGGGCCATATTTGGGCAGTTCTTCTTCGGTCATCCAAGAGTTCTCATCCTTTGTCGGCTCCGTGGGCTCCAATATTGGCTCCTTTAGAGTCGCCTCCACATCCATTATTGCCCTTGTACTGATGTCTCTTTCCGGGTTTTCTACGGGCAAGCTTGTAATGGGTGTGGTGTCGGGCTCGTTTTGCACTGAGTCCACTTCCATCGTCGGTGCCTTATCGTCAGTTTGGTGCCACTGACCCTGTTTTGTGTTCTTTGCCAAATCATTTATGAGGCGCCAGGCTTCAGTCACGGTTAACTTCATGAGTGAACATCCCGCTACATCATTAAGTCTTTTCCACAAAGTGGCATCATTCCACCAAGAAACCTTTGAATAAGATTGAATCTGGTGAATCCATGGTGCGGGCAGCTCGCCACAATGGAGTCAAAGTATGCCAAGTACTCGTCCAAAGTTTCGTACCGGAATTGCTCAAGATTGAGAATCTTCTCGCGGGTTTCAAGTCGGAGAGATGGCGGGCAAAACTCCTCTAGGAATTGGGTTTGTAGACCCCTATAATCACCTTTATCCTCTGCACATGAGTAATACCAATCTAGTGCGGAGTCTGTTAAAGAAAATTTGAAGCATCTCAGCTTAAACTCCTCTAACGTCTCGTTCTCAGGTTTCATGTGGCGGCAGATGTGGTGAACATGTTGGCAATGTGTCACAGGGTCCTCTTCAATGGTACCTCCGAATTGGGGGAGACAGCCAAGCATTTTAAACATAAGGTTGCTGCCTCCATCATTCCAAGGCTCTATGTCGTAGTATGAAGACATGGTGAATTATGTACAACAGAAAAAAGAACAACTAATCGAAGGCTAACTCCCTGGCAACGGCGCCAGTTTTGACGGAGCCCACCGCACTGTTGTTAAGGTGCAATGTTCTCTGTGCAAAAGCAAATTTATATCTCCGATACTCGCGACTTAACTATTTTGGGTAGTCAGTGGTAAGTACGGGTCGAACCCAAGGGAGTCAGGTGAATAGTTGTTCTTTCGAAAAGGGGGGGTTAAATAAAGCAGTTTGGGGGGTTGTTTTTGGTTTTTGGTTACTGAAAAGTAAGGTGTTTGATGGACAAGACTTGACAGAAAGTAAGCAGTTGATAAGGTACTGAAAGTAAAGGAACAGTTGATACAATAATTAAAGGAAAGATTCGGTTTCAGGGGCCTTGTATCATATTCTGTTTATCATTGACCTCTAATGATCATACTAAGTGTTCAAAGATGAATCGAGGCTAATTCCTAGCACAAGACTTGCAACATCGTTTAGAACACTTGTTCTATTTAGACTAATTCCTCCTTTTGAAGTATCTTAGCCTTATGTGCATCCATTTGATCTTCAGTTACGATCAACCAAATGGTTTTTTAAAAGAGGTCGAACTCCTCAGATAAGCTTTGCCCGTTAAAGCATCCACTTACCCGAGTATGTTCACGAACCCCACGGGAGAGTTTTGCCCGTTAAAGCATCCACTCAACCTTGGAAGTTCTAACCTTATATGTGGCACATAGAACAAGTTTTGAACACAGAGAGGCACTAGGTGCAGGGTCTAAAACATTGTATGATACAAGTACACCCCTTCAACCGAATGAAGGGTTTAGCTACGACTATTCATGGAACAGGACATCATAGCTAAGTGCATTGAAAAGTAAAGATTTTTGAAAGACAGTAAAGTAAAGACAGGAAAGTAAAGTTGCTGAATTGAAAAGACAGTAAAGTAAAGACGAGAGTGCTTACAAAAATCGTTGAAAGTGCTAAAGCTTCGATTCCAAAGTAAAGTGATTACATGATTGTGCTCTCAATCTAGAGAGATAAGTGATTTGTGACTTTTGGAATGTGTAGAGAGATGAGCTCTCCACACTTTGGGATGCATTACAAAGGGAAGGGAAGATGTCTATTTATAGGCTAAGGGGATGAAGAGATGTGGAGGAGGAAGACAACACTTGGCAAGGGATGAGAGGAGGAGAAGAAAGCCATAGGACGTGAGTCATCACCCCCTTAGCCGCCCCCCCCCCTAGGTGGCACTTCCCAAAAGCCATCGGAAGATATTTGTTTCTCAAAAGCCATCGATTTGACCAGAATCTGACCGGAGCTTTGGCCGGAGCTTCTTGGAATTTGGAGAGTGTATTCTGAACGACAAAGTCATTCTAAGATGATCTCAAGAAGGAACCTAAGCCAAATTCTGCTTGTAACATGGTCGAAATCCCAAAACGGTCGAAATTGCCCTAGTTTGGCTTTTACCGGGCTTGGTGCCTTTGCATTGCGTTCTTGTCCAAACGCCGACTGTTCTAGCATATTTGAGTGATTCCAAGTCGGTTCCATGAAAGTTGTACAGTCGGAATCTGATTGTGGCCTCGAGTGTCTTGTAATCCATTTTCAGCTTTAAAACTCCTCCTTAGCCTGTATTTTCTTTAGACTTCAAAATACCCTGTAGATAAATATCGGAACTAATAAGCAAAAGTTAAATAGACAAAGCGTCTAATTTGGTGGGTTTAACTGTGTTCATGATTCATACAATTATGGTCCATCAGCCATCATAGCCAGTTATTCAGTGGAGCAGCCGGACTCAAACATGTCTTCAGACACTTCTGCTTTCAGTGCAATTCCTTTCCCATCTCTGGGTTGGACATCTTGCTGTTGATTCATCTCGTAAGTTTTGAGTGATCCCATGAGGTCGTCCAGCTTCAGTTTGGAAATATCATGCATCTCTTCAATAACCGTAACTTTCATGGCGAACCTCGGAGGGAGCGATCTCAAAACTTTGCTTGCCATTCTTTCTTTTTCAATCGGTTTTCCTAGTGCTGCTGCCTCGTTGGACAGGTCTAAAACTCTTGCATTAAATTCAGGAATGGTTTCATTGTCCTTCATCTTCATGTCCTCGAACTTTGTTGTTACTAACTGCATTCAAGAGTTCCGAACTTGGTCTGTGCCTTCATAAGCTGTCTTGATGATATCCCAGGCTTCCTTAGCGACTTCACAATTAGCAATCAGTTTGAACACGTTCTCGTCCACTCCAGAGAAGATTGCATTCATTGCCTTTGAATTTCCAACCGCCGGATTTTCATCCTCATCAGTCCACAGAGCTTCTGGTTTTGGAACGGATTCGCCTACAAGATTTTCTATCATGGGTTGTGTCCATCCAACCAAAACAGCCTTCTAAGCTTTTTAATCGAGAGACTTCAGGAAAGCTTTCATCTTGGACATCCAGTAGCCATAGTTTGGTCCCTCAAGTAACAAGGGTCGGATTGTGCTTTGTCCTTCCTTCAAACTCATCTTGAACAGAACTAGGATCACACTCTGTATGTCGAGTGTTTCCTATGATACCAATTGAAATACTGTTATCCGTTCAAGCATCTCTTCAAGGTAGTGTTCATACGAACCTTGAACACCTTATCAGACAGTAACAAGGACAGTAAATGAAGAGGACACACGATGTACTTCCCAGTTCGGCAACAGCCTACTCTGGGGGCTTCCCATGCCCTAAAGGGATATAAATCTTTATTAAATAGTATAGAGCTACACGTGGACTTACTCTTACGATCTCCCGAATGAAGACGCCTAGCCTCTATCACTACTTCACTCAGATTTATGATCTCGGCTCCCCCTCGATCCCCTTCGTCCAAACCTCCCTTCCGAACGTGCTCGATCTTCTCATGCTCGGTTGCTTTCTCCCGAAAGCCAGCAATGGTCTTCAGTGTGTGCAGCGGTAAGTTCAACACGAACAGTCTGATCAGCACACTGAACAGACTGTTACAGTGCCGGTGATTTTCCAGTGGGGAAAAACTCAGCCGACCGTCGCTCTTCTCCTCTGATCTCACGAATGCACTCAAGTGTGTTTCTCTCAGAAAAGCGATGTTGATGTCGACGCCATAGCCTTCTATTTATATGCATTGGTGGATCCGAATCAGCCCTAGGAAATATGTCAAATATTTAGGAAATCTTTCTAAATATTTGCTAGATACATTTCCTCCAATCTTCCATGATGTCTTCCTTCCCAAGTCAGCCAAACGTTCTAAACCGCCTTTTAACGGATGCGAAGATATTGAATCAAATATCTGATCTTCATTTTCTTCACTGGCTGACTTCAACCAAACAGATCTTTGATCTTTAGAAACTTCCGGTTAAGGAAACATCCTTGCGTCTGTTCCACGCTGTACTTTTGTTCCAAGATTTGGTTGAACTCCTCTTGAACTCTCTAAACGCGTTTTACCAAAAACATGCCATTCATAGGAACATCACAGTTTATTGTGAGTATTGTGGTTCCTCTACATTATGTGAGAACGGAGAAGAACCTGGCGAAAACTTTTACGAAAGGGTTGGACGGGAGGAAGGTACTTGAGTCATCAAGATGTATGGGTTTGAGAGATTAAACTCGTGTGGTGAGCCATCCCAAAATGGATGATGACTATGACCTTAAGGCTTTTGATGTATCTAGCCTCATAGACCAAGGTCACTTGTCTAACTGATGTTATGAGATGCTCTTGTAGATACGGTGGTTTCTTTGATTAGCCTCATAGACCAAGGTCACTTGTCTAAGTGATGTCATGAGATGCTCTTGTAAATACGTTGATTTCTTTGTTGATCCTCATAGATCGAGACCATTCGAGTTAATGGTGTCATGAGAAGATCTATTATAACTAGCCTCACAGATATAGGCCACTAGAGTTAGTGGTGTCGTGAGATGACCGGTGAGTTACATAGATGGAAGGTTGAACTTAAATGTTTTTAATATTCGTGGTACACCTGCAGTGAATGTGAAGAGATAGCCTCCTTCTATGAGTGATGTGATATCTTAGAGTCCCAAGATGAGTGGCTATGTTATTGAGGAATTGCTCAAGTTCTTAAGGTGATGTTCGTGTTGTTGGGTCCTTTCAATAATCTAGGAGTTCAATCTGTTAGACACTCTCTAGACCGTTGAACACCCCACTCCACTATGTGTTAGTTCAAACCTTTGGATACTAACATTTAAGTGCTAAGTCTTCTACTTATTGCTCATAATCTCAAGGTCTTGAACTCTTTTGCATTAGTGGGGGATTGTTGGTTTTAATGCAAAAGATAATTATCCGGTTGTTTCCTATTATTCATACGAGATATATATCTATAGGATTTAGGTAACATTATAACCCAACTAAATTTTAGGAAAGATTTCCTTATCAATTTAGTTTGGACGTGTGATGAAAGAGTATATATATGTGAGTTTCTTGTATTCTCATATACACAAAATAATAGGGAAAAACCTTAGTAGAGATCTGAGCAGTTCTTGAGCGGTTCCACCTTCCGAGTTCGGGTGCACGGATTTGGAGGAGGATTGTGTTAACCTTGGGGGCGTTCGTCACTTGAGAGCCTGAACCGGTAGTGGTGAAATTTGCTTCTAAGTCATTGACCTTCATACCACGGCACAATCGTAGTAATTCAGAGATCGCCAATCAAGTAAAGTTATTCAAGTTCTCTTACTTATTTGATTTCAATAGCTTTATTTCCTACATCCTGCAGGTGCCGAAAGCATCCAGTGTAACACATGCTCCAAAGTGGTTGAAAACACTGCCAAAAGAATAAAAAAATTCATGAGATGGCAATGTTTTAGTCTTGGGGAAAGCAACAGCCATGTCTCATGTGCTCATTCAGGGAGAAGGAAGCCTGCCAGCCCGACAGTCCTTACACGGAAAGGGGTAGAAGAGATAGCAACATCGTCGGATTCTTCATGTTCAATTACCTATCAAGTCACATCTACGGCCTACGGGAGTTCACATCTACAGCATTGAAATGATGAAAAATTCACTTAATCACAGCATGATTAACATGTACGCCTGAATTTATTCCGATGTGTGAGTACCGAGATATTCAACCAGCTGGTGTTCGAACTACTAATTGAACTCCTTAGGAAGTTTAAGTCAGCACGCAAGTAAGTGTAGTTAGAACAGAAACTAGCACACGGGAAATGATACCCATTTCGGCATTAACTAGCCTAAGTCTGGGGGGCTTATCCCAAGCCCGGTGGAAGCAATTCACAATATGAGTTTAGGGTAAAAGGACTTATGTTTGCAGACTCCCTCTCAAACAGCCGACTCTCTAACACTCTAGTGACTTGCGATCAAAGCTCTGCTTTGATCTGAGATCCCTCTCTTTGTCCACAAAATCTTCTCCCGAAGATTGCAGCTCTCTCCCGAAGACTGTGCAACAGCTAGTTTGAACTTGTGCAGCTTTGGTTTGTGCAATAGTCAATCTGGAACAACGCTTGAACAGATGGACTCGTACGTGTTGAGTTCGTAGGCAGTGGTCACCTTCTACGGAATGAAGAACTTAACACCGATCGATCTTCCTCTCTTTCTCTCAGTGTGTAATGTGTATGAGTGTTTAGCTTCTGAGATCGATATGTTCAATAGTCAATCTGAACAACAGCTTAAATAGGTTGACTCGTACGTGTTGAGTTCGTAGGCGGTGGTCACCTTCTACGGAATGAAGAACTCAGCACCGATCGATCTTCCTCTCAGTGTGTATGAGTGTTTAGCTTCTGAGATCGATATGTTCATGACGGAGCGCACCACACCGTTGTTAATGTGCGATGGCTCTGTGGAAAAATAAATTTATAAGTCCGCTACTCGTTACTCTACTATTGGGTAGTAAAGCGGTAAGTAGGGGTCGAACCCAAGGGAATTAGTGGATAGTTGTTCTTTCGAAAATGGAAAGTAAGACAGTTGGGGGTTGGTTGTGATTTTAGTACTGAAAGTAACGTGGGTTGGTTGTGATTTTAGTACTGAAAAGTAAATGACTGAAAGTAAAGAAAGTAAATACGGGACTGAAAGTAAATACTGAAAAGTAAAGTGCTTGAAGGACAAGACTTGCTGAAAGTAAGTGAGATGGACCAAAGTTATACGAATCAGAAACACAGTATAACCCCCTTATTTAGACATTTTGTCTATTTAACTTTTGCTTGTTAGTTCAGATATATTTTTACAGGGTAATTCAGAGCTTAGAGAGAATACACTCTAAAGAGGAGCTTTTAGAGCAGAAAAGATGTTACGAGTCAATCCAAGGTCAAGATCATATGCCGACTGAAGAAATATCAAGGATTCTGACGTTGAAGAACTCGTAATAAATTAATCAGAAGAATCAGGAGAGGAATCAAGACAGCCCGGGGAAGAAACACATTGACAGTTTTGTGAAAAGACTGCACAAAACTGTACAAAACTCACATTTGGGCAAGGTGACCGGCCACTTGAAGAAGTGGTGGCCAAAGGAGGAGCTCCTCCCCTTCCACCACCGGCAACCGGCGGCTCCTCCTCCCTTGACCGGCGGCTTTTGCTCCTCCTCCACATGTCTCCTCCTCCTTCCTCCTCCTCTCCTTCCTCCATGTGTGGCCATCTCCTCCATCCATTTTTTCCTCCAATCACCATGCAACACTTGCCTCCATCTCCTCCTCCTCCCATGGCTATATAAGGAGGAGCTCCTCCTCATTTGAAAACACACCTCACTTGTAAAATTCACTTCTCTCTCTAAGTTATGTATATGTAAGTTTGGCTTTGGAAATAAAGGATAGCTCCCTTGGCGCTTCAACGGTTGTAAGTAATTCTTCGTATTTATTCAACTGTTTATTTCCTTAGTTATAATGTTTAGCGTGATGAATAGTAGCTAAACTAGTAGTTCGGTAGAAGGGGCGCACTTGTATTATAAAATGTTTTAAGACTATTAACTTAGCGTCTAGTCTTAGTATTCAAAACTTATTCTATGTGCCATATATTCGGTTAGAACGTCCAAGGTAGAGTGGATGCTTGGAATGGCAAAACTCTACAGCGGGGTTCGTAAACTTGTACGGATAAGTGGATGCTTGGAATGGCAAAGCTTATCCGAGAAGTTTGACTTATCTTAAACACCATTTGGTTGATCGGGAATGATTGATCAAATGGATGCACATAGGCTAATATAACCGGGAATGGAGTATTAGTCTAAATAGAATAAGTGTTCTACGTCCTTGGAATAGGCTAGACATTGTACGCAAATCGAGTGCTTGGAATGGCCTTGATACACCGTTTGAATACTTAGATAATTCACTAAAGGTCAATGATAAACAGGATATAATACAAGGCCCCTGAAACCGAACATTTCTCTTTAATTATAATCTGTAATTTACTTTCCAGTATTAAAATCAACCAACCAATCAATCAATCAATCAATCACTTAGCTGGTAGCTTTAAAACCAACCAACCGACCTAAAACACGCTCTCTCACTGGATAAAACCCCCTCAAAGAACGACTATTCCCCTGATTCCCTTGGGTTCGACCCCTACTTACCAAGTACTACCCAGTAGTATAGTTGCAAGTAGCGGACTATAAATTTATTCTTGACGTTTGCACATAACGACTGTGCATCCATCAAAATTGGCGCCGTTGCCGGGGAATCAGCCATCGGATAAAGTTCTTTGAATCGTTACGCGTTTCAAAACAACCATGTCTCGCGAAGAAAGTCACCATGACTACCGGGATGACGAAGAAATAAACCTGTACGATCAAAATGATGAGGTACCATTTCCATTCGTCGACGATCCGGAACAACTCATCAGAAACAGAAGAGCTCGTGATAGGGAAGCAGTCAGAAGAAACCAAGAATTACCCGAGGACCGAAATGCAGCTGGTCCAGTACAACCTCCTATTCATCCCCCACGACCACAACCTCAACCTCGATACATGCCAAGAAGAGAACCCGCTTTCGACAACTACTACAGAGATAACTACTACCGTGAACCGACGATGGGCGAGTTAAATGCCCCTAATTTCGAGACACAGCCGTGGTGCATCTACGAAAGCCCTGAATTAGAAAACATAACCATCAACGCATCAGTGGCACACAGCTTGCCCAAATTCTCAGGAGCACTTGGAGAATCTGCGACAACTCACCTCCAACGCCTACATGGCATTTGCCAGAATCTAAAGCCCAATCGAGTGAATATGGACGACTTCACCATCTATGGCAATACATTCGACGCTTGCCTTGATAACCTAAATACAGTTCTGGAACGATGTGTCTCAATGAACCTCGTGCTCAATTATGAGAAATGCCACTTCATGGTAACTCATGGAGTAGTCTTAGGGCACGTCGTCTCACAAGAAGGCATAGAGGTGGATAAATCCAAAATAGATCTGATCAAGACTCTACCCTACCCCTCCACTGTCCGAGACATCCAATCCTTCCTTGGGCATGTAGGATTCTACCGACGATTCATCAAGGACTTCTCCAAAAAGGCATTGCCCCTATCCACTCTTCTCCAAAAAGAAGTTCCTTTTGAATTTACCAATACATGCAAGGAAGCCTTTGATGAGCTCAAAAAGGCCCTCACCAGCACACCTGTAATTCAAACTCCGGATTGGAAAAAACCATTTGAGATCATGTGTGACGCAAGCGACTTTGCTGTAGGAGCAGTTCTCGGGCAAAAGATTGACAAGAAAACGGGTGTGATCTACTACGCCTCACGAACCCTAGACCCTGCTCAACGGAACTACTCCACCACTGAAAAGGAACTCTTGGCAGTAGTATTCGCCTTAGAAAAATTCAGACCCTATTTGCTTGGAGCAAAAGTAATAGTTTACTCTGATCATGCTGCCATCCGTTATCTGATGAAGAAAAAGGAGGCCAAGCCAAGACTCATTCGGTGGATATTACTACTGCAAGAGTTCGATGTGGAAATAAGGGACAGAAAGGGAATTGAGAATACTGTGGCAGACCATCTGAGCAGGATTGTCCGAAGGGAAGAAGAAGGGCACATAACCGAGTCATTTCCAGACGAGCATCTCTATGCAGTCTCAACCAAGGTACGGGGTACCCAAGGCCATAATAAGCGACCAAGGAACTCATTTCTGTAACCGCATGATGGTTGCTACCTTAAAACGCTACCATGTCCACCACCAAACGTCTACGGCATATCACCCCCAATCCAATGGTCAAGCAGAGATTTCCAACCGCGAAATCAAAGGAATCTTAGAAAAAATGGTGAAACCTGGCAGGAAAGATTGGAGTCAGAGGCTAGACGAAGCTCTTTGGGCGTATCGAACGGCATACAAGACACCAATTGGAACCTCCCCCTTTCGACTAGTTTATGGGAAGGCATGCCACCTTCCGGTGGAAGTAGAACATAAAGCCTATTGGGCGCTAAGGCAGTGCAACCCGGATTTAAAGGCTGCCGGACTAGATAGGAAACTTAATCTGTGTGAACTTGAAGAAATGCGGCTTGAGGCCTATGAAGGGCAAACGGACTACAAAGCACGGACCAAAATGTATCATGACAAATTCATCCTCAGGCGCTCATTTGAGGAAGGACAACAAGTGCAGGTCTTCTCCTCACGACTGAAATTGATGCCTGGAAAGCTTAAATCTAGATGGACCGGCCCTTTCACCATAACTAAAGTATTCAACCATGGGGCAGTCGAGTTGAAAAGCCCGGACGATGGAAGAAAATTCATGGTAAATGGGCAGCGTGTCAAACATTACCATGGCGAAAACAACACTGGATCGGTGGCAAAGTTTGACTTAAGCCACCCATGGGACCCAAACCAGTAATCCACAACAAGGTACTGTCGAGCCAACGACGTTAAACAAGTGCACTGGTCGGGAGGTAACCCGACACTATCTTACTTTTCCGCACTTTAATTTCTGTCATTTAAATTCAGTATTTAGTTTTAAGCTTGCATGACTTTTGAACTAAGGCACGCCTTCGTTCAAAAGTGGGGGGTGAGAACCACCTATGTACATAAATAACATGCTTGCTGTTTTTTCTTTTTTAGTAATAGTGTCTTTTTGAAAATATGAACTTAAGAATGTGAAAAAGATAAATCGTAATTCATGCATTAACCTTGTGAAAATTCAACTGTTTAAAAACTTAGAATGTAACTTTCCATTTGTCCTTTGTGCTGAGATAACTAGGGATGTGGAGTTGATATAAACTGCACTAGAGAGGCTTGGCAAGCAATTAAAGGATCAGATCAAACTATATGGTTTTCGAAGTCAGTGGAGGCTGCACTTCGGGTTTCAGTGAAAATTGAAGTCATCTCCGCCATGCAATGCAAAAGGCGAGGATGGGAATCAGACCGTCCTATCTCCGGTCAAAGTAGCCGAGAAAATAGATGAGCGACCCTCATCTTGACCCGCGCGAAAACGACAGTCAAAGTAGCCGAGAAAATAGATGAGCGACCCTCACCTTGACCCGCGTGAAAACGGCAAAAACGAGAAGAGCGGGGAGGTATTTCCATAGGCTTGCGGGCGATGATTGGACCTCCCAAAAAGGCTTGAGAAAATGGACTACCAGTCACAAAAAGGCGAAAAGCTCAAAGAAGCAAATCAAGAGGCCAAAGGCCCAAAATTGTGAAGGTTTTAACCGAACAAAAGTGAAGTACTCAAAGCGTCAAATCAAAGGCCAAATGCCAACTCACTACAAAAGCAGTCCCTCGCCAAAAGAAAATCAAAGTACTCAAACCACTGAAACCTGAACCAAATCACGTGCTAGAGAAAGCTACCAGAAAACCATATAGTGCGAGACGATCCAGAGATTGCAGTCCAGGAGCCTAAACAGGGCTATCTCCCGAGACATCCAATATAATTTGCATCTCAGCACGGAGGTACAAGTATTAAGTTTCTTCTATTTATTTACGCAGTTTAATTTGGTAATAAGTAAGCAATGCATGAATTAGGATAGATCGAGTACCACAGTCCAATTTTCATATTTCAAAGCCAACTTAGAGTACAGCCCTTGAATAGCATTGTTCGGGACGAACAACTAAAAGTGTGGGATAATCTGATGGACCAAAGTTATACGAATCAGAAACACAGTATAACCCCCTTATTTAGACATTTTGTCTATTTAACTTTTGCTTGTTAGTTCAGATATATTTTTACAGGGTAATTCAGAGCTTAGAGAGAATACACTCTAAAGAGGAGCTTTTAGAGCAGAAAAGATGTTACGAGTCAATCCAAGGTCAAGATCATATGCCGACTGAACAAATATCAAGGATCCTGACGTTGAAGCACTCGTAATAAATTAATCAGAAGAATCAGGAGAGGAATCAAGACAGCCCGGGGAAGAAACACATTGACAGTTTTGTGAAAAGACTGCACAAAACTGTACAAAACTCACATTGGGCAAGGTGACCGGCCACTTGAAGAAGTGGTGGCCAAAGGAGGAGCTCCTCCCCTTCCACCACCGGCAACCGGCGGCTCCTCCTCCCTTGACCGGCGGCTTTTGCTCCTCCTCCACATGTCTCCTCCTCCTTCCTCCTCCTCTCCTTCCTCCATGTGTGGCCATCTCCTCCATCCATTTTTTCCTCCAATCACCATGCAACACTTGCCTCCATCTCCTCCTCCTCCCATGGCTATATAAGGAGGAGCTCCTCCTCATTTGAAAACACACCTCACTTGTAAAATTCACTTCTCTCTCTAAGTTATGTATATGTAAGTTTGGCTTTGGAAATAAAGGATAGCTCCCTTGGCGCTTCAACGGTTGTAAGTAATTCTTCGTATTTATTCAACTGTTTATTTCCTTAGTTATAATGTTTAGCGTGATGAATAGTAGCTAAACTAGTAGTTCGGTAGAAGGGGCGCACTTGTATTATAAAATGTTTTAAGACTATTAACTTAGCGTCTAGTCTTAGTATTCAAAACTTATTCTATGTGCCATATATTCGGTTAGAACGTCCAAGGTAGAGTGGATGCTTGGAATGGCAAAACTCTACAGCGGGGTTCGTAAACTTGTACGGATAAGTGGATGCTTGGAATGGCAAAGCTTATCCGAGAAGTTTGACTTATCTTAAACACCATTTGGTTGATCGGGAATGATTGATCAAATGGATGCACAAAGGCTAATATAACCGGGAATGGAGTATTAGTCTAAATAGAATAAGTGTTCTACGTCCTTGGAATAGGCTAGACAGTGTACGCAAATCGAGTGCTTGGAATGGCCTTGATACACCGTTTGAATACTTAGATAATTCACTAAAGGTCAATGATAAACAGGATATAATACAAGGCCCCTGAAACCGAACATTTCTCTTTAATTATAATCTGTAATTTACTTTCCAGTATTAAAATCAACCAACCAATCAATCAATCAATCAATCACTTAGCTGGTAGCTTTAAAACCAACCAACCGACCTAAAACACGCTCTCTCGCTGGATAAAACCCCCCTCAAAGAACGACTATTCCCCTGATTCCCTTGGGTTCGACCCCTACTTACCAAGTACTACCCAGTAGTATAGTTGCAAGTAGCGGACTATAAATTTATTCTTGACGTTTGCACATAACGACTGTGCATCCATCAAAGTGCGTAAAAGTAAAGTGCTTGAAGGACAAGACTTGCTGAAAGTAAATGCTTGAAGGACAAGACTTGCTGAAAGTAAATGCTTGAAGGACAAGACTTGCGGAAAGTAAGCAGTTGATATGGGACTGAAAGTAAAGTGACAGGTGATGTTTTAATTAAAGGAAAGGATTCGGTTTTAGGGGCCTTGTATCATAAATCTGTTTATCATCGACCTCTAATGATCATACTAAGTGTTCAAAGATGTATCAAGGCTATTTCTAGCACATGTCTTGCCACATCGTTTAGAACACTTGTTCTATTTGGGCTAATTCCTCCTTTCGAAGTATCGTAGCTTATGTGCATCCATTTGATCAATCATTTCCGATCAACCAAATGGTGTTTTAAAGAGGTTGAATTCCACAGATAAGATGTGCTCTTTCGAGCCTCCACTTATCCACGGAAGTTCACGAACCCATGGAAGAGCTTTGCTCTTTCGAGCCTCCACTCAACCAATAGCGTTCTGACCTAATATATGGCAAATAGAACAAGTTTTGAACACAAAGAGGCACTAAGAGAAGGGTCTAAAACATTGTATGATACAAGCACACCCCTTCAACCGAACGAAGGGTTTAGCTACGAATATCCATAAAGGTGGATATCATAGCTAAGTGCTTAGTAAAGTAAAGGTTTTGAAAGACAGGAAAGTAAAGGTTTTTGGAAATCAAGACAAGGAAAGTAAAGGGGAGAATACTCAAGAACCAACAGGAGTAAACTCAAGAACAATGAAAAGTAAAGGAAATGCTTGAGTACTTCAAGAACCGACAAGAGTACTCAAGAACAAACTTGGAGCTTCAATATCAAAGTGGTGTGTTTACATGGATTGTGCCCAAACTCTAGAGAGATAAGTAACAAGTGACTATGGACTAAGGACTAGAACTTTGGACACTTTACAAATGAAGGGAAGTGCGGTATTTATAGGCAAGGAGAAGGAGGAGATGTGGAGGGGAAGCAAGCCACATGTCAAGAGGGGGGTGGAAGGGCCAAATAGCCGCCGGGCAAGGTGGCATCTCCCCATGGCTAGACGCCCATGTGGTGAGGAGGAGGAGAAGTTGAGTGGATTGAGATCTTTTCCCCAAAAGCCATCGGTTGGCATGTAACTCCGGTTGCCCTTTGGTTGCCTCTTTGGTTGCTTCTTGATTGATATCAAAAGACAAGGCACTTAGACTTGGCATTTCACTTGTGTTCTTGATCTTTGTTGGAATAAGTCATTGGGACTTAGTTGTGGCTTGATCGGAGTATTGTCGGAGTATGGCCAGTTTTGACTTGTAATCCACTTTTAGCGTTAAGAACTCCTTTTTAGCTCGTTTCATCTCCACTCCTTAAAATAGCCTGTAGAACAAAAGTGAAACTAACAAGTAAAAGTTGTCAAGATAAAGCGTCTAATTTGGTGGGTTTAACTGTCTTAACGAATCATATAAATATGGTCCATCAGTTCAACAGTCAATCTGAACAACAGCTTGAACAGGTTGGTTGGATATCTTACCAACTCTGGTCCTCTCAACTGATCAGAGTGTTGTACCAAATTCTTGAACTGTCAGTAATGTACCAACTCTATTCTGCGCCGATTAAATAGTATATGTTCAGCACCGATTGAACAGTGTGTTGTACCAATATCTCAAACTGTCAGTGATGTACCAACTCTCATCTGCGCCACATATCTTCTCTTGTTCAGCGCCGTAACTCCTTACCAACTCTGCTCAGCACTGGTGTCAGTATCTCGTATTGTCAGTGATTGCACCAACTCTGTTCTACGTCGTATCTCCTGACCAATTCTGCTCAGCAGTGGTGTCAGTATCTATTCAGCGCCGATTGAATAGAGTGATGTACTAGTATCTCGTACTGTCAGTGATTGTACCAACTCTGTTCTGCATCGTATCTCCTTACCAACTCTGCTCAGCACTGTTGTACCAACTCTGTCCAACACTGTTTAGCGTGTTTGAACATCTCTCAATTTTCAGCACCATATCTCCTTGTGAAAACTCCAGAGATCTTTCTAAGGTACTTCGACATCATGTCTTCTAAGCAACCCGGATTAGGAACTGCAATCTGCAGCAGACGTGTTTAATTACTTCTGACACTTCTGATATGTTCAACACTTTTAAGACACTAACAGACCATTGACACCATAGTTCTGCTAGGACTAGATTAACTCCTTGTTTGAATGGTAGAGCAGCTTGAATTGTTTTGCCTTGTGTTCAACAACTTGATGCTTCAACATCTGAGTTCCACTTTAATGTTTGAACACCTTGTTGAACAACTTGAAGTCGTTTGCCAAAATTCATACCACAAGAACTAACAACGCCCATGAAACATGTTACAGAATGTGGATACAGAAAGACTTAATCATTCAACTAAGTAAATGAAATAACTCACCCGAAGACAAATTAGGTGCCAGATTCTGGCTTCTGAACCTAGACTTGTTTCTGCAAACAAAAAACATAGCTGCAATTATAGCACACGATAGTGTTATTAAAACCGATCCGTGGATCGATCCGGTCAAGTTACCGATTCAATGGGTCAGTGGTTCAACCGGGTTGACCCGAATTGACCCGCACATATTAAAAAAATAAATATAAAATACTAATATATGATATAATAATTTAACATATTTATCACTTGAATAAATATTACATATGTTTATGATCTGATTACAACAACATACCCATGAATTTACCCAAGAAACTCAAATAGGCCCAAAATTTTAACTAAAATCAGCCCATAAAAATTGTGCGTCTGTTTTAAAACTCAGGTGATCATTATATTCTATTTTGGTTGAAACTTATTTTATTGATTTTAATTTGTTGAATATTATTTTTTATTGAATCAACAGTACAATTTTGTTCAATTCCCCATTCTCATGAACTAGTTATTACTAAAAAAAATTTACTATAGGCAAGATGAGTAATTTATCTCAGCAAACTCCAGTTGTGAATTCGTCCACAGATGAAATTAGTGGAAGTAATGTGAAGGATAATTCAAAAGAGCCTGTATGGAAGTTTGTTGAAATTATAGTTCCATAGTAAAGGGAGCCGGATGTCATTGTACCTTTCGTTGCACCATTTGCACAAAACAATTCAAGGGATCATCTTTTATAGTGAAGTCTCATCTACTTAAGATGAATAATGACGGGACCAAAGTATGCGGTTCAATCACTAATGCTAAAAGGAATGAGCTTGCGGCATTAGTAGAGGAGCCCGAAGCACGTAAGAAGCAGAATCAACCAGATTAGTTCCTCTTCCTACATCAAATAATAATTCTTCATCAAGTGCAAGTACTTTTGCGGTAGATTTACTTCAAAGAAGAGAAAAGGAGTGAAAGACCACTAGAAAAATGTGCAGCGCCGGTGCTATAAAGAGGTTTTGGTTGGTGAAATAATGCTTTAAGGGCTTCCCTTGTACAAAAAGAGAGGGCCAATATTAAAAAGATGCTGACACCGATTAAGTATTCTTAGTAACAAAAGGGTGTTAGTGTGTAGTGATGAATGGTATGATACTCAACGAAGGCCACTTATAAACGTGATGGCTATTTGTGAAAGTGGACTTATATTTTTAAGGGCTCTGAACTATATGAAAAGGAGACAAAGGACAAGCAATTTATTGCAAATTTTCTCATCGAAAGTATTTGAGAAATTGAACCACAACATGTTGTTCAGGTATTTACCGACAGTGCTAGCAATTGTAAGGCGGTAGAGGTATTGTTAATGTTAATTCCTCAAATATTTTGGAGTTCATGTGTCGTGCATACACTACAAATTTTGCAATATTGACCGGTCACAATTTCTGGCGGTATTCCGGCGACATTAGTATTGCCGGAATTTTTTGCGGCGAGATTCCGGCGACTATCCGGGAATAAATTTCTTCAAGACAAATTCCGCTGTTATTCCGGCGATATTCCGGCCACTCAAATTCCGGCGACAAAGTATCCCCGGAATGTCCCCTGATTAATTCCTGCGCAATTCCGGGGACATTCAGGTGATATCGCCGGATTTTCCCCGGAATGTCCCCGAAATAATTCCTGCGCAATTCCGGTGACATTCCGATGCCCGAATCCATGTTATTGGATTTCCCCGGACTTTTGCCGGAAATGATAAATTGCATTAATAAAATTTTCAATTTAAATTTTGCATGTCTAGGAGTTGTCCCTAACTATCGCCGGATTTTTTATAATTTAAATTATATATGTCGCCGGAATTGTCCCTAATTGGTACCGAAATATTTACAGCTAAAGTAAATTTGCGTATTTTTCGTTCGACGTACCGCTCAAATTTTTCGTTCGACCGCTCAAATTTTTCAGTCTCATCTTATAAGACGACTACAACTCAACATTCTGAATTCTTATCCCAGAAATTTCTAGAAAAAAATGGTGAAGGACAGGAAGATAGGAGTGGCTTTGGATTTCTCGAAGACCAGCAAGACAGCTTTAAAATGGGCTATTGACAATTTGGTTGATGATCTTGACACTCTTTTCATCATCCATGCATGTCAAGCCTGCCTCCTCTGATGAGTCCAGTTTCTCTCTCTGGTCGGCCACCGGCTCTCCTTTGATTCCTCTGCTGGAGTTTAGGGAGCCAGAACCAGAAGTGATGAAAAAGTATGCTGTGGAGAATGACATTGAAGTGTTGGATATGCTTGACACTGTTTCCAGCCAGAAAGAGGTGACAGTGGTGACTAAATTGTACTGGGGAGATGCTAGGGAGAAGCTTTGTGAGGCTGTTGATGATCTCAAGCTGGATTCTTTGGTCATGGGGAGCAGAGGCCTCGGCGCTATCCAGAGGATCATTCTTGGAAATTGGCGCGGAATTGTCGCCGGATTTTTTATAAAAAATAAGTTTTTTTATAATATAAAAAAACAACAAGATTCATAAAAAATTAAAATTTTCAAAAATCATTAAATTTAATTAAATATTATATTATCAACATATTTTGGCCCCGAATTGTCGCCGGATTTTCCCCATATATTTTTGTCCCCGAATGGGCGCCGGATTTCCCCCACATATTTTGTTCCCGAATTGTCGCCGGATTTTCCCCACATATTTTGTCCCCGAATTGTCGCCGGATTTTCTCCACATGTTTTGTCCCCGAATTGTCGCCGGATTTTCCCCACATATTTTGTCCCCGGATATTCGCAAGACTTTCGCAGCCTTCTGCTCCCCAGATTTTCCCCGGAATTTATTTTGGCCGAAAATGCGCCGGATTTTAGCAAGAGTGTCGCCGAAATTTGTCCCCGGAATTTCTCCGAAACAATAATTCGGGGGACGTTTTGGCGGCGACAAAATTTTGGCCGGAATTTTGCCGAATTGTGTCCTTATTCCGGCGAAAATCCGGCGCTTATCAGGCCAAATTTGGTTGCCGGATTTTTTTGCAAAATTTGTAGTGATACTCTTAGCCTTGCTCTAAAGAATACTTGCATGCCTAGTTTAATACCGTCCAATATGAGAGCTTATGAAGCATGTTCTTGGATTTCAGATACTTCTGCTGATGTATTGATCGGTCAATATTCTGACTAGTTATTCACTCCATTCGATGAAGGATAACACTCGTTCTCCCAGCAAATTGTCATTATTTGACATCTTTCTCGAGTGTTTCAGGACAAAAAGACATATCTCTGATCCTTGGACTCGAAATGCCGAAAGAACAGAAAGATCGATGGAAATATAGTGGAAAAAGAGCTCTCACCAGCGACATGTTGTGACTGCTTAGACATCCCATAGTTGTCATTGGTGTCACGGCAGGTTATTTGCATAGAAGAAATCAAGTGGCTCCGTAACTGCCGTGACATACAAAGATGTAACGAGTGTCACGACAGCTCAAAAGCTCAAAGGGATTCCAAGCATGTCGTGACCTTTTTGGAGCGCAACGGATGTCACGACACAACTATGGCTCATAGCAGTTTTGCATGTACCGTGACAGCCGTGACATATTGGAATGTCACGGATTTTACGGCTTCGTCGATTATTTCCAAAAATAAATTAGAAATTCGGGATTTATTTAAAAGAGCTTGCTCTTGGAGACAAGGAGACCTAGCTTGGAGAAGAAGACTGAGCAGAACATCACGAGAGATCAAAGACTCACAAGTTACATTGTCAACACGGTTTCCTCGTCCTTGATTTCTAATTCTATACTCATTTTGGTTAACTTACCAAGAGTAGTGAGTAGTCTTCCTTATTTCGGGATCCTACGGATTTCGTGATTAACGATACTTCTTTATCTTTTGAGTTGTGTCCGATTCGTATGTATGATATTAAATATAGCCTTTTACCCAACTCTTCATGTGATCAATTGAACGTTTTTAATTAAAGCAATTCGAGTATTCAATTTCATTGTGCTTAATTTTATCGTTCTTGCAAATTTTACATTGAATGGGATGTTTGCATGCTAGAACGTATTTAGGTTAATTACCAAAAGATTGATGGGTTTTAGAATTAACCAGATTGCATGAAATTGATATTAGGACAGGGTTGCTACGCTGGTAGTACATGAATTAATAGGAAAGTTGATTTTATCATCATAAAAACCCTAAGCTTAACTAATCAAAATCGTTGATGATCCGTGGATGGACAGCGTTTAACGATTGAGATTAATCTGTACAATGATCCGTGGATGGGCGGCTTGCCTACTGTTATTTTGGTTTATTTCCATACTCGATAGCATGATAAAATTGTGTGATATTGTTGCATAATTTGTGGGTTGACACGTGTAAAATTTGATTTTGGGATTCTTTCTGATCAAGTCAAATCCTTTTATTTACTGCATTCAATTTTAGCAAACTTCTTTACACCATAACCTCTTGGATTATTTGGAATAGCTGAATAGGTCGTTTGTTAGCTAGTACTCACACACGTTGTTCCTTGGATCGGCCTTTGACTTACCAAGGTTTATAAATTATTTTTAACTGCAACTGACAGCTAAAACTTATAACTTGACAACTATAAATGCTTAAAAATACGCTCGTCATGTATGGTTCATCAAGAAAATCATTCTGTGAGATTAACTATGTTTAATGAACATTCTCAACTAAGGATGTTACCAATTGCTGGCACGCCGCGCTTTGCTTCTGTTGTGGTGGTGCTCAAAAATTTTAAGAATATAAGAAAGGCCTAGATAATACAGTGATGAGTGATGGTTAGGAAGCTTACAGAGATGATGATTTGGGAAAAGTAAGGTCAGTGAAGGAGATAGATGATTGTGAAAGATGAATTTTGACAAAATATTGATTACATTCTTCAGTTCACTTTACCTATATATGGTACTTAGAAGATGCAATACAGATGTGCCTTATTTTCACTTGGTTTGTGAATGGTGGCCGGTGGGAAGTGATGATTGAGGAAGTGAAGGCATCTATTCATAAGCATGAAGGTAATGAAGATGATCAAATTTTCAGAGTTTTATGAAATTGTGTACGCTATTTTGCTTTCTAGGTGGACTAAAAGTTTGTCACCTCTGCATTGCTTGACACACTCATTAAACCCAAGTTGCGTCATAGTTATTTGATATTTGATCATATGTTTTTAGTTACAATTACTCATTAACTGAATTGCGCGTACCGTAGCGTGTCCTTGGGGTTGTGGGTTTTCCTTGAGAGGTCTTATGCTCGTAACAGAGACTGGTCATATTCCCACTGCGTCAAGAAGCTCTGAATGTAGTCCAACGGAAACAAGTGAGTTAGCGACAATGGCGCCGCTAGCAGCCACTGCAGGGACACCAATGCCAGGGAATGTAGAGTCTCCACAACAAAAGAGTTGAGGAATTGGAGTTGGGTGTCCAGGAAATGAGTTCTTGCCTGCTTCAATAGCCGGCCCATACGTGCCTCTATTGCGTCTCAGAAACCTCTCATGGGTCAGTGGAGTTCCTACAAGCTTTACCTCGCATTTTTCACGCCTGAACCCGGGGCCAAGCGCGCGCTCCACCGCCCTCCACAGAACCTTCCATAAAAAAATGTTCTCAGGCAAATTTCAGAAATAAAAAAACTATCTTGTTGATTTGGGTTAGATGTATATATACCTCTGATCTGTCCACCTTGAGATTTTTGTACTCTGCACTTCTGCTATCAAGACCTGCCCATAGCTGGTATGGTTCAGTACCAGGTGTGTAAGCATGTAAAATATGCTTGCCACGAGGACCCAGGTGCGGACTCAGGACGCTTGGTACCGATATTAGTACAACATTCTGATCTGCATCCACGCCTCGATTCCAGTCATTCACTACTATATGATGAATCCCAAGATCTTCACGTATTCCCTTGTTGACAACAAAACAAAAATTAACGAGACTGAAAATATGGCATAATGATCAAGGTCGGGCCGCACATGCTTGTTTTGTACCTCGGCATCGAACCCCAAATGCAGATGCATGAAAGACTCGCACCGAGGAGTACTTTCAATGCCTCTCTTGTAACTGTCTGGCACAACCTCCTTAGGTAGCAGATTCAAGGTGTCCCACATTGACGCATTGCTAACGACTGCCTTTTTAGCACGGATAAACTGCAATGAACATGCTCCACTTTTAGGTTCACATATTATTAACGAGTTAATGGCTTCGAGTGATCTACTGGTTTTGCACGCACTTGACCACTTCTGAGGTTCACTCCAGTGGCTCGCCCATTTTCAATAACAATGTTTTTAACGTGACTTCTTAGAGACAGATGCCCGCCAAACTTCTGTAACCCCCTCACAAGGGCGTCTACAATTTCACCACTTCCTTTAACCGGGTACTCAAGGCTGCAACCCGGCTTATACCATTCCGCAAACATATATATCTGAAACGAGAGACAACTTTCAGTTCCTAGTCGAAACCAAATACAGACAAAATTCATCTACTTAAAAACTTATATCCAATTTCACTGACAACCTAAAATCAGATTGTTCAAGTACTAAAAGGGCGGCATAGTTACCATCTCTGCTGAAAGTATACCACTAGATTTGACCCCGGCAAGCAAAAATGCGAGAAGATCAATCCAGTTCCTAATAAAAGGGTCTTTCAGCCCTAACGAGTCCACAATTTCTGAAAACGGTCTTAAGAGCTTAGTAGCTCCAAGAGCTCCTTTTGGTCCCATTTGAGCAAAAGATTTCAAAAGCGAGGGGGCATATCTGAGAGCAGCAGTGGAAAGGACACCCAAATCACCTCTGATAGATAGCGGTGGCAGCGCCATTGCAGCTGCAGACAATGGGAGGATTGCATCCTATAACACAACAACATCATTAAAAAAAAAGACAATCTACTTGGTCTATGTTCGCATCAAAGACAATGACGATGACCATATATTGTATAAATACTGACAAGAAGAGTCTTCCACTCGCGAACGGCCTCTGGACCAGCATACTGAGCAAGGTCCTGAGAGAAGTTACAACGATTATCATATAAAAGATCCAGATTAACAAGACTACGAAGGTTCACTCAGCTGCAAAGCACATACCTTGTAAAACTCTGTAGGTCCAATGCGTGACAAGAATTCACCTTCCGGCACATAAACCATCCAAGAGTCATACTTAACGCAGGGAACAGACTCTCCAAGAGCATCCAAAACCTACATTAGTACAAGGTTAATGATTCCTCGGTCACAAACCTCCCAAAAAACTCACACTTAAATCCAAGAAATTAGGGGTTCAGAGTATTGTTACTTGGGCAAGAGGATTGGCTTGAGGTCCTCTAGATTGGAACCCAGAAAACAAAGAAGGCCCAGAATCAAACTTATACCCAAGAACATCAAATGAATGAGCTGCGCCACCAGGCACATCATGGCTCTCCAGCACAATCACATCTTGACCATACCTAGCAAGCAACCCACCACAGCACAGCCCAGCAATCCCACTTCCAATCACTACCACATCTGCTTCATCCACCTTCTTCTCACCTGCAAAGTTCATTCAAACACTTAATCAGATCATCACCAACATCATTTTCAGAACAGGGAGTTGGAAAAAACAGACCTGTAAGTGAGGTGGAGGAGGGCTTTGAATCATTCACTAAGGTCTGGGCAAAGACTGTATTCTGGATTGTTGGGTATCTTGATTTTGATGTCCTGGGTGGGAAAATTGGGGAAACCCCAATTGAAAGGGAAGCCATTTGAGTAAAGCATGGTGGTTGTGCTGAAGTGTTGAGTTGCTGCTTTGTAGGATTGTTTGATATCAATGTGGCCACGTATGAGCTCCCTCTTTCAGCTTTCGAAAGTAATCTCTAATCATAAGCTGATCAACAATTTGAGACATTTTCTTGGAATTTGGCCAACATGTTGGATTAATCACGAAAGTAACCCAAAACCAAATTCAAATCACCCAAATGCACTATTGAAATTCAAATAATCAATCTAGCTTATTTTTAATTTTTTCGGTTTCTCTCCTACTGTGAATATACAAAATGAAGATGTGGCTCGATTTTGGGCTTACGTGGATCAAAATGAGAAGAATGATATACATGTACATCCCGATTTTTTGGGGAATCGGGAACATTGGGGAAACGAAGCTCATCATCGTCGAAATAGAGTTTTTAGTAATGGGCGGGTGATGCGATTATACCAGGGGCAGAAGTTCGTGAAAGAAGTGTACGGGGCGATTCAAGCGAGTCTGCAGTGGAACCAGACGCTATTGGTGATGATGTACGACGAGCACGGAGGGTATTACAACCATGTACCAACGCCAGTGCGTAGAGTGCCGAGTCTGGATGGAGTTGTGGGCAACCACCGTTTAATTTCACTTTTGATAAATTAGGAGTTAGGATTCCGGCGATACTGGTTTCACCGTGGAACGAGAAAGAAACAGGTAAAGATGGAGTCCGTGAATTTTGACTTTATTTGAGCTAGGGGCCCACTAGCTGTTTTTATGTTTTTACTTTATAATGATGATGAGCTTCGTTTCTGCAATGTTTCCGGTTCCCCGAATACCGAGATCATTATGATCTCGGTTTCCCGAAAACTGGGGTTGATGTGTATGTTATTCATCTCATTTTTGTTCATGTAAGCCCAAAATTGAGTCGCATTTTTATTTTGTACATTCCCGGTAGTTGAGAAATCGGGATTATAAAATAAATGAAGAGTATCGGTTCCTAAGGAACCGAAAATATTAAAAATGTAATAGATTGTTTATTTGAGTTTCAAGTGGTGCATTTGGGTAATTTGAGTTTGATTTTAGGTTACTTTGATGAATAATCCCAACATGTTAGAATTCAACTTTGTTGATCACTGAGGTCAAGAGGAGTGGCTCAGTGGAGCACTCCCCTTGCGCTAAGAAGCGTTCAGGGTTCAAATACTCACCTAACAGACACTAAAACTAACATGAGCACCCAATCAAAAAAAAACGTTATTGATCACTGGGTCATTTATTTCAAGTTTCAACTGCTGTTTGCAACTAGATGAGTGAGTATTCAAACTTATGCATATTGCTAAACATTGCCATTTGAGGCCATCTTCATTCATCAAATTGAACAAGCCATGAGACAACAATGTGTAAGCAAATACTGAACAAGTCAATCTGCCAAGTGCAGCTCCAACAGGCATAACTCATAAATAAAAAAAATCAGGAGCAAGTAGGGCAGTCTGCTTTTACTTGCCCGTATAAACAAGGCATAACTTTAGGTCTTCCTGTTCAACGTTGTTGTTGCCGTTGCGGTTGAAGGTGTTTCCGTATAACTCCTCCAGCTAGAGTGTCACAGCTTGCCCAAGGCACCACACTGGTAAAAATGGTTGGCATCTCATTCTCGGGTTATGTGTAAATGACTGTCTGAAGACAATGAGTCCATTCTTTTATTGCGTCGTTCTCGTATAGCTTTTTACTGGGCTTTCGTGTCTACTCTAGCTGGGGGACAATTAACAGATTTCCCATCTACCATTCCATGGACTTCCCAAGATTTCTCGACTGCATCATCTTTGTTTTCTGACAGATTCCCTAATAGCAACACATATTCTGCAGGTGCCAGACTCATCCAGTGTAACATACATGCTCCAAAGTGATTGAAAACACTGCCAAAAAAATTAATAAAAAAAAATTCATGAGACAGCAGTGTCTTAGGGAAAGCAACAACCATGTCTCCTGTGTTCGTTCAGGGAGAAAGAAGCCTGCCAGCCCGACAGTTCTTTTTACACGGAAAGGGGCAAAAGAGATGGCATTATTGTTGGATGCTTCATGTTCAATTACCTATCAAGTCACATGATCACATCTACCGCATTGAAATGATGAAAAATTCACTTATTCAGCTAGCTTAACATGTACGCCCATGAACCAAATGTTTAATTCAGAAAGACCCAACCATTCAACTAGATAAATGAAATAACTCACCCGACGACAAATTAGGTGCCAGATCCTGGCTTCTGAACCCAGACTTGTTTCTGCAAACAGAAAACATAGCTGCAATTATAGCACACAACATGAAATCTGCAGAGACTGAATTTAGAGAATCAATGTGGAAAAATCATACTTCATGGGAGCCGTAGCCATGAGGTGCTCTTTTGAAAGGTTTGCCCTCACTTGTGTGTTGATGACCCTCGGCATCTTTTGCACCATGAGCTGGTACTCGGCGGCTGAACTGCTTTTGGGAGCCTGCATATCAGAAGAGTACAATTGTTGCAGTTGTTCCCTGCAACAAAATTGAACATAAACTTCAAGGTAAATAGTAAATACCATTATTATAAGAAGAGTAACTGCTGGTTCCACTTCCAACGTTTCTGATACCACTCCTAGTCATTAACATGTCAACTTTGTTTTTTCCATTTGCTCCTGGTTACAAGAAAAAAAAAGATCAAGAAACAGTTGAGGAAACTTCGTAAGTTGCCTAAAGTTCACTAATCAACTCTCTCTGTTGCAGTATCTACTATGCTTACATGAAATCAGTAGATAAGGTTGCAGAATATATGATATACGCTTCTAAATGATATCAAATATTCTTAATTGAAAGAGCAAAGACAACTGCACCTTCGGATGAATCAAAGGTTGGTTGTGGAAACTGGGACGTAGATGATAAAGACTCGCTGCTGGCATGTGATCCATCTGAACGAAGAAGAGGTGCCCATACACCACGGTCTGGCCTATCCCGGTTTTTAGTTCGCTTCTCCAACCTATCACCATTATGTCCGTATTCATGGGTTCCAGTAACTTTATACTCGAGTCCCTTACCATCCTTTGAAGGAAGAACATTTGACCCTCGGTAGGATCTCTTATCCTTCTCAACAACTGATGACTGCAGCCCCTGCTCAGATCGACTTGATGAAGATGGAATTGAACAAGCACCGCTATCTGATAATATAGTCCTGATTATCCTTCCATTGCCTCCTTCACGTCGCTGATTAATTTTAGCTGAATATGAACTATCGGCATCTCTTAATGTGGTGGTAATGCCCTGCTGTTGTGGTGGGTTGCCAGCAACCTGCACATTTTAAAGCATGACACAGATTTTAATTATCAGCTTCACAGTATTTCAGACATTACTTTCACTGTCTGAACAGAAATATGTACATCATCCTCCACTTTTAGCTCGAAAACGGTAGATAGATAATCCATTATTATGGCCATCATTACTGTGTATCAGTCATTGAAAGTAGACAGATCGTTCTAGAGGAGCTACAAGCGAATTCATCTCTCGTAATTATCACGATATTTGTACTTTATTTTGGTAAGTCACAAGTATTTACAAGAAAAATGTCAGGTAGTGCGAAATCTGAACATCTAAAGCCTGTTAAAAGTACACAAAGAGATACACTTCATTCCAGCAAAATGGTGACCATAATCTGAAAACCATATCCCTCACTCCTGAAGCTACTGTATATTATCGTCTAATATGTATCACTAATATGACTAGTTACAACTACGTATATCCAGTATCCGAATTCGTGTAATCATATATAAGCACTAAAAACAGTTATACTCACATCAGATATTTCTATTTCTTTCGCCTTTCCCTTGAGGAGAACAATCTTTTTGGTTCCTATATAATTTCCACCAGCTAACCCTGAGGAAAAAGGAATAGTTTTAAGAGACTTATCAAATATTTTGTTTTCTGAGCGTGATTTTGGAAAATTATTCGTGATTCAAACCAAGTGTACTGTAGATATGATATGTAAATATAACAGAGTTTTTCCACCCATCAACTAATACATATCAATTTATGACCATACCACTATCATCTTCGGGGGACTTTTCAGCTGCAGAAAAAAACATAGAGGGCTTATCGAGAAACTGATGACCATCTTTCTTTGTCACAAGAATGAAACTTGATTTGTCATTTCCCTTGGTGTTTTTTGCAGAACTTCTTTGCACATACTGTTCCAAAGGCAAAAGGTAGTGAAAGACTGAAAGATATAAGAACAAGTACTATATGCCAAAATAGAATCACTTCAGGGAAAAAATAAATTGAGGTCCTGTAAAAGAAAATCTGGTTCTGAAAGAAATGACATTTAGTAATAGCTTAATTGAGAGACTTTATGTTGTGTTCCTGTTTATTATCTTCTTTCTTCATTATGTTATTTCATAAAGAAAAACTTTACACATTATACCATGATTTGAAAATGCCATTCCAAAAAGAGAAAAAAGAACTTAATAACAACATATATCGTATAAAGAATACAAATAAATAATGAAGAATGTGAGCTTGCAATTTCAATACCATTGTTGAATTTTTCTTCTTTTCAGACCCTCGTCTGTTAGAAGTTGGAGTGGAAACTCCAGCTGACGGTGCACCGGATCTTCTGCTCACTTTCCCAGCGGTTACTGATTTCTGTAATTGATTGACAGACCACATCTACATTATAAATTATACACTAGAAAGAAACTATAGTACATTAATCGTGATACAATTATCAAGCAACGAAGCAAATTCACTACTCAATAATGTTCAAGTCAGTTAAAATTTTCGTTACACTGGAACCAGGAAGTGTTATAGCAGAAACAAAAGGAAAAAAGAACCCCATGGCAATGACTTATAACTTGCAAACTCAGGATACATTAAAAGCACACAAGCGAGTCAAATAATTAGCAAACGTGATTGTAAGTTGTAACCATAAGAAAAAATGCTATAACACATAACAATCAATACGGCTCTTTTCCTGGCAAACATTAATTTTAAAATATCTCAAGCTATCAAAGGTTTATCAAACGATGCTACACTAAAATATTGTATATCTAGAAAGTCCAAGTCTTGTGGTATTATGAAGTTGGGAATTACTTGAGACCGGTTCTTCGCAGCTCTCTTCTGCCGAATGTAATCCATTAGAGGAGTAACTATGGGAGCATCCTTCGGCGCACCTATGACAGTATATTCAGTGAAGGAGGTTGTTTGTATCAAACAAATGAAATACTGCCGTAAATTTGTAAATACCTAATCCTCCACCTTCACCATGCAAACAAAAAAAGCCTGCTCTTTTGAACTTGAGCTACTCAGTTTAATGTTCAAAAGAACAGGTTAAAGTCCTAAGACATAAATCTGGACTAAACGGCATTTGTTAACTTACCAACTCGACCGGCTTCTCTTCTTTCCAACTGGATCTCTGCACTTGGAAGATTTTCAACCGGCTTTGATAGGTTTTCAACAAACTCAATGTACTCCAGGTCTAAGAAGAAAAAAGAGCAGGTTTTAGAAAGATGAAGAGGTTGATCATGACATACACAGCCAGTTTGCATATACCTTTCACTATGGTCCCTTCACGACCATCCCTTTTATGTGGTTTTGGAACCTGCTGCGATGGAGCATACTCAACTTGAACTTTGAATTGACTACCTAAGAGACCAAAATAAAACTACCAAGCTGAGCACTGGTATTCCCTAAGAAAAATAAAACCTTGATCTTTCTTACAAACACAGTGAGCATCTGACGCATTATGCAAAAAAAAAAATTACCCTTCTCATTGACAAATACATGCCCGTTGAAGAAGTCAGCAAAGTCGATCACATCCTCTTCTCTGTTGAAGTTAATGTATAATCTAGAGTGTGTTTGATGCTTGTGGCTGCAATTTCATTAAATTCGAACAGTTAACTAAGCAATTTACTTAATATGCCTGCTTACACCATACACAATCATCAGTACTACATTCCTCACTGGGACTCAGCCCTTAACATCCAATTGTTTAGCATACATCATCATCATCATCATCAAAACTTCAAGGAAGTAACATCAATCTCAATCAAAGACGCAAGCCTTAATCATATTACACCCAACAAAAAGCCCAAATCGTAACACAAAACTACGTCTCAACTCATACAAAACCCTAACTAACAAACCAACCTCAAATTACAACCTAGTAAAAAAAACAGTACATACATACCAACAGCCATCAGCAAAACCCTAACCTGTTCTTCCCAGGTCGAAACCGACTCCAATTATAACGTCCGCTGAACACGCCGTTAATTTGTTCCATGATCATCGAGTGCGGAATCGACGGAGGCAGATGTCGCACCACCACCTTCGTCCGATCTGGCGGCCCCTTCATCGTCAATAACGAAAACCTAAACCCCCCAAATATCAATCACAAGAAAAGTTCGACAACTTTCCCAAAATTCGAAAACTTCCCCGATATCACATCAACCTGACTTTTTCATCAATGTGCTGCTTCGTTTTCGATTATGTGCCCTAATTTTGGGGTTAAGTTGCGCAGCGATATTCGATTTGGGGGTAGAACTAGAAACGTTCGTTATTGTCTTGTCTCACTTCCTCGAATATATTTTTTATTTATTATTTCAATTGTTTAATGATTTATCAATAAATAAAATTGTTAAAAGATTTTTTTTATCAGATTCAAGCTTTTATTATAACAAAAGCAAGACAGAAGTCTTAAAAAAGGGTACGACTTGACAAATTGGTCGATCGATTTCGGTGGTCGACACTACAAAGGTAAATGACGTACTGTCGTGCCCTTTCTAAACCAACAGGAGATAATCTCCTAAACCGAAAAAACTAATAAACTAAAACAGCTCAGACCGATAAACGGCTGAGATAAAACAACTCAGATCGAAAACTCCACTGAGAGAAACTAAACTACCTAACTAAACTAAACTGAATTTAACTAAAACTAAACTAAAATCTAAAACAATCACCCAACCGGGAACTTCCAACAGGGCCGAAGCCGAAACCTAAACCACCGAGCACGCCAGCCGCCACCCCCTCAGCAGATCCATATCCCAACAAGTCGACACCTTCACACGTCACCATCCAACCGCCACCCCCTCAGCAGATCCATATCCCAACAAATCGACACCTTCACACGTCACCATCCAACCGCCATCCACCACCTTCCGCCCAAACGCCCACCGTTGAAGATGAGGAATCAACTGAAGTCGACCACCACCCACCGATCCAGCCATCCTCCGCTACTTCAGCATATCCAACACCCCCACCCGGCCAATCACCGCCATCAACACCCCTAGCCAACCACCTCCAACCACCATCCCAAACCATGTCGACCGCGAAGCAAAAGAACCGCCGAAAGGAACGAAAAGGCTCCCGGAGGCCAATCCACGCCACCATCACATCATCGGCAACTAAAAGTCGGTCCGAATCAAAGTTCCCAGCCCCACCGGCGGATGAAAACGAACGGCGACTAGTTTGTTCTACAAGCTTCAGGAGATTTTATCACACACACAAAATTCACGTACTCTATAGTCTATATCCTCGAATATGTTTTTTTATATTTATTAATTCAATTTTTAACGATTTAATCAATCAAAAAAAATTGTTTAATAGTTTTTATTAAAATCAAATCGACCCGAGCTGACCGGTTTGACCCGGACGGGCTGACCCACAATCCTTATCTCCAATCGAAAATCGGTCAATCCCTAACTTCATCTTCTCGCCTCGTCCTCTGGTTCTCTTCTTCGAGATGATGTCATCAATATCGATTCAGGCCAGTTTTACCGCATCGTTCAAGCCGACGTTGGCATTCCCAACGCACAAGTCCTGCTCCGTTGGATTGAAAAGCCAAGTGAAGAGAATCTCAGTAGCGTCATCGACTGCTGCAGTGGCTGAAGACCAAGAGCAAGTCGTTGAGTCATCCTCTGGACAGGCGGCCTCCACTTCTGTGATCAATGAGGTATACTATGCTGAAAATGTTTTGGTTCTATAATTACAGTTAGCGTTTTTGTTCTTTTATGCCTAGCCATTGCTCAGAAGTGCAAAATTGAAGTTGTAGGCTCGGTTGGGAATTTTGAAATCCTAATTTATATATTTCTTAGTGGATAATTAGCTTTCGAACATTGGTTAGGTCAGTAGTGTGATCTCAGAATGAGGCTCTTTGGTGACTTTGTGGCTTCAAATGTGTTATGCTGATAGAGTGCGTGCTTAAGATGTATGCAAACACATGTACTAGAGTGGAATTACGTAAGTTGTGTTGGGATATTTGCCAATAACAAAGGTCGTCATGGTCTAGTTTAGGTAAACGTTGCCAATAATGAATCTTGAAGGGGATTAGGGAGATAGTATTATGATCACTGACCAGTTTTTTGTAAGATAAGGTTGTAAAAGCTGCAATTTTTATTTATTTATGTTGTAGATAGAATGAGAATTTGCTTCTTTTGTTCAATGAAAAGATGATCTTGATCTGTTACTGAATGTAATGGGTGTTATTGTAGAAACTTACAATTGCCTTAAAGCCAATTGAGAAGCCGAGGCTTGTACTGAAGTTCATTTGGATGGAAAAGAACATTGGCCTAGCTCTAGACCAGAAGATACCAGGCCATGGGACCATCCCATTGAGTCCCTACTATTTTTGGCCGCGTAAAGATGCGTGGGAAGAACTCAAGGTGTTACTGGAAAGCAAGCCTTGGATTTCCCAGAAACAAATGATCATCCTTCTCAACCAGGCTACAGATATTATCAACTTATGGCAGCAGAGCGGTGGGAACTTGTCATAATGCTGAATTCCACAAAAGTTCTTGTTGTATTTTTGCTATCGTGGACTGAGAGTACCTAGTATTTTCTTGTAATATTTTTTTCTATTAAAAAAAATGATAAGAATATTTTTACACGAACATGTCGACAGAACATTAGGCCACGACCCACCAACGAATCCTGTGGTTCAAATACAAACAAGTCGATTCCGAGGCAATTTCAAGCCAGCCTCCAATCTCGCAAACCCTAGCTCTTCTCCTCCGTCTGGGTTATCCTCCATCTCCTGCCCCGATCAAAATGGCAACCTTCGAGCAGGCACCTCCCGGTGACGCCAAATCTGGCGAGAAGATCTTCAGGACCAAATGTGCTCATGTTAGGGCTAAATTACTTCTTACAATAACTAATTGTATATACTCAAAATATAGGGCAGATACTGTAAATAGTCTATTTGTGTACCTGTATATATGAACAGTAATGAAATCAATACAGCAGAGCTGCTATAACAAACTTTTCAGACATTCCTTTTGTTTTGTCCTTTTCCCTTACGTCTCCATTGATCATCATGGTTTCCTCCATTGGAGCACAACTCTTTGAGCATCTACATGGTATCAAGAGCAGCGTTTAAGACGATCAAAGGCTTCCTTCAGCTTCCTATAAGCTCGCTCAACCCTCATACCCATTTTTTTCTCTTCATTCCGACCCTTTTTTTTCCCCTACTTTGTATTGTTTCTTCCTAATCAAAATCCATGGCTGCTGCTGATGAGACCTCTGATGCATCTACTGTTAATCCACCAGTACTGCCAGCTCGAGCCACTCATGCTCATGGATTTGATCTCTTCAACCCAGCAGATGACCCTCTCTTTGTCAGCAACAATGAGAATGTAAGTGTATCTCTCATCTCTCAGAAACTCGTAGGTGCTGATAACTACATCCCGTGGAGCAAGTCTATGGCTCGTGCTCTTGGCATCAAGGCGAAGCTCGGCTTCGTACAAAGCCTCTTTCCCAGACCCACAGATGATCCTGTTGCTCTTGCTAGATGGGAGCGCTGCAATAACGTCATCCTCTCATGGATCGCGAACTCTGTTTCTGAAGAGATCAGCGCCTCTCTAGTCCACTCCACCAGCTGTATTCAAGCCTGGATAGATCTACAGGATCAGTTTGGAGGTGATAATGCAATGAGGGAGTACTCTATCTCAAAGGATATAAGCTTACTTATGCAAGGTGATATGCTTGTTTCTACTTATTATGGTAAACTAATCCAACTGTGGGGTGATGAAGATTCTTATACAAATGATGAACTATGTACACTTGGTGAGAACTGCAAGTCTACCAAATGTATGTATGCAAAGAAGATGAAAGCCAGACTTCAGAAATTTCTCATGGGGCTCAATGACATACACAGTCAGGTCAGAACTCAGGTCCTCATTACTAGACCCCAACCCAGTTTAAAAGAGGCATACTCTCTTGTTATTAAAGATGAAGCACAAAAACGGCTAATACAACCTACTGTTATGGAAGCATCTGCGCTATATAGTGTTTATAATGCTCAGAATGACAGGGCACGCAACAACACATATGACATGCAAACAACAAACAATGACAGGAACAATGGAACCACAAAAAACTATGCTACTTTTGGCACTACCAATGGTTCCAATTCAAGGAATCGAAGACAGTTGTTCTGCACAAACTGTCAGTTGCCAGGCCATCAAAAGGAGGCATGCTACAAACTGGTGGGTTACCCACCAGGGCACAGACTATATAGAGGAGACAACTCATTAAATCATAGAGGTCAAAAACATTTTTCTAACAATGTTACCTCTATTTCACATTCCACAGATGCTACTAACAGTTCAAATGCAGATAAAATAATACCTGTGAGTGCTGATTCTTCAGCAGCTTCTCAGCTCAATCATGTCCAAGAACAACTGACCAAACTCCTTACTCTGTTCAACCAAAGAGAAACAAAGGATTAAAGTCAGTTTCACATGGCAGGTATCTCCTGTTTTACTACAACAAAACTTGCGTATAATACATGGATACTAGACAGTGGTGCTACTGATTATGTTACACCTCATATGCATCTTCTATATGATGTTACATTGCTAAAGACACCCTATGAAGTTCTTATGCCTAATGGTAGTAAGGCTCTTGTTACTCACACCGGAAGTTGTGACATTAATCCTCAACTTACCATCCATGAAGTTCTCTTTGTCCCTGACTTTCAATTCAACCTCTTATCTATTGGAAAGTTGATTAGTCAATCTCACAGCACTGTGCATTTTCTTGACACTAAATGCTATATCCAGGACCTAGTCAAGCAAACTGTCCTGGGGACTGGTGAACTGATTGGAGGCTTATATCAAATAAGGTGTCCAGCTAATATTCTCAGCCTTGCAGCAGCTGTGACTTACAAGGACAATCTCCAACTATGGCACTATCGGCTTGGCCACACTTCTATTGGCAATCTGTCTGCCATTATCAGAAAACATTTATCTCCTACTACTTGTAATAAGTCTGACTTTTGCTGTGACATTTGTCCTATGGCAAAACAGACGAGACTCCAGTTTCCTATCAGGACTGTTTAATGATTAATCCAACGATTATTAAAATTTCTCATTTCTCACCAAAATTGTCATTTCTCATTTGATCCTAACTCTAGATTTTCTAATTCGGTAATTTACCGATTTAACAAATTTTTTATTATTAAAAAATTAATATTTATTAAAAAATTAAAAAAATTATTTATTTTAAACTTCAAATTTTAACCAGCAATTTTTTAAAACTTTTGAGATTCAATTGTGTAGATCAAAATTTTGAATTATCTTTGTGTTTTTTTGTTATTAGATGAATAATTATTATGTTTTAATAATTTTAAAATTAAGAAGAAAAATTATCAAAAGATAATTTGGCAAATTCGGTAAATTCTGATAATTTATCGAATTTACCGTTTTACCGAAATGCCGGTAAAACGATAAATTTGGTAATTTATCGAATACTCACCCCTAGGGCACTTCATCATGCAACTCTACACCCTCATTTTCAGCAACATGTTAAACTTCTTATCCAACAATGATCTATACGACTCCATGGCTTCTTCTCTCCCCCTCTGAAAAAACCAATCTATATACGTGACATTCACAATAGGGGTGGGCAAGACCCGTCCCGTCACATGGACTTGATCCACACAAGGTTTGATAGGTTCGAGTTAAGGTTCGGATTACCCGTCCCCATAGATATGAGACCAAATGTAACCCGGTACTATATAGAATATGAAATACTCCAGTGTATGTTGAGATTTTGTTCTGGACGTGTATGGAATAAATACATAGAACAACTCGTGGCGAATATAATGTTATCGAACTTAAGTGCAGTAACTTAAATAAAGACATGCAATATGGTTACCCAGTTCGGTGTTAACGAGCCTACGTATGGGAGGCTTCTTCCAAGTCCGACGGAAAGCAATTCACTATGATGGGTTTAGAGTACAAGGATCTTACGTTTACAGAATCCTTCTTAAACCACCAATATCTCTAATACTTCAACGATTGCTCTCTAGGCTCCCTCTAGATCAGAGACTCCCCTCTGTTTCCACCAGTTGATCCTCCACGAAGATCAACGCCTTTTCTCGAATGCGCAACAAGCAAGCAATAGTGTGTATGTCTTCAATTTGTTCCACGATCAGTCTGAACAGCACCCAAAACAGATTGATTCCTAGCGTCATGATCTTATCAGAATAATAAGCTCACTGGCCATTTGCCTCCACCTCCCTTCAGTGTATATGAGTGATTAATTTCTCCAAGAGTGATGATGGTTTGAAAACCCTAGCTCTCTTTATATAGGGCAGTGAAATCTTAAGATTTAGAGATTTTCAATCTTCAACCGCCTATCTTCTCTAGGAAATATTTCCTTAGATGTTTTAGGAAATATCCTAAAAACATGCGCATTCTACATCTTGAAAATCTTCAAGTATATCTTCAATCTTCAATTTAGACCTTTGATCAGTTAATATTTTGACTAATTATTCACTACATTCGATAAAGGATAACACTTGTTCTCCCGACAAATTGTCCCTATTTGATGTCTTTCTCTAGTGTTTCAGGACAAAAAGACATATCATCGCTCCTTGGAACCGGAATGTCGAAAGAACGAAATGATCAACGAAAAAGGCTGAAAAGTGCTCTGCACCAGCAATGGGCCGTGACATCTCATTAGTGACACGGCAGTCACGGTATGGTTTTTAAGCAGAAGGAATTGGGAGAACTCAGACATGCCGTGACATGTCTATATGTCACGAGTGTCACGGGTGTCATGGCACCGTCGGGCATAATTATCAATTTATTCCCTAATTCGTTTTTGGAAGTTTTGGGCCTTTTGGAAATTGATCGATTCGTGGGCTATAAAAGAGCAACGACCAGAACGTCTAAAGTGTTCTTGAATTGAGAAGAAAACCCTAACTTGGGAGAGAAGACAGAGAACATTGCAAGAGATTGAGGATTCAACGAGCTTCATCGTCGCTACGGTTATCTCGTACTTAATTTTGTATCTACACTATTTGTGGTTAACTTACCATGAATAGTGAGTAGTCTTCTTTATTCTGGGATCCTATGGATCCCGTGCTATGTACCCAACTCTTCATGAGATCAATTAAACATTTTTCATTAATGCGATTCGAATATTCAATTTCATCGTGCTTAATTTTATCGTTCTTTCAAGCTTTACATTGAATGGGGTGTTTGCATGCTAGAACGTATTTAGGTTAATTACCAAAAGATGAATGAGTCCTAGGTATTAACCGGATTGCATGAAATTGATATTAGGACATGGTAGCTACAATGGTAGTACATGAATTAATAGGAAAGTTGACTTTCGTCAGAAAAACCCTAAGTTTCATAATCGAGATCGTTGATAATCCGTGGATGGGCGGCGTTCAACAATTGATATTAATCTAGACAATGATCCGTGGATGGGCGGCTTGTCTAGTGTTATTTCGGTTTATTTCCATATTCGATAGCATGATGAATTTACGTGATATGATTGCATGATTAGTGGGGTTGACACGGATGAAGTATGGTCCTGGGATTCTTTCGCTGATGAAGTCCAAAACCTTTTATTTTCTGCATTTAATTTCTGCGATTTGTTTTACCACACCAAAACCTTTAATAATTCGGAATAGCTAAATAGGTCACTTGTTAGCTAGTACTCACACTCGTTGTTCCTTGGATCGACCCTTGGCTTACCATGGTTTATAAATTTTGTTTGACTGCAATTAGACCCCTAAAACTAATAACTTGACGACTATAAAGGGTTAAAAATACGCTTGTCAACCTTCAATTATTTTCTTCCCAAAAAATCTTTAATCGCAAATATTTCCTTCAACCGACTTCAAGATGTGCATCATCTCTTCAATATATGCAGCACAAACTTGCCTAATATGAATTAGGAAACATTTACTACGTCAGTTCTTGTTTCACGTCGGTTGTCTCTCTCTGGCCTTGAACTCCTCTTTGTACAACAGCTTGAACAACTTCACAGGGTTTTGCCAAAACACATGACACTAAATCTAATAGAATATAAATAAAAATCTCCAAAAAGGATGATCATCACATTTTACCAGCTTGAATATTGCTTTAATTAGAAACTTGAAATCTTTTGTTAGTGTGTTGGATGTTTATTTACGCTTGAAAATTCATTTTTGTTTGAGATTATATATATTCCAAATTTTGTCATATGTGTTTGCTGATTATTTTATAATTTAAACTTTGAGGTCGGGTTAGGGTATTCTATCAATGTTTAGGGTCAGGTTCGGGTTCTACTTAGTGACCCGGTCTACGTTTCGGGTCACGTTAAGGACAAGACCAACTCATCCTAATACGTCCTGCGCCCACCCCCTAATTCACCACACCGTCATACGCAAGCACCTCTCTTTCAGCTCATCAAAAAGCTCATTTGCCTTATCAAAATTCTCTAAGTTCAAAAATCCAGAATTCACATTATTAACAACACAATATGATACGGATACGAAAAAGAAAAAGAAAATAGTTCAACAACAACACATCAATCTTGAAAATAAAAATTGAACAACAACAACATATCCTGTTATATTCTGATACGCACATGATCACCTGTTATCAGTGGCGGATCTGGCAACTCTTGACAGGGGGTCACATACTTTTATTTATTTATATGAGAGTAGTTAAAATTTTAAATTTTAAATATATTTTAATTATTAATGATATAATTTAAATTAATTGAAGTCAATTTTAATTAATAAATATTTAGTGTATTTTATCATTATAGCTTAATGGTCGAAAAATAAGTTAATTAAGATTAGGAAAAAGGAATAATACGAGTTGATTGTGATTTAGCGGTAAAACAATACTTAATTGAAATATTAAATTAAATGGTCAACTTCAAATATTACTCTTAACTGAGTCAAAACTACACCACATAGGTCAATTGGTAGAGTTGGGGACCGCATAAACAATTGGCGGGGGTTCAACTCCTCTCGAGTGAAGAATTTTTACACAAGTTTAGAGGGATCCCAACATCCCCTGGCATCGCCATTGCCTGTTATGGCCAGCACCTCCACATTATTTACAATACTGGATTTTGGAATGACTTCCTAAATCCACACCTTGACTGCTGGATTTATTGCGATGCCCTTTGTCTCTCCGATCCATTTCATTAGCCTACACCTTATGAGGTTCCAACCTTTCTTAGAGGTTCGCACACCCTTCAGAATATCATTAAAGCATTCTAACACATTTGTTGTAAGAGACCCCCATCTTATTCCACCCTAATTGCAAACCAAATATCATAGTGACGGATACCATTTAATAAAGGATTTGGATCGAGTGCAGTGAAACTATTTGCTGCGAGTCCAAAAAGGACGTCGTTTCAATCAAAACAGCGTCGTTTTCATTGGATTAAAAAATTTAACAGAACAAAATGACACCGTTTTGAATTGAACGACGTCGTTTGGATACTTGCAGTAAATAGTGCGATGCACCAGATCTTTTTCCCTTAATAAACATTCGATGCTTAAATCTTTCACCAAACCAAGAACTCATCATATTCATTCTTGAACTTTATTATTTGTATCTGATGCGCAACATGATCATGTTTCTTCTCCAACTTCGAATCTTTCACTTTTCTCCAACATGATCATGATCAACATGATCAAGTTACTCTACAAATGTCTAACACGGAGTTGATGAAAATCAAAAGGAGAGGACCATTCAGGTGTACGCATGGCGTGAAATATTCTCTTTTGTCCGTTTAAAATTATGCGTAGTTGATCGCAATCACTAACACCATCTATTACGCAACGCATAAACCATCTCGAACTCTAATTGTTCTCGCTTTTCACAAAGACACAAGCACAAAGGCAACAAGTGGTTCTCTTTTTACTTGTTGTGTCTTGGCCAGGTTCTCTTCTTGCTTTGTTTATTTGGAGTTTCTGTATTTTTTTGCCCCCTTTTCAAGCTCAATTCTCCAAAATACATCGCTTAAGACTCGAATATCCAGATTGCACCGTTTCAATTAATACTGATTCCCTGGAAACCGGTATTAAGCATTTTTTATAATACCGATTCAAGAGTAGCCGGTAACTTAAAAAATGTAGATTTTGCTCGATTTGGGGTCTACATGGACCAACTAGGAGACGATTGAAGCCAACTTTGTGTACACGTAGGATACCAGTTTGAGAGAAGTCGATATCATTATGATACCGGTTCTAGGGGTACCAGATCATCTGAATTGAAAAATGAGGGTTTCTTTTTCCCTTTTTCCTCAGTCAAACTCTCCACCCTCCGTCTCATCCGTGGAGCACCGGAATGGTCTGCGACGATGGATCTCATGACAGAAGGCGGAGGATCGGATGAGACTGAGGGCAGAGAGTTCGGCTGAGGATGAAGCGAGAAAGAAACCCTCAATTTTAATTGTAGATGATATCGGTACGCCTAAAATAGGTATGATAGTGATACCGACTCCTCTGAAATCGGTATCCTACGTGTTTCGCTTCGATCTTCTCCTAGTTGGTCCACGTAGGGTAAACCGAGCCACATCTGCATTTTTTTAAGATATTGGCTTTTCTGAAATCGGTATTATAAAAAATACTTAATACCAGTTTCTGGGGAACCGGTATTAATTGAAACGGGGTAATCTGAATATTCGAGTTTCAATCGGTGTATTTTGGAGAATTAAGTTTGAAAACGGGGCAAAAGATATAGAAACTTGTTTTTTTGTATCTGATATTGCCAATAAAAAACTACACATTGTAAGGACTAGGATCATGTGAGAAGTAATAATTCTCATGAGAAATGAGAAATATGCTTAACCGTTCGATCTAAGATCGAACGACCCTCAATTTTCCAAATATTTTGGATATCAATAAAGATTTAATAGGTTAGTAAGGCCAAATATGTCAATACCGTCGTGATGGCCTTGAACAACGGACTCAAATTTGCCTCCAAACTTCTCTACCAGCAACCACTCCTTTCCAAATCAGGTTAATTCGAGTCCCCGAAAGTTCACCATATGTGCCCCGGATGCCTTTTAATTGCGCCGGAAGTGACGGTCGCCAGAAATCCCTCGTAAGTTTTCCGGACTGACGAAATCTAAATCAAATATGAGATAATTTTATTAGTTTTTGTACTTTTAGGTGGAGTGAAGTTTTATCAGCATCATAAGCCAACAAGCAGCGCGTTCACTAGGTTTTTGCAGGTGCTAATGGTTGCGGTGAAGAATAGTTTTAGAGGAGTTGGGGTTGCGTGAGAGTCGGTGGTGTTGTTGGTGCAAGGAAGCTCCCTCATACCGATCGGTACAGGTGAGATTTTTAGCTTGTTTAATTTTAATTTTTTCCTGGTGAACTTGGTTTCATATTTTGAGTTGAAGTGGTAGTGTAGAAATCAATGAAGTGTTGAGTTAGATTTGTTGTTTGGGGACTGATCAGGTGGGATGATTTGTATGGGCTCTATGTGCCATTTTCCTTTTCGGTGACTAGTGGAGTTCTTTATGGAATTTTGTGTTTTTTCATCTCATGATGTTTTGTGTGTTAATCGACGTGTATTTGCAACCAATTGTTATGCTTGATTGTGTCCGATGAGTTTAGGGAAAATTTGTGTCCAATTTTTTGATTATTTTTAACCAATACGTCGGTCCGATGTGCTGGAAGAGTCTGTCTCCGATACAGTAATACTTGATTGATTTGGGTTATGTGTGTTGCAGGACCTGTGAGAGGTAGAAAAAAGAGGAAAGCTTCTACGGTTTGAAGGAGTTGGAAGAGTGGGTTGAGGTTGAGAAAGGCTTTGTTGAGTGGTGGGATGAGTTTTCAAAGAAGATTCATGGTATTGTTGGTTGGTGGTGGTTCTTGTTTTGTATCAGTTGTGTGTTTCACTACAAATTTTGCACAATTTACCGGCGAAAATTTCAGGCGGAATTCTGGCAATTAAAGTTTTCCCCGGATATATTCCAGTGCGATTTCGGCGTTTTTTCCGGGGGAAAATTCGTACAGAAAAAAAATGTTGAATTCCGGCGGTACTCCGGCAACACTTATTCCGGCGACATAAATGCGCCGGAATTTTGACGCAATTTTTACGGGACAATTTCGATGATACTCCGGGGAGGGGAAAATGCATAAAAAATTCGGGAATTTTCCAGCAACATATATTCCGGCGACACAAATCCGCCGGAATTCCCCCACAAAATATCTGTCAGATTTTCGACAAATTTCCGGTGATATTCCAGAAAATTTTATTCCGGTGAACACAAATCTGTCGAAATTTCCCTGGAAATATTACTTCACATCTCGGTCAAATTCAACATCGCTTGCACTGAACCAAATACATCAACTTCGCCACTTTGCTCTCAGCAACCCAAAATCATCTCCATCCGCCGGGACGAAGCGTTCCAGCCCAGCAGCCCTGGATTGTTTTACGAAGTTCATCAACAACACCAAATCATCAACAACAACATCAACACTGCAATGAGCCACCAAAATGCTCCATATCGAGTCAGATCTGGATTGTTTTATGAAGTTCAGATGTTGGACATGGGGAAATCCAGCAGTCTAGATCTGGACCGTTTCTTAAGATACCAAGGCAAAGATGGAGAAAAACGTTGAGATGTGGGGCATGGGGAAATCGAGATCTGGGTTGTTTGAAGAAGAGGCAATGGCTGTGCGGCAATGGGGTTGTGCGGCAATGGTGAGAAAATCACAAGGAAAATAGATTTTTTTAAATTAGGGATTATGTTGGACAAGGGGTGAGAATCGCTGACACGCCCGTTTCTATTTTTTAATTTTAAATGTAATTCAATTTATTTGTATTAGATAAAAGAAAAAAGACAATTCATTAATAAAAAATTTAAAATAAAATAAATTTGAATTTTATTAAATAAATTAGGTAATACGAATATTTAAATAAACACAATATCCATAATTTCTCGAAAAGCCCCCAGATCTTGTCCCCGTAATTTCCCCTTACTTATTCCGAAATTTTTTTTCCGAACTTTCACCGCAAATACACCGAAATAAATTTCGCAAATTTCCTGGGGAATTCTAGGAATATATTTCATTTATCGGATTTGCCCCGAAATTTTCCCTGAAAACCGTCGAAATTTGTCGCCGGAATTGTCCCGAAATGAAAATTCGGAGGACGTTTTGCCGGGGACATATATTTGGCCGGAAATTTACTGAATTCCGACGAAATTCTGGAACTTTTCCGACAAAGTTTATGCCCCGGAAATTTTAATAAAATTTGTAGTGTTTGTTGTTGATATGTTTGTGATTTTAATGTGTTTGATGATCAATTTTGGGGTATTGAAGTCTTCAATGTGTATGTAATTTCATGTGTCATCAGTTTTTGGTTTGTTGAGATAGATATAGTCTTTACATTGAGTTGGATTCAAGCGTTTACTTTTTCGAATTTTTGAGTTAAGATTTGGTGCTTATGGCTGGATCCTTAATCTGAAATTTACATTTGTTTTGTGCACCTAACACTCATGTTATAGGTGACTGATGGATCCTTAATCTGAATTACAGCCAGGTGACTGATGGTGCCGGTGTAGTTCTACTCATGAAAAGGAGTATTGCTCTCATCCTTGAATGCTACGAGAACAAGCAAGGCTTGAAGAGCTGTATTATTGCTGCAAAATTGTTCCCAAAGATGGATCCATCAACGACGACTCCTATGAAAATCAGATCATTTAGCATTTCCAACAAGAAATACTAGCAATGGTGCTTCTCATTGTTGTGTGTGTGTGTGTGTAAATTACGTAGCATTTTAATTAAAATTCGTAATCTGTCATTTAAAATTCGTAGCATGTCATTTACCCCTTTTTTATAATGCGTAGCTTTTAATTAAAATTCATAGTCTAGTTCGTATCACATAATTCGTAGTCTAGTTAACATAATCCGTAGTCTTTTACATAGGTTTCTGGAGCTTTATCATTGGTAGTGAAAAGCATGAATCATCATCGCTGTCAATATCAACGAAGAGGAAGATACGAACCACCCAAACAAAACAGAATTTGATGAAGGCTCACGCAAAACTATCTGTTTTGGCCACCAAATTCTACACTTTTTCATCATGTTTCCGAATCAAGTTTAAAAGATGCGCCGTTGAGTTCCTATAAACACAGCGAGCTCTGCACCAACACATGTTCAGTTATGATGCTGTAGATTCGGAAATGTGAAAATAGAACTAACAAGATGCGCATGTTGCTAGTGGGATGATAGGAGAACTCTCTTTTATGAAATCTGAAATCACTGAAGTATACCTTCGCGAAGGATGATCCCCTCATGGTTTATCCAACATCAATTGTTAATTAGGGAAAATTACAAAAACATAGTCTGGACTACCATCCGATTTCAAATTAGGTACCGAACTTTTTCAATTTTCAATTTAGTGACTTTTACATCAATTTGCATACATCTTGTCTTCGAATTCGATTTTTTGAGGAATGTCAAGGTCGAAAACTTATGAATTTGGTTTCACGGTTAACTAATTTGGTCAAATTAATTTTTTATCGTGGTTGGAGATATGATTAATTTGATGAAACATGTATGAATTGATGCAAAAATCACTAAATTGAAAATTGAAAAAGTCCGGTACCTAGTTTGAAATTGGATGGTAGTCCAGGCTATATTTTTGTAATTTACTCTTGTTAATTTAACTTCAACTAAATAGTCGGAAAAAGAGAAAAAAATTTCCAATTTGGCCCAAATCCAAATTTCACTTCCTTATGTAGCCAATTCTCAAATTCGTTTTCTAAAATGGCCATTTTTCCTAAGGCGCCGTTGTCAACGGCGCTTAAGACTTAAAGCGCTGTTGGCAACAACTCCTTATGCCCAGTGTCAATTTTTTACTTAAACGATGCAGAATAAGCAAGCTGACCTGACATATTTTCTTAGGCATTGTGGGTAACGGCGCCCAATACTTAAATCGCTGTTACCGACAACGGCATAATCCTAATATTATTTTTGCTCAAAGAAATGTTGACTCAGTGGGTTGACGCGGCTATTTTTGCTCAAACTAATCCTAAGGCCATCCTTAATAGCTCAAGAATTATAAGATTATAGACTCAATCTTTTAATTTTTCTCCTTAATAGATCTCAATTTTAAGATCGTCCTATGAAAATTTGTAAAAATTTATTATGGGATGATCGGAATGACGATCGATCGTGGCTCTCATTTGCTTGCCATGTGTTGCTGGTAAGTGAAGAAAGTTGTACAATATTAAATTTATAATAAACTACTTCGTGACTTGTTGTGGTGATGATATTCATTATTAAACATCACCATTAAGAGAAGTTTTTTTATAAAAGATCGTGCGAACGAAGGAGAGAGAGAAAAAGGCTGACGATCTTTTTTTAAAGATCACCATCAATGGTGCCCTAAGAGTAATGAATGATCAACAGCGGCTAAGAGTAATGAATGAGAGACTGGCCGGTAGTAATGATGGGGTTTGATAGGGAGCGGGAGATGTCAGGCACTGGTTTGATCATTTCAGGACATGAAGTCAGAACCAGACTGGAACTACAGACTAGTTACATTCAATAATCATTGGAGACGAGTAGTGGGGATCAATTCATTGAAGCAAACATGCAACAGGGTTTTTTTTTTAAAACAATTGATGAGTCAATCAGTGAACTAAAATATATATGGCATGGCTTCTTGACACTACGCCAGAAAACAACTTAGAACAAGTTTTTTTTTCGTCGCATAAAGCCCTAAGTTTGTCGCATATAATGGCTTTTTTTTTATGTCACAAAAAACGCGTCGTATAAATTTTGTAACAATTGCCTAGTAGCGTAAAGTCCGTGCGACACAGAAATCGAACACCCGTCGTATAAACATTTGAACTTATGCGACAATTCTTCCAATTAGTCCCATAAATAATGGTGTCAGTTCTCCTCCTTACAGCATATGCTACATTTTATAATGAACTTATTTTCCAATTATTGTCCCATTAACTACCATATGAGACAGGCCATATTTATGGAACATTCTAGTGTTAAATATTTCAATGATATAAATAACATAGATATTAAATTAAAAAATTTATTCGAATTTAAATTTACACTAATTATTGAATAAAATTCATATTCAATTTACAAATTACATTATTACAAATATATGTACCAACATTACAAAAAGTTCAATCCCAACAAAATTATAGAAACATTACAAGCAAAAAAACAACTTGGCGACTTAAAGGTGGAGTCTGAACACCCTCATTCATCATCATCTTCAGGAAGAGCTAGCAGAGGCATTGATGTAGGAGAAGGAAATACTTGATGGAAAAGCACTCACATCCAAATCAAACGGCTTGGCAACCTCCCTTCGAAAATCATTCAAATTAGTCTGGTCATCTAAATGAATAGCATAAGCGTTTCCTCCATTGTACACCATCGACATCGAGCCGTCCTCATCTGCGAAAAACTCTCCTCCAAACTGACAAATTGCTATAACTTTCTTTGACGTCATAACCTACCCTAAAAATCAAAACAAAACAAATCATCAAAATTCAAACACCTCAAAACACAATCTTCGTTATCCAAATCCGACAGGGAATGAGTGAATAACATCATTCCAAGTCACATATCTCAATTAAATCTGAAATAAAACAATCAGCATCTGAAATCTCACCGTTTCTGTCACTTCTTTATGAGCATAGATGACCCTTACCTCTTCCTCAGCAGCTCGATTTGATTCGGCGAGCTCAATCCGCTCCGGGCCTGACTCTGAAGTCTGAACCTCGTCGTCCTCGCCCTCGCCCTCGCTCTCATCATCGCTCGGGGCGCCAATCGACGAAGAGCTTGAAGACGAAATCGGAGAAGGAGGCGAAACCGACTTATTGTCATCCGATAGCTCAGATCTGCGACTGTAAAGCTTCATATGGATGAGAGCAGCTGTCGCGGCGGATGTGCAAAGGCTTGAGGGAAGTAGGGTTTCAACACTTAGCAAATTTGTTGAGTTTTGGGGTGATAATATGGGCCTAGTTTATTATTTGGGCCAAAATCCAGATCTGAGTGTATAAAGAGAGTTTAATTTTAATGTGAGTTTACAAAAATTGTATTGTGATAGCGCATGGTATATATAGCATTTGAATTAAATTAGTAAGTTTTTTTTTGGGCGAATTAAATTAGTAAGTTAGTTGTTCGAGTTAACGATAAATTATATATGTATATAAAATGCGTAAGGTATAAAAAATCAATAATGGTTTTTCAATAAATTAGTAAGTTAGTTTGTTAGAGTTAATGATAAATTATTGATTCAACTAATTTTTCTTCGGACATCAAAGCACATTTGAACAGATTTTAAATGCGATACAAATAATGATGAAGTCTCAAATTTTTCAAGTTGTATACTCTGGCATCATACCAAATAATTAAATGCTAGTCAAGTTTCAAGACACAAACCCATGTGTCTTTACACATACTAATTAAGCGCTGCTAAATGTCCATGTCTCACGCCCCATTTCCCATCTTTACACATACTAATTTCACTTAAACACAATCACAACCCATTTCTGCTTCAACGCAGGAGCTTAAATAATGTGAACTATGGCACAATAGCAAACTTATATATCTATATGCATATATAGATCTAGCTAGCTAATAATAGTTCAAAACTTATTCAAGCATCACTTTCCTACCTCATCCCATATTGATGCCATATAACTGTCCATACACGAACAACTTCCCAAGCATTCAACAATCTAAATATATACAAGACTGGAAAAAGTGAATAAAATGGTGATGTCCCACACAAACTTGCTTAAAATTTGCTACATTTACCTCCAAACGTGTGGATTTGATGAAGGTCTAACAAGAAAACACAGATATTTCGGACCTGGAGCTTCTTCTCCGACAGATGTGGCCTTCAACCAGTTGTTTTTCGGTGTAAAGTTGGTGAAATTTGATTTGGAGAGGAGTACTAGGTTGTTTTGTTCTGTTTTGAATGTATCACTTTTACGCGACATATTTTGCGCAAATTGTCATCCAAGCATAAAATGGTAGTTCACCCTCTTCAATGTGTATTCAATTACACATATAAACGGGTGGGTGAAGGCCAGGCGCTGATGTCAACATGAGTTTTTCTATATTACGGGACAAACATAGGGTAGTCGCGTAAACATTTGTCGCATTAAACCGTTAATGGGACTTAAACGTAGTGTCGCTTATATAAACGTCACATTAACCGTTTAAAGGGACATATAATTTGGTGCCGCATAAACAATTGTCGCATTAAACCGCTAATGGGACTTAAACGTAGTGTCGCTTACATAAACGTCGCATTAACCTTTTAAAGGGACATATAAGTTGGTGCCGCATAAACAATTGTCGCATAATATAGCTATTGCTACCAACCTATTTTTATTTATCGGTCATAATGTCATATGCTACAAAATGGAAGCGACAAATAATAAGATTTGTCCCGTAGCATGTATGCTGGTGTAGTGTGAAGATTCTCTAGACTGGAGCAAATGCATTAATGGCGGAACGTGTGGGGGGTCAACAAGAGAAGAGTGCATCTCCAGTAAGGGGTTGAGTGCAAGTGCAACCGTGAGTTATTTTTTTATAATAGCAATCACAGCCTAGCAGTAGCAAACGCCCATGCTCATGCTTATGCTCAATATTTCTAATGCACTTTCTTCAGAGGAGCACATCCAGCTCTATCAATATAATTCAATATAAACTTCTATTCGCTTTTACTATGACCTAGACAATCAACGCAACCATCTATCTCCATATATGTCTGCAGAAGAACCAAGTGATTCGGCTGTGAAATTTTCAAGCTTCATCATATAACACTCGGAGAGCTAGGTTTCATGAACACCATCAAGACAAGGTTCACATATTAGGATCCTAAATGCTAATGGAGAAACCATTTTCAAATACAACAATGCTAGCAAGTATATATATCCCTGGCTAACAAAATCTCAACCAGGCAACGGACCGTCCATATGTGTGGCATTCGCCAATCTAATGAGATCTTGTACACTTCTATCCAGGATGCTGAGGGAACTGGAATACGTTAAGATTGATGTATGTAGAATGTCAAACTTGGCAGTTGGGGTTTCGCTTTGCTTGCGCAGGGGCGGATCCACATGGTGGGGAGGGGGCATCGGCCCCCGGTCGATTTTCTGATTTTTCATTAATATTAGAGTAATTCGATGTATTTTTGAATGATTTTTTACATCTCGGTCCCAGTCATTTTGATTATATGCCCCTTTAGTATGAAAATAAATTGCTAGATTCGCCCCCGGTCCGAAAATATTTATCTCGCCCCAAGTCCGAAAAATTCCTGGATCCGCCCCTGCTTGCGCCATGAATGAACCATCCAACTAGGGATGGAATCAGACATATTTAGCAGATGACTGAATTATTATGTTAACTCCAGTCATTTCCTTTGCTGCTGTTCTGTACTTTGGAACCAGTGGATGAATTGGAGATGACAAATGATCTCTTCTTCTTGTGAGGCTTCCAGCTTAAGCTATTACTTTTGTTTCCATTCCACTCGCTTTAAACCAACCACCGCTCGCAGCTGGACAGTCTCATGGTCTTCAATACGGCATTGGTGGTTCGAGCTTTGAGCAGCAAATGATGCAACCGCGGGGTTATGGATATGGCAACCATCCATTACTCTTAGCCGTTGTTATCGACAGCGGCTCAGGGAAAATAGCCACGTCGACCCACTGAGTCAACATTTCTTTGATCGAAAATAATATTAGGATTACCGAGGGAAAATAGCCACGTCGAACCACTGAGTCAACATTTCTTTGAGCGAAAATAATATTAGGATTACGCCGCTGTCGGTAACAGCGGTTTAAGTATTAGGCGTCGTTACTAACAGCGCCTAAGAAAATATGCCAGGTAAGCTTGCTTAATCTGCATCGTTTAAGTAAAAAATTGACACTGAGCTTAAGGCGATGTTGCCAACAACGCTTTAAGTCTTAGGCGCCGTAGGCAAATGGCCATTTTGGAAAGCGAATTTGAGAATTGGCTAAATAAGGAAGTGAAATTTGGATTTGGACCAAATTGGAAATTTTTTCGGAAAAAGATGAATTTGATCCACTGTTTCGTAAAGTACAAGTTATGTAACACACAGCTAGTGACAAATATGCTACGAATGTTGCTTTTAGTAATTATGAAGTGAATTCAAAACCAATGTTATTCAGTAAAAGTTACGATTTTTGAACTACAAATTTTATCATAAATGCGTAGCTTTCAACATATAATTTGTAGCGGCTTAGACTGCATGCATTGCATTTAATGCGTAGCTTTCAACATATAATTTGTAACGGACTCAGACTGCATGCATTGCACAAAATGCGTAGTTTTCAACATATAATTCTTAGCGGACTCAGACTGCATTCATTGCTTAGTTTTCAATATATATATTCGTAGCTGACTCATGCAATGTAATAAATTTAACGATTGATAAATTACGTAGTTTATAATATATAATTCGTACATATTTCAATATGTTTCACTATCACCAAAAATCGTAACAGTTACGAACAAAATTCGTAGGAGTCACTAATGAGTAAAATTTGTAACATTTACAAACAAAATTCGTAGCAGTCAATGTGACCAAAATTCTTAACAGTTACAAACAAAATTCGTAGCAGTTACAATTGACTAAAATTCTTTACACTTACGAATAAAATAAATAGGTAGGGCTTGGCCACTGTTGGAGTAAAATGTGCCATCTAGGCAAAACCAGAACTGTGCAAGAAGCTGTACTAGATTGAACAGACAGTTCCGAAAAATCAGCTCTATCCAGATCTTTCCGAACTGATTTATCTGTATCATATCTTTGCGTGCGCCACATCATCAAACCAGATTTTATCAAGATAAAGTCATGCAGATCTCAACGGAAGTCTTTCCTATTTTATCTAGAGTTTCGGAAATTAAATCTAGGGTTTTCTTATCCCTTAGATCCACACGGCTACTATATAAAGAAGACTAGGGTTCTTCTTTAAACACGCAAGCAACTTTCGAGATACACCGTGTGAGAAAGAGAGAGCCATCAATCAAGAGCAGAACACATCATTCTTGTCTACGAGCAGTCAAGCTGTTGTAGAAGGATTGTGGCTGCAAGTTGGTAAGCAAACTTGCTCCTTATTCTTGAACTTATACTTTGTTGCTGCGCAAATATTCTACCAGAAGTTCAAGAGGTGTTGTCGCTACACTGCCCTACCCTGTGCGTGTATTGCGACTCACACGTAGAGACCATCATCTCAACAAGGAGAATCTACTGCCGTAGGTTCCATTGCATCAGCCTCAGGAGGAGGCTCACGACGGTAGTCACTAGATCTAAGGGAAGCTTAGATCACACAATTCACTTGGAGGGTAGTATAGGTGTATCAGTAGTTTGATAGACTGTTCAGACGTTAATCTGTACTATATACCGTAATAGTGAATTGTTCCTTGGACTTGGGAGAAGTCCCCCAGACGTAGGCTACATTGAGCCGAACTGGGTCACCAATTGTTTTGTGTCTTTCTTTCTGCTTTTACACCTCAGTCTGATTATATTGGTCTGTGGAACTAACTGTACCACTGAGTGTTCCATCTTTAGCTGGTACAGTTAAGTTGAACTCACGCGTAGCTATTTCAATTGGTATCAAAGCAGGATCTCAACATACGGAGAAGAATCTTGGGAAGCTAGCTACCGTTCTAAGATGAGCATCAAGGAAGGACAAAGCACTACTCGCCCAGTGCTGTTAGAAGGGCCGAATTATGGCTACTGGAAAGCCAGGATGAAGGCGTTCATCAAAAATGTGGATGAAAAAGCATGGAGATCTGTGCTAACTGGATGGACCCCTCCCTTGCTGGCAACTGATGATGGCAGGGTTGTTCCAAAACCAGAAACAGAATGGTCTGAACTGGAAGAGCGTCTCGCAATGGGAAATGCCAAGGCTCTAAATGCCATTTTCTCAGCCGTTGACGAGTCTATTTTCAAGCTCATCCTAAACTGTGAAAGCGCCAAGGAAGCATGGGACACTCTGTCAACACACTTTGAGGGAACTGACAAGGTAAAACAGTCCAGGATACAAATGCTGACATCCAGATTTGAGGAGTTAAAAATGCAGGAGGATGAATCCATCAAGGACTTCAATGCCAGAGTCTGTGACCTTGTGAATGAAGCATCTACCCTCGGTGAAGCTCTTCCTGAAGAGAAGGTTGTGCAAAAAATTCTAAGGTCGTTGCCAAAACGATTTGCTATGAAGGTAACAGCTATAGAGGAGGCAAACAATACAAAGACCATGAGCTGGAAAGAATTGATTGGAAATCTGTGCACTTATGAATTGCAACACCTGACTGTACCAGAACCCAAGGGTAAATCTGTCGGGTTAAAGGCTGCAACCGGAGTAGACGATGAATCAACTGATGGAGTGAGTGAAGAACTGGCATTACTCACAAAGAACTTCAACAAACTGTTGAAGAAGATCAACCGTAGGGGTACTGGGCAGAACAGCCTGAACCAGTCAAAAGCTCAAGAAGTCAGGAGAGTCGACTTCCAGCCAAGGGAAAGACAGTTTAACCAGAAGGAGAGGAGAGTAGATTTCCAGCCAAGGGAAAGACAGTCTGATCAGAAGGAGAATGTCAAAAGCGGACGAACCAAAGGGATAAAATGCAGGGAATGCGGAGGATATGGCCACATTCAAGCAGAATGTGCCAACACTCTGAAAAAGAAAAATGGGAAGTCCCTGAACGTCAGCTGGAGTGATAATGAGACTGAGGAGAGCTCAGAGGAGGAAGAAACCAGCAACTTTGTGGCACTATCTTGTATGATAGACTGTACCACAAACCCTGCCAGGACCAGTTCGGAAGAATGTTCCAACAAAGCTGAATCCGATGTGGAAGAGAACGATACTGAAGAAAGTGATGAAGAAGAAATCACTGATGAGTGCATTGCTGAGAAATATGCACTATTGTTCTCTAAGTGGACTGAATTGGTAAACATCAACAAAAGGCTAAATGCAGGGGTTCTTCTGTTGAAACTGGAAAAACAGGAACTGGAGTCTAAAGCGAGCACTCTTGCACAGGAGAAAGAACACTTGGAGAAGGAAGTTCAAGAGATGAAACAAACTTCTGAAGAAAATAAACAAGAATCACAGAAACTCTTGAAGGAAATGGATGTACTCAAAAAGGTTCTAAATGGACTGAATAGAGGATCCAGCAATCTAGACCAGATCCTGTCAGTGCAGAGAAGTATAAAAGACACTACCGGTCTTGGATTCACTGGAAAAAGGAAAAATGGTGATACAAAGTTTGTTAAAGCTAGTGACTCACTCCCCAACGATAACAAACACAAGTCAGTAGACAAGTTCGTCTATACCAGAGAAAACTACAACCAGTCTCGAATGGGTGGAGAAGTTGGATGGCAACGTGCTAGGGTCTGCTACTACTGCAGCAAACCTGGGCACATCAAGCGTCATTGCTATCGCTATAAACGAGACAGTCAGTACAAAGAACCAACAAGGAGACGAAGCAACATGGTATGAAGACCAAGAAATAATCAGTACTGCCATGTTTCATACAGTTCAACTGACAAGGAAGACGAGGAGAGCTGGTTCTTTGACAGCGGTTGTTCAAGGCACATGACTGGAGTCAGAGAAAACCTAACTAACCTGAGACCGATTGATGGACACCACGTGACATTTGGTGACGGACAAAGAGCCAGAGTTCTTGCTAAGGGAACACTGAATGTAGCAGGCATACCACCCCTTGAAGATGTCTATTGGGTCGATGGACTGAAGGCCAATCTGCTCAGCATTAGCCAGCTGTGTGATGGCCGGAATCAAGTTCAGTTCACAAGAAATTCCTGCCAAGTCTACAACAAACATGGCATCTGTGTGATGGAAGGAGACCGTGCTAGCAATAACTGCTATCTCCTAAGTCGTGCTACAACCCCAGCAGCAATCACATGCATGTTGAGCAGAACCGATGAAGTGAATCTATGGCATCAACGCTTGGGGCACATAAACTTCAGATCCTTGAAGTTCCTGGCCAACGAAAGGCTACTTGAAGGTATTCCTAATATTAGAGGTGATATGCAAATTATTTGTGGTGACTGTCAAGCAGGAAAGCAGACTAGAGCGACACACAAGAAAGTGGATAGAATCTACACCAAACGTCCCCTTGAACTGCTACATATGGATCTGATGGGACCAATGCAGGTGGAAAGTATTGGACGTAAAAGGTATGCTTTCGTGTGTATCGATGACTTCACCAGATTCTCTTGGATTATGTTCTTGCGAGAGAAGTCCGAAACAGTGCATGCTTTTGTTCAACTTGCTACCAGCCTGATCAATGAAAGACGAGATCGAGGAGAAAACCTATTGTCCATACGAAGTGACCATGGGCGGGAATTTGAGAATGAGAAGTTTGCGCAATTCTGTGATGAGCAAGGCATTGTTCATCAATTCTCATCTCCTATCACGCCTCAACAGAATGGCGTTGTAGAGCGGAGAAATCGATCTATCCAAGAAATGACGAGAGTTATGTTGCATGCGAAGAACGTTCCACTAAATCTATGGGCTGAAGCTATGCTAACAGCTACCCACGTCCTGAACAGAGTCCTGATTCGCCCAGGGATGGACAAGACTAGCTATGAGTTATGGAAAGGAAGAAAGCCCACAGTTAAGCACTTCCACGTCTTTGGGAGTACTTGTTATATTCTGACCGATAGGGAGCAAAGGCAGAAACTGGATAGGAGGTGTGACGAAGGACTCTTCCTGGGTTATTCTCCAAACAGTAGAGCTTATCGTGTCTACAATAAGAGGACTAGATCTGTGATTGAATCAATCAATGTGGTGATCGACGACGCCAAGGACTCCCTAATGAGGAAGCAGCCAGATGATGATTCAGAAATGCATGACACTCATCACAAGCCTGTACAAGGATCTGTGCCAGATGCAAATTCTGAGGTTGTGCCTGAAACCGTACCAGACTTGACTGAGAAGGATGGTGAAATACAGATGCAAGATTCCTGCCATCAGCCAGTGCAAGTATATGTGCCAGATGCAAATTCTGAGATAGTTCCTGAGACTGTGCTAGACTCGGCCACGGGGGATAATGATGTTCACATGCAAGATGCTGATGAAAGTCAGGCGAATCAATCTCAATCAGAAGGCGGTGAAACCAGCCTGCAACCCTCCAGCAGAATCCAAAAGAATCATCCGATGTCCAGCATCATTGGAAATCCTCACGACAAGATCAGAACTAGAGGTAAACCTCATGTCAATTACAGAGATATGATAAATCATAGTTGTTATTTGTCAAAGGTGGAACCCAAGAATGTGAAGGAAGCTCTTCAAGATGACCATTGGATCACGGCCATGCAAGAGGAGTTGGGAGAATTCACTCGCAACGATGTATGGGATCTTGTACCTCGTCCAAATGGAGTCAACATCATTGGAACAAAGTGGATATTCAAAAACAAGACTGATGAAAGTGGCAACATTACGAGAAACAAAGCCAGGCTGGTAGCTCAAGGATACACACAGATAGAGGGGATCGACTTTGACGAAACGTTTGCTCCAGTAGCACGCTTGGAAGCCATTCGTCTTCTGCTTGCAGTGGCATGCTATCGCAAGTTCAAACTGTTCCAGATGGATGTAAAGAGTGCCTTCTTGAATGGTGTTCTGTGCGAGGAAGTTTACGTGGCACAGCCTAAAGGATTTGAGGATCCTCATTATCCAGACCGTGTTTACAAACTGAAGAAGGCGTTGTACGGTTTAAAGCAAGCCCCTAGAGCTTGGTATGAAAGGTTAACTCAATTCCTCATAAGCATGGGATACACTCGAGGAGGAATAGACAAGACAATGTTCGTAAGGAAGGACAACAAACACTTTATCATTGCCCAGATCTACGTAGATGACATAGTGTTTGGTTCTAACTCTCAGAAGATGGTGGATGAGTTCGTGGCCCAGATGCAAAACGAGTTCCAAATGAGTATGGTGGGCGAAATGAACTACTTCTTGGGATTGCAGGTTGTACAGTCAAAGGAAGGAATCTTCTTAACTCAGGCCAAGTATGCAAGAAATCTTGTCAAAAAATTTGGACTGGACAAGGCTACTCACAAGAGAACACCAGCTGCTACACATGTGAAGATCACCAAGGATGACGCAGGAAACTCAGTGGATCAGACCCTGTACAGAAGCATGATCGGGAGCTTGTTGTATCTGACTGCAACCAGACCAGATATCTGTCAAGCTGTGGGAGTCTGTGCTAGATATCAGGCCGATCCGAAGGAAAGCCACTTGCTACAGGTAAAACGAATCATCAAATATGTCAGTGGTACTTCTGATCATGGCTTGTGGTATACTAGAGATACAAGTGGATGTATTGTTGGCTACTCAGACGCAGACTGGGCGGGCAACATCGAAGACAGAAAGAGCACCTCGGGTGGATGCTTTTTCGTAGGCAATAACCTAGTATCCTGGTTCAGCAAGAAGCAAAACAGTATTTCACTGTCATCTACTGAAGCAGAATACATGGCTGCGGGGAGCTGCTGTGCTCAGATGATCTGGATGAAACAGATGCTCAAGGAAGTGGGACTGGATCAGAATACTATGACGCTATATTGTGATAATATGAGTGCAATCAGCATCTCCAAGGATCCAGTACAGCATTCGCGGACAAAGCACATTGACATTCGACACCATTTCATTAGAGAACTAGTTGAAGACAAAGTCATTAGTCTAATCCACATGCCAACAGAGAAGCAACTGGCAGATATTCTGACCAAACCATTGGACGCTGAGAGGTTTGAGACACTAAGGTCTGCACTTGGCCTTTGTGTCATACAAAACTAGTAGACTTCGTCGTCAAGGGCAGTCAGCTGAACAGAACGCTTATCAGTATTGCTGACGTGCCAGGTAGTGGGAAGCAATGTGCCAATTCCAACTGTACCAGCTCCTAGAAAGATAGCCAGCTTAGTATCTCATATCTACTGTGCTGACGTGGAAACAATTAAAGAGGAAGATATTTCGGGATTTCTACAACGTCTCTTTATCCCGAAGACCGAGAAGACTGCTCGTCTGCTGAAACTAATCTTTAAATTTTCAAATCTGATTCAGTTCTAATTTCAGGCCTATTTAAGAAGGAGGCAAGAAGGCTGAAATCCATCAGCATTCAACCAGAAAAAAAAACCCTAAAGTGTTTTCTACAACAGTTTTTGTCCTCTCGGATAATAGTTGGCCTGTTCGAAGATGGTAAATACAAGGAAAAGCAAATCCTCCGCCGCTGCAGAAGGAAGCTCCAAGCCTACGTCTCGACCAAAGACGCTAACCAAGGCGTCTATTGTGAAAGGTGAGACCTTTCAGTCCAAGAAGGCAACCCTAAAGCCTACCGTGCCTGTGATTCCACCTACGAAGGAATCTGCCAAGGCCGTCGATTCCACAACTGTGCCGTCGGCGACGCCTCAAGACTCAGTCCTTCCTTCAAAGCATCCTGCGATTGAGGGGGAGTCGTCTCGACCAATTGACCCATCACGTCTCAAGAAGAAGAGATCTGGTCCTGTCTCGTCTCCTATAAAGGGGGTTTCCACGGTGAACCCTAAAGGTACGACTTCTACACCCATTGCTGAAATCTCTAGCGTTCCAGTTGTTCCAGTTATTGGAGAAGGTGTAGTTGATAAGGAGTTTGAAAGGAATGTGGTGTCTGGGAAGGGAAAGAGCGTAGTTAAGAATGTAATGGATGAAAAGAATGTTGGGGACCAAGTAGTGGTTGGAGGCGGTACTATCTCAGTAGAAGACTTAGTGTCTAAAATCAGGGCAGAAATTTTGGCTAGTCTGGCAAAGGAACAGACTACGCAGGATGTTGTGAAGGAAACAGGAGGATCCGCTCAGATTGAGAATCAGGCCTCTGCTCCCATTCCTGTTGAAGTTCAGCCTGCTGTTCAATCCGCCATTGGGACATCTGGGAAATCCGATGCTTCGGAAAGCCAGATTGAGGCTGATAAGTCTGTGGAGTCCAAAAGTTCTGCTAAATCTCTTAGTGAAAACGGAGAAGACAGCCCTGTGGAGTCCAATAAAGCCAGGAAGGGCTCAGTTTCATTCTCTGGGACTGCCGATGTTCTGTCTGACGAAAGTTCTGATAAGGCAATTCCAGATCCTGTGCCAGCATCTGGAACAGATGATTCAAGTAAACACTCAGATGAGTCCCCCCCTCTTGTCTCTCTGAATAAGAAAGGAAAACAAGGTGTCAAAAGATCCACTGCAGTAACAGCGCCTAAGTCTTCCAAGAAGGTTAAATTTTATGTGCAACCATCCTCCGTTCCAGGGTGTGTGATAAGTGGCACCTGGTTCGCATCCCAGGCCCATGCTGAAAAATGGGAAGTAATTCTCCACAGGACTATGGTCCCTGAGAAGGTCATCAATGTGAAAAAGTATCCTGGACTCCTGATTGACCTGCTCAGTGAATGCAAGGTGCTTGGGTCGCTGCGAAAGGCTGGAAAGTTCTCAGACAAGCTTGTGCGTGAAGCTATTGTAAACCTGCCTGCAGAGTTTGGTGTACAGGGGAGTGAACACTATGGTCAACTGCGAGTCAGAGGAAAAGCTGTGTACATAACTCCGGAGCTGATCAATGCCTGTTGGGACGCTCCTCCGTGGGGCGCTGAGAGTATTACAGACGACTTAAACTCCATTGCCCAGGAAATTACTCAAGGGGTTAAAGTACACTGGAAAGGAGCAAATTTCAAACCTTCGGAATTATCTACCAAGTATGCGTTTCTGTACCAGATTGCACACTATAACTGGATGCCATCTATGAATCGTGGAGCGGTGACAAAAGATCTTGCTAAGCTGCTGTATGCTGTTGGAATGAAGAAGAAAATCAATCTGGGGGAACTGGTTTTTGCTCACTTGGAAAAACACTCGTTATCAGGAAGAGACCAACTTCCAATCGGATTTCCCTCTCTCATTCATCAGCTCGTGCTTGAACAGTTCCCTGACATCCTGTCCTCAGTTGATGTGCTCTCAGGTGACCCCAAAGTGTTGGCAATGGATCACAAAATGTTCAAAGGCGCCAGAGTTGTCGATGTGCCATGTGAGGCGTCATTGAAACTCCCGGCAACAATCCATCTTCCAGTTGCCATCCACCAGAAGTTTGTGAAGGAAGTCAGGGGCCAAATCTCGTTCCTAGGAAGTGAAATCAAGCGTATGCAGTCTCAGCGCTCTCAACTTCAAGATCTTCTTGCTGACCTGGGCTCTCTTTCTGCTGAAGGACCAGAGGAGGCTATTTCTGATTCTGAGGAAGCTTAGTTGGTGCACTATCCCCTTGCCACTTGAGTTAAACAGGGGGAGAAAATCTGCATGTGTGGTAGTTTGTTTTTTGGTTTGCTGTTGTGCTCGTTTTCAATTGATCTTCAGTAGAGAACGTTTTCAATTGATCTTCAGTAGAGAAACTACACCCCCGTTCCTTATGAAATGAAGAACGCGTTTTGGGCAAGTCCGTGCTAGCATCTAATTTATCTGTCATGCAGAAGAAGTGTTTTGCCTCAAATGTCAAGGGGGAGATTGTTGGAGTAAAATGTGCCATCTAGGCAAAACCAGAACTGTGCAAGAAGCTGTACTAGATTGAACAGACAGTTCCGAAAAATCAGCTCTATCCAGATCTTTCCGAACTGATTTATCTTTATCATATCTTTGCGTGCGCCACATCATCAAACCAGATTTTATCAAGATAAAGTCATGCAGATCTCAACGGAAGTCTTTCCTATTTTATCTAGAGTTTCGGAAATTAAATCTAGGGTTTTCTTATCCCTTAGATCCACACGGCTACTATATAAAGAAGACTAGGGTTCTTCTTTAAACACGCAAGCAACTTTCGAGATACACCGTGTGAGAAAGAGAGAGCCATCAATCAAGAGCAGAACACATCATTCTTGTCTACGAGCAGTCAAGCTGTTGTAGAAGGATTGTGGCTGCAAGTTGGTAAGCAAACTTGCTCCTTATTCTTGAACTTATACTTTGTTGCTGCGCAAATATTCTACCAGAAGTTCAAGAGGTGTTGTCGCTACACTGCCCTACCCTGTGCGTGTATTGCGACTCACACGTAGAGACCATCATCTCAACAAGGAGAATCTACTGCCGTAGGTTCCATTGCATCAGCCTCAGGAGGAGGCTCACGACGGTAGTCACTAGATCTAAGGGAAGCTTAGATCACACAATTCACTTGGAGGGTAGTATAGGTGTATCAGTAGTTTGATAGACTGTTCAGACGTTAATCTGTACTATATACCGTAATAGTGAATTGTTCCTTGGACTTGGGAGAAGTCCCCCAGACGTAGGCTACATTGAGCCGAACTGGGTCACCAATTGTTTTGTGTCTTTCTTTCTGCTTTTACACCTCAGTCTGATTATATTGGTCTGTGGAACTAACTGTACCACTGAGTGTTCCATCTTTAGCTGGTACAGTTAAGTTGAACTCACGCGTAGCTATTACCAATCCACCATTGTTGCACTACCGGAACTAATGATGCTATAATTAGGCTTATAGCATATGATAATATTGGCAGCTTATCAACTCTTCAAAATTCAACTTCAACCCCTCACCTTACCCCACCTTCATCCCCATATCCGCCACCGTCACCACCTAATTCACCCTCCTCATCTGAAACATCATATAATCGTTACCGAATTTCAAATCTTCATCAGCCGAAAACGCTGCGAATCGTTTCCATAAATGCAACGACCTAGAACCCGAAATGAAGAAATTCGGACACTCTAGCATCAGCTCCACCGCTTTCATCGGCGCCATGAACTGCCGTAACTCGCCTGGTGGAGGTATCACGAGAGCCGATTGGCTCCGAAGCGTTTGGCGTCTACACATTTTATTTTGGACTAATTTGCCCTAAATGACGTAATAATCTTTACATAATTACATTTATTGAAATAAATTCGTTTAATCTTAATCCTAGATAGATGGTTGAGATAATTTTTCATTTCTCAATAAATCTAACTTCGGGGGTTGAGATCCTGTGAGAATTGAGTTTTTCGTAAGAAATAAGAATTAATTTCAACCCTACATCTAATCAGATCCACGGTTGATTTTAAATCATATTTTCGTAATATTCGTAATTAATAACCGGTTAATATCAATCTTAAGTGTAAATTTGGCAAACTAAATATCAATCTTCAACCTAAACCCTAGACCAGATCGCGATACGTATTTTGCGATTTTGAACTCGACTACTCTCGGACGCACGACGGACGACTCTCGGCGACGGACGATTCTCGGTGAGCATCGATGTTGGCCAATACGCACAATGACGATGGACGACGAACGACTCTCAGCGACGGACAACTCTCGAGCATCGATGTCGGCAAATACACACAATGACGATGTCAATGACACACATGCAAGCCAAGTTTACGGTATGTAACGTTACAATTTTTAAGGTTACATGCTAATCGACTCAATGGATTTGGTTGTAGTGTAACGTAACATCATGTATCAAGATTCGTAGCATCATGTATCAAGCTGCGTAGTTTAATTTTGGGTGCAATGATAAAATACGTAGCATCATATATGAAGCTGCGTACTTCAACGAGCAGCCAACCGAGGCTGACAAACCTATGATAGTTGAACTGGCTGTTGCAGCCATGAATGAGCTTCTTAATACGCCTAAGATGGGAGAGCCACTGTGGGTGCCTAGTGCTTATGGTAGCTCAAGCAATTATGTGCCGAATGAGGATGAGTATAACACAAACTTCCATAGGTGCATTGATCATATGCCTGCTGGATTTATCACCGAGGCATCTCGAGACAGCACTGTTGTGATTATGAGCCCTGGCAACCTGGTGGAAATTCTCATGGATGCAGTAAGAAGAAGGCCTTTGCTAGCTGTCTAGTGAAACTTTTCATTACTGTATTTGTTTGGTACTCAACCCTATTTTGGCTTTGTAGAATCAATGGATGGCTATGTTTTCTGGAATTGTGTCAAGAGCTATGACACTGGATGTGCTCTCTACAGGAGTTCCTGGAAACTTTCATGGAGCCCTACAAGTGGTAATTTCCAAGAAATAGTGAAAATTTGTTTTGTTACAAAGCCTTGAAAATTTGATTTATTATATAACATGTTACACAATTGAATACCAGATTCGTAGCATCATGTATCAAACTGTGTAGTCTAGTTTCAGGTGGAGTGATAAAATACGTAGCATCATATATGAAGTTGCGTACTTCAAAAACCCACGCATTATATTGGTAGTAGTCATATTGGTATAAATTGGTAGTAATTGATCATAATACGTACCTTTCCCTTCATAATTCGTAGCCGGAAGTAAATATAAAATTTGTACTGTAATGTTCATAATTCGTAGCTTATGATTCATAATTGGTAGTAGTCATATTGGTATAAATTGGTAGTAATTGATCATAATACGCATCTTTCCCTTCATAATTCGTAGCCCTAGAAGGATATGTAAAATTTGTTATGCATGTATTTATAATACATAGCAAGTGCACTAAAATGCATAGTGACTAGGCTGTTTGCATTTAGCGTGACATGTTCTACTCGTTAAATTTGGATTCTCTCGTTTTGTCCCAGAGGTAACATACTTAGCGTGGCATTGTTTGCTTACATTGACCGACTACTTCTCTATATTCTGTGGGAACTTTTTTTTATAGGAACCTGCCTGGGTGAGAGCCAACCGTTTGAAGAATGTCGCACAAGCTCAGGATGCATGCTCCAAACAACTTTTAAGTAGCGTTTCTGGTGAAAGAAAAGAGGTCCATGAAATGCACAAGGACGACTCAATCTATTGCTAGGAGAGTGAGCTACTATGAATAGAGGCATTAGTTGAGGTCTCATCATCTCTATGCACATGTAGTTTTCCGTATCGAAATTTGTGTGTTTTGTCAAGTCTATGTTCATATGATTTTTATAGGTTTCTGTTGATTTCCACTTTATAACGAACACATAAAAACCTGTGATTTTTTTTTGAAAGGATAAACACCTGTGATTAAATAAGCACGATTTCCTTATATATAAAAAGCCAATTTTGTTTGCTTTATAATAGAATTTATCAACTCAAATTTCAGCCCTAGCATCCACTTAGATGTCATTACAGAAATTGTTGTAGTTGCAGAAATATATTTTGCACCTGCTTGCCTCTTCGTGATAATTTCTCGTCACTATTTTCCTTCAAGAAGCTTTAGCAACCTCTTTGTGTTATTGAGAGAAAACTGGATTCAGAGATCCGCCCTTAGCTTGAATAGGATCATTCGATTCAGGGCACCCAACCCATATGTTCATTACGCATTATATGGGCTGTACTACGAATATTGGGTATTCGGTCTTATTTGATACAAATTTGCCTACTATTCTACGCATTATAAATCAAAAAGTTACGTATTTCATCTAGAAAGTTACGTAAAACCGCTATGTATTTAATTAGAAAGTTACGTATTTGAACTAAAAAGCAACGTATTTAACTAGAAAGCTATGAATTTTAAATAATTACACATGTAAACTCCCATAAACTCATTATCATCTACAGATCTCATTTGAAAGTTACGTATTTTAATTAGAAAGCTTGTATTTTAAATAGAAAGCTACGTATCTAAACTAGAAAGCTACGTATTTAAACTAGAAAGCTACATATTCTAAATAAAAAGATACGAATTATAACTTAAGATCTTCCAATACATAACAGAATGATGTATAGGGACTTGAAATCATGTCCAAGGATGGAGTTTAGACCCAACACTACTACAAACGGGACATTATGCATCGGTTTCCACATTACGCATCGGTTCGGACCAAAACCGATGCATAATGTCAAGCGTATGCATCGGTTTTTGGCTAACCAATGAGTATTTCTAATTACATCTAGGGTTCCCTCAGTCCAAAATTCAAAGCCGCTCTTTGGAGATCGATAGATACGCTGAATCGCATCTTCATTTTCACATTTCACCGTAGAATCTTCACCGACAATGGCCGTCGGCATTCTTGCCCTGCAAGGATTATCCATCCTTCATCCTTCCTCGCATCTAATTTAGTCTAAAACGCTTTTCCATTCAATTTTGGTTTGTGTTTTTTTGGTTTTCATGCAATATTCAGAGTTGTGGCGTCGCGAGATTGGTCGAAGCGTTACGTTCTTTCAGCCGCTTTCGATCTGTGGTTGCGATGTGGAAGGTGAACGTGGTTTATGAATCTTTGCTTCACGGATCGTCTGAGTTCATTCCAAAGGGTTTTCATCTTTGGAGTTCGTCAGGATATAGGTTTGTGTTGCCATTAGTTTGTTAGTATTTATTTTAATGCCTCTGCACCAGTCGATGGGAGGAGAGGTGCTTGATGAAATGCCTCAATGAAACTTGCGTGGTTTTAGCTTCAGCATATTGTGAGGACTTCATCAGCCATGATACAATTTTTGTTGTACAAGTACAAGAGTTTGATGTATTTTTGTGTATGTTCTTGATTGAGAGACCATGGCAGGTAAATTCCTGATATGATACCTGTATGTTCCTGTATTTTTGTGTATGTTCCTGATATGATACGCCCCTTACTCAGTCATGGGGTAATTCAATCATGCTTTTCATTCCTGAAATCCCCCAAATATCAACCACTAGTTGTTTCTGATGTTATATGTTTTTTATGATATATGGAGGTAGAAAAAGAAATGGAGCATCTGAAGAAGACAGAGACTTAAACGACCTTGAGCGTGAAGATACTCTCCCTGTAACTTTTTTTTCTTTATTTGTTGTTTTTTCTTATGTTGTTCAATTTGATGATACCTGCTTATTAGTTAATAATGGTTGAATGGCTGAGAATTGAATTATCATGTTTCAATTTTGTAGGCACCAAATGTCGAATCGGGAGGGTTCTTACTCTTGTAAGCCACATGCTTCATTTCTTTTGTATACTAAGGGCATATGCACCCATCACTTAGAAAATGCTAGGAGAGAAATTCCTCACCTAGCATTTCCTCCAAACAAAGAACAAAATTAATAAGAAAGTTCTCTCACACATCCTAATTGCTAGATGAGAAAGTTCTCTCCTAGCATTTCGTTACTCATGGGTGCATATGACCTAATTGCTTACTCTTGTAAGCCATATGCAGGGAAATTACTAATAGCTACACTTGCTCTGTTGGTCGCCTAAAATTTGTCACTCTGAATTTGTTAAATGAGTGTTTTTCACGGGTTCTTATTATTAGTCAGCTCTCAGTGAACCTTAATCTTTACTGCTTTAATATTTTCAGGACACTTGAAAAATCCGAGAACACAAGCTGCTGAGTATTTTGAAGAGTCATATACCGATGGCCGACAAAAACAGTTGTGAGTTACTATCTATTTTTTAAAAGATTGTTTTCGGTTGTGAAGATTGACTTCCCATCTACTGTTATGAATCAAATTGCTGCAATAAGGGCCCAATATCAAATTGCTGTTTTACTTATTATCTTCCTTGTTCTGCAGATAAAATTCACAGAAAAATTGGAGAAGGTTTGTCTTACACCATCACCCTCAATTAGTTTATGTTTTGTAATATGAGTTTTGATTTCAATATTGTTCCTAAAAAGAATTGTGAATTTTTATATCGTTATCTTTGTCACATGTATGTATCAATATTAGGTATGATTTATGCCTTTTGTGTACCCAGTATTTATTGGTCATCTCCGATTCGATGCAGGATGAAAGGGAAGAAAGCAAAAGACCAGGGATAGAATACACAAGAGTTGGAGCAGAGAAACAGATGTAGAAGGATATTTTGGAGAAATGGATTAGTATTGGCTCTCCATTACTAAAAATAAGATATGAAACTTGTTGAATTGATAAATGTTTTGTACAACGAAAGTGACATTACTTATAAAATGTTGTGTTTTTGTTGAACAAAAAGTATTGCAAACTCCCTGAACCGAGAGAAGATCCTTGACGCCTAAATAGCCCAGAGCAAAAAACAATGCATCGTGTACGTCATCACCTTCCCCATTGGTATATGTACGTAGTGCAGTTTGCGTTGAATTTTCAGCATGATAGCCAAAGACACAGAGACTATCATCATGTGACAATGAATTCGGCATACCATCATCTTCGTCATCAGGAAATGCAGGTTGTGACTGAGATGACAGAGATCGATTGCAGAATGAGTTTCAGCCATGTGAAACAGTTTGGCCCGACTGAATCTCCAATAATACACATTAAATCAATTAATTATATGCCAAATATGCTGTTTACTAACCGTGATAAGATTTTGGGTCAAATGATTAATTTAATTTCTTATTTCTCGCGAAAATATCCACTTCTCATATCATTTCTTTTCCTTTCTCATATAGGATCAACGGGCAAAGAGGAAAAAAGTTCGGACATTCGGTCCAATTTACCGGAATCATCGGCCCAATTGTGTTTGCATAGTTTTGTTGGCCCGAAAGGCGCTGGGAGGGGAGATGTTCCTTTTAGTAGACGTTGAAAATCCTTTGATCATTGTAAGTAGGAAAATGACGAGTGGTGTTCTGCTGGCGTCGTTACCAACAATTTCACCGCGACCGGCATCGGTGAAGGTCGGAAGTTCGATTTCGAAATTTAGAGTACATGTGTCTGGAATTTATGGAAGGAAAGCGGTTAGAGGTGGTGGATGTAGTTGTTATGGAGGTGGTGTCGAGAAGAGACGGCGGCGAGAGCAGAACGTGGACGGAGACTTGTTCGTCGGTGAGTATATCTTACTCAATTAATTGATTAGTAGCTTTTTCTGAAGAGAGGTGGTTGTCGTTTTGGCGGCAACTGGGATGGAAATGTGGTTTATTGTTGTAGGAGAGTCTAATTTATGATGGTTAAATGATAGGTAGGATTTTGTCGTTTATTTGGTGTGATTGGTTGATGAAAGTTAGATGTTTTGGGTTCTGATGTGTGATATGTGATGCAGATAATGCGTGCATAGATTGTGATACTTGCCGCTGGATGGCTCCGGTAATGATTTTATTTAATTTTTTTCTGGAGTTATTATCAGTCTGTCGGTGTTGTGAGTATGTTTTATTTCCTTTGGCTCCATAGGTGAAAGAAGATAATGTTATGGAGTGATGGATGATCTTGATCTGATACTGATTTTGTTTTCCCAGAGTGTGTTTAGCAGAGTCGACGGGATGGCTGCTGTGTCTAAACAACCGGAATCTAAAGAGGATCAATTAAGTGCTCTTCAGGTATCCTTGTGGTTTCTGTTATCTTTTTCATGTCAATATCAGACACGGAAACACTGTCCAAAAGACAAAATATCTTTGCTCAGTTAAGGAATACAAGAAGCTTCCTAATAGGGGAAGTTGTTCCTTTGTTTTTGAGGTATTATGTTTTAAGTATGCTATGACATTACATCAGTAATGATTTACCGAGACCAATTCTATGGCTGACGCTAAATGTTAGTATGATAGACTGAATCCAGAATTTATCTTGGAACTCTTGAGTTTCAGAAATTAGATCCAAAAATTATACCGATAGTTTGACTAGATATCAGCTATAGAATTTTTAGCTGTACAACATTGACCAAGTAGGAAAGTACAGAACTATGTCTGGTTGATCATTCCATTTTTTGAAAGTTTGATCTCTCTTCTGAGGAGTGAAACGTATCTCTGTCTCCACTTTCCAGGCATTGATCTCTTGCCCAACGAGCTCTATCCATACTAAGAAACTTGCTCAAGATATCCCAGAAGTTTGCAACACATTTCCAATTCCCATTGACAGCAAAAAGATTCTGGTAGCTACTTTAAATTCAAGTAATTTCAAGTCTCTTTAACCGAGTTGCATCCAGTGATCTGCGCGGTCACTCTATTAATAAGTGAACATTTATGTGTGCTCACTTGGTCTTACAAGAAATGATAAAACAAAACTTCAGGGTGTTTACCATTGCGGTCATCATTCTAAGTATTCCTATGGGGCAGCTTCTTACTTGATAGTTCATCCAGAAGGAAATATTCTTGTTGATAGGTGACCTCCATTATCTTTCTTAATATTGCTATGATGATATGAAAATGCAGTGTATCATAGATGATCACCAAGCAAAATCCAAAAGAGAAAAACAATCCTTACTAGTCATAAGATATATATTTGAAGAAGTTAATGTAAGTGAAGACAATCTTGTTTCTTGACAGCCCAAGGTATTCAGAGAAACTTGCACGAAATATCGAGATGCTTGGAGGAGCTTGCTATATGTTTCTGACTCACAAGTATGAGCATGGCTAAGTTAGTATTTTTATATCTTAAGGTCGAATGATTCTTACATTTCAATCTATTGAATGACAGAGATGATGTTGCAGACCATGAAAAATGGGCGAAGAGATTTAGCTGCAAAAGAATTCTACATGCAAGAGAGGTACTGTTTCTTCACTTGCTTACCTTTATCCGCTTCAATATAGTCAATTAAACGAATTATTATGTGAGCTACATTAGTTCCATGGGAGTCTAACACGTGAAGTTTGTTCATAGTCAAAAGTATATGTTTCACTTTCATTGAAAGAACACGTTGTTTTAGTTCCTTTTGTAATTATTATTCTGTTATTGGTTCTGCAAGATTGAGGTTGGCACAGCTAATGTTGAAATGAAGCTCGAAGGAAATGGTACATGGAGCCTCAGTCATGATATCGACCTTATACACACTCCTGGGGGCTGGGCATAGTGAAGTGAGTTGACAGAAATGATTGTTACGAAGAGGATTTTTTTTCAAGTTGTTTCATTAATGTTTGGGGAGCCTATCCACCTTAAGGGTTCTTAGTTTGAATTGCTATATTAATTTTTCATCTGTGTAGTTTTTTTTAAGGGCCTCAGGGGTTTCATTATAGGCCTTCATAGAACTCCGTATCTACTATTATAGTATAGTAACATATCATATAACATATCTACCCGGTGATACAGGGATCAGTCTGCTTGTTTTACAAGTCCCTGAACATTTTATTCACTGGCGACCATCTAGCAATGACTGCTTCTGGACTAGATATAACTGACCAGTACAATCACTATTCAGGTAGGATTTTAAAATAATAATCATAAACAAGTAACATTGCTCGAACTTGTGTACAAGCATTTTGCTTTGGTCGCTTTTAATGATATTTTCCCCAAGTGCCATGCTGAAGTGGAAAGCTTCAAGAGTAGGCCAGCTACAAAGCTACTGTTTTTTTGGTTTTGGAGAGTGGAGTCATTTGTTTAGTCACTTGGCTAGCGAGTTTCTGAGGCTACTTTTTAATACGAAATACCCATTTCCGCAGTTCCCTTGCAACTGAAGAATGTTGAACGACTATTATACTTGGATTTCCTGTGGCTATTGCCTGGTGAGTTATTCATGTTCAAGGAATGTATTTAAATACTGTCAACTTAACAGTTTTCTTATAGACTGGGAATTGTTCGCAGGTCATGGAAGGAGAATCCAGTTCAAAGATGTCCGCGATAAGAACTGCTCAATTAAGACATATTTGGCAGATAGGGGCCATAGACTTGCATCAGAAGACGAAGGCCAGCTTATCACATCAGATGTTACAATCTAATGAGAACTCTACAGCTCTAAAAGCATACTGTTAACATATGCTTTGTTTGCAAATGTTACTTTGTATATGGTATCGATCCTCCAAACGCATCTGGCGGTGCAAAGATGTATTTACTAGTTACAAAGATGTAGAAGAACTCGCAAGTTGAAAATTATGCATCACTTAGGGCATCCGCACCCATGAACAAGAAAATGTTCGGAGAGATTTCCTTACTTAACATTTCCTCCAAACAAAGCACAAAATCAATGAGAATGTTCACTCACACATGTTCCTTAAGGATTTGTAAGAGAACATCCTCATTGATTTTGTGCTTTGTTTAGAGAAAATGATAGGCGAGTAAATTCTCTCCTAGCATTTCTTTAGTCATGATTCATGGATGCATATGCCCTTAGACAAGTATAGTTGATGGCCATGTACAAGAGCATTTGAAAAAAACTGAGCTAAAGGAAAATAGACATAATAGAGAATAATCTGCATCTGTAAGGACACATGATTTTACAATTTAGATACACAATGAAGTCTAAGCTTCGGCTATTGAAACACATAAGCATCCAGTAAACCACTACATAGAAAAACCAGAATCATCCATCTGTGTCATTTTGTCCTGTCTTCAAGATTGGTAGGATTTTTCAATACTTAAACTGGATAATACACAAATGGGTTAACATAATCCACCTGTCATGTCCTGTCCTTTTGTTCTTCTTCAAGAGCTCGATTTGTAGGCAGACTCCTATTCTTTACCATGCTTCTCATTCTGTCGTCATTGGTTGAGTGCAACATCTGAAACGAGCCTTCCTCACATTGGTAAAGATTTCCTTCTCTGCATGTTCAAGCATCCTCACAACTTCACTGAATGAGGGCCTGACGTCTGGGTTTGCGTCCCAGCAACGAGTCATTATTTCACTGAGGACAGGTAAGCAGTCGTTGGGGATGATTGGGCGGACGCCCTTGTTCACTACAGCAAATGCGGCTTGCACTGCTGTCATGTTTGGGAAAGGTAGCAGCCCAGTGATGAGCTCCCACAGAACAATTCCGAAACTGTAGACATCAACTCTCTGGTTGTATGGCCTGTGCTGAATCATCTCCCTGCACTCAAGTAGCACACAATGAATCAAAAATATTTTTCTTTCAACCAAAACGAAAGATGCTGTTTAAACACAAGTTTTTGCTAGTTGAGAAGAAAAAAAAGTAAATGACATCCCATTTTTATTACTAAAATAGATATTGCATCAACAAACACTTTCTAAAAACGAATATTTTGTTTAAAATGGTGCAAGCAAAATCAAATGAAAAGAGGTATGCGTCAACATACTACTGATAACTTTAACTGTTTGACAGTCTAAGCAGTCCATGTTGTGAGTACAAAATGCAATTAAATGCATTCTTAAGAAGACAAACCACAACTAAAGTACTAGAGCTGTCAAGACTCTTTATCAAATATGAGTGTAAAGATAACTCCTTCAGGTACTAAATCTACCATCTTAGCAGCATAAACGATACATTTTGCAGAAGGACAATTGGTTGCAATGATGGATATTTCACATTGTAAGTGGATGAACAGAGATGTGGTAATATGATTACCGATATAGTGATAATCTCCGGAAAAAAACAAAAGATAAGAGAAATAATGAAATGTTTGGAAAGAAGCCTTACGGAGCCATCCAGCGATAAGTTCCAGTCTCCGGGGTCATGCCTTCAGTCTGCACCTCGATTCGAGCCACACCAAAATCTGCAATTTTAATAGATTTGTCGCCAAATATGAGAAGGTTATCAGATTTCAAATCCCTGTGGATTGTGTTAAGTGCATGCACATATTCCATCCCTCTCGCGACATCTAAGGCTTGTTTCACAGCTGTTTTCAATGGCACAGCGCGGTTGTGTCGGTTCATTAAGAACTGCCTTACAGAGCCCCCCCTTGCATATTCAGTGACTATACACCAGACCATTGGCTTGCGGCATGAACCAATGAAACGTACTATGTTCGGGTGCTTCAGTGTAGCCAACATCATAACTTCCTGCTGGAACTGCTGTTCCATCAACTGCGCCCTCTCTAAGTTATTCTCTGGTCTCTCCAAAAGCTTAACGGCAACTTCTTCACCATTATAAGTACCTCTGTACAATTTCCCAAAAGCTCCTTGCGCGAACGCAGCACCCATGTTCAACTTTCTCAAATCAATAGTCCATTCTTCGTAATTTTGAAGACTCTCAGTAGGGTAATTGTTGTCCATCAGAGCTTGAACTAAATTATCGTCACTCAGCGCATGAGAAACTCTACCACCTCGGTGATTAACACTCTGCGCGACAGTATAGTTGTCAGTAGTGTGCCTGCGCAGTCCTTGATGATTCAATATACGAGTGTTGGAATCATTTGACCCGGTACTACTATTATCCACGGACATGGCGACTGATCCTCCTCCGTTGCTTGTCTGCATACTGTCAACAGACATGTTTGTACCCTCATCGAGCTTATGGTAAAATCCTTGAGACAGCTCAAAAATGTTTCTTTCAGGGTTGTTCAGGTTAATGTTTCCATGAAAGTTGGCTCCCCCGTCCAACATGATTTCAGCAATGCTTAATAGATGCTCGCAGTCTCTATTACTTCTTTGTCTATCACTCTTGCATCACTAAACCCAAATTGAGATCGCACTAGCCAAAACCTGCATAACATGGAACAATGTCAGATATAGTAAACCTGGACTAAACAAGATGATCACAACTGCTGTATGATAAATTATACATCCTAGTTGCATGCCGTACAAGTCGTTAAAAACGAGAACGAAACCAGACAGAAAAAACGGTCTTATCTCAGTTACTGTCAACTTCAAATTCGCAATAACCCTTTTCAATCTCAGTGAACTGATATCTACCACTTAAATATGATTTCCCAATTCTCCAAAATAAAGGATAAGCCACCTCAATTTCAGACAATGAAACCCTAAAATCATTTTCCACCAATCAATTTGCTACCACAAAATCTAAAAATTCATCATCAAAACAACCTTGCCTAATCACCAATCCACATGATCAAACCCTAAATCTCACCCCCAAAACAAAGCCTAACAAAACCTTAAAATCAAAGGAACTTCATTTCCTCCATATCCACACACTACACCACTCGATAACAAAATCCAACTCCGCCTCGTCAATACCGAAATCTTTCAGCTCCGATTTACACATACACCAACCCCCATCCCAAACTCAATCTCACCACACAAAACCCTAATCCCACTCAAAAATAACAAAAAAAAACTTTAACGAAAAAACACAACCAACACCACCAATTCATCATCAAACCAAAACAGAAGATAAAAGGGTCAACAAAAGTGAGCTGATCGGCGCAAAAGGCACCTCGATTTGGAGAGCAAAGGACGGCAATTGCGATCGGGGGCGATTCGAGGTCGGAGATGGGGAAGAGAGGAGAGGAAAGGAAAGTGAAGCGAAAGCGTTGTTGGGAAGTGTCGTGGTCAAAAAGAGACTCGGAAGACTGGTGACAAAGAAAGAAGAAATCGAGAAGAAGAGGAACGAACAGATAGAGAGAGAGCAGCGTTTTGTCCCACCGACTTTGTCCCTGGTTATATTTGGTGATTAATTATTAGAAATCAATAGGGAGGATTAATTTATAAACAAAAAAGAATATAGAGGATTATTAAATTTCTCACAAGACAATAGTACTTATTTTAAAATATGGCCTACCAAATAAAAATGATTAGTAAAAAGATAATGATATTTTGTTTGGGAATACTATACTTCGAAACCAAGGTCGTTAAAATCGCGATTTAAATCGTGAAATCGTACTGTATCACGATTTCACTGTTGTAAAATCGGGTGAAATCGAGTAAAATCATTAAAATATTAAAAAAATTGATAAAATTATATAAAAGTCATATTTGATTCATTTATATTTTTATAGTGTTTTAAAAATATATTTAATATTTAATATTATTTTAATAAAAAGTAAATTCGGCGATTTTACGATTTGATTTTACGTTACGATTCTACCTAGGCAAAACGAGTCAAGGTAAAAACTCGATTCTGACAACCTTGTTCGAAACTATCAAGTGCTTTTCGATGACAAGCTAGAGGACTATACAACAGCCGGAAAAGAAATCAAGCCGTGGACAGCACTCCAGTTTGGATCAGCGCCACCGAGTTGTTATAGCCAAATTTGCGAGGTGATCATCCACTCCATTGACTCCCCGCCTAATGTGGATGACATTCAAATCATTTGTTGCTAAAGCTCTTGAGCTGTAAGGATACCAATTGCTATGCAAATCAAGGTTGCGAGATCCGAATTTGAAGAGCTTGAATACATCAAGGCAGTCTGTTTCCAGCAATTTGATGATTCCGCAGTTGTTCACTTAGTTTTATTCCTTCAAGAAATGCCATGCCTTCGCAATCCAAAATACTTGACATGTGAGAAAAAAAAAGTCTGAACAAATGTCGATAACCAAACCAATTTGATCTCTGACAATAGCGGCAGCTCCTGCAGCTTTACTCTTGGAATCCCATGAACCGTCTAAATTAATTTTGATGACACCTTCTGACGGATAGTTCCATTCAAAATCATTAGCAAACTGTGAAAGTTTGTAGTCTAGTGCTCTAGCTTCTAATTTCAGCAGCTAAGGTCTTGATGCGCAGAGTCACAAAAGTCGGGGATTCCCAAGAACCACCATGATAAACTTTGTTCCTAACATACCAAGAATACCACAAGGTAGTGAGCACCAAACAGAGACTTTGAGGAGTCATATTAACAAAACAATAGTACAGAAAATCTGCCATAGTATTCGGAGCCCACTGATATACAAAATCTCCCAAACACAAGAAATCCACAAACATTGAAGAAAAGTATGTACGTCAGATTCAACCCTCCAGCCACACAGAGCACAAGATGCGTGATCAACAATTTTCCTGTCAAAGAGATTACGCCTTGTGGGAAGAGCATTGTGAAAACATTTCCACATAATTTTTTTTAACTTTTCGCGGCAATGGCAGCTTCCAAAAAGACGACATATTGCTTTTGTTTGAAGGTTTGCCAGCAAGTTTGATATGCTTAGAAGAGAGATTCAAGGCCAGCATATACGTAGATTTGATAGAAAATTTTCAAAAATAAAAGAACTTTTAGCAGGAAGCATAAGTTCCTTGATTGAACACAACATCTTGGTGTTAAAAATACTTTGCCAACAATGAGAGGGTGTGATACCCAGAGATGCATTCAAAATGTTTCCATCTTTAAAATACTTCGCTTTGTATATTTGGGACACTAGCAGCTGAGGCTTGTCAATAAAAGGCCACCTTTTTTCGCCAAAAAAGCAAAGTTGACAGATTTTAAATTACGAAAAGCCATGCCACCACATTGCTTGTCCTGAAGTAAAAATGTCATAATTTTTCACCCACCAAATTTGTTTGGATTTACCAAAACTACTCCACCAGTAATTACGGTATGAAGCTTATGAATAATATTCGATGGAAGCATATAACAACTCATAAAGTATTGTGGAATCTGGAATGGTTTCCAAAACAGACCTCGTTAAAACCTCTCTACCTCCAATCAACAGTTTTGAAGGATTCCATCCTTGTGTTTTGCTCCAAATGCGATCCACGATACATGTGAAATTAGCACTTAGCTTCCTTTTGAGTAGTAGTGGCAAGCCCAAATATTTCGAGTGAGAAGAGGCAAAATTCACATGAACATGCTCTACTGGAAAAGTTGAATCAAGTTCGGGCTAGCATTTTTTACTCAAAACAAGTTGACTGCTGTTTTTTAGTTTCAATTAATTGGGATTAAATTTTATGAACATAAGACAAAATCATATTTCAACATATAAAATTAGGCATGTCAATGATTTATAAGAACATTATTAAATAAAATATACATATTATAAACAAGATCATAGAAGGAATTGATATTTCAAATGCTAGGCGGTTTAGAGATTTCTCCGAAGAGGACTCAATGTAGCCAGCATCGCATCACAATGAGAAAATGGAGGAAGAAGAGAAGATGGTGTATCCCTACCTTGGATTTCGTAGAGTAATCGTTTTGATAACGTGTTGTGAAAATTATGGATATGGAGAAGAAATTTAAAGGTAGAAAAATAACATATGAAGAGAGAAAAGTAGAGAAGATGAATATTGTATTCTCATTGATTTTCATCCCTTTATATAGAGGCACATGGAGATATGAAAAGATTAAAAATCAATATATGAAATTAAAGCTAAGGATTTATGGGGCACATGAAAGGCTAAGGGACATTGTCATATGAAGGGTTAAAGGTTATCCAACATAAGTGCAATATTCATAAAACTCTCCTTTTGGAAGACTTGCATACATATTATGCCTCATTAAAACCTTACTAGAAACCATGTGGGAAAAACATAGTGAAGGAAAAAGAGTACATAATTAATTATATATTACATAAGTGTAACTTATTAAAAACCTTATTTAGGAAAATCCAAAGGGACAAAACCTAAAATAAGGAAAAGAGTGTAACACATATTCTCCCCCTCAATGCGGCCTTTAACATAAATCTCCAAGCTTTCGCATGCCGATTTTATAGACCAATTTTTCAAAAGAAGTTGTGGGAAGTTGACGGTAGTATTTTGAACGTCAAAAATAATTTATAATGCTGGTAAGAACCAAATCGTCCAAGGGAGCAATTGTAAACTTGCGTACTATGTAAGGTTATGCTTCTATTTATCCTAGTCTGAAAAAAGTTTTTGTTTGGTTTTATAATCTAAAATAAACAAGTAAGAAAGAAAAAGTTTTAACAAATTTCGAGAAGTATTTCGGGGAACTGCTTCACTTACCCAACATTAGAATCAAGTTTATTAACTAGCATGCAAGGATTTGCTTATATTGATTGGAAAATAGCCGCACAATCCAAGTAAGAACCTCACTCTTTCGGCGCTATTGGTTTGAATTGGAATTGTACCTTAACTACAAACCTCACCCTTTCGGCGCTATTGGTTCGAATCAAGTAACTCGCTGATGTTTACTAACTCTCGTTGCGTGAACATGTGGAGTCCTTGTCGTAGAACGAACATTTCCCGTTACAAAGTTGGGCTACTCCCGTTGTCACCAAGTTCGTAACGTGAATTTTACTTAATAGTCGGCGTTTAGCCTCACTCTTTTGGCGCTATTGGCTTAACATCTCAAAGTTATACACTTAGGCATTTTATCAAACACCTAGTATGCATCGCTGGGTTTTAAGCGCTAAGTAAAATACAAATCATGTCAAACAATCCAAATCATGTTATTAAACGATTCATAGTCAAGTAATATTCGTAGGACCCCAAAATATTGGTCACTACTCACTATCCATAGTTATGGAAATACAAATCATGTTTTGTTCAAAACAAAAATTACAAGGAGAAAAAAGAATTACTACATTCGAATTGATGTTGATAATCCCTTCAAACTCAATCTTCGATCCGATCAAAATCCTCGCGTTTTCTTGGCCCCTTCTCTCTTTTTCGTCGTCTCCAAGTGTGTGGAATGAAAGTGTGAATGTGTATGGAAGTGGAGAATTGAGAATGATGTTGGCGGCTGCTCTCCTTTTCTTTTTATTCTTTTTTGGCCTTTTGCTATTTTCCCAAAAACCTATGGAAATCACGTTTTTGGCCCGTCTGACATGGTCACCTGTGCCACCAGTGTCAACTGTTAGGTGACTCGAGAAAAACCAGAGAACTGATTTTTTCTGGCAAGTATTACCAGTGTCACTTAAATAAGGCGACACAGGCAATAATGGCGCATAGTGAGCTAGGCTATTTGGCTCCAATTTTGACCCCTTTAACCACTGAATCAACTCTTGGTCCAAACTACAAAGTTATAGCCCTTCATCTCAGTTTTCCAACAAGCCAAAGATCAATGTTTTTAGACACTGTATGAGCTCTGGGTGTGCGCGACAGATAGAGATGTCAATCCGCTATTTCTGCACTGTTTTTGCCAAAATTCCCCAAAACACTTTATTTCGCCTTGGATTCGTTTTCCACCTAAAAACACCAAAACACAGAATGAGAGCTCATAAGAATAAGGAAAATGATTCAAAATCGATTAAATGTGGAGCATAAATATAGTACAAATTTATGCTCATCAAAACACTCCACACTTAGAGTTTGTTCAACCCGAACAAACATGAACTAAATCCTAACCACTATCGTAGGGAAAACGAGTGCATTTAGCCAATGCACGAAGCCTTTAAACCTCTAGGCTACCCGACAGGACGAGTTGTAGTCTCGTGAGAGTTTTCAGAAAAGGGAATACTCACAAATCCCAAATGCAACTAGCTATATGCATAAACAAGATAGTTCCTCATTTATCTAGACAATAAGCAATGAATACCCCATGCACAACAACTAAAATAGTAGTAAAAGATTAACTCATTTTCAATGACTCTACCAAGATGCATATTCAAAGACAATCAATATTAGAGTTATCAAATGACTAACCTAACAATTCATTCAACCTTTTCACAAGATACTCAAAACATGATCTTTAGAAACATAAAAATTGTGCCAATCGCGTGCCTATGCTATCAAGAAGAATAGTCCATGGGCTAACGTTACAAACTCATTTTCAAGTCTTAGGAACTAAGTCCATAATTCGTACGGAAAGAGGAGCTTGGAACTCTATTTTCAAAACCATCTTAAACAAAGTCATGCGCAGGTACTAGTACAAGGGTCATTCCTCTACTCAAATCACAATGCATACACACAAAGAGAAATGATGGAAATGACATTGCCAAACTTAAGTGTGTGCCTCATTTTTTTCAAGGCATTTTGCTCACAATATGCTTCATAAATGTTTTCTTTTGATGGATTGCCTTATTTTGGCTCGTGCTTGCAAATACGTTTTGCTTTTCTCTTTTTTTGTAGCTTGCCTTATTTTGGCTTGTGCTTGCATATACAATATTTTTTGGGGGTCAATTTTTCACCCATATTAACTCCACACTTACGATTTGGCAATGTACTAAGGATATAAATGGTGTTTGCATACAATGTGAAAGAATAAAGATCACCTAAGAGCAATGACTAAGCTTTCGAAGAGAAGAAAACTATTTTCATGCTTGCTAATTCTATGTTCAAGTGATGTAAGTAGCTTGCCTAAATCAATAGATAGACAAAAGATAACAAAAACATTGACGTCTAGGAATTATGAACTAATAAAAGTCATGGTGATCCTAGATTCAAAATCAAGTCATTAGCAATGAAACTAGATAGTTGAATGACGGGGTTATGCGAATGCCTTGGGAATTTGAGTACTCTAAGCTAGCGCATCAAAAGTGCAAGTGGCTACACATGGATATTCATACTAGAATGCACTACACACCCACTCCGCACTTAAGAGGAAGCTTAGTACCTAAGCGACAAATATATAGAAATAAAAAGTGTAGTGCTAAGGGCTTCCTTGAAGTTGTAGCTCAAAGAGTGTGATTTATCGTTTGCTCATTCCTTTCCCGCATATGACAACAAAATCTGTAAAACATACAATTGACCAATTGACAGACATTAGCAGAATATGTTACAAGTACAATATGTATCATAGTAGGGACTCCACACTTAAATCAAAAGTGTCTAGTGAGTAATGATAAGAGTGCAAAATAATTTTGATAAGGCATCTTACAAATGGTTTTACTTCCCTTGAAGACCTAGCAAAGCGCTCCATGAATTCGCTTGGGAGAAGTCCTTTGCTCGAATAACTTCTCGCGGGGCCATTGGTGTTTAAGGCGTCAAGTCACCTTCAAATCCCATTTGAAGTTTCTTCCATCAAGTCTACAATGGACTTCTTAGTGGAAGTTCAACACCTTCAAAAGTTTTGTTCCCTTTAGGATGGAGGGATTGTAGGAGCTCCTTGATAATGGTCTTGACAAGTATGGTAGGAAGCTCCAAAACTTGTCTCGAGACGTCGTGGTGAAGAAAGGGTCTTCAAAACTCATCTCGAGCTTGACGGACACACCCTGCTTGAGTTTCTCAATGACTTCCTTGGGTGCCCAACACTCAAAGTCCCTCTTTAGACTTGTGTCTTCTTGCGTGCAAGGCTATTCTGTAGTCGATTCCATGCAAACCTCAACAAAGTCTTCGTACATTTGAAATCCTCGTGGCTGCCCATCCTCTATCTCCTCTTCAACAACAGATTCAAGCTCATATTTGAGCTCACTTGTAGCGGGAAGGGGGAGGTCTTCTTCATACGAAGAACATATATTTTCTCTGGACGAGTCATCATCGTTGAAGAATTTCTTGTTGGAGATATAAGGCATTAATGGAATAATGAGTTCTTGTGTGTCCCCATCTGAATGATCTTGAAACGTGCGAGTAGTGAAGCGTGGTGCACTTTCGTGTTCCAACTCATCATCGGTGCAAGATTCACCATCCCACACCTCGTTGTAAGCTTGGGTAGCAACTCTGAAGAACTCATCCTCCATTGCTCGATCCCATTTTTGTTTCGAGGCACTAGGTTCAAGGACTTCTTCTTTGGAAACCTCTTCTTCATCATCCAAGTTTTCATTTTCAATTTCTTGTTGCGCCAATTTCCTTTCCAACACTTGGTTTTGGGTGGCGAATTCAGCTAAACGTTGGTTCAAAGCTTGGAAAATTTGTAACATATTCAGATTGTCTTGGGAAACCTTGGCTTGGTAAGCTTGAAGCATGGTTTCCATGTCGGAGAGTCCACCATTAGGTTGAGGAATTGGAGGATATTGGTAGTAGGAGTCTTCCTCGAATGAACATTGGCTACAATCCCAATTTGGTGAGTAGCAATGTGTTGGATAGCCATGATCTTCCCAATAAGCATTTTGTTGCTCCTCGTCTTGGTCATATTCTTTATAATACGAGACTTGTTGGTTGTATGAATACATCCTCACAAAACAAAAAGAACAAAGGTTAGTAAGGTATATGAGTAGAAAATATACAAAAGAAAGAAGAAAATATTTACAAGGCTTGTCGAGATATCCACACAACCTAGGCTAATGACAAGTTAATGCGTTTCTCCCCAGCAACGGCGCCATTTTCACATGTAGTATTTTAAACGTCAAAAATAATTTATAATGTCGGTAAGAACCGGATTGTACAAGGGAGCAATTGTAAACTTGCGTACTATGTAAGGTTATGCTTCTATTTATCCTAGTCCGAAAAGAGTTTTGTTTGGTTTTATAATCTAAAATAAACAAGTAAGAAAGAAAAGGTTTTAACGAATTTCCAAAAGTATTTCGGGGAACTACTTCACTTACCCAACATTAGAATCGAGTTTATTAACTAGCATGCAAGGATTTGCTTATATTGATTGGAAAATTGCCGCACAATCCAAGTAAGAACCTCACCCTTTTGGCGCTATTGGTTCGAATTGGAATTATACCTTAACTACGAACCTCACCCTTTCGACGCTACTGGATCGAATCAAGTAACTCGCTGATGTTTACCAACTCTCGTTGCGTGAACATGGGGAGTCCTTGTCGTAGAATGAGCCTTTCCAGTTACAAAGTTGGGCTACTCCCGTAGTCACCGAGTTCGTAACGTGTATTTTACTTAATAGTCGGACGTTTAGCCTCGCCCTTTTGGCGCTATTGGCTTAACGTCTCAAAGCTATACACTTAGGCAATTTATCAAACACCTAGTATGCATCGCTGGATTTTAAGCGCTAAGTAAAACACAAATCATGTCAAACAATCTAAATCATGTAAAGATTAACTTATTAAACGATTCATAGTCAAGTAAGATTCGAAGGACCCCAAAATATGGGTCACTACTCACTATCCATCGTCATGGAAATACAAATCATTTTTGTTCAAAACGAAAAATTACAAAGAGAAAAAGGAATTACTACACCATTCAAATTGATGTTGATAATCCCTTCAACCTCAATCTTCGATCCGATCAAAATCCTCGCATTTTCGTGTCTCCTTGTTGGGCCTTTGCCCCAACTAAACCTTTTGAGCTTAGAGCACAATCGACCAGCCATGGCCAAACTCATTTTCATTCTGATTATGGGCCATTCCGCATTGGACCAAGGTCCCGAATACAAGCCCAATCATGGACGAAATCAGTCCAAATAAGGCGTAATCGAACTGAAGCAATTGGACCATGAAATTGAGGGTGAACCGATAAGAACCAAGGCAAGCCAAGGTATTTCCCTACATGTTGTGGTCCCAAAGTTAGCTAAATATAAGACCTTGACACAACCACAAAGGGGATAAGAAAGCAAGGCAAAAGGGCTAAAAATAGTAACCAGGCAAATGGGGATAAGATACATGACCGATGTGCAGGCTAGGGAAAGGTACGCAAAGGGGCAATGCTATCGTTGCGGGGATGCCTACACCCCAGGCCACTGATGCAAGGATAAGGCCCTCCAAGTGATAATCATTCAAGACGATGAGGAGGATCCTTTCTATGGGAACTTCATAGAGGCACAAGAGGACAACGACCACAATCCAAACGAGGTCATTGAAGTGTCTCTCAATAGCGTTGCGGGGTTTACCCCATCTCAATCAATGAAACTTAAGGGAACAATTGGAGATTGAGAGGTAATGGTGCTCGTGGATAGCTGTGCTACGCACAACTACATTGCTCAGCGCTTGGTCGAGCAAGAGGGGCTGTAAATCCGAGATGAAGGGAGGTTCAAAGTCACTCTTGGCACAGGGAACGCTGACGAAGGCCAAGGGTATTGCCCAAGTGTGCGACTCAAGCTGCCCAACTACGAGGTCGAAGTCGACTTCCTCCCTTTACGAATCACGGGGAACGACATCATCCTCGGAATCCAATGGCTCCATACCCTAGGAGACATGAATGTCAATTGGTGACACATGAGTATGGAGTACTGGGAGGCCGGGAGAAAGGTTAAGCTCACCGGGGATCCGGAGCTAAGCAAGGCCAAAGTGTCCTTCCAATCCATTCAACGGGAAGCAAGGTACACAGTCGAATGCTACTTAGTGGAGGTGCGAGCCATTGAGTTTGACTCGGAAGATCCAACGAAAGCCATTGCAGGAGAAGTCCAGGAAGTCCTCGATGAGTTCCATGACATTTTCAATGAACCCAAGGGGCTGCCGTCGGAGAGGGGACATGAGCATGCCATCGTACTCAAAGAAGGGTCCTCACCAATCAACGTGCGGCCATATCGATACCCACAAGTACTGAAGAATGAAGTGGAGAAGCTTGTGGGAGAGATGCTCGAGGGGGGGGGGGGGGGGTCATCCGTCCAACCAAGAGTCCATACTCAAGTCCCGTGCCGCTTGTAAAGAAGAAGGATGGGAGCTGGCGTTTCTGCGTGGACTATTGCACATTAAACAAGCAAACGGTGCCCAATAAATTTCCCATTCTAGTCATTGACGAGCTGCTGGACAAATTGCACGGCGCGTCCATCTTTTGAAAGATAGATCTCAAGTCAGGGTACCATCAAATTCGAATGGACAAGTGGGACGAGAATAAAATAGCCTTCTAGACTCATGAGGGACAGTACGAGTTTCTGGTCATGCCCTTCGGCCATATGAATACGCTAGCCACCTTTCAATCGCTCATGAACCAGGTATTCAAAACATGGCTTAGAAAGTTTGTGGTTGTTTTCTTTGATGATATACTTGTGTACAACCGGACTTAGGAGAAGCACATGAGACATTTGAGGACAGTTTTTGCTGATTTACGTAAGCACCAGCTTTACGCCAACATGAAGAAATGCCTCTTTGGCAAGGATCGGGTCGAGTACTTGGGACATGTAGTGTCCAAAGATGGAGTTTCAGCGGACTTACTAAAGGTCCAATCCATGCAAGATTGGCCAGAACCAACCACTCTTCGTCAACTCCGAGGGTTCTTGAGACTTACGGGGTACTATCGCAAGTTCGTGAAGGATTATGGCAAGATCGCATGGCCACTCACTGAGAACCTAAAGAAGGATGCCTTCAACTGGAACGAGCAAGCTAGCGGGGAAAAGCTCAAGACCGCGATGACCCAGCTCCCAGTCTTGGTGCTGCCCGACTTTGAGCAACCCTTTGTAATGGAGACCGATGCTTCAGGCTACGGGCTTGGGGCAGTTCTGATCCAAGGCAAGTGACCAGTGGCCTATTTTAGCCAAGTCCTCTCCGCAAGAGCCCTCCATAAATCAGTATATGAGCGAGAGCTTATGGAAATTGCCTTAGCAGTCACTTAATGGAGGTCATACTTGCTAGGACGTCGCTTTGTGGTAAGGACCGACCAGAAAAGCCTAAAGTTTCTTTTGGAATCGAGTTGCAGATGCCTTATCACGCAAGGAAGGATGTCCCAACGACCTTGAGGGCAAGGTCGTTTTTTGGGAGGGGAGTAATGTTGGGCCTTTGCCCCAACTAAGCCTTTTGAGCTTAGAGCCCAATCGACCAGCCATGGCCACCCTCAGTTTCATTCAGATTATGGGCCATTCCGCACTGGATTAAGGTACCCAATACAAGCCCAATCATAGAGGAAATCAGTCAAAAGAAGGCGCAATTGAACCGAAGCAATTGGACCATCAAACCGAGGGTGAACCGACGAGAACCAAGGCAAGTCAAGGTATTTCCCCACATGTTTCATGTAATTTCGTGGTCCCAAAGTTAGCTAAATATAGGACCTCGACACAACCACCAAAGGGGACAAGAAACCAAGGGAAAAGGGCTAAAAATAGATCTTTTGTCACATTAAGTGATCAAACAACCATAGGCGAACTCACATGATATGATTTATCTATATTGAATTGTTTGAGGATCCTTTCAGTATATGAGGACTGAGATGAACAAAAAAGCCCTTTGATAAATGCTCAATTTGTAGGCCAAGGCAGAATTTTGTTTTTACCAAATCTTTCATTTCAAATTCACTTTTTAAATATGCATCGTCTTAGTGAGTTCATCAAGGGTCCCAATGATATTTAAATAATTAACATAAACCGCGATAATAGAATATCTTGTTTTTGTTCTTTTAATAAAAACACAGACAAACTGCATTGTTGATGTATCCATCTTTCAAAAGATATTTACTTAGACGACTATACCATATTCGACCGGTTGTTTTAATCCATATAATGATGTTTGTAGTTTTATTGAGTACATTTCCCGTAGTTTTGAGCTACATGCTTTAGGTAATTTTAATCATTCGAGAATTTTAATATAAATATCATTATCAAGTGACCCATGAAAATAGGCTGTCACGACATCCATTAAATGCATTTGGAGTCTTTCTAAGAGTGACAAACTCAATAAAAATCAGAATGTTATTGCATCCATGACCGGTGAGTATGTCTCTTCATAATCAATGCATGGTCTTTGCGAGAAGCCTTGTGCTACAAGTCGTGCTTTATATCTTACAACTTCATTTTTCTCATTTATATCATACATGTCTAAAGGCGTTTTGCCAAATACATGCCACTCAAGGGAATATCCATTTATAACCAACAGGTTTGACATTCTCGGGTGTTAGGGAAAGTTTCCCAAAGACTTGGCATTTTTCAAGTGAATTCAATTCTGCCTCGATAGCACTTTTCCATTTTGGCCAATCATTTCTTCGTCGGCATTTTATTAACCGATCTTGGCTCATGATCCTCATGTTTCCTTTGTAATATTTAGAGCCATAGACTATGCAAATATATTATCCACTATAATTTCTTTTCTATTCCACCTTTTCCCTAAAATGAAATAATTGATAGACATTTCTTCATTGTCATCATTTTCAGGTATTTCATTATCTTTCGAAGAAGTCTCTTCATGATTCATATCAATTTCTTTCGGAATAGTGGTTGATGCATTAATTTGGTTATATTTTTTTGACGAGTTAATTTGGTTATATTGAACATTTCTTTTTCTAGGATTTTTATCTTTGGACCCAACTGGTCTACCATGCTTCTGTCGTGTTTTAGATTCACTTGCTAGTTTATTTCATATATCTTCATCAGGAAGATTTATTTTGCGAGTATTGACATCTGGTATATGTGACTTTGTCACTATCTTAACATTTGTAAATGCACCTGGCAATATATTTGCAACCTTTTGCAAGTGGATAATCTTTCGAACTTCTAGTTCATATTGATTTTTACGAAGATCAAAATGAGACAATGACTCTGCATTCTAAGATATTTCTTGTCTTTTTTTCAGACTTTATTTTATCCCCCTACTGTAGGGAAATTTGTCTCATCAAATTGACAGTCGGCAAATCATGCCTCAAATATGACACCTATCAAAGGTCCAAATAGTTTTTGATGGAGATTCAAATCCCACAAAAATCACCAATCTTTGTTGGGGACCCATTTTAGTAAGTTGGGTCGGAGATATTGGAACATAAACTGCACACCCAAAAACTCTTAGATGTGGATATTTGGTTCTTGGCCACTGACAAGTTGCAAAGGGGAATATTTATTATTTGAAGTTGAGCTTATACACAATAGTGATGAAGCATGTAAAATTGCATGTCCCTAAGCAGAACTTGGCAGTTTTGATCGCATAAGTAATAGTTTAGCTACCAATTTTAGTCTCTTGATAAAAGATTCTGCTAGACCATTTTAAGTATGAATATAAGCAACCGGATGTTCAATTATAATTCCAGTTGACATACAATAGTCATTAAAAGACTGGGATGTAAATTCTCCAGCATTATCCATACGGATTTTATTTATTGTATGATCTGGAAATTGTGCTCGTAATTCGATAATTTGAGCAAGCAGTCTTGCAAATGCCATATTACGAGTAGAAAATAAACAAACATGCGACCACCGGGTCGATGCATCAATAAGTACCATAAAGTACTGAAATGGTCCACTCGGTGGGGAAATAGGTCTGCGTATATCTCCTTGAATATGTTCTAAAAATGTTGGACATTCAGTCACAACTTTAACAAGAGATGGTCTTGTGATAATTTTTCCTTGAAAACAAGAAACACATAAGAGATCTTTGGACAGGAGAATATTTTTACTCTTTAATGAATGTCCATGTGAATTTTCAATGATTCTTCGCATCATTATTGAACTCGGATGACCTAATCGATCATGCCATATATGAAAAAAATTCGAGTGTGTTGAATTTTGGTTTATCACCATATATGATTCAACATGCTTTATGAAACTATAGTATAATCCAGAATTGTATGATGAAAGTTTGTCCATTACTTTTTTCTTTCCTGAGACCAATGACGTGATATATAAATATCCAACGTCATTTTCATTTGTTGTCTCCACATGATAACCATTTCGGCGTATATCTATGAAACTAGAATTGTTTCTTTTTGATCTGGTTGAAAACATTGTATCACCTATGATAAATTGTGTACCACTAGGTAACACTATTTGTGCTCTTTCATAGCCTTCAATAAGATTTGATGCACCAGATTTTGTATAGATATTAACTTCAGCTAATAAGAGACGATGCAGAAAGTATAATTTTCTCTCTCGGAATTGTGTGTGTTGTTGCAGTATCCATTACACATAGCAATAGACCATTATCTTTCATATTAACTGAGATGATAATTATTCATCTCTTCAAGAGACAAATACATAAAAGTAGAAATATTTTTTATTTAGAAGAGAAATAAAGCATAATATATAGAAATTCAAATATTTTGAATTAGATATCCTTAAGTATGACATCATCTCTTACGTCATCTACCATCACTAATTAGTTTGTAAAACTATCCATTGGCCTCTTTAAAAATACAATCTCTAACATCCAAATGGATGAGATTCATGTAGGTCCTCATGGGCGATGATATCCATAGGATAATCAGTTGTTTAGTGAAATTTATTTTGACACCTTTTTCTTTCATAGAGACTTGATAAAATTAAGGTGTTTGGAAGTACGACCCCGGTGATTTTTTTATTCATCATTTTACCATGGATATTTTCATCGCATAACTTCAGTTGTGAAGTGATTCATAACTTTGCGAAATTATACTCGCGTACACTTTTTATGATCTTACAAACACAAGTGTATCTAAGCAAAGCGAGTTTTATATCATTGCGTTTATGTGATCGTACATTTATTCAAAACCTTTGAAATGAGAGAGGGATCATTGATTCTCAAATTTTCATATGTAATCTCTCCTTGAGATGATGCCAAAGGATATCATGCACTACAAATTTTGCAATATTTTCCGGGGCATAATTGTTGCCTGAAAAGTCTCGAAATTCCGTCGGATTTCAGTAAATTTCCGACAAATTTCCGACCAAATATATGTCCCGGCAAAACGTCCCCCGAATTTTCGTTTCGGGACAATTCCGGGGACAAATTTCGACGGTTTTCCTGGAAAATTCCGGGGCAAATCCGGTAAATGAAATATATCCCCGGAATTCCCTAGGAAATTTCCTGGAATTATTATCGGTGTGTTTGTGGGGAAAATACGGGGACAAAATTTTGGAGCATTTCCGGGGAAATACGGGGGCAATTCTGGCGCATTTTGGGAATTTTTGGGAATTTTTTATATATTTAAATATTAGTATTTTCTAATTTATTTAATAAAATAAAATTCTGAATTTATTTTAAATTTTTATTATTGAATTATTTTTTTCCAATTATCTAATTTTATAATTAATATAATTTAATTACATAAAAAAAGAAACGGGCAGCAGGGGCAACAATCCAACATCTATGCCTAAACCCTAATCACCATAACTAATATTTTTTTATTTTCTTTGCTGATTTTCGTTCGCCATTGCCTCACAACCCCACCTCCAACATCCTTGCCTCTTCTTCAAAGTTCAAATACGATTCAGATCTGGATCTCCACACATGTCCAACATCATCTTTGCCTTGATTTCTTCAGAAACTATACAGATCTAGATTGCTCCTCATATCCAACATCTCTATTTCATAAACAATCCAGATCTAGTTCAAATCGTGAACAGGTGTGAGACTGGGAAGGATGGAGCTGGTAAAGTAGTGAGGCATGTAGTGAGGAAGATGGGTATGGGCAAGTAATATGGTGTTGGTGGAGTAGTGAGGCATGTAGTGAGGAAGATGGGTTCGAATCGTGAACATGTGTGAGATTGGGATTTCTGGAAGATGGGTATGGAAGATGGAGCGCTGGCGGAGTAGTGAGGAAGATGGGTATGAGTGAGGAAGATGGGTATGGGCAAGTAGTAAATTTTGACGGAATATTGTCGGAAATCTGCCGAAATAATTCTGGGAAAATTCCGGTAGATTCGTGTTGCCGGAATAAACGGTGCCGGAAAATTCCCGAATTTTATTTTCATTTTTTCCTCCCCTGAATATCATCGAAATTGCCCCGTAAAAAATCCGTCCAAATTCCGGCGCACTTATGTTGCCGGAATACCGCCGGATATTCAACTGTTTATGTCTGCACAAATTTTTCCCCCAGAGTACTGCCGAAATTGCACTGGAATTTTTTCGGGGAAAACTTTAGTGGCCGGAATTCCGCCGGAATTTTTCGCTGGAAAATATTTCAAAATTTGTAGTGATGGCTTCAACCATCTTTTTTGAACACGTGCTTTATTTCTTTTGTAGTAACTTAAAGATACATGGCACTTAGGTGGATTTAAATATCGAGAATCAACTCCGAATAATCATTGTCACGCTCAAGAGTATTGAACTCGAGCTTCATCATATTGACATTGCATAATAATATATGATAAATATAATATAAATTGATTTCAAGCAATGAAATGAAACAATGAACTAGAACATTAACCACATGTAAAATTAAATATGACATGTTACAATAAAATAAAAAATTTATGAACATAAGACAAAATCATATTTCAACATATAAAATTAGGTATGTTAGTGCAGTTTTTGATGTTTTATGTATTCTGCTTTCCCATAAAAAACATATAAAATTAGGCATGTGAATGATTTATAAGAACATGATTAAATAAAATATACATGTTATAAACAAAATCATAGAAGGAATTGATTTTTCAAATGCTAGGCGGTTTTGAGATTTCTCCGAAGTGCACTCAATGTTGCCACATCGCATCACAATGAGAAAAGGGAGGAAGAAGAGAAGACGGTGTATCCTGATCTTGGATTTCGTAGAGAAATCGTGCTGATAATGTGTTGTGAAAATTATAGATATGGAGAAGAAATTTAAAGGTAGAAGAATAACATGTCAAGAGAGAAAAGTAGAGAAGATGAATATTGTATTCTCATTTATTTTGATCTTTACAAACCATCCCTTTATATAGGGGTACATGGATATATGGAAAGACTATAAATTAATATATGAAATTAAAGCTAAGAATTTATGGGGCACATGAAAGGCTAAGAGACATTGTCATATAAAGGGCTAAAGGTCATCCAACATAAGTGCAATATTCATAACACAAAGCTAAATATAATACTATTTATTCTTCTATAAAACAAGTAAACCTATATTTAGTAAAAACAATTTGATTGATGGGTACAGTTTATTTAGTACAAGATCATCTAAGCTCATAGCTAACATCTACTACAATTTTTCTAGAAATTGAAGCGCGGGTCGTCTCGTTGGATACCTCTACCCATCCAAGTCTCTCGGCATCATATATCCACCACTGAAGCGCAACTCTAAACTCCATTATTTGGAATGAAATCCACGACTCAATCAAACAAATAACCTGCAAGATACGAATAACAAATCCATGCATAAGCGGGATTAATCACAAGTCCACATCAAAGATGGGACTAATCACAATTCCAATAGTTGGAAGAATAATATATCACCGGTGGGGTTTGAACTCTTGAGTTGTCATTATAAGACAATGAGCTCAACCAAGACCTTACTGGCTATTTAGTAATTAAAAAAATTGTTACTAGAAATTGTACAATTTCTCTAAATTATTATAATAATACCAACATTTTCTATTAATTTTGGATCGAAAGAAAAAACTTTATATATTTGAAAGATTAATATTTCCTTTGACATCAAACGAAATAGTGTTCAATGTAAAAAGGGTGGACATGTGTGGTCTAAAGTATTAGAATATAAAAACTAAAATATATTTTTGTAAAATATAAGGATAATGATGAGATTGTAATGAGACATATATTACATTACCGCTTTGATAATGCAGTGAAAGTGAACATGGATAAAAATGAAAATATGTTAATGTTCCTGTTAGGATCGTTAGTTAGCATGTCCTTAAAGGTATATGTACCATAGCGGAAACTTAATGTAGAATATTATGCAGAACGATAGGATCAGATATCTAATACAGTACCTAAGAAAAACCACTACCTTCCAGAGAAACTAAGAAAGATTTCAAAATAATCCCTTCTATTATAGTGTTTACGGTTACAATTGCATACATCACTCACCCCAGTGGTGTATCGTCATACTTTCAGACGCACCTTAGTTCGTGATCTATCTTTGTTGTCCCCGCACAACAAGAGAATCCTTCCCTTCTGGCTCAGATCGCATTACAGCTCCCTCCGAGGTGCACTATTGAATGTCGGAATCAAAACTTCCTCGAACACGATCTCCAATCCATGCTACTTTCATGAGCACGCAGCGAAGGATTCCCAGTGTCAAAATCGCACTTTGAAAGGCAGCCTTAGCATCCCTGCCGGGTAGCCCTATATTTTCTTGCTCAAAAATCTCTCATCTTAATCCACAAGTCAGGCTAAGATCTCCTTGCTGATTCGTCCATCCCATACTGGCTTCATCAGCTTGCCAATTAGATCGTCCATACTGATCTAACTGGTTATACACAAGATCCTTAGTTTCCTAAAATGTCTCATGCAATCTTCTCAAATCTTTGATCACTTCTTAATCTCATAACAAGAATATTTGAACTAACCTTGGGCATCAACCATCATATATTCTCGATGGATCACAGATCTTTGAAGTTGGAAGATCCTCCGAGAATATCTGGGAGATTTTCTTGCTCTCAAGTAGTCTGCCGAGGTAGCATTACCTTCGGAGTATCAGTGCATCAACATGGACACTCAAGTAACTATTACTTTCAGAGTACATGTACATCGACATGCACACTCAAGTAACATATCAGCAGGATGATTGTCACATCAAAACACATTGGAGTACACGTACTCATAAAGTATGCTTACTCTAGGTGATACGTACTCCAATAATTTCCCCCATTCTGATGATGACAAACATCCTAATCACAAGAGATAGTAATAGCGTGGAAATGCACCCAATTATCATTCTCTAGATTGGTTTCACACACAGTGTCATGTTTAAATTAAGTAGCGTTACAGTTTAGTTTAGTCAATGATTCCCCCTCACATTATGTAGGTCACTTCCCCCTCACAGAGACAGTGTCACAACACACTAACCATCTCCTCAGCACCTTACCGTTCTATCTTGATAGGCGTAGTCATGTTCGCATGCATTATTCCCCATTTTGGCATCATCAAAAACTCGGCGAGTGTTGTTAGTGTACAAGTATGCAAAGCAGCGAATCAACAAATTAATTAAACCATCAGAGCATACTAAAACAAAACATTGCATTCACTAAATCAAACGCATGACACACGAACACAAAGCATCAGGAGTGAAAAAGCACCAAAAAATATCAAGAAATGGGATATTTGAGATACGGAGTCAAAAAGGGGCTGGCCACGGAAACATTACTTAGTGCGTCTGCAATAGAGGTAGGGGACTTGAGAGCGACACTGTAGGCAATGGATTCTAGACACTGCGACATACCCTTACTTATTGAATGTGTAGTGGTCATCTGGAGCATGTATTGCAGTTAAAACATCTCCTTCAGAATATCAGCCAACTTGTCATCTTTTCGAGGTACATCCTTCTAGTGAGCAACATCATACATGGTATCGATGCCTTCCTGAACTTCCACCACTAAGGACTTAGTCCATCCTTCATCATTGACATGAATAAACTTCATTTTTCTCAGGATGCTTTTATCCATCCTTCTGTAGTATAACACTGCATCTGTATTCTCCTCCAGTATACCCTTTATTTTTGTCTATGTACCCCATTATTTTTTGACTTGGCTATGAGTGAGAGCATACCTCAATGGGTTTTGCATAATCCATATGATGTATTACTGTTGTGGGCAGTTTAAGCTGCTCTCTCTTGATGAACATGTTTAGCAAGATGCATTCCTTGATGATTTTGCATATTTGTTCTCTAAGGGTAACAATCCTTACGAGCTCAACATGGAATAACCAAATCTGGAGGTTGATTTCCCTCGTTGAATCTCCATATATGGTGTAAGTCTTTAATGCTTCAATATGATTTCTTTGCTGCTACCATTGACATCTTTCGAGTAATGCAACTATCTCGGTACATAGTGCCATTTTTACTTGAAGTACCTTGTCACATTTGTATATCATCATTGATCTCCTCTGTAAATTTACCCAAGCGCGTAATCCCGCATCCCTTTCCCACGATATAAATTTTCTTCACAAATTAGACGTTGTAGATTTTCACATGCAAATAAATGCAATAGAAACTCTAGCCAAAAACATTTTATAAAGCCGGTAAGACCGGGTAGAACCCAAAGGAGCAACCTAAGCGCATGCACTATATAAAGATTGTGTTTCTGTTCGGCTATTCTAATCCAAATGTATAAAGGAGTGCGGCTAAATCCTAAATGGCAAGTAATTAGAGATAGAAGATGGATAAAAGGAGCTTTGAGGGGTTACTCCCCTCGGCATTCCCTAATGATCACGTATATAAAGAACAAAGCGTTTCATGGTGTCAAATAGTCTAGAACCTAGCTTAGACTAAGGTAGACTGATTTTCATGTGAATCTATTCTTAGTCAAGCCTTCTTAACTAGAACCTCACTCCATCGAGATTGTTGGTTCACTCTATAGCCTTTATCATCCTTGGAACATCTCCCTAGGTGATAAATGACATAGGCATAGAGTACTAGTTCACTTCATTTTTATGCATTTACCGTCGTAAACACTAGATATGATCATATTCACTACATCCAAATCTTCCCTAAGGTCCATCGATACTTAGGTTAAGTTTTACAATCAACATGTTACTTAGGCATTTCATCAAACACATAGTTACATGTCAAATATGAAGAGCTTAGTGAACATGAATTTAACACCATTCGTTGGGATTAATTGATGATTTGCTTAATGACCTAGTCCAAGACTTATGGAAATCAACTTTCGTTGACATTTCCTCAAGCCTTAGACCATCCAAGGTGGAGTCTCACTCTTTCAAGATATTAACTCACTTTAACTCACCACTTAGTTCATAACTTTCATTACAAACCAAATCCAATGAATTAAACATTTAAGCCTAGTCAAGCTTCCATATCCTAGAGTTCGCTTTCATGATAAACTAAAATATATAGATCATTTTCTCTTTACCAAATCCATTCCCTAGCTCTTTCAAGTCATAGGTTCAAGTTTGGGTTCATATTTTCACGTAGGCATTTTATCAAACACCTTGTAGCATATAATTTCATAGCACAAGAGAAAATGAAATCAACAATCATCCACATGAATATAATGACATTTGTGATCATAGGGTACCAAGGAGGGTTGTAAAACCCTCAAAACACAAGAACTACTCACACATCAGCATGATAGCATGTTTTCAATACAAAACAACACGAGGGAGAAAAGATGAATCGAGAAAACCCAAGTGGTAGATGGTCTAAATTCCTTCCTTGATCTTCTCTCTTCTCCCCCAAGCAATCATTTGATGATGGTGAGCCTTCCTTAGCCTTTTTCTCACAGTTTTTCTCTCTAAAACCCACCTCTTTCTAGCTTAAAACCCTCTTCTTCAATTTACAGCCTCGGATGAAAAACCATGAAGTAGCAGGTCCAGTCGATCGGCTAGCGTAGTGTCTAAAGTCCGGTCGGTCGGCTGGTGGCCTTTGGTCCTCATATGCTCTGTGTAATCATCCAATCGATCGGTTGGATTGGCCAACCGACCGACTCAAAATGAGCGGTTGCATGCTTGGACTTCCCCTGTCTCCAGCCGACTGGTTGGCTAGGTGAGCCGAATGATTCATTATGTGCAAGGGCAAGCCTTGGATAGCTCTCCTCCAGACGACCGGTCGGATGCTCTGTCGACCAACTCAAATTGAGCGGTTATGAGCTTTCTGAAGTCCTTTATCCAGTCGTCCGACTCAAAGTGAGCGAGATCTCCCAAGTCTGAGTCTTCCACTCAGCCGACCGATTGGTTCAGGGTAGTTTTCTAAACCGGTCGGCTGGGAATCATTTTGCCCACTTTTTTCTCTATAACTTTGGTTTTTCAAGCAATTTTGATATTGAGGTCTTGAATTCAATAGGGTGTCATTTTGTACTTGAAATGTGAAAGGCAAGGATTAAATGACATCAAATACAGTTGGAAACAACTCAAAGCAATAGTGAAAATGGCTATTAATGAGTCAAAAATTCGACTTATCAACACTCCACACTTAAGCTTTGTTTGTCCCGAACAAAGTATATGCACATGTCAAGAATAAGCAAATGGCAAAAAGCTAGTGGCGCTATGTTTTGTCACCCATTTGCTCTAGGTATTTATTTCAAGGCCTCAATCATTATTCCTAAACATGTCACCAAAGACAAATGAAAGTATATACGACCTATCTAGCTCCTTTTCGTAGGCGTTACGAATGTATTTAGCGTATACATTAAGACTTTAAACCCCTAGGATTCTATAGTGCGCGAGTTATAATCTCGTGAGAGTTTTCAGAAAAGGGAATACTCACAAATCCCTAAATGCACCTATCCCATAAGAATGCAAGCAAGAGTGTTCAACCAAGGCTAGGATATCTCAAAACAAATTCCTCACCCCACACTAGCACTACAATCATATTACCATTAAAAGAACTTTCGAACCTTTTAAGTTCTTATGAGGTTGTGCATTCAAGATGATCAATACTAGGGCTATCAAAAGTCTCATCCAAAGGTCTACTCATTTTAAGGCAATACAATAGAAGCAAAGTTGTTAGTTTGCACAAAAGAATGTCAATCGCTCACCTATGCTAGCTAGGGCTAGTCCATTGGTTTGCGACATGGAACTCATTAGGCTCTCAAGCCGTAATCAATAAGGGAAGAGGAGTTCAACACTAGGAGTTCTTATAAAACTATCATAGACCAATTGAGAGCTCCCGTGCAAGCACAAGGATCGTCCAAGAGTTAATCAAACTAGCACACAATACAAGTGATGCATCCACGCAAATGTAGAATGATGGAAGAACATAAAGTCAAGTTTTAAGTGTTTTTTAGTTTCTTTTTCAAATGGCATTTGGCCTACAAATGATTTCGAGGGGGCACTTTTTTTCCTAACCCCCGGCATTTGTAACATTTTCGAAGCAAAACTTCTCTTGGCCTTCGAGAAAGTTTTTAGTCGGGCTTTGCCCTCTTTTTACCATGAAAGTGAAGCATTTTTTTGTTGGGGCCTATTTTTCCACCCTCTTTTGACTTCACACTTAAAACTTGACAATATGTTCAAGGAATGTATGAAATGCGCGGGGAACAATCATGAGCAAGGCACTATATTAGAAAAACTCAAGTCACCGAGGAGCATTCAAAAGGTCTAAGTTTTTCGTGAAATTTTTGAAAGGTGATTGCTAAAACTTAATCTAAGGTATTTCAATAAAAATACTTAGAGAATTAGATAGACAAAGGATAGCATTGATATTGATTCACAAGAATGCACATTCAAATGACTAAGTTGGTTCTAGATTCAAGATCAAGTAAAAATGAAAGTAGGCTAGATGTGATTTATAGGTAATTTAGAGTTGATGGTCACAAGCCTTAAATGGTGAAAACACTCATGAGATTGGGATAGAGTACATGAATCCACGTGTCTATTCAAAAATGATACGCGTGGCATGATATGATTGAACTATGCGACAACCCACTCCACACTTAAAATATAGCTTAGTCCCTAAGCGCATACAATGAATAGAATGAGATAAAGGCGCATAGGAACTCTCCTCGTTTGTAGATGTGCTCCGCCAATAGAAAAGACGCCATTCTGCTAAGCTTGATCATACATGATGCAAATGACTTCCTTGATGACAAGAACACATGAGAGGTTAAAACAACAAGTGATATACACGGTAGTACAAAACTCAAGTACGAGCAAGAAAGCATTACAAATCACAAAATAACATCATGGCATAAGATTACACTACTAATTTATGGAAAATTTCCAACGTCGGGAAAACGAAAGAATAATGACGAAAAAAATCCAAATTTCCGTCACCGATGACGTTGACGGCAATTTTTCCTACGGTAAAAAGTTTCCGTCAACATTCCGTCGTTTATTTCCGTCATTGTTTTATCGACATTCTGTCGCATTTCCGGTAAATAAAATTCCGTCTTCATTCCGGCATGTATCCGGCGAGATTCTCCGTCAAAATATCGTCTGAATTTCATCAATAATATTTTCCGTCTATATTCAAACAGATTTCGTTTTCAATATTTGCTGTCTACATTCCGTCATCTTAGTTTCCGTCTACATTCCGTCCATGTTCCATCAATAATATATTCCATCATTAGTCCGTCTTAATTCCGTATTAATGTTTCCGTCAATATTATGTTCTATTTTTTTTCAAATTTTAATTTTCAAAATTTCGATATTAATGTTTATAAAATAGTAATATTAATTTTAATATTAATTATAAAATATTTAAAACATATTATTTTTAATAACAAATGTACTGATAATAAATTACAGAAGTAGAGTATAATAATAAAATACAAAAGCATAGTCAAATGAACTTAAAATGTCCAATGTCTGCGGTTTTCTTCGTTTTCGCACTGGCCTTGGTGACGTCCCCAGTTGTCTTCATTCGATCTCTGACTAGGCGAATCGAGATTGTTTCCATTCGGGCTTTGACTGGGAGGTGGAGGGTTTCCAATCGTAAACATTCTAAAAAGAAAACAAAATACAACATTAATAATGTAGATAAAGGGCCACAGTGAATAAAACCAATGAAATAAAATTGCAAGCCATTAAGAATGTAGATTAATGGGACACGGTGAATAAAGCAAAATGCAACTCAGTGAATAAAGCCAATAAAGCCAATGAAAGCTATAACAATGGAGTAACGAATCCAATGACACGCATATAAGTCGAATACAACGTGGAGCTTATAGGTCATTACAAGTCCTATAAGCTCCATCAGACCGAGTTAGAAGAAGATCAATTGAGAACCTGCAAATTAAATTAATAGACAGAGAGAGAGATTGTTTTATCATGAAGCAAGCAAACCACAGACAGAGCAGGAGCAACATGAAAAAATAGACTTCTTCTTTTATATATTCTACTCGTACAACTTCCAGGGATGTGATTCACCAACGATACATAGCATTTCAATTGACCATGTTGATAGTTTCAGTTAGAAAACATACCACAACTTTAATTTTTGCAACGTTGTTAGCCCTTTCTCTTTCTGCTGAGAAACTTCTCAAAAGATTATTCTGGAATTCCTCTTTGTTTCCTCATGGCTTTGTTAGGAGATAAAAAAGCCTCAGACTCGTTAAGACTTTCACAATTGAGGTTTTGCTAAAATATGATTTATCATTCAGTTCAGAAACAATATTCACTTTCCCTGAAGGGTCACAGTTGCAAAAACTCAAGAACATGTAAACTAAATTTAACCAAAGCATTCGTTTCATTCACACATTGCAATTTGAATTCAAGCTCGGCAAAGGAGACATCAAGTAATTGAATGAATCTTATTTTCAAAATGATTATCAAGTAACTGATTACATAAATAATAACCTTTGGGAGTAGACATTCGTTTGGGATATTACCTAAACACACAACATTAGCATGTGAGCAGCCGATAAGAAGAAGCGCAAGAACTTCTAAAATCATATCATATTTGAGGAGGGTCCAAAGCTCCATTTACGCCACCCCTCTGCTGCTGCATAGGGTGCCCTAACCTCCCCCCAAACTCCTACACTCACATACATCTCAATTTCAACCAACAAATTAACCAACCACACCACATTTATCAAAAACAAAATCTGAAACCTAATAGAACTGTATTTTAAACCTTGTTAGGAGAATTTTGAAGCCATCGATTTGTTGAAGTAGTGGTGGAGGACTCGAGGAAGTTGTCGGAGTACTGACGCTGGTGGTGCACCGCGGTGGTTGATCTCCGTGGTCCCTAATAAGGGTGAGCAAACGGTAAATTACCGTTTTACCGAAATACAAAATTCTATTTTCGGTAAAACGGTAAATTTCGGTAAATTTACCGATTTTACCAAAATTTATTATTTTTCTAATTTTTTAAATATAAATTATAAATCTTATAAATATATATGTTGATTTTTAATATATATAAATGTTTTTTTAATTTTTTTCTGTATAATATATATGTTGAGAAATCGACCTTTCGAATGAGGAGAAAACGAACGAGCAGAGAGAGGAGGAGGAGCACCGGTGTTGAGGAGAAATGACCTTACAGAAACACTAAATAAAAATCTCAGACTATAAACAGCGCTTTCGAAATAAGCGCCATATAAAGATTATTAAAAACAGCGCTTATTAAAAAAACGATGTCTAAAGGAGACTAAAGACAGCATTTGGCAACGAGCGCTATCTAAAGTGTGAAATATTAGACAGCGTTTAGCTACATGCGCTGTCTAAAGTTAACTTTAGAAAGCGTTTGGTTGCAAGCGCTGTCTAAAGTTTTGTATATTAAAAATGTAATATTATTTTATTAATTTCGTTTAACTCCAACATAATTATTTAAAGTTTTTTGTCATTATTCAACCATCATCAGCTTTCAAATACCGTCATTAATCCGTCAATATACCGTTAGATAATTTTTAAAATATTAATTTTTGTCCAAACATCTGAATCCCGCTCAAAATAAATAACATTTTTCCATCAAAATTCCGTCATTATTCCACCATAATCAGCTTTAAAATACCGTCATTAATTCGTCAATATATCGTTAGTTAATTTTTAAAATATTAATTCTTTTCCAAACATCCGTAATTCCGCTCAAAATAAATCACGTTTTTCCATCAAAATTCTATCATTATTCCACCATAAACAGTTTTAAAATACCGTCAATATACTGTTAGTGAAATTTTAAATTATTAATTCTTTTCCAAACGTCCGTAATTCCGCTCAAAATAAATAATAGTTTTCCATCAAAATTCCGTCATTATTCCGCCATAATCAGCAATAGAGATTATTATACCGTTAGTTATTTACATAGAGATAGATATTATTTGGGTTTAATTAAGACAGCGTTTGACAACAGGATTGTTTGGCAACAGGTGATGTCTAAAGTCCTCTTTAGATAGTGTTTGGCTACATGTGCTGTCTAAAGTCAACTTTAGACAGCGTTTGGCTACTAGCGCTGTCTGAAGTCTACTTTAGACAGCGTTTAGCTACAGGCGCTGTCTAAAGTCGGGTGACGGAATAGAGGGAGAATTCGATGGAATCTCATTAAAATAAATTTGTATTATATTTCACTTATGGAATAATGACGGTACAGTGACGGAAAAATGAAAATATTAAATATTTGTTTACAAACGATAACAACAAAACTTATGTTTACAAAATTAAACATGATTTTTGGAAGATGGAATAGTGACGGAAATGTGACGGAAAAAATGAAAACGATTTCTAGATGACGGAATGGTGATGGAATGTGGAGGGAATTAGGCTAAAGTATACACCGATTGAATTTTGACGGAATGTGAGCGAATAATATTTGCGTAACCTCTCCATTAATTCTTCATCACAAAAATTCCGTCAACAATCCGAATAACTATTCGCGACGGAATATGTGGTGACGGAAATATGCCAGAATTACGATGAATTTAAATATTCCAAATTTTGTTGACGGAAATTTGACGGTATTGCAACGGATTATTTTTTGTCGCCGTGGCTGTCGACGTTTTTGCGACAGAATTTCTGGACAGAAAAAATCCAAAAATTTGTAGTGTTAATAGAGTTCAAACAAGGAAAGTAAGCTACATCCTCCATAATGTGCACAATGTGTCTTAAGTGCCAAGAAAATGTGAAACTAGAGTCACAACATGGTATAACAAAATAGTTTCAATATAGTAAACTCAAATAAGGCACATGAACACTAAGGGACAACATCATCATTCATAGATAAATCAAGGGAAAGGTGGAGGGGCTTGGCGATGTGAATTGAGATTGGAGTGAGTAGAACTCACTCCACACTTAAATTTGTCCCACTACATAGAGCCTAAGCCACTCAAAGTCATGCCAAACACTTAAACATGAAAAATAAGAATGTGATGTTTCCATGAATGGCATGGCTTTGGCAAAACGGCTTTAGACAGTTCGAGTTAGAGTTCAAGAAGAGTTCAACCACGGACTGGAACAGAAGTATATCGTGCAGCAGACGCATGATTTGAATCCGGAAGGTTCTGAAGATAGAGGATCTTTTCGGTTGAAGTTGGTTAGCGAAGAAATAGATATTTGAGATGTCATTCGAATATCTCATCACCATAATTGAAGACCGCCTGACTAACTTACCGTAGAAGATATCTCATGAAGATTGGAATGAAGATCTGGATATCCAGAAGATATCGACGAGATTATTTGATTGGGATCAATCGACAAGTCATCGTGAGAGAACAAATATTTAGATAGATATTCTCACATCAGTATCCAACCAGATTTGGAATGACTTGGCGAGAAAGAAAGATCGAGATCTTCACAAAGATTGGATTGGAAATATCCATCGAATATTTAGGAATATTTCCTAAATATTTGACGAGGATATTTGGAACAGATTTGGATCTCGCCCATGCATATAAATACAAGGATATGGGGACCAGATCTGTATCGCTTCCTGAGTGAAAAGAAAACACGAGAGCATTCGTGAGATTGGAGGAGGAGCGATGGCCGGCTGAGTATTCCACACCGGAATATCAACGACAAAGAAGCAGTTTGTTCAGGTTGCTGTTCAGACTGTTCTTGAAGAACTACCAAGCGCACACACAAGTGATCAAGACACGTCTTCGAGAGAAGACGACTGGGCTTCTGGGAGGTCCAAGACTAGGTCGAGAGGGAAGTCTCGTCCTACCCATAGGGGATCGAGGTGAGCTGCGGTGAACCGAGATTGCAAATCCGAGAGACAGAGTGTTAGAGGCTAGGCTATTACAAACAAGGCGTTGTGTAAGTGTAAGTCCACGAATAGCTCTAAACTCGTAATAAGATTTGTGTCCCTTTTAGGGTGTGGGAAGCCCCCCAGAGTAGGCAAGGCCGAACTGGGTATCATATCGTGTGTGCTCCTATTTGTTCTGTTTACGGTACTGTCTGCTAAGGTGTTCCAGTCTCTGGTAGAACACAACCTGAAACTATCCAACAAGTGTTTGAGACGTAGTTTGAACACCATCTGGAACTCGTCTTGAACAGACAATAGAATTTCAATTGGTATCAGAGCAGACACTCGACATACATAGTGTGATCCGGTGACTGTTCAAGATGAGTTTGAAGGAAGGGCAGAGCACTAACCGACCACCGTTGCTTGCCAAATTATGCCTATTGGAAATCCAAGATAAAAGCCTTTCTGAAATCTCTCGATGAAAAGGATAAAATATGGCAGGAGGTTAAACTCCTAGTTGCCCAGAAGGTGGAACAGCAGGAAGATCTCTCTGCTTTGAAGAAAGAGTTAATCGGGATGAGTCAAGAACGTTCATCTCTTCTTGCACAGAAGGTGGAACTCCTAGGAGCTGTGTCTTCTCTGAAAGTTGAGATGGAGAAAATTAGAGAAACACATCCTACAGGCTTGGTGAAGCTAAGAAGAAAGAATGTTGACTTGAGCCGCAAAGAAGTCCATCTTCTGAACATGGTAGAATCCCTGGAGTTACAAATCAAGATGGAGAGAGATAATCATGCTGCTACTATGAAAGAATTGAGCAAGTTCAAGAGATCGGCAAAGATGCTGGACTCATGCCCAAAGAACTCGGAATCCATACTAAGATCCCAAAGAATTGAAGATGGACATAGAGGTCTCGGCTTCAATGGTAACAATGGCTCAGATAAGACTTCGTCTGTTAAGGCAAAGCTGAAACCTGCACAGAGAGCAGAACAGAGTGTGAACCACTACCCTGAGAAGCAGCTTGGGAATCGAGGAAGAAAGTATCTCATGCCCACATGTGGAAGACATGGTACTGAATGGAGGAGAAACAATCGTACATGTTGGTATTGCTATCAGATGGGGCACATCAAATCAAAGTGCCGACTACTTCTAGCTGAGCGAAAAGTAATGGAATCCAGAGTGACCCCTCGAGTCAGACAAGTCTGGAAACCAAAATCAAGGAAAGAAGTGTGCCTCGTTGCTCTTAGCTCATTCAGTCACATGAAGGAAGAATGCTGGTACCTCGATAGTGGATGCTCGGCTCACATGACAGGTAATCCTCAATATCTCATCAATGTTAAACCTATTCACAAGCGTCAGCTTGTCACTTTTGGAAATGGAGGGAAGGGCCAGGTGATCGGCTGTGGGACATTGAAGGTTCCAGATCTATCTGAGCTCGAGGATATCCTCCTTGTCGATGGGTTAAAGGTGAACCTGATCAGTATCAGTAGATTGTGGGATGAAGGACAGTCTGTTACATTCACTCGTGATTCGTGTCAAGTACTGGATAGGAATGGAGACAGACTGATGGAAGGAAGTAGGTCAACAAACAAAAGCTACTTTCTAGGCACAGTTGGAACAGGAGCTGCCACTGTTTGTCCGACAAACACGATATATGAGATGGAATTGTAAGGGATAGGTATGGTGTCCTCTTCTGGAAAGGTGAAAGACGATGTTGCTTTAAACTCAGTTCCAGAAGATGATAAAGTTAGAGGTGGGACATCGTCTGAAACACCCATTCTGACCAAGTCTATAGAAGATAAAGTTCCAGAGGGAGTTCCAGCTGATGAAGTCACACCTACTCCAGCGGGGACACTTGATGATGCACCTGCGCTGCAACCCTCATGGAGAACTATCAAGCATTATCCAATCACGGAAACTGTTGAAGATCCATCTGAAGTAATGAAGAGTCGAGCGGATGAGATCAAGTATCGAGAACTGACTGTATGCTCATCCAGTCCGAAGAATGTCAACAAAGCATTTATTGATGAGATTTGGGTGGTGGTCATTCACGTGGAACTGGGAGAGTTCACCAGATCTGAAGCATGGAAGTCATATCATCTTGCGCATAGTCACGAACTGAAGAAGACTATGTACGAACTCACACAAGCGCCCAGAGCATGGTACGAGACGTTCCTCATCGACCATGGCTATGAGCGAGGGGGAGTAGAGAAGCAGCATATGTTCGTCACGAGTACACAGAAGCTGGTTGGACAGTTCGTGAGACGAATGCAAAAGGATCTCCAGCTGATCATGGTGGGAGAGATGAAACACCTTCCTGGAACACACGTTGACCAGATGCTGGGAGAGCAGAAGAGCATCGCTGCAGGAGAGCAAGAGAGCATCGCTGCAAGGAGGTGCTGCACTCAGTTCCTATGGATGAAGCAGAATCTGTCTGAACACGGAGTGGAACGGGTGAAGAAGTTTCTGCCCAAGAACCCAGTACAACACTCCATGATCAGATATCACTTCATCAGAGAGCTAGTGGAGAAGAAGGCATCACATCGAAACACATGACAAACGTCGCTCAGTTCGAAACACTTAGATCCTCTCTGGGTCTGCGTGTTATCACCAACTAAGTGTTCCAGAAGGAGGTCAGCCAAGAGCAGAACCCCAGCAAATCAAATGGGTTGACCTACCAAAGAAGAGGGCTGGAAATGATGGTACGTGGTTGGAACTGATTACTAAATTCAACCTATTTGCAGTTTTATGAGGCGTTGGAACATATCAAGGAGGAGAGAGGTGATTGGACAAATATCTCAAGAGATATACACATGACAGTTTTTGGCAAGTTAAGGAGTCTAAATATTTGAAAATCAAAAGGTAGTCGAATCGAAGTCGGATGAGGATACAATATCAGCAAATCCTAAGATCAGAGAAGGGAAAAAGAAGGGAGAAGAAGAGGCTGTGACAGAACTGAAAGAAGGTACTTCAAATGCTGATCCTAATCCAACTAAAGGGAGTGTGTAGACTGCGAAGGAATATCAGGCAATGGCTGAACCACCCCTCAATAAGGTAATCCCTTGTTCTCACTCCTAAGCTACTGCACTCAATTTTGTTGATGAGGAAGTACGGACGATTGGTAAAGATTCGTTGAGTTATAAGGGTGACAAAGTGGTTAATGAGAAGCCAAAGGGATTGAAACCTGCTGTAGATTCTGTGGCCGATTCTACAGAAGAAGGTGAAGCCAGTAGGGCTAAGATTGTGGTTCTGATAAGCAGAAGAATGAGGATGCAAGTGGAGAACAGCAAGCTAAGCAATCTGGCAATGTGTTGGAAGCTCTCATGCATCCGGCAATGATAAAGAACTGGATGTGTTGTTCAAGGACATTGATAATGTTGTTGATGAGTTACAAAAAGAGGAGGTTTCAATACCTATTGAGACAAGAGCTGATCAGTCCTCAGGAGCCCAGGTCGTAGGGGTTGAGAAGGAGGCAAGTGTGCCAGATGATGATGTCTCAGATATGCAGCAAGGTGGTGAGACAGTTTTACCCCTAGAGTCCTCTAGTTCTGATGCAGTCCCAGAGGGTGAGTCAATTGAAGCACCAAACGTTGTGCAAGGAGGGTTACATGATGATTTTGTGGAGGATGCACATGTGGTGGTGGATCCCCCAGCTATTCCTGATTTTGAGATGGAGGATGCTACTCAGGCTGCCACCTTGTCAGAAACTCATCCAGAGGATGCTCAAGACTTCGTCCCTCTTTCTGAACTAAGGAAGGCAAAGAAAGACAGAAGGAAGGAGATGTGCATATTGGGTCTGCAGCACAATCAGAAAATGAACATGTTGAAGAAAAAGCAACTGACGCACCAACTGTGCCGACTGAGTTGGAACACCCAGCTAATACATATGTAGAGATGCGATTATCTGATCAAGAAGAGGCTGAGCATGAGAACACTCAGAAGGAGGATCAAGACACAGTTTTACTGGCTGAGCTCAAGAAAGCTGAAAAGAAGAAACCCAAGAAGAAAGTGACCTTCCAAGCATGCTCATCTAAGGAAACTATCAAGATGAATGGGAACACAGACGCAAGGGGAGCAACTGCGTCTAAGAAGAGGAAAAGGTATAGTCCAGATCCTATTCCTGCCCATGTTCCAACTGGAATTGTGAGAAATGGAGTATGGTGTGCCAGTAGAGAAGCAGCAGCCAAGTGGAAGGCAGTGCAGAAAAGAAAGATCATCCCAGAAAGGCTGCTTAATGAAAAGACAGTTCCATCCCAGTTGCAGATCTGACTCTATTCTACTCGATGATGTTCTTCATCACCATAATCAACTGGAAGCCTACATCTCATAGAACCACAGTCAACAAGGAGATGGGACAGCTGCTCTACCAGATTGGAAACAGGATGCTCATTAACATGGGAAGAATTATGTTCGACCAGATTACAGAACACGCCATTCTATAAAGTCTCTGCACCAGATAATTTTCCCATCACTTATCTATGAGCTGATCTTCAACCAACATCCAGATTTGAAGACTAACCAGGACAGACTGTCAAGTGCTCCGTTGAAGTTGGTAGTTGATCACAAGCTATTCAAGGGTTGACATAAGAATGATCTGAAGGACCCTGGGCTGAAGAGGAAGGATGCACTTGAGTCTTCCATAAGGAGAGCTACTGGTGAGAAGTTGTCCCGAGCTGAACGCGGATAGCTACTGAAGGAGGTGGAGATCATATTGTAGGTCGAACAGGAGCATAAGTCAAGAATCAATCAATTGGTGCACGCTCTGCGATATCCCAATGATGATGAAGCAGATGAAGCTTGACGAGCTCATAGGGTCACTAAGGACATTTGAGATGAATTTTTCTGATGATTTTTAAAGAAGGATAGAAAAATGTGTTGCTCTGAAGACTGATGTATCTGAAGAGTGGAACAGCGTCAAGGATGAGTTTGAATCAATTCAAGACATCAGTGTAGATGTTTAACTCTGGATCAAAAGACCTAGATACGATTTTGAAGTCCCGGAGGATGAGTGGAGGACATAGAGGCATTGTCTACACTGATGGAAGCAGTTCAGGAAAGACTAAGTTCGTCAAAGCTGAATAGTCGGTGAATAGAGAGATGAACAGGTACCCTCTGGCCAACATGATGAGTTCTAACGGAGAATGGAGACGAGACTCAAGAACTTATTGGTACTGTCACAAGAAGGGGCACATCAAGCTAAGGTGGCACGAGTTCATGGCTGTGCGCAAAAAGTTGCAGCAGAAAATTACTCCAAGGATGACACGAGAATGAAGAGCGAGAACGTGGGCTGAGAATCTCTGATGGAGGAAACCAGATCATCAAAAACCTATCATTTGCTGACCCATGGTCAAACAGCTGCTGAGACACCAAGGTCCACAAACTCACAGTATGTGTCATTGTCCAAGGCTATGTTCGAGGGGGAGTTCACAAGATTCCAGATGCCGACGAGACCAGGTTGCTCGATTGGACCCCTTGCTAGTTTGTAACAAAAAGGGGGAGTATTTTGAGGTCACTGTTCTGGTTCCTCAAGTTGTGTCTGAAGCGTAGATTTGGTTTTGCCAAAATGCCAAGGGGGGAGATTGATGTTCCCATGAATGGCATGGCTTTGGCAAAACGGCTTTAGACAGTTCGAGCTAGAGTTCAAGAAGAGTTCAACCACGGACTGGAACAGAAGTACAGCGTGCATCAGACGCATGATTTGAATCCGGAAGGTTCTGAAGATAGAGGATCTTTTCGGGTGAAGTTGGTTAGCGAAGAAACAGATATTCTAGATGTCATTCGAATATCTCCTCACCATAGTTGAAGACCGCCTGACTAACTTACCGTAGAAGACTCGCCCATGCATATAGATACAAGGCTAGGGCGACCAGATCTGTATCGCTTCCTGAGTGAAAAGAAAACACGAGAGCATTCGTGAGATTGGAGGAGGAGCGACGGCCGGCTGAGTATTCCACACCGGAATATCAACGGCAAAGAAGTAGTCTGTTCAGGGTGCTGTTCAGACTGTTCTTGAAGAACTACCAAGCGCACACACACGTGATCATGACACGTCTTCGAGAGAAGATGACTGGGCATCTGGGAGGTCCAAGACTAGGTCAAGAGGGAAGTCTCGTCCTACCCATAGGGGATCGAGGTGAGCTGCGGTGAACCAAGATTGCAAATCCTAGAGACGGAGTGTTAGAGGCTAGGCTATTACAAACAAGGCGTTGTGTAAGTGTAAGTCCACGAATAGCTCTAAACTCGTAATAAGATTTGTGTCCCTTTTAGAGTGTGGGAAGCCCCCCAGAGTAGGAAAGGCCAAACTGGGTATCATATCGTGTGTGCTCCTATTTGTTCTGTTTACGGTACTGTCTGCTAAGGTGTTCCAGTCTCAGGTAGAACACAACCTGGAACTATCTGCGTCTCGAACACCATCTGGAACTTGTCTTACAGATAATAAAATTTCAGAATGAACACCTTACAAACCAGGTTATCTCCCGCGAGGGCCTAGTTTTTCACGTCTTGGCAAAGACGTAGCAAAGCGCCCCATAGAATCACTCGTGAGAAATCCTTTGCTAGGATCCCTTCTCACGTGGCCTTCGACATTTGGGGTGTCAATCCACCTTCAAGTCCCATTTGAATTTATTACCATCAAGCCTACAATGGACTTTTCTTTGTGAGCTTGACTCCTTCAAGAATGTAGATCCCTTTAGAACTAAGGGGTCATGGGAGCTTTTTTCAAATAATCTTTCAAGATAGGGCAAGAAACTCCAAAACTTGTCTCGAGACATCGTAGTGAAGAAAGGGTCTTCAAAACTTGTCTCGATCTTGATGGGCATCCCCTCTTTGAGTTTTTCAATTATGTCCTTGGGTGCCCAATCCTCAATCTCCCTCATTAAACATGTGCCTTCTTGTATGCGAAATTGCTCTTTAGCTTGGTCCATATAAACCTCAACAAAGTCTTCGTACCCTTGAAGTCCTTTCGACTCAATATGTTATTCCTTAATCTTGGCCTCAACAAGAGATTCGGGCTCACATTTAAGCTCACTTATAGCGGGAGGGGGGGAGCTCTTCTTCATCAACCAAAGATATTTCTTCTATGTATAAGGCATCATCATTGAAGAATTCCTTGTTGGAGAGCCAAGGCATTGATGGAATGGTGAACTCTTGTGTGTTCTCATCCGAATGATCTTGAGATGTGCTAGTGGTGAAGGATGATTCATTTTTGTGTTCCATCTCGTCCTTGTTACAAGATTCACCATCCCGCCACTCGTTAAAGGCTTGGGTAGCGACTCTCTAAAACATATCTTCCCTTTAATTGCTCACATTCTTGTTTTGAGGCGTAAGATTCAAGGACTTCTTCTTTGGAGTCCTCCTCTTCCTCATCCAAGCTCCCAATATAAATTGCTCGTTGCGCCACTTGAGTTTCAAGAGTCTTGTGATAAGTCTCTACCAATCTATCTATTCCAGCTTGCATATTTTGATTGGTTTCCTCGAGATCCATCATTTGAGCTTGAAAGTCTCTACGCATCTTCTCTTGGTTTGCAAGGAATGTGGAAACCATGGATTCCATATTGGAGGTTGAGGAGGTCGAGGGCATGGAGGGCATGTAGGGTAGGAGTCTTCAACTTCAAAGCATGGGCTATCATCCCAATTCGGAGTGTAATAACTTGTCGGATAGCCATGTTCTTGATAATAAGAATTTAGTTTCTCCTCCTCTTCATAATATTCACCATTGTGCATGACTTGTTTGTTGTAGGGATCCATCCTCGCAAGACAAGGGTAAACATAAGCTAGCAAGGGATATGAGTGTGAAAAGAATATACCAGTATAAGAAAAAGAAAAATATCTACGAGAATAGTTGCAACTTCCACACAATCAGCTACGAATGTGCTAACTAGTTGCCCCCCGGCAACGGCGCCATTTGGACGTTGTAGATTTTCACATGCAAATAAATGCAATAGAAACTCTAGCCAAAAACAATTCATAAAGTCGGTAAGACCGGGTCGAACCCAAAGGAGAAAGCCAATCACATGCACTATATAAAATTGTGTTTCTATTCGGTTATTCTAATCCAAATGTATAAAGGAGCGTGGCTAAATCCTAAACGGCAAGTAATTAGAGATAGAAGATGGGGAGTTTCGAGGGGTTACTCCCCTCTTTGACATTCCCTAATTATCACGTATACAAGAACTAAGCGTTTCATGGTGTCAAATAGTATAGAAGCTAGCTTGGACTAAGGTAGACCAATTTTTACGTGAATCTATTCTTAGTCAAGCCTTCTTAACTAGAACCTCACTCCATCAAGATTGTTAGTTCACTCTATATCCTTTATCATCCTTGGAACATCTCCCTAGGTGATAAATGTCATAGACATAGAGTACTAGTTCATATCATTTCTATGCATTTACCGTCGTAAAAACTAGATATGATTATATTCACTACATCCAAGGCATGTACACTCTAATAGTCTAATACATTGAGAGGAATGTGATAAATATAGCTGACCTAAACATCCTCTTTGCCCAACGATAGAGCTGAAGGCCACATGAAGTTTTCTCTTTATACACTTTTTATGTAGGTTCTCAAGGTATCAATGCTCTCATTTTAGCTATATATTTACAGAAAGGTTAGATTAATTAGTTCTCCTTATTCATTCTGAGTGTAATTACAGGAAATGAAATACTAGCTTGAAAGCCAAGCCCTAACAACAAAACCATACCTCTCGCTACACTAGCAAAACATGATAGATCTTATGTTTATTGTGGTTTACATTTGTCATGAAAAACATGAGTTTGATATATATTTGGAACTCTGAATGTCAGCAATTTTTAACATCCTTAAACATCGTCGTTGGAACATGGGACTAATTTGAAGCTTAAACGTCGTCATTCCAGTTGATTGTGTTCGACATGTAGGCTGACCACATTTTCCCTCCCCTTTTAACAGGTTAACGTCGTCATTTCCAGCAGATATAAATTGTCCATGATGGCCAAAGTCATATGCTAGTCTAAAAGCATATCGTCTCACCCAGATCACAAAGACATGACCTAGCAATGACGGTTCAGTGCCAGAAATCGAAGCGTTAAAGCTCAACAGATCAGTATAAAAAAGAGGGAAAATGACAAAGGAAGAACGCAAGAGGAAATGAGAGGATCAAGACTCGATGTTCCAACATCTTGGGCAGGAGCACCTCGCTTTTTGGGAATAAAGAAATATATAAAGTCGTATAAACTGGCCCGGCCCGCATGTGTAAGTAGCCTTGGACAAAGCCAAGGGCCCATTATCAAGGGGGTCCAAATTTTTTCCAAACATAATTATATTTTACAAAAATCTTGTTTATATCTTTGAAAAAAAATTAATTATGGGCTTCAGGTCCCAATTCCACTGCAGTCTACAATAACAAAAAAAACTAGATTAATGTTACTGATATAGAAAAACGGCCTAATGCATCAAATCGACGAAGCATACTCAATCGACTTCTCCTAAACTGCATCAATTCGATCTCAATCCATTTTGTCAAGTTTTTCTACTCAGTCCGACGATCTTCCACTGGTGAGATTCTCTAATTGAATTTTTTTCATTGCTTTGATCTTCCAACAATTAGTTGAATCACAAAGAGGTGCATCAGATAAGTTTATTAAGAAGGTAAATTCTTCTGAACATTTAGAGGGTGTCGATAATGATGCTGAAAAGTCTAATCAGAAATCACAGTCCGAAACTATGGTGAATGATGTTGATGATGTTGGTAATGTGGATAAGAATGTGGAAGTGGGTAATATATCTGAAAATGGTAATCTAAGTATAAAAAAATCCAACCTCACTTGTGGATAAACCTTTAGTAGATAACAATGATCCTGTAAATTGGGATAATGTAGATACCAAATCCAACCTCACTTGTGGATAAACCTTTAGTAGATACTAAATGATTTTACATCCAAAAATGCTCAAAGAAGCCATTTTCTATGATTGTTTTGCTGTCACATTTGTAGGTTTGTGGAAGATTGAATATCGATATTGCTTAATGGAATAGGAAGTGACGCCAATGTGTATCGTTTTGTCATTTCAAGAGCTTGTGAGGTTTATGATGTAAGAGTTTTTACAATTTTGTTGAAACATTGTTTAAATGTTAAACTACCATTGTACATTGTTATTTATTTAAGTAAATCTAAACATGTTTCTATTTAACAGGGCTCAAAAATTTTTTTGTCCAAGGGCCTATGAAATGTCAGGACCGGCCTTGTGTAAACTGTGAATCAGCAGTGCTTTTTGAGTATGTTGGGCAGAGGCAGAGAGGTCGGACTTAGTTCAGTTTATTAGGGAAGTAGAAAGTGCTGACCAGAAAATTCAACTATGCTTCTTTTGGCTTCAAAGTTTTCTTCTTCTGAAAATTTTTTATTATGGATTTTAGTGCGAAATTTACCTGTATAATAACATTTGGCTTTGGATCAAATACAAATCAAAATTATAAATAAAAACTACAAACTCATAAAAAATTGACGAGTGTAAAAATCGACCAATCAAAATTCATTTCGATCGGAGTTCTTTTTGTAAATAAAAAAACACACGCGGACTTATTTAAAAATACATAAAAGATAGGAGGGGTATAATCATCCTAAAATTTGCTACAGTAAAATTCGACTTTGCTACAGTACATTTTTAAGCATGATCAACATGCGTTAAGTCTGATCATATTGAATAAAATTTGACTTTTGCTAAAGTAAAATTTGACTTTTGCTACAGTAAAATTCGACTTTCGCTACAGTATGTTTTTAAGTCTGATCAACATGCGTTAAGTCTGATCATCTTGAATAAAATTTGACTTTTGCTACAGTAAGATTTGCTACAATTTTTAAGTCTGGTCATTCTCTCTTTAAGTCTGATCATTCTCAATTTGTAGTCTTTTAGTTACCAGTTTTAAGTCTGATCATTCTCTCTTTAAGTCTGATCATTCTTAATTTTAAGTCTGATTGTTACCAATTTTTAAGTCTGATCATTCTCTCTTTAAGTCTGATCATTCTCAATTTTATGTCTGATCATTAACAATTTTTAAGTTTGATTATTCTCTCTTTAAGTCTGATCATTCTTAATTTTAAGTGTGATTATTACCAATTTTTAAGTCTGATCATTCTCTCTTTAAGTCCGATCATTCTCAATTTGTAGTCTTTTAGTTACCAGTTTTAAGTCTGATCATTCTCTCTTTAAGTCTGATCATTCTCAATTTGTAGTCTTTAAGTTATCAGTTTTAAGTCTGATCATTCTCTCTTTAAGTCTGATCATTCTCAATTTGTAGTCTTTTAGTTATCAATTTTGAGTCTGATTATTGTCTCTTTAAGTATGATCATTCTTAATTTTAAGTCTGATCATTAACAATTTTTAAGTCTGATCATTCTCTCTTTAAGTCTAATCATTTTTATTTTAAGTCTGATTATTACCAATTTTTAAGTTGATCATTCTCTCTTTAAGTCTGATCATTCTCAATTTGTAATCTTTTAGTTACCAGTTTTAAGTCTGATCATTCTCTTTTTAAGTCTGATCATTCTCAATTTTAAGTCTGATCATTCTTTCCTTAAGAGTGATCATTCTCTATTTAAGTCTGATCATTCTTAATTTTAAGTCTGATTATTACCAATTTTTAAGTCTGATCATTCTCTCTTTAAGTATGATCATTCTCAATTTTAAGTCAGATCATTAACCAATTTTAAGTCAGATCATTAACAATTTTTAAGTCTGATCATTCTCTCTTTAAGTCTGATCATTCTTAATTTTAAGGCTGATTATTACCAATTTTTAAGTCTGATCATTCTCTCTTTAAGTCTGATCATTCTCAATTTTAAGTCTGATCATTAACAATTTTTAAGTCTGATCATTCATAATTTTAAGTCTGATTATTACCAATTTTTAAGTATGATCATTCTCTCTTTAAGTCTGATCATTCTCAATTTGTAGTCTTTTAGTTACCAGTTTCAAGTCTGATCCTTCTCTCTTTAAGTCTGATCATTCTTAATTTTAAGTCTGATCATTCTCTCTTTAAGTCTGATAATTCATAATTTTAAGTTTGATTATTACCAATTTTTAAGTCTGATCATTCTCAATTTTAAGTCTGATCATTAACAATTTTTAAGTCTGATCATTCTCTCTTTAAATCTGATCATTCTTAATTTTAAGGCTGATTATTACTAATTTTTGATCATTCTCTTATTAAGTCTTATCATTCTCAATTTTAAGTCTGATCATTAACAATTTTTAAGTCCGATCATTCTTAATTTTAAGTCTGATTATTACCAATTTTTAAGTCTGATCATTCTCTCTTTAAGTCTGATCATTCTCAATTTGTAATCTTTTAGTTACCAGTTTTAAGTCTGGTCATTCTCTTTTTAAGTCTGATCCTTGCTGTTTTTTAAGTCTGATCATTAACAACTCGTGGACTAAATTGAAAATAACGTTATTAGGTTTATACCCCTCCGTGTGTTTGTTCGGGATTTCGACTAAGGGGCTGTTTGATTGGGATTAAATTTATGTTATGTTGATTTAATTTAATTTATGTTATGTTATGTTAATTTATGTTATGTTAGCTTAATTTAATTTAATTTATATTAATTTATGTTATGTTATGTTATGTTAATTTATGTTATGTTATGTTATGTTAATTTATATTAATTTATTATAGTTTATACCAACCTAACATTACATCATCATCATCATTACTATTCATCATCTCACCTTCATCATCTCATATTACTATTCATCATCATCATCATCTCACCATGATCATCATCATGTCACCATCATCATCCTCATCATATTACTATTCATCATCATATTACTATTCATCACCATGATGATGATGATGATGATGATGAATAGTAATATGATGATGATGGTGGTGGTAATATGATGATGATGATGACATGATGATGATGATGATGACATGATGATGATGATGATGATGATGGTGGTGGTAATATGATGATGATGATGATGATATGATGATAAAGGTAATTTATGTTATGTTAATTTAATTTATGTTATGTTATGTTAATTTATGTTATGTTAGCTGAATTTATGTTAATTTGTATTAATTTGTGTTATGTTAGTTTTTATAATACAAATTTAAAGTTCATAAAATTGACCCTAAATAGGACACGTGTCAGCTTATTGATTTGTAGTTTTTATATATAAATCGATTTGTACCTGAACCGCACTCATAACATTTTACACATAATTTTAATTTATACAAGTAAAGCTAATTTTAATTTACAGATAATTTTTTTTATGGATTTTAATTTACCTGTCTAGCCTTGCCTTTTCACAATTTACAGTCGCGGCAGTTCATATCGCTGAGCTCAAAAATTAGGCCTTTCTTCCGACATATCTAATCGACCAGCGGTGGTTATCGGCGTCGTCGATTCGCAGCTTGAAGCAGCGACAATTTGGACTTTCTTCAATTCTGAGCAGCAATAGCGGCCATTTCAAAATCTCGTCATGCTGGTCGTCGAGCTCCACTGTAGCTAGGGCTACAGTGTCCAGTTATCCGAAATCAAACTATGTCGTAGGTTATATTGAGGATATTAAATCTCAAAAATGGAAGAGTTCTAGAGGATTGTTACCTGATTTCATCAGTTTGAGTAGGTTAATGAGGAGCTATAGCAAGATTGGGTGTACAGGTCATGGTTTGGTTTTGGTGTTCTAGGGCTGGTTTTGAAATGGGTTACACTCCACATGTCATTGGTATTAATACTCTCATGAATGCTTTGTGTCAACAGCTCAGAATCAATGAGGCCGCTTTGTTGTTTCAAAAAATGAAGACTCACTTAGGTTGCACACCTGACATTGTTACGTATAACCATGTATTTTGAAATTTTGATCAAACATGTATCTTCAGTCATTATTTTTGGATGCTTAACCTTTGAATTTCATCTTGGAGTAAACATACAAGTTATAGAAATTTAATTAGCTTTCTACGCATATAAAGAACATCTTAAACGGACACCGGATGATGCCTCTATGAACTTTTGAAGGTTGGCTCGGACCTCTCAATTTTGGTTAATTTCGATCAATCATCCATCTTTAGTGACTGTTTTTGTAGGAAATAAAGCTATTGAAATCAAATAAGTAAGAGAACTTGAATAACTTTACTTGATTGACGATCTCCGAATTACAACGATTGTGCCGTGGTATGAAGGCCACTGACTTAGAAGCGGATTTTGCCACTACCGATACAGGCTCTCAAGTGACGAACGCCCCCCAAGGTTAACACAATCCTCCTCCAAATCCGTGCACCCGAACTTGGAAGGCGGAACTGCTCAAGAACTGCTCAAATCTCTACTACGGTTTTTCCTCTGTTATTTTTTTGTATATGAGGATACAAGAAACTCACATATATATACTCTTTCATTACATGTCCAAACTAAAATGATAAGGAAATCTTTCCTAAAATTTAGTTGGGTGAAGATAATGTTACCTAAATCCTATAGATATATATCTCGTAGGAATAATAGGAAACAACCGGATATTTATCTTTTGCATTATAACCAACAATCCCCCACTAATGCAAAAGAGTCCGAGACCTAGAGTTTCTGAGCAGTACGTAAAAGGATTAGTACTTAAATGTTAGTATCCAAAGGTTTGAACTAACACATAGTGGAGTGGGGTGTTCAACGGTCTAGAGAGTGTCCAAAGAATTGAACTCCTAGATTATTGAAGGGACCCGACAACACGCACATCACCTTCAAAGCTTGAGCAATTCCTCGATAACACAGCCACTCATCTTGGGACTCTAAGTGAATGCTCTAGAGATATCCCATCACTCATAGAAGGAGGCTATCCCTTCACATTGACCGCAGGTGTTCCACGGACATTAAGAACATTTAAGTTCAACCTTCCATCTATATAACTCACCGGTCATCTCACGACACCACTAACTCGAGTGACCTATGTCTGTGAGGCTAGTTATAATAGATCTTCTCATGACACCATTAACTCGAATGGCCTCGGTCTATGAGGATCAGAAAAGGAATCACCGTATGTACAAGAGCATCTCATTACATCACTAAGATAAGTGACATCGGTCTATGAGGCTAATCAAAGAAACCATCATATCTTCAAGACCATCTCATGACATCACTTAGACAAGTGACCTCTGTCTATGAGGCTAATCAAAGAAACCACCGAATCTACAAAAGCATCTCATGACATCACTTAGACAAGTGACCTCGGTCTATGAGGCTAGATACATCAAAAGCCTTAAGCTCATACTCATCATCCATTTCGAGATGGCTCACCACACAGGTTTAATCTCTCAAACCCATACCTCTTGCTGACTCCAGTACCTTCCTCCCGTCCAACCCTTTCGTAAAAGGATCCGCCAGGTTCTTCTCCGTTCTCACATAATCCAGAGAAACCACATTACTCACAATAAACTGTCATACAAAATCATGTGTGACACGAATGTGCCTCTTCTCATTATACACGATGATCTTTGCAACATATATGGCGGCTTACGAATCATAATGTATAGGTACCGAAGGAGTTGGCTAGCCCAACAATGGAACGTCTGCAAATAAATTTCTCAACCAATCGGCCTACAACGTCGCAAGATCTCCGAACTGTCTGTCACCCAGTTCGCATCGCAGTACATTGCTCGATGCATGCGCATACTTCATCCTCCATGTCAGGAACTACAAACATAAGGGGTCGCTCCATGTAGATTTGATCAAAATCTAACTTGAGCCCGCTCCATCTCATCCGATCATGCAATTTAAACAAATTAAATAGGGTTAGATTGACATAAACCAATAGGAGCACATTTAATCAATTTTGATTAAATCAGAAAGTCAATAAATTGACGCATCATCAAATGAGACCATAAACCCGATAATAATTTAAACAATTATATTTAATCAATTAAATGATTAACAGCTAAATGGAACCTGATTGAACCGACCTTGGCTTCAGTTTTACTCCCTTGAACCATCGAAATTAAGGATCCATGTCCCAAAATTAGATTTCCATCTCCACCCAAAGGCCAAGCAGCAGCCGCCTGCTACTTTTGCAAAGAAGAGCCTATGGAGTTTCCCAATTCCATTATCTCCATGCACTTTCTCTAAACGTCATCCAATGGAATGGAATGGGCCAAAGGATGCTTGATCCAAATTCAAAACCATGTGCCATTAGCTTTCACTGATACTGTGATACATCATCATCTAGTCGAACCTGCTTCATTGAATCAGTCCTATTTCGATCCGGTCGGAACCAAACAAAACCATTTCGATTTGGTTCGCCTTTTCCAACAGATGAAAATTAGGGTTTCTAACAATCCAAATGCATCAGCCGCCATCAGATATGCAATCCATTGCCAAAGATAAATCGAGCTAGAATCACTCGAGCTTATTCGATACCGTTGTCGACCAATCCCACCTGCACACCAAGATCCCAAAGACACCTACATAATTACCATTAATTGGTGGCAATAAGGACAACCGGACAAGGACAACACATCAGGTAGCTCATCTTTGTGGAGGTCAGCAACTTTGGAATCGAGCAACAATTCTCATATTCATATTTTTCTTTTCAGATTCCATACAAACTGAAGCGTCGCCAACAATCTCAATTGTGATACCACCGGAAGGCCCTACAAGCGAGACCAAAAGACAGGTGATCATATCCATCCAACATGCAATAAAATTTGGGCTTCGACAGGAGATGGAAAAGTTGGACACTGATCGGGCCAAATATTTAGCCAAACCAAACCAAAACCAAACCATCTTCACTGAATCAAATCGTTCAAATCTCCTCCAGTTGTCGAGCAGCAGACCCAAAAATTAAGGTTTCAGAAACACACACAGAGACAGCCGCTTTAACCGAGCCAACTCCGGCCTCGTCCCGGCCAGAACTCATTATCAGTGTTAAATCCATCCCTGGTGCTTCCATCCTTATCATAATCTCGTAGCAGTCGTATTAGTGATTGGTTTTCTCAAGGAACCGACGAGAAGTTTTCCAATCGTTGCATTCATTGATTTACATGCGTTTAAGCAAAAACACAATTGATTAGTGAATCAATAATATCAATAATCCGACATTGATTTCAATACTACAAATTCACTTCTAAATTGTAAGAAATAAAGCTATTGAAATCAAATAAGTAAGAGAACTTGGACGATCTCCGAATTACAACGATTGTGTCGTGGTATGAAGGCCACTGACTTAGAAGCGAATTTCACCACTACCGGTACAGGCTCTCAAGTGACGAACGCCCCCCCAAGGTTAACACAATCCTCCTCCAAATCCATGCACCCGAACTCAAAAGGTGGAACTGCTCAAATCTCTACTAGGGTTTTTTCCTCTGTTATTTTTTTTGTATATGAGAATACAAGAAACTCACATATATATATCCTTTCAACACACGTCCAAACTAAATTGATAAGGAAATCTTTCCTAAAATTTAGTTGGGTGAAGATAATGTTACCTAAATCCTATAGATATATATCTCATAGGAAATAATAAGAAACAACCGGATATTTATCTTTTGCATTATAACCAACAGTTTTTATCAGCTTAACTGTCAAATTTCATCTTAAAGTAAACACGAAAGTTGTAGAGCATTCAATTAGATTTCTATACATATATAGATCATCTTCAACGGACATCGGATGACGCCTCTATGATTTAGAAGATTGGCTCGGACCCCTCGATTTCGGCAAATTTCAATTATTTATCTATCTTTGATCGTTGTTTTTATCGGCTTAACCTCCGAATTTCATCTTGAGTTAAACATGAAAGTTATAGAACATTCAATTAGCTTTCGATCCATATATAGATCATCTTCAATGGACATCAGATGACACATTTATGAGCTTCGGAAGGTTGGCTTATCATTAGCGGACCTTTTTGTTCGAAAAAATCGCTGGATGATTAGTAGACCTTATATCATTGTTGTTAGAAAAAAAAATTTTAGGACCCCCTCAAATGAAGCTCTGGATCCGCCACTGCGTATAACACTTTGCTTAAGGGATTATGCTCGACTGGTAATTCCAGAACCGCCTTAAATTTGCATCAGCAGATTGCTGATGGGACTCATGATCTTAGCCGTGATTTGCAGCTGGATGTCAGAAGCTATAGTACACTTATTGATGGTCTTTGTAAAGATGGACTTATAGATAAGGCAAATGAATTGTTTCTAGAAATGAGAAAGAAGGACATAAGTCCTGATGTCATTACTTACAATATAGTAATTGGCGGTCTGTGCAGAGCTGGTAAGTGGGAAGAGGCCAAAGCTATGTCCCGTGAGATGTTGGACCATGGTCTTGAACCCTGTGTAGTTACATTCAACGTGTTGATTAATGATCTAGCAAAGATGGGAAAAAGTAAAGAAGCAAAGGAGCTGTTTTTACAAATAGTACAAAGCGGTAAAATGCCCACTGTGGTAACATACAACTCGTTGATGGACTATTTCTACTGGGAAGGAAATATTGAGCAACTGAAGGATATTTTTGTTTCCATGGACAGAAATGGTATAACGCCTGATGTTGTCACCTATAATATATTGATTAAAGGGTATTGCAAGCGTGGAATGATACATGAAGCTATTGATGAATATCGGCGAATGGTTCATAAGGGACTCAAACCTGACATCATTACTATTAATGCTTTATTAGAGGGCATGCACTTGAAGGGTATGGTGAGAGAAGCAATTGAACTGAAAAGTGAAATAACAGTTCACAATCTCACTCCTAATGCCTGTACTTGCACCATTTTGGTTGATGGGTTCTGCAAGAATTGTTATATTCAGAAGGCAGAAAAGTTATTTGATATGATGAGTGGTAGCAAGCTGAAACCAAATGTTATTACATATAGTAGTTTGATTGACGGACTTTGTAAAGCTGGGAAGTTAGAAAAAGCACTATTACTGTTTGAAAGGATGTCTAGTGACAGTGTGGTACCAGATTGTGGGACTCGTAGTATTCTCATCAATGGACTGTGTAAAGCAGAAAAAATTGTCGATGCAGAAAATTTATTTGATATGATGAGTGATAGCAAGCTGAAACCAAATGTCGTTACTTATAGTAGTTTGATTGACGGACTTTGTAAGGTTGGGAAATTAGAAAAAGCCCTATTACTGTTTGAAAGGATGTCTAGTAACAGTGTGGTACCAAATGTTACAACATACACTATTCTCATCGATGGACTGTGCAAAGAAGAAAAAATTATTGAGGCTGAGAAGTTGTTTGTTGATATGGAAAAAAAAATGGTGTTCTTCCAAATGTGTGCACATTTGGTGCACTTATTCATGGTTTTTGCCGGATGGGCGACACAAAGAAAGTAATTGAACTCCTCAAATGAAGGCAGACCGACAAATCAAGCTGAATGATGCAATTGATTACTTGGTCATATCCCCGGCTGTTGAAGGAAGAGAAATATGATGAATATCTTAACCTTCTTCCAATTTTCCCTCAAAGAGGGGCACCGACAGTTCACCAACCTGTGTTTGAAGGTTCGGGAAAATGGATCGTTAGATACCAAACCCAATTCAGAGTAGACAACAAAGAACCGACCAGGCTTTAGCTGAGAACCATTTGGTGCCTTAAAGATATTAGCCACATTAAATCACTAGTAAATGCTACTAACTTGCTGATACTTTATCATAATGGCGGTGGGCCCTTCAGTTTATGTTTCAGTTTATGTATATGGTAAAGAAAATTTGATTCAACATCATACTGAGTCCTGTTATTTGCTTTGCAGTGGCACTTACCATTTTGACTGATATGTCTTATTCTTGACGGCACTAGTTTGCTACATTGTGACAAGTGCCATAGCTTTGTACTGATGTGAATGATTTGAACTTTCTTTGTAATATCTAGTCATGATTAGATAGTTATGATTCAAGCATTCATTTGATAATTATAGTTGAAGTTCCGTTTTTTATGTTACTGATCATTGTTCGCTGTTCACATATTCCATGTACAAGTAAAATGGCTGGCTAATTTTTGTTTCTTCTTGCAGAAAATCTCAGGGCTTTGGTGGGCACAGGTACAAAAACAGCCGAATTATGTTACTTTCATATATGGCTATTTGATTAATTGTTGTCTAGCAAAACTGTTTTTGATGGGTCTTGTAAGCCTTTTCAATATAGAAGTAGAAGAAGGAAAGGCTTCACTTTAAGGAAACACCTTCTAATTGAATATTATACGTGTATTTGTCCAAGACGAATAAGTTGTTAACAGAGATGGGACATGGAGTGATTGTATATGTGGTGAAACCTTCAATGTTGAGAATCTTAAGATAACATTATCAAGCAGGTCTACATCTACTTTTCATTTTTACTCTGTTTCTCCCTAGCATCTTGTGGTTCGACATTTCCCTGCCCCTGCCTGTCATTTTCTGGAATGATTGATGTAATTGCAGCCCCTCTTTGATCTTCATATGCCTGTCTAATTTCTGATTTTGTAACTTTCTCTTGTATGCGATGTGTCCATGGTGTAGTCAGGACCCACTTAAAAACTTGGTAACCTATTTTTTTTTCACACCATTCTGTTAGTAGCTTACTACTTTTAGTTACATCTGGTTATAATAGAATATGTCTCGCTTGACGAAATCTTAGGCTTGATGGTTTGCTTGTCACATTTGGTAAAGTTGTAACAATATTCAAGGCATGTACACTATAAGTCTATAATAAGATGAGAAAAGTCATAATATCTTAATCCTGAAAGATACCGAAGAGCAAATGGGATAAATTCTACAGCTTTAGAACGCCACATGAAGTTATCTTTTGAATACATTTTAGAGAAAAGTATAAAAAGGGTCCCCGAACTACCACTCAATTCCAATTTGAGGTCCGAACTACCATAATTTCCAATTAGGGGGCAAATTCAAGATATATTTTGGGAAAGTACAAATAGGGGCTCCGAACTACCACTCAATTCCAATTTGAGACCCAAACTACCACAATTTCCAATTATGGGGCAAATTCAAGAAATATCATCTATATATTTTTCATGGTATATTTTTAACTTTTAACTTTTAATTTTATATTTTTATTTTCTTTAAATTTCATACTACAAATGTGTATTATTTTTAAATTAATTATTCACAATTTTTTAATTTATCATATAACATGTACGAATAAAAATAAAATAATTATTCACAATTCTTTAAATACCATGGCATCAAAAGGCAGCATCACCTTTCAAAAATGCATTGAACAAATGTCTTGAAAGATTTTCAGATGTTAACGTGTCAAAAAATTTCAATGGTATGCGTATTAATCAGAAGTCCTAAATCTAATATGGATTATTTAACTTAAGGGAAACGTACAAAAAAAGGTACCGAACTAACGGAAAAGGATAAAAAATACAAAGTAAAATTAAATATTTTTCTTTAGTTTATTCTATGTATTTTTCATTTTTCATTTTAAATTTTATTATAATATTTAAATTTCTTTAAATTTCATACTACAAATGAGTATATATATATTTCATTATATTCACTTTCTTATGAAAATGAGTCAAGAAATAATAATTTAATTTGTCATACATGTTATACGGTAAATTGTCAAATTTTATAAATTTAAAATAGTATAGTCACCCATCATGCATAAAAGAAAAAAAACTTGAAATGTTAACAATATGAATTAAGAAACAAATAATTTTATTTTTATTCATACATGTTATATGATAAATTAAAAAATTGTGAATAATTAATTTAAAAATAATATTCATTTGTAGTATGATATTTAAAGAAAATAAAAATATAAAAATAAAAATAAAAATAAAAGTTAAAAATATACCATGAAAAATATATAGATGATATTTCTTGAATTTGCCCTCTAATTGGAAATTGTGGTAGTTCGGAACTCAAATTGGAACTGAGTGGTAGTTCGGAGCCCCTATTTGTACTTTCCCAAAATATATCTTGAATTTGCCCCCTAATTGGAAATTGTGATAGTTCGGACCTCAAATTGGAATTGAGTGGTAGTTCAGGAACCCTTTTTGTACTTTTCCCTACATTTTATGTAGATTCTCAATGTACAGATGCTTTCATTTTTGTTATCTACAAAAAGGTTTGATTAATTAGTTCTCTTTTTCATTCTGAGACAAATTATAGGAAATGAAATACTAGCTTGAAAGCCAAACAAAAACAACAAGACAACGCCTCTGGCGGCACTAGCAAAAACAAAATTATGTAAAGCCAAGGACATGCCTCTTGAACTTATCACCGAGTTCTTCTCTGTTGGAGTCAGGCAAGCAGAGGATACTAAAGCTAAAACTAACTGATCTTGCCACGTATCTGTTAATGTTTTGCATTTTGTTGTACTATAACGATGCTAGTGTTAGAGATGATGTTGACTGTGTTTTACATTAGTTTGAGATATCTTTGAAACTCTGAACGTCAGCAATTTTCAACTTCCTCAGACGATGTTGTTGGAACTAATTAGAGGTCAAACGTCATCGTTCCCTGCTGATTGTGTTCTACATGTAGGGTGAGCCCATTCGTGGAAAATTTCCAAATTTGCTCAATATTCAAATTTACATTCTCTTTTATTTAATTTTCAAATTACATTTTCAATTTACTCATGTTTTCTAAGACGCCGTTGAAATCGACGCCTTAGAGTTAAGCCGCTCTAGGGACGGCGGTTTAAGCCTCGTGTCATATTTTTTAAAAACGTTACTGAGTCAGATGCTGATGTGGCTTTTTTAACTAAGACGTTGTTCCTAACAGTGCAGGTCAAAATAATATTCGGGCTTTGTTTCTCTTTCATTCTTCCCGTTAGCGAAACCCAATTTCTCTGTCCTCCGCCCTCCCGCGCCGACCGCCGCTACACCCATCATTCCCGCGTCGATTGACGCTGCACCCATCCTTCCCACGCCGATTGTCGCTGCACAAATCCTTCCCGCGCCGACCACCGCTGCACCCATCCTTCCCGCGCCGACCGTACTTGGTTCAGAGACCATATGCAGACCCTTCTAACACAGGCTACAGTGCTAGATATACAGAGATATGCGAGGGCATACATTCAACTGATATTAGGGTCATTGTTACCGCCAGATTCTTCAGGCAGTGAGATATCCCTCCATTATCTACCCCTACAAGCAGACTTAGACTCTCTTTCGAGCTATAGTTTGGGTGTTGGAATATTGGCGTACTTGTATCGCAGCTTGTGTACTGTGTGTGAATCAAAGCACACGAAACTCACTGAGGAGTGTGCTATTCTGCTTCAGCTATGGGCTTGGAACATCTTACTAAGGACACGCCTCTTGAAGTTATCACCAAGTTCATCTCTATTGGAATCAGTCAAGCAAAGGCTGCTAAAGCTAAGACTAACTGATCCTCTGTTAATGTTTTGGATTCTGTTGTACATTGTGATGAAAAATCTGCTGCAAAACATGACTATGGGATATCTTTGGAACTATAAATGTCAGCAAACGGCGTAGTTGGAACTAATCAAATCACAAACGTCGTCGTTCTCAGTCGATTGTGTTCTACATGTAGGTTGACTGCCCAGTCCATCCCTCCCCTTTTAACAGATTAAACGTCGTTTCTAGCAGTATAAATTGTTCATATATTAATGAAGATTTTAGAAAATTAATTAGGGGCAGCTGGCCCACATGCTTGCTGTAAGTCCGCCCCTTATAAAATTACCAAATTTACAATATCAAGTTTTCAGTGTGTAAACTTTTGTCAGATATTTTTTTTTGAAACAGCCATGCTGCAATACAAAGCCAGAAAGCCAACAACAACAGACCACCTAGCTGAGAAAACAACAGAGCTAAAAACAACACGAGACTGGGCTCGGCTACGACCTCAGAAGAACTCCAGGAATTCTTGGCATTGCAATAGTCGACCTCCAACTCCAACACTTCTCTTTAGCCATCCACTACTACATACAGGACATTATGCATCGGTTCCGTGTTTGAGCTTATGCATCGTTTTTGACATTACGCATCGGTTTGGTCTATAACCGATGCATAATATCAAGATTATGCATCGGTTAGACGAAAACCGATGCATAAGCTTGACATTATGCATCGGTTTTGGTCTAACCGATGCATAATATTGAAGCTTATGCATCGGTTTAATAGAACCGGTGCATAAGTTTGACATTATGCATCGGTTTATGTTTAACCGATGCATAAGCGTTAGATTTATTATTTTAGAATTAGCGATCTAGGGTTCATTCTGTGCCGAAAATCCCATCCGCTCCCTCCGTCCGAGCTCGATGGCGACTCTGTAGCAACACTGTTGTCTTTTCCGTCGGAGACCAGATGACGACGGCAGCAACACTGCAGCAACACTGTCGTCTTCCTCGTCGACGGCGGTTGGATTCTATGAGTCGCGATTCAAGTTCCATGAGTCTGGATTCAAGTTCTATGGGTCGTTTGGAGGTAGATCGGTGTTCGATCTCCAGTAAAACCAGATTGCTCTGACAAAGAAAGGCGCCGATTTCAACTGCAACTGCTCATATCATCATCAGTTGCGATGGCTATGCGTAAAAGGACGCTGCTCAAAGTCATCGTCCTTGGCGACAGCGGGTAAGATGTCTAGCTAGGGTTTCAATTTATTTAACTTCCAATTATGCTCATAAATTTCAATTTCAATCTGCTTTCGTGATTCGAGGAGTCTGTTTGTGTTTGCTGATTGCCGTGTTTTGGTTTGTTGATGCCAGGGTTGGGAAGACGTCTCTGATGAATCAATATCCTTCTCATTTTCTAACAACTCAGTTGAAATTGGCATTTTTATTTGAAACTGTTGAAACTGTTGCAGACGAGATGCTAAACAGCAGAAATGATGATGCAGACTCAGATGATCCACCTTTTTGAATTGGGCTCATACCTATTTTGGGGTCTCAACTGGTATTCCATATTTTTGGCTTACTAAATGTATATTTCCTTACGATCACTATGTCAAAGAAAACCTTGGACTAATATACATTGAGTACAGCAAAGGAATCAAATAAACATTTGGCATTTGATCCATCATTGCCTTGGGATACATGAGGTAATTATTAGTAGTTACTTGAGCTTGTCCCAGCAGTCCGTTTTCCACGATTTTGGTTACACAGATTTTTTATTTGTTCTCGTCAAGTGAATGGCAAGTGTATTTATACATTTTTGTTTGTTGGAGAACACTGCTGAATCTAAAAGGCAAACGTAGAAAGATATTGAGTTGGAGATTGTTGAGGTTCTGTTTACTCTATTTTTAATCCAAGCATACACAACACTTTTACACTTGAGCGCTGTCTCGATAAGCTTGATTTTACTTTGTTTGCGTCTCAGTAATAGATTCAAGCAAACGTGCTTATTTGATTTCATAGTGCGAAAGAAAGACAACTGTCCATAAGAGGTAGCCAAATGCAGGTTCGTGATCTAAATCCTTCTGCATTTTATTTGATAGGATTCTTGAGATTTGTAAGAGGATGATTTGGTTTGTTGGTTTCTACTGACCAAGCTCAATTGCTAGCCATGCTTGTCCAGATACTTGGAGAACAAAGATGTATAAAGTTGGGTTCTTCACAGTTACAAAAATAGAAGAAAAGATTCGTCCGAATGACACTATGGGTATGTCATTTCTGCTATCCGTGTACTTAATCTAAGTAATATACTTGCTAATGAAAATTTCATTATTATTGTATGTCAGATGTATATTAAAGTTAGTTATATACCATGATTGTCGTCATTTCCATTGATATACAGTTTCATTTCGAAGTGTATGAATTCTTATTTTTACATGAATCGCATTTGTTTTTTCTTGATGATCTGAAGCCTCTATATAACTTGTTTTACTTTTATTGTTTTTGCTGCATTTAGCTCAGAGATTGGAATGCTTGCAGACTAGTTGAATTACTTGTCAAAGAAATGGAATGGGTGACAAAATTAGTCACTACTGCTGCAGACATTCTGATTTTGAATGGGGTGACAAAATTTTCTTAAAACTTCATGGAAGAAGAAGCAGAAGGATATATCTAGTGAAGTCAAAGAAGGCTCTCCATTATTAGAAAAAAATATATGAAAATTTTGTTGTACAGATAAATGGTGTATATAGTGACATCATGTATGAAATATTGTATTTTTGGCCGAATAAAAAGTCTTTTAAAATTTGGATATGAGCAATTGTATTTATGAAATTTATTTACAAATTTTCAGATTAATTTGAGCAATTTACTGGCTAAAAATAGCAAAAAAAAATCATACATTATGCATCGCTTCTGTTAAAAACCGATGCATAATGTCGACCTTATGCATCGGTTCTGGCACAAAACCGATGCATAATGTATGGGATTATGCATCGGTGTTGCGCAGAACCGATGCATAAGGTCAGACATTATGCATCGGTTATTTTGAACCGATGCATAAGGTCCGACCCTTACGCACCGCTCGATTATGCATCGGTTCAAAACCGATGCATAATCCCTTCGAAAACCGATGCATAATCCCCTGTTTGTAGTAGTGATCCTTGCCAGAGCATCCGCTACTCTATTTGCTTCTCTGTGGCACAAGGCTAACCTCCAATGCTCCATGGATTCCAGCAAAGCAAGACAATCTCTGGCCCAAAGGGGAAGCTGGCTAAGCCTAAGCCTTCGAAGAGAGATAATAGAAAAAGCTTCTGCGCAGTCTGTCTCAAAGATACAATGGGTAAATTTATGCTCATTCGCCCATTGCATCGCCTTCAGGATGGCTGCACCCTCCACCTCAAGAGGAGAGCGAACGTTCAGCAAGGGCTCTATTAAAACCCCCATAACAGCTCCCTCCCCATCCCTGCACACGATACTGATGCCAGAAACACCTTGGACATCCTCCCAGGCTCCGTCACTATTGATCTTCATATAAGGTTTCTCTGGGACAATCCATCCACTATTTCCTTCAAAGTCCGATATGGAGAACTTGTAACCCGGCTGATTGTATTGATTTGCTAGGACCTTGATTGATACACACGCTGCCTCCAGATTGAGGCCCTGCTTACCTTGGGAACACAGGTTCCTATTGTACCATATTAACCTCGCTCCGTAGCACAATAATATTAACTTCTCCCTGCTCATTGTACCAAAACTATGCCATAGCCAATCTGCAATACTTCCCTGATGCTCATCCTGGCTGATTCCATCAATGTTCAGTTTTTCCCATAAAGCCTTCGCCCACCAGCAATCTAACAAAACATGTGTGGTAGTCTCAATCCCAAAACTGCACACACTGCATCTAAGTTCAGTCTGGCATCCCCTCTTCAATAAATTCGCCGTAGTCGGTAAATAGTCGTGAAACATCCTCCAAACAAATACCTTTACTTTCCCTTGAATCTTAAGCCTCCACACATTCTTCCAAAAAACTTCAAGTTTATTTTTGTCCGACGACTCGCCCTTTTCTGCTCTGAATCTCTGCAGTTGTATCTCCTTTAACTTTTTATACGCCGACTTAGTACTATAATTTCCATCCTTTTCCAACTCCCACGCCGGCTTGCCTGTGATTCCATCCCGACTTATCCAGTTTTTAACTCTCCCTCCCGCTCTCCATATTCCTCTCCAGGCCATAGAGCATGGCTCGCTTAATTGGGATTCCATCAGCTCACTGTTTCTGAAGTATTTTTCCTTTAGCGTCCTAGCGATGATTGTGTCTGGTTTCTGTAATAATCTCCAATATTGTTTGCCTAGCAGCGCATCATTGAATATGGATAGATCTCTGAAATTTAGTCCACCCTCCGTCTTGGGATAAGTCAGCTTTAGTTGATTTGCCCAATGAACTCCATTGCTGATTCCATCCGATGCCCACCAAAACCTACCAATGATCCCAGAGATCCTCTTACATAATGATTCCGGAAGCTTAAAGCACATCATCGCATAAGTTGGCAGAGCTTGCAAAACCGACTTCACCATAATTTCTTTCCCTACCACCGATAACTGTATCTCCTTCCACCCCATCACTCTTTTCCAGGTACTGTCAACAATACACTTGAAAACCTCAGTTTTATTATGGCTGAACACTATGGGCAGACCCAAGTATTTAGAATGAACACCAGCCACTATTACTCTGAGGGTACCTGCAATTTGTGTTCTCACCTCATCAGCCACATTCCTGCTAAAAACGACCTCCGACTTGGCTAGATTTACTCTCTGCCCTGATAGGAGCTCATACCTCTCCATCACTTCTTTTAATCTGCCAGCATTTTGCACTAATGCTTTCATGAAGAATATGCAGTCATCAGCGAAAAAATAACTGGCGCGCCCCGGCAAACCCTCACCCCCTTGAGCCTCTGTAATTGTACCTCTCTTGCAAGCTTCAAAGACAACCACTCAGCACACAACAGAAACAAATATGGGGACATCGGATCCCCTTGCCTCAGGCCACGCTCTGGAGGTGGGATTTCAATCAACATATCGTTCATTTTAACTTTGTACCTGACAGACTTTATACATTCCAACACCAGTCTGGTCCAGGGGATCGGGAAACCCAGTTGATAAGCATCAGCTCCAAGAATCTCCACTCCACGCGATCGTAGGCCTTGCTCATATCAGTCTTGACTGAGAAAAAACCAACCTTCTGATTCTTCCTGGATTTGATGTAATGCAGCACCTCGTGAGCCAGCAGGATATTGTCCGAAATTAGCCTCCCCGGGACAAAGGCACTCTGGACTTCCGAGACTATCTCTGGCAGGATATCCTTCAACCTATTAGGGAGAACTTTCATCACTATCTTCGCAGCCACATTACACAAGGAAATAGGTCTGAATTCTTCCACAGTCTTAGGCTTCTTCTTCTTTGGGACCAACACAATTAGAGTGTCGTTCATTCCGTCCTTCATTCTTCCTTCTCTAAAAACTTTCATAACTTCTGCTATAACTGATCCCTTCACGATATCCCAATATTTTTGGTAAAATATAGCTTGAAAACCATCTGGACCCGACGCTTTTGTCGGAGGCATTTGGAATACAGCTGCTCGGATTTCAGCCTCAGTGACAGGTGCCATAAGTCTGTCAGCCATTTCTGTTGCCACCTTACTTTGGATCCAGTTAAAATCCCTATCTTCCTCCCTCGAATCCTGGCTCCTACTAGAAGAAAAGATGTCTGTAAAATAATCCCTGATCAAGTATCCCTTCTCCTTTTCATCAGAGATCCATTCCCCTCTACTATCCAGCAATTTGACAATTGTATTTCTCTTCTTCCTCTGGCTAGCCTTCGCATGGAAGTAGCTGGTGTTCCTGTCTCCCTCGCGCAACCACTCTACCCTGGATCTCTGCTTCCAATAAATTTCCTCTTTTAATCTCCATTCATCTAAGTTTGCAACTATGTCTGTTTCTTTCGCCATATTCTCCTCATTCCTCTCCTGCAATCTGACCCACTCCAATTCCTCTTTTACTGATTTAATGTGTTGTGTAACACTACCAAAGACCTCCTTGTTCCACTTACGAAGAGCCCCTTTGCAACGTTGCAGTCTGGTCATCAACGATCCACTCCTACCTCCCTTCCCCCAAGCATTTTCCACCACTTCTCTGGCATTTCTATTTCTGACCCACATTGGTTCGAATCTGAATTGATCCATTTGATAACATCTCCCACGCACTTCGCTATCAACCAGAACCATAAGATGGTCAGATGAGGTAGATGAGATGTGAGTTACCTTAGCATTTGGGTATATACTCCTCCAAGCACCATTCGCAATCATTCTGTCTAATCTCGCTCTGGTTTCCATGACCCCGGCACGCCTATTGGAGAAAGTAAACGGATTACCAGTATATCCTAGATCATACAAGCCACAATCTATCAATGTTTCTCTAAAGGCCCTCATTTGCCATTCCCCTCTAACCCTGCCTCCTCTCACCTCCCAGCTGAAGCAGACTTCATTGAAGTCACCCATGATTAGCCATGGATACTCATAAAGCTCATTCAATCTTCTCAGTAAACTCCATGTTAATCCCCTCCTCCCCGTAACCGGCTCCCCATAGAAAAGGGTAACTCTCTCTATCCTTTCCCCATCTATTCTCGCATCTATATGATACTTAGAAAACGAAAGAATTTGCACATTTACCTCCTCCCTCCACCACAGTGCAAGCCCTTCCGACAAACCAGTTGTCAGAACATGAAAGCCGTATTTGAAACCTAATTTCCTTTGAATCCCCTCCAGTCTACCTACCTCAATTTTTGTCTCCTGTAACCCTATCCGATCGAGCCCGTGCAACCTTGCCGCTTCGGCAAGTTCTCGAACTGACCGAGGATGGCCCAGTCCCCGGCAGTTCCAAGACAAAGCCCTCATCTTTCCCGGCGAGGTTGCTCTGCAGTCCTCGCCGCTCCATCATCGTTTTGTGAACCGTCGACCCTCAATACACCTCCATGGTTGGTGAATCTGCTCCCCTTTCCAAGGTATGGGTGGAATCTTGACTCAAAATGCCCCTGAATTGTTAGTTGTCTGCTTTTCGCTCCCTCTCCTCTCCCCCTGCCTTTGCCTCTCTTCGTTCTCCACCCATTGAAGTCCTCAATACCTTTTTCGACTACCTGACCACTCCATGGGCTGTTGTGGCCCAGCCCAAACGAACTTCCAAGGCCCAGAACGTTGCCTTCCTCCTGAGGAGCTCCCCACGTGATCTTCACCTCGTGCCATGCGCCTCCATTTTGACCTCCTTCTTCCATAGGCATTTCTGTCAGGTCATTATCCATAGACCCCTGCTCCTGGTACATTGGACTTTGGGATGACAGCAGCTTTTCAGGTTCCAGAGATAAGTTTGAATTTGAATTTGAATTATCCGACCGTTGACCAGCTCCGTCGTCCAAGGCCTGAATTCCAGCAACGCCTCCGTCGTTCTGTGTCCCCTGCTCTGTCCCTTTAGCAACTACCTCACTTTGCTGTTCAACTCCCGCCCCTCTTCGTCTGCACTAGTCGCTGATGGAGAAACTAGCTTGGATTCCGCCCTCAGCCAATCTCCAAACTCCTTCATTTCTCCGCCTCTCCTTCGAATGTTGCATCTACTCGACTCATGCGTCAATACCCCACAGTGTTCACAGAAAGCCGGTAACCTTTCATACTTGAATGATATCCATATCGGTTCCTCGTCCTCCTCCACCATAAAGAAAACGCCATCCTTCAAGGGTTCGTTGATGTCAATCCCAACCTTGTATCGCATAAATTTCTTTTTTAGAACATCAGTCTCCTCCTTGTTCCTTTTGCTGATGCTCCCCACCATTGTTGCAAACTCACTAACTATGTGGTCCTTCATGAACTCCAATGGCACATTGTGAATCTGAACCCAAATATCCATTTTACTGTAATCCAATTGCTCCGGTCTCTTCCCAATCTCCCATTTTTTCATCAATACTACCTGATTTGAAAACTGCCATGGCCCCTGGTCCAGAACCCACTCCATATCCTCCTTTTCTTCGAACCGAACGACCGCCATATTACCACATATCTCTTCAAATCTTACTCCCGTGTACATGTTCCACGCCTTCTTAAGATTGTTTGCCAGAGCCGTTACGCTAAAGCTCTTGCCCATTGTGAGCTTGAGCACCAACGCCCATCTGTAATCCTTTAACGCCTCCTCCTTTGCCTCCCTTTTGACTGACACCACCGCCTGCCCTTTGAATCTCCTCGACAGTATTTCAATTTGACTAAAACCCTTGGTCGCCTTCTCCATCAGGAAACCCTAATGGACACAAGTAGTTCCGATCTGAATGGAAGTGATGATTTTAACAACGCTCAAACAACCAGATGTAGAAACAACACAACCACTAAGGTTGACAACGCTCTCGTAGACCCCAAAATGCAGATGTAAAAAATGATTTGGATATTATTTTATTAAATTGAATTGAAAATTAATCGAAATGTAATCTAAAATTGAATTGGATGCAATTGAAAATTTATGAGTAGGGTGATAGTTGAACTGACTTATACTTTTTTTAGGATGAACTGACTTATACTTTTGATTTATAAGTAAGAGGTCATATGATTAGTATTCTTTACATTTTTATGAATAGAATGAGTTTCACGTATAGACCCTACTACTTAAATATATTGACTCGAAACCACGTCAATAGTTGATACATGTCCAAAGTTCTGATTTTTTGTAATTTAACATTTAGGTAGGGATGCACAAAATTGATCCGAACCGGAAAATCGGATCGGAACCGATCAGATTTTACGGGTCGGTCCGGTCCCGGTCCGGTCCACGGTCCATATTTTTGGAGGATTACGGTCCCGGTCCGGTTCCGGTCTGGACCGGAATAAACCGGATTTTTTTATTTTCCTAATATTTTTTTATTTTTTATTTTCTAACCCTAAATTACGGTCAGTCCCGTTCCGGTCCGGGTTTCGGTCCAAGTTTTCACATGAATTCCGGTCCCGGTCCAGTCCCGGTCCATATATATCCGGTCCGATCCGGTCCACGGTCCAAGATTTTAGAAAATTCCGGTCCACCGGTCCGGTCCGGTCCGGACCGGATGTGCATCCCTACATTTAGGGGTAATATAGTCTTTCCGTATTTTCCTAATCAATTTAATTCAATTTAGACCTTTGCCCCTTTAAAATAGTGCTTAGAGAAAATGAAAAATCCGATTGAGGCAAGCTATATATCGTTGCGTAGCTAACTCAAAGCTCTACAACTCTCTAGTTCACATCAAGAACAGACAAGGTTGTTTAGAAGGTCGAATTCACACTTAAGGCATAATATTCAGACTTAAGGCATAATATTCAGACTTAAGGCATAATGTTCTGTCATAAAAAGTATTGTTTCAGCAATCATGAGGCTTGTACATGTCTTGTGTAATGATATTGAAGCAAAATAAAGAATTTTTAGCTAATATTAGTCATGAATGAAATGAATTTACACCACAAATATTATAGCAGACCTTTTTTGTTTCAAATGAGTGCTGGGAGCAAATGAAAAATTCGATCGAGGCAAGCTATGAATCATCGCGTAGCTAACTCAAAGCTCTATAACTCTCTAGTTCACAACGAGAGCAGACCAAGTTGTTTAGAAGACCGAATTCACACTAAGGCATAATGTTCGGACTTAAGACATAATATGTTAAGACTTAAGGCATAATATTTGGACCTAATGTATAATATTCAGCCATAAAAAGTACTGTTTCAGCAATGATAACGCTTGTACAATGTCTTGTGTAATGATAATGAAGTAAAGTAAAGAGCCCTTAGCTCATATTGGTCATGAATGAAATGAATTTACACCACAAATGGCAGATTAGACCTTTCCTCTGTCAAATGAGTGCTGGGAGCAAATGAAAAGTCTGATCGAGGCAAGTTATATATCGTTGCGTAGCTAACTCTAAGCTCTACAACTCTCTAATTCACATCAAGAGCAGATGGTGTTGTTTAGAAGGTTGAATTCTCAGGCATAATGTTTGGACTTAAGTCATAATGTTCAGCCATAAAAAGTATTGTTTCAGCAATCATAAGGCTTGTACAATGTCTTGTGCAATGATATCAAAGCAAAATAAAGAGTTTTTAGCTCATATAGTCATGAATGAAATGTATTTACACTACAAATGGCATATGCGACCTTTGCTGTTTCTAATAAGTACTGGGAGCAAATGAAAAATCTGATCGCGACAAGTTATATGTCGTTGCGTCGCTAACTTAAAGTTCTACAACTCTCTAGTTCACACATCAAGAGCAGAAGAGGTCGTTTAGAAGGTATAATTCACACTTAAGGCATAATGTTCAAACTTAAGGTATAATGTTCGGACTTAAGATATAATGTTCAGACTTAAGGCATACTGTTTTGACACCAAAAGTATTGTTTCAGCAGTTAAGGCTTGTATTGTGTCTTGTGTTATGACATTGAAGCAAAATAAAGGGTCCTTAGCTCATATTGGTCATGAATAAAATGAATTTACACCACAAATGACATATTAGACCTTTGCAGTTTCACATGAGTGCTGGGAGCGAATGAAAAATCAGATTGAGGCAGGCTATATACTGTTGCGTAGCTAACTCAAAGTCCTACAAATCTCTAGTTCACACTGAGATCAAACGAGATCGTTTAGAAGGTCGAAACACAAGTCGAAGTGAGACATCATTGTATATCGCTATGAATTCTTGAGCTTGACCATGTCATTTTATAAACAGATGCAAGTAACATAGTAGATTTCTGACTACCTACTCATCATGGGCGGATGCACATGGTGGGGAGGGGGCAGCCAGCCCCGGTCGATTTTCCGAATTTTCTTTAATATTAGACTAATGCAATGTATTTTTTGAATGATTTTTACATTTTGCCCCAGTCATTTTGATTACATCTATCCTCTAGTATGATAATAAATTTGAGTTTATTATTATGGGGAGAGATCGGAAAAATAATATAACTTATTCTTAAAATTTGAGGGTAAATATTTATGTTATTGACGTTGTAGATTTTCACATGCAAATGAATGCAATAAGAAACTATTAGTCAAAAACAATTTATATTGACTGGTAATACCGGATCGAACCCAAATGAGCAAGCCAAGCACATGAACTATATGAGATTGTATTTCCGTTCGGCTATTCTAAATCAAAATGTATAAAAGAGTGTGTGTCTAAATCCTAATGGCAAGTAATTAGAGATAGAAGATAGATAAAAGGCGTTTCGAGGGGTTACTCCCCAACTTGGCATCCCCTAATGATCACGTGTTCAAGAATTAAGCGTTCCATGGTGTCAAATAGTCTAGAACCTAGCTTAGACTAAGGTAGACCAATTTTCATGTGAATCTGTTCTTAGTCAATTTTAAATGAATGAAATGCCAACAACATGTACAACATTTACAAAATATAGTGTCATACCGGCTAGAACAATGACTCCACTGTTTTGGGTCTTCAATTCTTGATCCTTATCCCACACAACAAATTTTAGGCCATTAACAATACAATGTGTGTAACAACTATGAAACTGTGGTTTGCAAGCAAGTATGTGAAGCATTTTGGAATATGATTCAGATCCTTCGTTGCTAAATTTGGCCATCTGTACATAGGTAAACGTAGCAAGACAGAGATCAGTTTAGACTAGATATGTGATATGAAAAGATGCATCATCAAATATATTATTATAAATAAGTGCTTACCAAATTAAGGAAATGGGAATGGAAATCATCAATTCTTGAATCATTGTCACCATTAGGATTTCTCATGTAGAAAATGTCAACATGTTTGTTAATATAATCTCTGGTCTCCTCACAATTCTCCATGACACACCAGTGCATGAAATCAATGGCATTGTTGTCGAACTGCATCCTTCTAAGGTAGCCCATAAGCTTTATGACATTAAAAACAACAGATATGTCCCAATAATCTTCCTTGACCTCCTCATGAATTGGTGATGTGTCCTCAATTTCCCCCATGTAAAGTTTGCAATACATTACACATTCTTGGGCCACATACTGCTCAGCAATACAACCTTCCGGATACCGCGTGTTCCTCACGTACCTTTTGTATTGACCAAGTTGCCTGCAATAAAAATAATAAGAACCTTTCATTAATATAGGTTCAAAAACACACATAATTATATATATATATACATGTAAATGCATGTAAATTACCTTTCCATAGGGTACATCCAACTATAGTGTATCGGGCCCTTAAAAAAATTTGATAAGGTAAATGGACCATGAGATGTACCATAATTGTGAAGAAAGCCGGTGGAAAAATGCACTCCAACTGACACAAAATGTGAACTATGTTGACCTTTAGTCGATGCACCTCTTCCTTTTCAAACTCTCTGTAACAGAGTCTCCGAAACCAGTGCGACAATGATATAAGAGGGTCAATTACATTCGTTGGTAAATAAGGTCTAATGAAAATTGGCAACAACCGCTGTAGAAGTATATGACAGTCATGGGTCTTCAACCCAATAAACTTTTTTCGTCGATATTAATCTTATTCTTCAAGCTTCCTGCATATTCAGAAGGATACTTAACATCTCTGATCATTTCTAGGATCTCTACCTTCTCACTTGGAGTGACAGTGTAAGGTGCTTTACTCACCTTCTCTTTACTTGAAGTCTCAGAGCTACTTGGTTGAAATCATAACTTTCTTCTTACCCCTTGCTCTTCCAATCCTTTTCTTGCCTTTATATCATTCTTGGTTTTGCCTTCAAGTCCAAGAATCTTGCCAATTATGTTATCAAACACATTTTTCTCAATATGCATCACATCAAATAAGTATGGCTGAGACAATATATGCCAATAAGGCAAATCGTAAAATGAAGACATGTGTGTCCAACAAAGCCTCTCACTTGTAGCTCTTGGCTTAAATTGCGGATGTAAGCTCAGAGTGGGGTATTCATGACACATAATCTGATGGAATATTTCAGGTCTGGATAGTAATGTTGGTGGATCCCCAAACTCAACCATCCCATTAAATCTATTTGCTGCAAACCTCCAAGCATGATCTTTTGGGAGCCATCTTCGGTGTCCCTGATATGACATCCTTCCAGTAAGATGGGTGGCATCAATGTCATCTAGACATAAAGGTCATGCTTTGTACCCTTTAGTCTTAAGCCCTCCCAACATCCCTAGACCCGGAAAGTCACTAATAGTCCACATAACAGCTGCTTTCATAGTGAAGGATGACCCATCATGCCGGTCATAGGTACAAACACCTTGTTCCCATAACTCCTTCAACTCATCAATAAGAGGCTGCATAAAAACATTTAAGCACTTTCCAGGAGACTTTGGTCCCGAAATCAACATACAAAGTATGTTCATCTCCTTCTTCATACATATATGGGGTGGCAATTTGTAAGGAATAAGAACAATAGGACATGTGCTGTGAGAGAGGCCCGATGCTCCAAAAGGATTAAAACCGTCAGTTGCTAATCCAAGTCTCACATTTCTAATCTTACTTGCAAATTCAGGATAGTCCTTGTCAAATGTTTTCCATGATTCCCCATCCGCAGGGTGTCTAATATACTCCTCATCATTAACCTTTCTATCAGCGTGCCATCGCATTTGCCCTGCAATGTGTGGTGTCATATACAAGCGCTGCAATCTTGGAGTCAACGGGAAATACTTCACTGTCTTCTTTGGAACCTTGCTTTTACTACCATGTTGCGCGTATCTTGGAGAGCCACAGACTGGGAAAATAACATGATCTTGAAACTCTTTGTAGTATAATATACATTCATGCTCGCAAACATGGATGGTCTCATAACCCAAACCCATGTTCTTCAAAAAAAATTAACATCTTTATAAGAACCAGGGCAGATGTTATCGCGAGGAAGAATTTCTTTCGTGAGTTGCAGCATTTTGTTAAACCCTTTGTCCGACAGTCGACTCTCCACTTTCATTTGCATTGCCCTCAAAATGGTTTCAAGAACATATTTCTTAGAATTTCTGTACAAAGGGGTATGTGCTTCGCCTATAAGCTTGTTATAGCTTTCATAAGCCATCCTACTCCCTAAATCACCATCCGGTGGATTCATATTCATATCTTCATCCTCTTGATGCAAATGTCTAAAGGGAAACTGATCTTCAATCATCTCTATGGTTGGGTTTGTTTGATGATGCATCACACCACTACTTGATTCTCCATGTCTCTCCGCAACCCATTGTTGTCTCGATGTGTACGCTGAAAGTTCGTTACTTTTCTCACCATGTGATGTCCAAGTTTTGTAACCGTTCATAAACCCATAATGTATCAAATGCACAAACATCTCCTTTGATGCAATTCGTCCTCTAACCAACAAACACCTTCGGCAAGGACATAAATGGGTGTTTTCTCCATTTTGTTTCGCAAAAGCAACAAACTCTACAATCCCTTGAATATAGCGTTGATCACCCCTTTCTAACACCATCCAACTTTTATCCATGTTCAAAACCACCTTCAAAATCATAAAACACAAACTAATAATCAGTGTTGCATCTCAATTTTGCTCTAAGCACGTGCGGATGGGTGAGGAGGAACAACACATGAGGGTACGGTGCAACTACAAAATTTTCAAGGGAAATCGATTTATTATGCTAAGCAACTACAAAACAAACTCAAATTACAATTTGCCGAGCATTACCTGAATGTTTGTACCAGCAAGGAAGCTCCAACACTTGTTTCAGCCGTGGATGAGAGATGTCGGAAGTGAACCAGAAAAAATGAGGAAGAAAAGGTTGGTGATGATGTTGGTTTTTGTTCATTTAATGCGGCACACTTATGCGACAGAGTATTCCTATGTATGTCGCTTAAGTCATCGACGGGTGTACTAGTCTTCTTTAATGCGAGTACGGTACGGTCAACCCACACAAAGTCAACGATTTTCAAACCCCATTAATCTTACGTGGTACTTATACGGCTCACTCCATCGCAGTTACATAAGAGACATTCATCTAAGTTGACCCTTGTAACAGACTAACGCTTGTGACATAAGATATAGTCGTCTAAGTGCTCATATGTGACATACTTAGGCGTGTGACTTAAGATACAGTCGTCTAAGATGCTTTATGTAACAAACTTATGTCTGCGACATAAGACTTAGTCGTATTACATTGGTTATGTCGCAAACCTATTTTACTTAGTCACATAAGTCATCTTATGCGACTACATCTTATGTCACTAACTCAAAGTACGTTACATAAGCGACAGGATGGCGTAGTGTATCTCCTGCACTTTTTTCTCCTACTTCTCTCTAGACCCTCAAAGTCTACGAGAGCGTTTTCACAGCCACTTGTGTGGTATGTGCTAGTTTAAGCTTAAGTTCGTTTTATCGCCTCTCTCTTAAGTTTTCCTCCTTAGTAATAAAACCTAAAGTGAGTGATTTTGTTTTGTTCGATTCTTTCGAATCAGAAAGTTTAGTCTCCCCTTTTGCAATGTTAGCGAAACTGCGGTGGCTATGGTGCAGCCCCGCTGACGTCCATGATAATCCTTGGATGGAAATGCAGGGAGCAAGTAAGACACGATATGAGGAAGTGCGAGTGAACTTAGGGTTCAAAAATTGTTTCTGTGTTCCAGAGCGAAGAAGATCTGGAGGATTGGCTTTGTTCTAGAGTAGTGAGGTTGGGGTAACTATATGCAATTTTTCTGATTATCATATTGACTTAGATGTACATATGTCGGTCGGCTTTCGTGGAACTTTGTTCTACGGAGCCCCTCAAGCTAATCAACGCCATAGGAGTTGGGACTTAATTAGAAAACTTCACCAACTTAAGAGAATACCGTGGTGTCTAATTGGTGATTCCAATGAGGTTTTAAACTTTGAGGATGTGTCAAAGAACGCTTGGCATCGTAGTAACATGATGTCACAGTGACACAGTTCTGCAAAGTGTTAGATGATTGAAACCTATCAGAACTAGAGTTCAAAGGTTACAACTATAATTATTCTAATAAAAGGAAGGGCGATGATGAAACCAGATGTCGTCCACTACACCAAATGGACATTTTGTCACTGACCTAAAATTGTCACGTAAGGACTTTTCCAGTCGCATAAGGCTAGTCGCATAAGACATGTAACATAAGGTCACACGCGAATGACCTAAACACACATGTGACATAAGGAACCTTATGTGACTTTGGACTTGTGGCCGCATTAGGACATGATCCGTCGCATAAGTAATGTAATACCATATTGGGAAACCTTCGCATGACATGAAAAGACGTCGCATAAGTACATATTGTATAATGTCAGACGCATAAGTTATGTGTTATGTGTCAAATATGCAACCGCATAGGTTAATTTGTGATCATTGTCAGTCGCGTAAGTTGACAAGTTATGAATTATGTGTCAAATATTCAGACGCATAGGTTAAATTGTGATCATTTGTCAATCGCGTAAGTTCTGTATTTTGTTTTCAGCGTGACGTATAAGTTCACTTTTTGGTAATTGTTATGTCATTACAGTCACAATATATAACGTATATTAAACATGTTTTACAAATTCAAATACCAGAATAAGATACCATTACACTGGAAACTTGTTTCATCTAGAACATCAAGCCAAATTTACAGGGTAAAGATTACCAACATCCAGTACAGAAATAAAGCCAACTGATGACCATCCAAAAAAAGTTCATAAGAGTCATCATCCAAAAAAAAGTTCATAAGAGTAAAGATTCAAAAACCCTTAGCAACTTTCTTCAAATTCAGAGAGTCCCCAACTCGAAGCTTGCACCATCTGAGACATTGCACCCAACTGGCGTTCCCCCTCCACCTCCTCGGACCATTTCCTCCAGTGCCTTCAGCCTCTCTTCAAACTCAGCGACTTTTTGGCGGCTTCCTCCCGCGCTCTATTAAGTTCTTCTTTTAGTGCATGGTTTGACGCCAAACCTCTGATGCGAGGAGGCCTCCTCATACTTCCTCCGACTCTTGATATATGAGTGCCCTTTTTCTGGCCGACTGCTTTGGTTATAATTTGTAGCTGAACATCAGTGTGGAGGGGGTCGACGATTATGCCAAGGTCATCAGACAGTTCATCCATTATCTGCTTCAATTCAGTGTTCATTTTGTCCTGTGTGTGAGTCCAATTGAAATCATAAATAAAAACATGACACGCAAATAAACTTCAGAAAACTACAATTAAGTTAAACTTTACGATTAAAATGCATTCAATTGATCCTCAGTGACATGAAATAGTATTTACACAAGCACAAATAAAGTGGACACATTGTTAATCCACAGTCCAAGTTCACACAAGAATAATCCTTCCGATACATGAACATATGTAACATTTCCACCATTTAATGTATAAAGATATTAAATAGAAGAGATAGTTTCAGAAAATTACCACGATTACATCACTTCCAGGCTCCTGAGAGTACACTTCTGCATATATAGCAATGAGGGGTGCTTTGTGTCCCTTCTGAAGGTGTCTCACAGATCGAATACCGAATGTAGTTTTACCCGAACGGTGGTTCATTTTTTTGTTCCTTGCATCCTTCATTCTTAGAGAAAAGGCCTTCATAAAAATCAAATAATTAACTATATCAATAACATATAGAATAAAACTGAATAAAAAAACTAATCCTATTAAATAATATATCACCTGCTGAAGAGGCTCTTGAAAGTGATTCACAAGCCAGATCCATTCTTCCTTCCGGTGCGTGAACTCTTTGGGTACCTTGGGTCCATGTAACAGATAATGACTGTGGCAATCAGACTTCTAATAGCGGCTGTTTGCACTCCTACTAATGAATGCCCATAGCAATGTGTCGTCTTTTGATAGGAAGAAATGAGCCTGGAAAAAAAATTGGCAAGTTACACACATAATTCATGAGAAAAATAAGACAAATACTTATTTGAAATGCATATAAGAAACAGTGATCGACTTATGCTCAGGTAGTTGACAACTATATCCCAGTGTTTCGGATCAAGCTCAGTGTAGGTTGGGGCTAACTTGAGTACTTTCTATCTAACACATGCACCAATTTAGTGCGTCACCATACTTCAAATTTTCTCACTTACTGGACCATCGGCCTCCACTGAGCACTCAATCTTTATCTTGGTCCCCAGACTGTGCACCAAATTAGCCAACTTGGTGCCACAGACGATACCACGCCGCTTTCTTTTCTTTCCTGGCTCAGCAGTAGGGTCTGGTAACAAACAGACAACAAACACATCAATTATAGAATTGTTGGAGTAAAAAGTGCCATCTAGGCAAAACGAGAACTGTGCAAGAAGCTGTGCTGGATCAAACTGTCAGTTCCGAAAAATCAGCACTCTCCTAATTTTTCTGAACTGATATATCTCTATCTTATCTATGTGTGCGCCACATCATCAAACCTGATATTGTCAAGATAAAGTCATGCAGATCTCAACGGAAGTATTTCCTACTTTATCTAGGGTTTAGGAAATAAAATCTAGGGTTTTCTTATCCCCTAGATTCACACGGAAACTATATAAAGAACCTCAGGGCTTCATGTTTTGATTGAGCAACACTTGAGAAACACCGTGTGATAGAGCCATTAATCACTGTGCGGATTACACCATTCTAATCTACGAGTCTTCGTGCTGTCGTAGAAGGATTGAGGGCCGCAAGTTGGTAAGCAACTTGCTCTTTTTACTTGAACTCATTCATAGTTGCTGCGCATAAATTCTTACAGAGTTCAAGAGGTGTCGTTGCTGCACTGTATTATTCTGTGCGTGTAGTTTGACTCACACAACAAGACGACAATCACAACCAGCCTCGGAAGGAGGTCCGAGCGTGTAAGACGGGAGTCACTGGATCTAAGGGAAGCTTAGGTCACCCAATTCACTTGGAGGGTAGTATAGGTGTTTCAGTAGTTTGGAAGGCTATTCAAACGTTAATCTGTACTATACACCGTAATAGTGGATTGTTCCTTGGACTTGGGAGAAGTCCCCCAGACGTAGGCTACATTGAGCCGAACTGGGTCACCAATTGCTTTGTGTCGTTTACTGTTCTGCATTTCATTCTGACTATCTCAATCTGTGTGACCAACTGTACCACGGAGTGTTCCACCTCTAGCTGGTACAGTTGATCTGATCTAACGCGTAGCTATTTCAATTGGTATCAGAGCAGGTTCTCAACACACGGAGTGAGATCTTGGGAAGCTAGCTACCGTTGTAAGATGAGCATCAAGGAAGGACAAAGCACTACTCGCCCAAAGCTGTTGGAAGGGACCAATTATGGTTACTGGAAAGCTAGGATGAAGGCGTTCATTAAAAATGTGGATGAGAAAGCATGGAGATCTGTGTTAACTGGCTGGACCGCTCCCCTGTTGGCAACTGATGAAGGAAAGTTTGTTCCTAAACCAGAAACAGAGTGGTATGAACAGGAGGAGCGTCTCGCTATGGGGAATGGCAAAGCTCTAAATGCCATCTTCTCAGCTGTTGACGAGTCAATTTGTCTCCCCTTGTTTGTCTCAAGTGGCAAGGGGCTGTTGCACCGACTAGTCTTCCACAGATTCAGAATCAGCCTCTTCTGGAGCTTCAGCAGAAAGATTTCCCAAGTCAGCTAGCAGATCTTGAAGCTGAGAGCACTGAGTCTGCATCCGTTTGATCTCACTTCCGAGAAAAGAAATTTGGCCTCTGACCTCCTTAGCAAACTTCTTGTGAATAGCGACTGGCAGTTGGATTGTTGCAGGGAGTTTCATTGACGCTTCGCTTGGCACATCAACCACCCGGGCACCCTTGAACAGTTTGTTATCCATGGCAAGCACTTTGGGATCAGCTGAAAGCTCATCTGCTGATGACAAGATGTCGGGGAACTGTTCTAGAACAAGCTGATGAAGGAGGGAAGGAAAACCAATCGGTAGCTGGTCTCTTCCTGACACCGAGTGTTTTACTATGTGCGCAAACACCAACTCTCCCAGATTGACCCGTTGCTTCATTCCAACAGCATAAAGAAGCTTTGCGAGTTCTTTTGTAAAAGCTCCACGATTCATTGACGGCATCCAATTGTAGTGAGCAATCTGGTACAGGAAAGCATACTTGGTTGATAATTCCAAAGGTTTGAAATTTGCTCCTTTCCAGTGCACTTTGACTCCTTGAGTGATTTCCTGGGCAATAGTGTTTAAATCTTCTGTAACAGTTTCAGCACCCCACTGAGGAGCTTCCCAACATGCATTGATCAGCTCTGGCGTTAAGTACACAGCTTTCCCTATAACACGAAGTTGACCATACTGTTCACTCCCTTGTACCCCAAATTCCTCAGGCAGGTTTACCATTACTTCGCGTACAAGCTTCTTAGAGAACTTGCCAGCCTTTCGCAGAGAGCCTAGAACCTTGCATTCACTGAGAAGGTCAATTAGAATTCCTGGATACTTTTTGACATTGATTACTTTCTCAGCAACCATTGTCCTGTACAGAATAACTTCCCATCTTTTAGCATGAGCCTTGGATGCAAACCAGGTACCCCTTATCAGACTCCCTTGTACAGATGACAGCTTCACAACAAATTTAACCTTCTTGGAAGCCTTGGAGGACTTAGCAGCAGCTGATCTCTTCACGCCTTATTTCACGTTTTGCTTCAGCTTGGCAATAGGGGAAAGTTCGTCAGAGTCCTCACTTGCCATAGTCGACCCCGATTTCTGGGCAGTGGGCTTCTTCAAGGCCGGTTAAGATGCTGGCACAGAGTCTTGCACTGTCTCAGGCACAGATTCTTCAACTGCATCTTCTTCTTCAGACGAAGCCTCCTTAGCTACGGACTCTGCCTCTGTATCGTTGCTGGATTTGGGAGATTCCGTTGTGAACTCAGTCATCTTTGCCTGATCACTTTCTCCTTGCTCATCACTGGTACCAAACAATTCATCGGTATTACAGTCTGACCCCCCAGACTTAGCAACCTCAATCTTACTCTTATCTTTATCATTTTTCACGGACTCCACAAGAACTGATTGACCAACAGTTTGATCTGTAATAGGTGCGGGTACAGAAGCCCCGACAAATGGTACGGAGTGTGTATTGGAAAACATGGCATCCTGCTCGGTCTGTTCAGCCACGCCTTCTTTCTTGGGTCTCGCAGGTAAAGCCTCTCTTACTTGCTTGCCTTTTGCCAGATTGGCTAGCACTGCTGCTTGAATTTGGGACACCAACTCTTCAACAGAAATTGAAGTACTTCCGACCACTGCTTGGTCCCCAACAATACTATCAGCCACACTCTTCTTTACCAAATCTTCCACCACACCTTCTTTACTAATCGGTAAAATAGAAATACTGGAGATTTCAGCAACGGGCGCAGTAGACATACCTTTAGGGTTCACCGAAGAAACCCCTTTCTCTGGAGACTTGGCCTGTCCGGATGATGACTTCTTGATGGGCAAAGAGCTGATCTGCATAGTCTCCCCCTCAATAGTAGACTGCTTTGACAACAAGACAGAGTCTTGATTGGTCGCCGATGGCACTGTTGTGGAATCGACATCCTTGACAGCTTCCTTCGCAGGTGTCTCAGTAGGAACCATAGTCACAGGGGGCTTCGGGGTTGCCTTCTTGGTCTTAAAGATCTCTCCTTTCACAACAGACGCTTTGGTTAGCGTCTTTGGTCGAGACGTAGGCTTCTTGCTTCCTTCTACATCGGTGGAGGATTTGCTTTTCCTTGTGTTTAGCATCTTCGAAAGAGCTGAGAGAATAAAAATTCGAGAGAACAGAATTTTTGCAAGAGGCAATTTAGGGTTTCGATTGAATGCGGATGGATTCCACACTTGCCTCCCTCTTCTTAAATAGGTCTATAAATAGGACTGAAACAGATTTGAATTTTGAAAAATATAATTTTAGAAGTCGAACAGTCTTCTCGGTCTTCTGGATAAAGAGACGTTGTAGATATCTCCAAAATAGTTTCCTCTTGAAGTGTTCCACGTCAGCACAGTAGATACGAGATACTGATCTGGCTAACCTTTCAAGGAGCTGGTACAGTTTTGAATTAGACACAGTGCTCCTTAATACCTGGCACGTCAGCAATATTGATAAGAGTTCTGCTCAGCTGACAGCCCCTGACGTCGAAGTCAACTAGTTTTTTATGACACAAAGGCCAAGTGCAGACCTTAGTGTCTCAAACCTCTCAGCGTCCAATGGCTTGGTCAGAATATCCGCCAGTTGCTTCTCTGTTGGCATGTGGAACAGACTAATGACTTTGTCTTCAACTAGTTCTCTAATGAAATGGTGTCGGATGTCAATGTGCTTTGTCCGCGAATGCTGTACAGGATCCTTAGAGATGCTGATTGCACTCATATTGTCACAATATAACGTCATAGTGTTCTGATCCAGTCCCACTTCCTTGAGCATCTGCTTCATCCAAATCATCTGAGCACAGCAGCTCCCCGCAGCCATGTACGCTGCTTCAGTAGATGACAGTGAAATGCTGTTCTGCTTCTTGCTAAACCAGGATACAAGGTTATTGCCTACGAAAAAGCATCCACCCGAAGTACTCTTTCCGTCCTCGATATTGCCAGCCCAGTCTGCATCTGAGTAGCCAACGATACACCCACTTGTATCTCTAGTATACCATAGGCCATAATCAGCAGTACCACTTACATATTTGATGATCCTTTTCACCTGCAACAGGTGACTGTCCTTCGAATTGGCCTGATATCTTGCACAGACTCCCACTGCTTGACAGATATCTGGTCTAGTCGCAGTCAGGTATAACAAGCTCCCGATCATGCTTCTGTACAAGGTCTGGTCCACTGAGGCTCCTGCATCATCCTTAGTGATCTTCACATGTGTAGCAGCGGGAGTTCTCTTGTGGGTAGCCTTGTCCAGTCCAAACTTCTTTACTAGATTTCTAGCATACTTGGCTTGAGTCAAGAAAATCCCTTCCTTCGACTGTGTAACTTGCAGCCCCAAGAAGTAGTTCATTTCACCCACCATGCTCATTTGAAACTCACTTTGCATCTGGGCCACGAACTCATCCACCATTTTTTGAGAGTTAGACCCAAACACTATGTCATCGACGTAGATCTGAGCAATGATAAAGTGTTTGTTCTCCTTTTTCACGAACATCGTCTTGTCGATTCCTCCTCGAGTGTGCCCCATGCTTATGAGGAATTGAGTCAACCTTTCATACCAAGCTCTAAGGGCTTGCTTTAGCCCGTACAGCGCCTTCTTCAGTTTGTAAACATAATCTGGAAAATGAGGATCCTCAAAACCTTTTGGCTGTGCCACATACACTTCCTCGCATAGCAGACCGTTCAAGAAGGCATTCTTCACGTCCATCTGAAACAGTTTGAACTTTATGTAGCATGCCACTGCAAATAGAAGACGAATAGCATCCAAGCGTGCTACTGGGGCGAATGTCTCATCAAAGTCAATCCCCTCGATCTGAGTGTATCCTTGAGCAACCAGCCTGGATTTGTTCCTCGTAATGTTGCCGCTTTCATCGGTCTTATATTTGAATATCCACTTTGTTCCAATGATATTGACTCCACTTGGATGAGGGACAAGATCCCAAACATTGTTACGAGTGAATTCTCCCAACTCTTCTTGCATGGCCGTGATCCAGTGGTCATCTTGCAAGGCTTCCTTCACATTCTTGGGTTCCACATTTGACAAATAGCAGCTATGGTTAATCATATCTCGGTAATTAATATGGGGTTTACCTCTAGTTCTGATCTTGTCGTGAGGATTGCCAATAATACTTGACAGGGGATGATTCTTTTGAATTCTGCTAAATGGTTGCAAGCTATTTTCACCACTTCCTGATTGAGTTTGATTCACCTCACTTTCATTAGCATCTTGCATGTGAACGTCATTATTGTCTAACACAGTCGCAGGCACAACTTCAGAATTCGTATCTGGTACATACCCTTGCACATGTTGCTGGCAAGTATCTTCAGAATCTTGCATATGTACATCATCCTCCTTCTCGGCTGATTCTAACACAGTTTCAGGCACAATCTCAGAATTTGCATCTGGTATAGATTCTTGCACAGGCTTGCCACCAGTATTCCGAGTTTCCATATCATCATCTGGCTCTCTCCTCAGAAGAGAATCCTTGGCATCGTCGATCACCACATTGATAGATTCAACCACTGTTCTAGTTCTCTTGTTGTAGACACGATAGGCTCTACTATTTGGAGAATAACCCAGAAACAGTCCTTCATCACACTTCCTGTCCAGCTTCTGTCTTTGTTCCCTATCAGTCAGAATATAGCAAGTACTTCCAAAGACATGAAAGTGCTTGACAGTAGGCTTTCTTCCTTTCCATAGCTCATAGCTAGTTTTGTCCATCCCTGGTCGAATCAGGACTCTGTTCAGGACGTAGGTAGCAGTTAACATAGCTTCAGCCCACAGATTCAAGGGAATGTTCTTTGCATGCAACATAACTCTCGTCATCTCTTGTACAGTTCGATTTCTCCGCTCTACTACTTCGTTCTGTTGCGGTGTGATGGGAGAGGAGAATTGATGAACAATACCTTGCTCATCGCAGAACCGAGCAAACTTCTCATTTTCAAACTCCCGCCCATGGTCACTCCGTATGGACAAGAGATTTTCTCCTCGATTTCTTCTTTCATTAATAAGACAGGTAGCAAGATGTACGAAGGCATGCACAGCTTCAGACTTCTCGCGCAAGAACATAATCCAGGAGTATCTGGTGTAGTCATCTATACATACGAAAGCATACCTCTTACGCCCAATACTCTCCACCTGCATTGGTCCCATCAGATCCATATGCAGTAACTCAAGAGGACGCTTGGTGTAGATTCTATCCACTTTCTTGTGCGCTGCTCGAGTTTGCTTTCCTGCTTGACAGTCACCACAAATAATTTGCATATCTCCTCTAATATTAGGAATACCTTTAATTAATCGCTCGTTGGCCAAGAATTTCAAAGCTCTGAAATTTATGTGTCCCAAGCGTTGATGCCATAGATGTACTTCATCGGACTTGCTCAGCATGCATGTAATTGCTGCTGGGGTTGTGGCACGGCTCAGGAGATAACAGTTGTTGCTGGCATGATCTGCTTCCATCACGCATACACCATGTTGGTCATAGACTTGGCAGGAATTTCTTGTGAATTGAACTTGATTTCGACCATCACACAGCTGGCTAATGCTGAGCAGATTTGCCTTTAGCCCATCAACCCAATAGACATCATCTAGCTTTGGCATACCTGCCACATTCAGGGTTCCTTTGGCGAGAACTCTTGCTCTTTTCCCGTCACCAAAAGTCACATGGTGCCCGTCGATCGGTCTCAGATTAGTCAGGTTTTCTCAAACTCCAGTCATGTGTCTTGAACAGCCGCTGTCGAAGAACCAGTTCTCCTCATCCTCCTTGTCAGTTGAGCTGTACGAGACACAACAGTATTGATCATTCTTCGGTCTCCATACCATCCTGCTTTGTCTCCTTGGTGGTTCTTTGAACTGACTGTCACGTCAATAACGATAGCAATGACGCTTGATGTGTCCAGGCTTGCTGCAGTAGTAGCACACCCTAGTACGTTGCCATCCACTATCTCTAGGGACATGAAACTGGTTGTAGGTTTCTCTAGCACAGACGAACTTATCCGCTGTCTTGTTTTTGTTATCTCTAGGAACTGTGCCACTAGCATTTACAAACTTTGTTTCACCACTTTTCGTCTCACCAGTGAATCCAAGCCCTCTAGTATCTTTTAGTTTCTTCTGCACAGACAGGATCTGGTCCAGATTCTTGGACCCTGTGTTCAGGCTGTTCAGGAGCTTCTTGATTGAACCCATCTCCTCCAAAAGCTTCTTCAATTCTAGTTTGTCTCCTTCAGCCTTTTGTTTCAGCTCTTTTACTTCTTTCTCCAGATTGTCTTTCTCCTGTGCAAGTATGCTGGCTTTGGATTTCAGTTCCTGCTTTTTCCAGTTTTAGAGTGATCACACCTGCATTCAGTCTCCTGTTGATGTCTACCAGCTCAGTCCATTTTGAGAACAACAGTGCATATTTCTCAGCAATGCACTCATCAGTGATTTCTTCTTCATCACTTTCTTCACCTCCGTTCTCTTCCACATCAGCATCTGCCTTTTTGTCACATTCTGTGGAACTAGTCCAGGCAGGGTTTGTGGTACAGTCTATCATGCATGTCAGAGCGACAAAGTTGCTTGTTTCCTCCTCCTCTGTGCTCTCCTCAGTTTCATCATCACTCCAGCTGACATTCAATGACTTCCCATTCTTCTTCTTCTTCTTCAGGGTGTTGGCACACTCTGCTTGTATGTGGCCAAACCCTCAGCATTCCCTGCACTTTATTCCTTTGGTTCGAACGCTTTTGCCGTTCTCCTTCTGGTTCGACTGTCTTTCCCGCGGCTGGAACTCTGCTCTTCTGACATCTTGAGTTTTTGACTGATTTAGGCTATTCTGGCCAGCACCCCTACGGTTGATCTTCTTCAACAGTTTGTTGAAGTTCTTTGTGAGTAATGCCAGTTCCTCGCTTACTCCATCAGTGGATTCATCTTCTACTCCAGTCTCAGCTTTCAAGCCTACAGATTTAACCTTGGCTTCTGGTATAGTCAGATGTTGTAGTTCATAAGTGCACAGATTTCCAATCAATTCTTGCCAGCTCATAGTCTTTGTATTGTGTGCCTCTTCTATGGCTGTCACTTTCATAGCAAATCATTTAGGCAATGACCTCAGGATCTTTTGCACAACCTTCTCTTCGGGCAGAGCTTCACTAAGGGTAGATGCCTCATTCACAATATCACAGACTCTGGCGTTGAAGTCCTTGATGGATTCATCCTCATGCATTTTTAGCTCCTCAAATCTGGATGTCAACATCTGAATCCTGGACTGTTTCACCTTGTCAGTTCCTTTAAAGTGAGTGGACAAGGTATCCCATGCCTCCTTAGCGCTTTCACAGTTCAGGATGAGTTTGAAAATTGACTCGTCAACAGCTGAGAAGATGGCATTTAGAGCTTTGGCATTCCCCATAGCGAGACGCTCCTCCTGTTCAGACCACTCTGTTTCTGGTTTAGGAACAAACTTTCCTTCATCAGTTACCAGATCTTGGGAAGCTAGCTACCGTTGTAAGATGAGCATCAAGGAAGGACAAAGCACTACTCGCGCGGTGCTGTTGGAAGGGTCCAATTATGGTTACTGGAAAGCTAGGATGAAGGCGTTCATCAAAAATGTGGATGAGAAAGCATGGAGATCTGTGTTAACTGGCTGGACCGCTCCCCTGTTGGCAACTGATGAAGGAAAGTTCATTCCTAAACCAGAAACAGAGTGGTCTGAACAGGAGGAGCGTCTCGCTATGGGGAATGCCAAAGTACTGATACCAAATCTGCATGAATGAAGTGGCTTGTGTTTGTTTTTTTTGGTTTGCTGATGTTTTGGTTTGTGTTGAAGCCCCGCCCCTATATGAATGAAGAACGTGTTTGGGCAAGACTGTGCTAGCTTCTAATATCTATCTGTGCTAGCTAGAGGATTAACCTGTCATGCAGAAAAAAATGTCAAGGGGGAGATTGTTGGAGTAAAAAGTGCCGTCTAGGCAAAATGAGAACTGTGCAAGAAGCTGTGCTGGATCAAACTGCCAGTTCCAAAAAATCAGCACTTTCCTAATTTTTCTGAACTGATATATCTCTATCTTATCTATGTGTGTGCCACATCATCAAACCTGATATTGTCAAGATAAAGTCATGCAGATCTCAACAGAAGTATTTCCTACTTTATCTAGGGTTTAGGAAATAAAATCTAGGGTTTTCTTATCCCCTAGATTCACACGGCAACTATATAAAGAACCTCAGGGCTTCATATTTTGATTGAGCAACACTTGAGAAACACCGTGTGAGAGAGCCATCAATCATTATGCGGATTACACCATTCTAATCTACGAGTCTTCGTGCTGCCGTAGAAGGATTGAGAGCCGCAAGTTGGTAAGCAACTTGCTCTTTTTACTTGAACTCATTCATAGTTGCTGCGCACAAATTCTTACAGAGTTCAAGAGGTGTCGTCGTTGCACTGTATTATTCTGTGTGTGTAGTTTGACGCACACAACAAGATGACCATCACAACCAGCCTCGGAAGGAGGTCCGAGCGTGTAAGACGGGAGTCGCTGAATCTAAGGGAAGCTTAGATCACCCAATTTACTTGGAGGGTAGTATAGGTGTTTCAGTAGTTTGGAAGGCTGTTCAAACGTTAATCTGTACTATACACCGTAATAGTGGATTGTTCCTTGGACTTGGGAGAAGTCCCCCAGACGTAGGCTACATTGAGCCGAACTGGGTCACCAATTGCTTTGTGTCATTTACTGTTCTGCATTTCATTCTGACTAACTCAATCTGTGTGACCAACTGTACCACGGAGTGTTCCACCTCTAGCTGGTACAGTTGATCTGATCTAACGCGTAGCTATTTCAAGAATCAAAAAAATATTCAAAAACAATGACAAATTAACTTGACTTTACCTGGAGATTTAGACCTCCTAGACCGGATACTGAGAGGTTCCTCCTCAACATTTTCATTAGTAGGCTCTATGTTCTCATCAGAGCGTTCCAGACCACTAACTTGTTCTCTTTCAGCAAGGGATTGAATATTGTCTTCAGCAGGGGATTCAATATTGTTTTCAGCAGGCGGGGCTTGAATATTGTTTTCAACAAGGGCATTTGTATCTTCATCAGGGGATTGAACTGGAGTACTATCCATAGCTTCATCGTCATCAGCATGGTCTTCATCTTCCTCAACATGGTCATCCTCCTCAGCTCTGTCTTCAGACTCGTTGTGTTAAAAAGGGGTGACTGAAGAAGGCGTGAGCGATGGATATCGACCAACGGAGGAGTTGACAGACACTTTCCTTATAGGGTACTTGATAACAGGAGGTGGTGGAACTACGACGAGTGAATTAACTGGATCTAGAGCTTGGTCTGGTTTATGGACTCGCAACTTGGAAGAACATCTTGGGCTTCTTCTGAGTATCGCCTGGACAGATTTGGTTTTTGTGGGGGTTGCATGTACGACCTTGGTGGCCGGTGGATCATTTACGGTTTTTTCTGAGTCATCGGTGGTGGACGTCAGTCTGCGAGGAAGAGGTTTCGATGTTGGCAGTTTTGGGGGTGTTTTAGGGGGTGGCTTCTTCCCTCCCTGGCCTTGCTTCTTTGCAACAGGCTCGAGAGTGTGAACCTTTGCTGGCTTTCAGCTATTGGGTGAGCGAAGCTTCATCATCTCGCGCTTTGCACATGTTACGTCGGTGACATTGGAAAGAGAACGCTTCTTCTTAGGAGGCATATTGCGATGGTGAGAACGATGGTGACGAGCCGCGGCAGCGTGTGGGGATGAGAGAAGTGAGAGCGGCGGCTTCGTGGAGGATGAGTGGAATGAGACGAATTCCTAAGGTTTAAGTTGTGTATCGGCTGAATCCAACAACGTATGTAACATTTTTTACACGTGGACGGTTAATGTGTGTCTTACCTTATGTGACTACATTACAATGTCAGTCGCATAAGTTACGGAATGTAAAAAATGAAATTCGAAATACACCCAAAAAAAATTTACTTTTTCCCGCCCAACTGTTTTCAACCTGCCGCCTACATATTGTTACACCTTACGTAACACATATAAACTTACATAGTCGCATAAGTGATATTGCACATAACAGATTCAAAATGAGTTTACATTACTTCCATCCCTTGACAATTATTTAATTATCTGCACATCATCATCCCTTACTCCCAAACACTTCAGCATCATCATCCCTTACTCCAAACACTTCAGCATCATCATCCCTTACCATCACCTTAAAGAAACCCATCATCATCTTCATCACTGCCATATTCATAACATGGTCACTTTTGTACTCAAGTTCATCCTCATCATCATCAGCATCTTCTTCATCAACGAATTAAGATTCCTCTTCTTCAATATCCATTGTATTGTGGTAATCATAATGTGAACCGGAATCATGTGAGGGGTCTCCAATCCTTCTTCAATGTGATCTTCATCAAGGTCATTTGACATGTAAGAAGTAATGTTTGTTGTGCCATCTTCTTGATAAGCTTCCTCTACGACATTTGAAGTTTCATCCTGAGATATGCAAGAATGACTATAAGTGCCTCTTTGAGTAACCACATTCACAACTTTCCAATTGTCTCCCAACTTCGGATCTCCTAAGTAGAACACTTGTTGTGCATGCTTTGCAAGACAATACGGAGCATCATCATACCAAGTGTTAGAAGTATCAATTGAGAGCAGTCCATGGTCCATCTTCATGTTTCCATCTACCGGGTCGGTATTGAACCATTTGCAATGGAAGAGCATTACCGGCATTCCTTCGATGTACTTGAGTTCAATAACATTTTGAAGAATCCTATAGTATTTAATGCCTCCTGCAATATCACAAATATTGCCCAACTTAACATCACATATACATGATGTTACAGTAGAAATGTTAATTAAAATACAGAACAATATAATGTAATTACCTGCGAGTATCATTACTCCACTGTTTTGGGTCTTCATATGTTGATCCTTCTCCCACACGACAAATTTCAAGCCATTGACAGCACAATGTGTGTAGCAACTGTGACATTGTGGCTTATTTGCCAATATGTGGAGCTCTTTGGAATAGTTGTCTGATCCTTCATTTTGTAGGCTAATCACCTGCACATAAATATGGTGACATTAAATTTAGTGCACCTAATTATGTGAATACAAGTTTGTAGCTAAAAGTTCTAAATTTACAAGTTACCTTATCTAGAAAATGAACATGAAAATCTTCTATTCTTGAATCATTATCGCCAGAAGGATTTTCCTCAAAATAGCTCTCCATATGCTTGTTAATAATTTCTGCAGCCGCCTCGCAATTTTCTAAAACACACCAATGAGCCACATCAATCTAATAATCTAATAATGGCCTCCTTTTAAGGTATCCCATCGGCTTGATGACTTTGGATACTACCGATATGTTCCACCATTCTTCTTCTTCGTCCTCCTCTATTGTTGTATCATCGATCTCCCCCCCATGTACAACGTACAATACGTAACACACTCTTCGCTACATATTGTTCAGCAATACATCCTTCTGGATATCGGGTATTCCTCACATACCTCTTCTAATGGCCAAGTTGTCTGTATAAAGAGTGTTAAAAATTAACATTTTTACTAAATCAGTTAAATTTATATAAGTGCATGTAGGTAACAAAATAAAATTGGCATACCTCTCCATCGGATACATCCAACTATAGATAACTGGTCCCTTTAACAGTATTTGATCTGGTAGATGTACCATAATGGTGAAGAATGCTGACGGAAAAATTCTCTCAAACTGACACAAAATCTTAACAATCTCCAACTTCATACGTCTCACTTCCTCCTTCTGTAACTCCTTGCAACAGAGTCTCTGAAACCAGTGTGATAACGATATAAGTGGATCGGCAACATTGATCGACAGATAAGGTCGAATGAAAACTGGCAACAGTCGTTGCAACATCATGTGACAGTCATGTGTCTTCAATCGGATAAATTTTTTGTCATCAAGATTAATCTTATTACGTAGGCTCCCTGTGTATCCAGACGAGTATTTGGCATCTTGCATAAGTTCAAGAACCTCTACCTTCTCCGACTGAGTGACAGTATAAGGTGATTTACTCACCTTCTCTTTCCTTGACCCGGTAGGTTTAAACCACAACTTTCTACATACCCCTTGCTCTTCCAACCCTTTTCGAGCCTTAACATCATCCTTGGTATTACCCTCAAGTTCAAGTATAGTCCCAATAATGTTATCGAAAACATTCTTCTCAATATGCATCACATCAAGCGAATAAGGATGGCAGAATGATTGCCAATATGGCAACTCATAAAATATATACATATGCGTCCAACATAGTCTCTCAGTAGTTCCTCTACACTTGAACTTCGGATGCAAGCTAAGAGTGGAATACTCATGACTTGTAATATGTTGTAATGTTTCAGTACCCAAAAGCAACGAGGGAGGACCCCTAAACTCTATATTTCCATTAAATTTGGATGCGGCAAACCTCCACTCATGGTCTTTTGGCAGCCATCTTCTTTGTCCTTGATATGACATTCGTCCCGTCATATGGGTAGCATCAATCTCATCTAGACATATGGGACAAGCATTGTACCCTTTCGTCTTCACACCTCCCAACATTCCTAGGCCAGGAAAGTCACTTATAGTAGACATCACTGCTGCTTTCATAATAAACGTTGAGCCATCACGACGATCAAAGGTATACGCTCCCTCATCCCATAAACTCTTCAACTCATCAATAAGAGGTCTCATAAAAACATTAAGGCACTTTCCCGACGACTTGGGTCCTGATATTAACAAACATAGAATATTGGGCTCCTTCTTCATACATATGTGGGGTGGCAAATTGTAAGGAACAATAATTATAGGCCATGTGCTGTGAGACAAACCCGAAGCTCCAAATGGATTAAAACTGTCAGTTGCCAAACCAAGTCGGACATTCCTAATCTCACTTGCAAACTCAGGAAAGTCACTGTCAAATTTTTTCCAAGCGTCTCCATCTATTGGATGTCTAATGTAATCTGGATCATTAACGTCTCTTTCAGCGTTCCATCGCATTTGCCCAGAAATGTGTGGAGACATATATAGGCGCTGCAATCGTGGAGTCAAAGGGAAGTACTTCACCATCTTCTTTGGAACCTTGCTAGTACTTCCACGCTGTGTGTATCTTTCCTTGCCACAAACTGGGCAAATAGTATGGTCTTTCAACTCTTTGTAGTACAATATGCATCCATGCTCGCAAGCATGAATGGTTTCATAACCCAACCCCATATTCTTTAGAATTTTCTTCACATTTTTGTAAGAACCGGGGTAGTTGTTATCCGGTGGAAGAACTGCTTTAGTGTTAAGTAGCTTTTTATCAAACCCCTTGTCAGACAATCTACTCTCAACTTTCATTAGCATAGCCCTCAAAATAGTTTCCAGTACGGTTTTATCACAAGTTCTGTACAATGGAGTCTGAGCTTCTCCAACTAGATTGGTATACCTTTCATAAATAATTCTGATCTCTGAATCAACATCATCTACATTCATATTCATATGATCCTCATGTTGAAAGGGAAACTGATCTTGAACAATATCCATGGCTGGGTTTGGTTGTTGATGCATAACACCACTACTTGATTCTCCATACCTCTCCGCAAGACATTGTTGTCTCAACATTTATGGCGAAGGTTCATTACGATTTTCACCATGTGATGTCCATGTTTTGTATCCCTTCATCATACCATAATTAATCAAATGGACAAACATCTTCTTCAATGAAAGTCTTCCTTTAACCAACAAACGCCTTTTACAAGGACACACTTGTGTATCTTCCCCATTTTGCTTCGCAAATTCCACAAAATCAACAAGCCCTCGAACGTAGCGTGAATCACCTCTATCCAAATCCAACCAACTCTTATCCATTGTCAACTTGAACTATTCATGATCACAAAACAAACACATGCAACATTACAATTCAGCCGCCTTGGGGGGTATGTATAAACACAAAAAAGTAAATTTTTTCATGAAAATCGATGTATGGTAGTATGCAACTAAGAAATTAAAGCTCAAAATGCAAATTAAAATCTTTACATGGCTGTTCTTCACAGGAGGAGCTGCTGAAACTCAGTTTTATCCATGGGGGAGCAAAGTACCGAATGAAGGAGGAAGAAAGTTGGGTGAAAAAGTTGATGTTTCTTCATTAAATGCTTCAGTACTTACGCGACAAACTTTAGTATAAAGAGTCGCTTAAGTAAATTGTGGCTGTACCTGCCAACTTGAATGCATCCGTACGTTGGTCAAATGGAAATAGTCAACAATTTCAAATTTGGTAACATGACGTGGCATTTTCATTAAAATCCTTGTGCGACTACCTAATCACCCCTGTCACAAAAGATTACTTACACGACGGACTATTGGTTAGTGAATTAAGGATCAGTCATGTAAGGACACTTATGCCGCTGACTTAGGTCAGTCACGTAAGTGTATGTGACATAAGTGTACTTATGTGAGTAACTTAGGCCAGTCACGTAAGTATATGTGACATAAGTGTACTTATGTGACTGCACTGTTATTATCAATCACACTAGGACACTTATGCGACTGATCCTTATGTCACTGACACAAATAATGTTACATAAGTGTCTATCTGGTGTAGTGTCTGGATCGAGTCCTTGGAATGATACATGAAGCTATTGATGAATATCGGTGAATGGTTCATAAGGGACTCAAACCTGACATCATTACTATTAATGCTTTATTAGAGGGCATGCTCTTGAAGGGTATGGTGAGCGAAGCAATTGAACTGAAAAGTGAAATAACAGTTCACAATCTCACTCCTAATACCTATACTTATATCATTTAGGTTGATGGATTCTGCAAGAATGGTTACATTCAGGAGGCAGAAAAGTTATTTGATATGATGAGTGGTAGCAAGCTGAAACCAAATGTCGTTACATATAGTAGTTTGATTGACGGACTTTGTAAAGCTGGGAAGTTAGAAAAAGCACTATTACTGTTTGAAAGGATGTCTGGTGATAGTGTGGTACCAGATTGTGGGACTTATAGTTTTCTCATCAATGGACTGTGTAAAGCAGAAAAGATTGTCGAAGCAGAAAATTTATTTGATATGATGAGTGATAGCAAGCTGAAACCAAATGTCGTTACTTAGAGTAGTTTGATTGACGAACTTTGTAAGGTTGGGAAATTAGAAAAAGCACTATTACTGTTTGAAAGGATGTCTAGTGACAGTGTGCTACCATATGTTACAACATATACTATTCTCATTGATGGACTGTGCAAAGCAGAAAAAATTATTGAGGCTGAAAAGTTGTTTGTTGATATGGAAAAAAATGGTATCGTTCCAGATGTGTGCACATTTGGTGCACTAATTCATGGTGTTTGCCAGATCGGTGACACAAACAAAGTAAATGAACTCCTTCAAATGATGGCACACAGACAAATCAAGTTAGATGATGCAATTGATGACATGGTCATATCCCGGCTGTTGAAGGACGAGAAATATCATGAATATATTAACCTTCTTCCAACTTTCCCTCAAAGAGGGGCACCAACAGTTAACTAACCTGTGTTTGAAGGTACGGAGAAATTTGATAGTTAGATACCAAACCCAATTCAGAGTCGTACAACAAATAACCGACCGGGCCTTAGCAAGAGCCATATGGTGCCTTAAAGATAGCAACAACATTACGGCCCTGTCCACTTGAACTTATATTTTTAACGGTTAAGTTAAGTTACTTTCAGTTAATATAAGTTAATTTCAGTTAATGTAAGTTAATATAATTTCAGTTAAGTTATGTCAAGTTCGATTTAAATCGATTTTTTCATCAATTCCATCAACATCATCATCATCATATCATCATCATCAACATATCATCATCGCCATCATATCATCATCATCATCATATCATCATTGTCATCATTACAAATTTCAGGATATTTATACGATAACTCTAATTTATCATAGAGTTATGGTAGAGTTGTCGTAAATTTGGTTGTACGATAACTATGCGATAACCAGTCATTGTTATCGCAAAAATGCGATAACCAGTCATTGTTATCACAAGGATAGCAATACTATCGATTCAAAAGTACGTTAACTCTGCGATAACTTTTTGCGACAACTCTACAATAACCATACGATAACATGTATAGTGTTATCGCAGAGTTATGGTAAAGTTACCGCACAAGGTGTGCAATAACTTACCTTGCGATAACTATAAAATTTTTATATGTTTACATATTATATTTGTTTCATTTACTTTTTAATTAATTAAATTAAATTAAATTATTAAAATTAAACTAAAATTAAATGCTGAAATATTTGTTTTTCATTTCACAAAAATAAATTGTTTTTCATTTCACAAAATACAAACCATTCCGATTTCATACAACCGAAAATACCGTAAAATGTAGATAAAAAATTGTAATACAAAATAAGAAAACGTCCAATCTAAAAACTAATCGCGACGGAGGTCTTCGACACCCCTACGAGTCCTCTGATAACAACTACTCATCTCACAGCCTCCGCTAAAATGTCAATTCAGTACCATCTTCTTCTATAGCTTCATCAGCAATGAAGGCTTGAACATGATCACCTCTATGCATATATAGGTGGATGAGGGACAACAGTTTCTTTATCATTGTCCTCTTCATCTGAATACCTACAATAGTAGTTGAAAATAAAATGTGTTTGCCATTATAGAGACTTTATGTTCGAAACAATCAAGCAATAAAATGTTTATTTAAACACTGAACTGAATAACCAAAGTAGATGGTGAATCAGAACTAATTTCCTAATGCATTTTGTAATGGCACGCACTAATCAAGCAGATGGTGAATCAGAACTAATTTCCTAACACAAAACTTCAGAAACCATATACTATTTTATGCCAAAACTAAACTTACACCAGGGCAATGTCCCAATATGAATAACCAAAGTCATAACATGAATATATAATCAGAGAACTGGACACTTCCAAGCTATCAAAAATTCCAAGAGCATACATATTGTAGAAAAGAAAAGACAGACATACCTTTCAAAGTGAATCCCTTCTTCTCAAATCTGCTGATGATCTCACCAACCTGGACAGACGAACCAAGATTCTAGATTCTGCTTTGGTAAATCACACATCAAGGGTAAGTGCAGGCTAGTTGGGACACAAATGGAATACCAAAAAAAGAGAACTCCAACATTCCATTTCTTGACGAGTTCACTTACAGGCTGAACTATTTGCATATCAAATTTGGATCAACCAAACACAATCGATACTTTGTTAATTTCATTTCTAATGATTTTCAGAACAGATCCAGATGGAAACGCATCACTAGAGAAGGCTACAACTTTTTGAATCATAAAATAAATCAAACACACACCTGTTCTGACATGGTTGTCTCGAAGTAGCTACAAGCAGCAGACGCAGTCGTTGGAGGAGAGTGACGCCTCTCAATCCAAGCCAAGCCGACGCAGCCAATCCGCCATGTGTTAGGTTTGTCAAACGCATCAGTCATCAATCCAAGCCGACGCACAAGCAGCTTCAGATTCGACTAGCAGAAATTAGGGTAACAAAAATTAGGAGTGTCGCATGTTACCTATTCGATCTGTGAAGAGGTTGTGGGGACGGATTAAGCTGCGGTGGTGATAATCGGGAGTTAGGGTTTGCCTAACTGAGGATATCGTGTGTCAAGGGAAATGAAGTTGGCAAATGAGAGCTGATTTTCGCTTAAGCTATTTCGGTGAGGCGGTGAAATCAATTTCGTGGTTAATTGGCTTGGGCGTTGAAATGAATTTTACGAGTCAATAAAGGAAGCGTCAGTGTCCATCATTTTATGTGAACATTACGATAACAAGAAGTTATCGTACCTTTAGATCATCCCTCACCATGATTTTTTCAATCATAGAAAAGTACCATGAGATATGATCAAAAAAACCATGCACCCCACCATGATCTTTTAGATCATAAAAAATCATCCCATAATTTTTTGTAAAAAAAATCATTCCATGATCTTTTTTTGGGTTTTGATCATGAGCCGTGAACCAATCGCAATGCGACACGTGTCCTGTGTAAGAAACAGTACAGTTTTTATTTTGATCTTACAACGAATATATCTTCTAAATTACAAAGTAAAAAAATCAAAATAAATACCAATATTCATAATTTTTTGAGCTCTATAAAACGAGATACACTTTGATATATTTTTATTAATCTTAACATTTATGAGCTATAATTTATGTAGTGATGAGAGAGACTGATGATAAACTCTTTTTTTATCATGAGTGGGATGCATATGATTCATTTGATCATGGGAGATGATTAGATGAGAGAGAAAAATGATGAGAGAGATAGATGACATGGTTTTTTTATCATGGTGGGGGATGCTCTTATGTTATCGTAAGTTTCTCGTAACGGTAACGTATATTTTTGAAATCTTTTTTGTTATCGCAATTTGTGTTGTTAAGTTATCGTAATTTTGTTACGATTCACGCTGTTATGGTAGGTCTGTTATCACTAATTTGAGCCAAATTTGTAGTGTATCATATCATCATCATCGTATCATCATCATCATCATTATCATTATCATTATCATCATCATCATCATCATCATGTCGTCATCATGATGATATGATGCTGATATGATGATATAATGATATGATGATGATGATAATGATGATGATGATATGATGATGATGACATGATGATGATATGATGATGATGACATGATGATGATATGATGATGACATGATGATGATATGATGATGATGATGATGATGCTGATATGATGATGATATGATGATGATGATATGAAGATGATATGATGATAATATGATGATGATGATATGATGATGATGATGATACGATGATGATGATGATATGATGATGATGATGATATGATGATATGATGATGATAATGATAATGATGATATGATGACGATGATGATGACAATGACGATGATATGATGATGACGATTATGATGATCATATCATCATATCATCATCACCATCATCATTATCACCATCATCATATCATCATCGACATGATGTCAAAGTTAAGTTAAGTTTCAGTTAAGTTAATATAAGTTAATATCAGTTAACATAAATCAGTTAATATAAGATAATTTCAATTCAGTTACAGTTAATATCAGTTAAGTTTTAGTTCAAGTGGACAGACCCTAAATTACTAGTAAATGCTACTAACTTGTTGATACTTTATCATAAGGGTGGCGTGCCCTTCAATTTATGTATATGGTAAGATTTTTTATATTCTATTATCATACTGAGACATGTTATTTGCTTTGTAGAGGCACTTATCATTTTGAAAATGTGTGAAAAATGAAGAACCGGTGTTTTTCATCCAATACAGGGTTGTTGTTTCTTCTCTCAATTATGCAGTAGCTTTTGAAGAATGTTTCTTGTGCGAAGATACTTGGGTGAAATCCAACATTCTTGTCTTCTTGATGGTAACGATAGACTAGCGTACAGCTAGAAGTTGAGGATATCTACGAAGATATTCTCGAATAGATCTTATGCTCCGAAGATCATGCAATCCGGTGAACCAATTAGTTAAAGATTCATAGATATTGGATTGGACTTAATTAGGAAGGATGGAAGATTCGTTTCTACAAGGATGGAATAGAAGATCAGCGGCAATCCAATCAGATCGGTATGGGACGATCTGATTGGCAAGTAGGAAAGAAATCTTCAGGAATATCCTAACTAATCTGGGGGGCTTTCCATCGGGAGTACGCAGCATAAAAGACAATCATGGCTGTCCGATTGCAAGCGTGGCTTACCAAGAAATCCTTGGCATTGGAGTTTTGAGAAAAACTACAAAGGGAGATTGCTGATCAAGACTGAGGAGAATCGAAAGATCCGACATATACTTTGGTGGGAGCAGACGTGCGATCCAAGGCAGAAGATAAGTAATCTCCTACGGTGTGGAAACTACGAAGACCGCTCTTGAACTAAGGTGCGTCTGAGAGCATGGCGGTACACCACTGAGTGTGGTTGGGTGAGAGATTGAACTTCGTGTAACCAAATACATCAATAAAGAGATTACTTGAAAATCCTTCTAGCATCCCTATAAGGTAGTGGTTTTTCACAGATACTACCTTTGGTATCTGTGTTTCCACTATATATCATTGTGTCATCCTGCATTTACTTTAAGTTAATATTCCGCTGCCTTATACTTACCTTTAAGGGACACATACCTTGAAGGAATAGCTAACTAATGATCCAAACAATTGGTATCAGAGTCAGGCTCTAGATTCTTAGTTAGCATTGTAGGTAATGGCGACAATCAATGACAACTTCTGGAAACCACCACTTTTGAAAACTGGAGAGTATGACTGGTGGGCTGAGCAATTCGAATGTCATATATGCTCCCTAGATGGGTAGCTGTGGAAGATTACTCAGTGAGGACCCATCCCTATCTTGAATACAACAGATCCTACCAAAGAAAAGGTGAAGGAGGACTACGATGACAACGACTACAAATCTCTGGAAAAGAATAATAGAGCCAAGAAAGTTCTCCATTCAGCCCTAGGTCTGGGAGACCTTAAGAAAATGCTTCGCTATAAGACTGCCAAAGACATTTGGGACGCGCTGAAGAGACTATACTCGGGGAGTGAAGATGTCAAGAAAAATCGCATCCTTGCTGCCATGAAGGACTATGATAATGCCTTACAAGGGAAGAATGAGTCTCTGGGAGTTCCACTCTCGGTTCCAGGAGTACGTTGGACAGATGGAATTCTTAGGGGAGGACATCCCAGAATGGAAAATCACACATCATTTTCTTCAGGCCCTGAACTCCAAATGGGATGCCGTAACTCTAGCCCTTCAAGCACAAAAACATATTAAGGAAGTCAGCCTTGAAGAGCTGGTGACAAGGCTCCAAAGCAATGATGGGATACAGTAGAGGAAAGCTGCCAGGCAAAACCACGACAAGGAAGACTCCCTAGCACTGAAAGTGGAAAAAGCTGTTGAACTAGCTCAGACTGAACAAGATGTGGACTGCAAAGATGAAGGGATTGCTCTCATGACAAGGGAACTCAGAATGGCTGGAGCTGGACGCACGCACCCCTTCAAGGGAAAGGAATCATCAAAAGACTTCATCTGCTATCATTGCCAAAAGAAGGGACACATGGCAAAGGACTGGTATAGCAAAAAGGCAGGGGGAACCTCTAGCACAAAAGGATACAACAGCCATGCTAGCCGCTTGGGGAGAATCAGAGGGGGAAAGTGATGGAGATGACCCTACGCGCACCATATGCACCATGGCAATCAGTGAGGTAATCAATTCAAACACATTATCAAACTTGTCTAACAATGTCAATGATCAGGTACTGTCACTTTTAAGGTAGTTGACCGAAAGAAATGAGGAACTTACCTCAAGCCTCGAAGAACAAGATGAGCAGATTGCAGGACTTGAGGATAACAGTAACCAGTGGTCAGCAAAAGCAATATGGCTAGAAGAGGAACTAATTGTAACCAAAGCCAAACTGAAGAAATGGATTCGATCCCTCAAAGGGAAGCTAGTTCAGTTGAAGACAGATAACTTTGAGAACTCAGATCATTTCGAGAGGATTAAAGACCTCAAGGACAAGGTAACCAAGTTAGAATCAGAAAATGCCAAACTGTTGGCAGAAGTTGATAATGTCAAATCCATCAAGGAAGATGATAAAGAGCTCTGGCTAAAGGAACATGTTGAGTCTAAGCTAAACAAAATTAAGGAAGACTTCTCAAGACAATTCGTTTCTAGGCCAGGAATAGGATACGAATCAGGGAATGATGCTCAAACAACAATAGAAAGAACACATGCGAAGCACTTCAAAGAGTGCACTGAATGTAAATGTCAAGCCACTAGGAAGTCTAGCCAAATTGATGATGCTACAGTTCCCTTCGATGGAAAGAAGGCGTATACCATGTGGCTTAAGCAAGCAAGGAGCACAAAGTCCTCTCACATAGACTTTGCCTCGAGGATAGAAAACAAATCAATCCCACCTAGACATAGCAAATATGTGGATCTTAAACATCATCGGGTGTGCTGGCATTGTGGTCAAGCAGGACATCTTCAAAGAGAGTGTAGCCATCGCAAGGATCAGGAGAAAAGGATTCAGGTCAAGTATGGCACCCGAGCACAAGTATGCTGGCACTGCAAGCAGAAAAGCCACTCTCAAAGGCACTGTTCCCCTAGTAGGGATGCTGAGAAAAGGACACAGACCAGTTGTGGTAAACAAGCTCAAGTGTGCTGGTACTGCAGATAGAAAGGACACCACATAAGGAACTATCCACGCAAAGGTGAACGTAGAACAAGAACATAGAAACAGACATACCCACCAAGGGACAAACCCAAGAAGACCCCTGAAAAGGAACCCAAATGCATCAGGGTGCTCGGAGATGCTCATATTGCACACAAACAAGGTAAGCGTAAGTTTATCTGGGTTCGTAAGAACTAATGACTTGTGTCGCAGGATAGAGGGAGAAATTGGTCATGGTACATAATAGGGAACAAAGTATGTCTCGTCTCTCTTTATCAACACTTTGGAGGTTCAATCACCTTCAGAAGGAAGAGTAAGGATAAATCTTTCAGTTTGGTAAAATAAGCATATTATAACTCGTGCATAGGGCGAAATTTGATTTTCATAGCATTATACAAGTGTGCCAACATGGGAGGAATAAAATTACCTCCACGTCTAATGAATGCTTATTGAGTGTATGAGTACAGGAAAGGTGCCTCTGAAGGGAAGATGAGAAAACCAAACTCTTCCCTTGTCCCCTGAGGAGGAACGATGTCTGCATTGTAACTTGGAGAATATGGACATGCTAGTCTATTACTTCTCTCAAAGCTGTGATACCTTGGGTGAGTAAGTGTACTTCCCAATGGTGAAACAATTTGGATAAATTATGCAGTGCGTATGTGAGGGGGAAGTAAGTAAGAATGTCATTTAAGCCGCAGAACAAGGTAAGTACCCCCTATAACCCAGTACTCATTCATATGAACTTGTATGATCCTATGCATACAAGAAATCATGGAGGTTATGGGAACGCATTTTTAAACATTGATGATTATTGACGGAGCCCACCGCACTGTCGTTAAGGTGCGGTGTTCTATGTGCAAAAGCAAATTTATATCTCCGCTACTCGTGACCTTACTACTGGGTAGCAAGTGGTAAGTAGGGGTCGAACCCAAGGGAATTAGGGGGATAAGTGTTCTTTGAGGGATCGTACAGGGAGGGAGCGTGTTTTAGGTTGATTGAGGTTTTAGTGCGGAAAAGTAAGTGTTTTTTGGTTGGTTTTGGTTTTTAGTGCGGAAAAGTAAGTGACAGAAAAGTAAATACTGAAAATAAAAGGAAGAAGACTTACAGCGGTTGTTGCGTGATCGGCAAGTCTTCCGGGAGGTGAGCAGTTGACGAGGCAGTTTATACTAAGAAAGTAAATGCAGGTGGTATTTTTAATCTAAGGAAAGCATTCGGTTTCGGGGGCCTTGTATCGTAGCCTGTTTATCATTGGCCTTTAGTGATCCTACTAAGTATTCAAAAGTGTATCAAGGCCATTCCAAGCACTCGATTTGCCACACTGTTTAGTCCATTCCAAGACGTAGAGCACTTGTTCTATCTAGACTAATACCCCATTCCAAGGTATATTAGCCTATGTGCATCCATTTGACCAGTCATTCCCGACCAACCAAATGGTGTTTTAGAAAGGTCAAACTCCTCAGATAAGCTTTGCCATTCCAAGCATCCACTTATCCGGGTATGTTTACGAACCCCACGGAAGAGCTTTGCCATTCCAAGCATCCACTCAACCTTGGAAGTTCTAACCTAATATATGGCACATAGAACAAGTTTTGAATACAAAGAAGAGGCACTAAAAGTATGGCCTAAAACATTTTATGATACTAGTACACCCCTTCAACCGAATGAAGAGTTTAGCTACGAATATCCATAGAGGTGGATACCATAGCTAAGTACTCGAGGGTTTTTGAAAGACAGTAAGTAAAGGAGAATACTCAAGAACCAACAGAAGTATTCTCAAAAACTACTAGAATACTCAAGAACCAATAGGAGTATTATAAATTTAACACAAAAGCTTACAAGATTAGTGCCCAAAACTTAGAGAGATAAGTGATTTATGGATTGTGGGATTGTGGATGATGATACAAGGGAGGGAAGGTCTCCTTTTATAGGCATGGAGGAGCCATGAGATCACAACACTTGTCACATGGGGGGAGAAGACTCAACACATGGCATGAGATCCATGGAGGAGCTCAAAGCCGCCGGTCCTCTTGGAGTTTTCCTCCTTAGCCGCCACCCATGTGGCTTGCAAGGAGAGGAGGAGAGGAGTTTGTGAGGGAGGAGCCACCGGCTAGGTGGCATGAGGAGAGTGGTTTGTGAGTTTTGTGAAGTTTTCACAAAACTATCGGTTCATTTCTGCTCCGGACTGACTCTGGTTGCTCTTCGGTTGGACTTGTTTTGTGTGATTCCATGTCAGGTTCATGATATTTCTTCAGTCGGCATCTGGTCGTGACCTTGGAATGACTCGTAATATCTTTTCAGCTTAAAAACTCCTCCTTAGCCTGTATTCTCTCTAGACTCCAAAATACCCTGTAGATAAATATCAGAACTAACAAGCAAAAGTTAAATAGACAAATAGTCTAATTTGGTGGGTTTAACTGTGTTTATGATTCATACAATTATGGTCCATCAGATTACCCCACACTTTTAGTTGTTCGTCCCGAACAATGCTATTAAAGGGCGGCACACTATCTAAGTAAACTTTTAAAATATGAAAGTGAGACTGTGGGACTAGATTTATCCTAATTCATGCATTACTTACTTATTACCAAATTAAACTGTGTAAATAAATAGAAGAAACTTGATACTTGTACCTTCGTGCCGAGATGCAAATTATTTTGGATGTTTCGGGAGATAGCCCTTTTCAGGCTCCTGGACTGCATTCTTGGGACCGTCTCGCACTATATGGTTTCCTTGTAGCTTTCTCTAGCACGTGATTCGGTTCGGGTTTCACTGAGTTGAGCCTTTTTGATTTTCTTTTTGGTGAGGGACAGCTTTTTTTGTAGTGAATCGGCCTTTGGCCTTTGATTTGACTCTTTGAGTACTTCACTTTTGTTCGGTTAAAACCTTCACAATTTTGGGCCTTTGGCCTCTTGATTTGCTTCTTTGAGCTTTTGCCTTTTTGTGGCTTGCTAGTCCATTTTCTCAAGCCTTTTTGGGAGGTCCAATCATCGCCCGCGAGCATATGGAAATACCTCCCCGCTCTCTCTCATCCTTGCCGTTTCGCGCGAGTCAAAATGAGGGTCGCTCATTTATTTTCCCGGCTACTCTGACTAGAGATAGGACGGTTTGATTCCCGTCCCACCTTTTTTCTGCATAAACACTGCATGGCGGAGATGACTTCTGACTCAACTGAAACCCGAAGTGCAGCCTCCACTGACTTTGAAAACCATATAGCGAAATTCAGTCCTTTGATTGCTTGCCAAGCCTCTCTAGGGCATTTTCTATCAACTCCACATCCCCTGTTTATCTCAGCACAAAGGGACAAATGAGAAGTTACATTCTAAGTTTTTAAACAGTCGAATTTTCACAAGGTTATTGCATGAATTATGATCTATCTTTTTCACATTCTCAAGTTCATATTTTCAAAAAGATAATATTAAGGGAAAAGGAAAAGAAAAACATGTTATGTACACAGGCGGTTCTCACCCCACACTTTTGAACGAAGGCGTGCCTTTCAGCAAGACTTAGTTCAAAAGCCATGCAAGCAGACAATTATGAGAAGGAAATGTGAAATCTACTTGTCTTAGTCAAGACGAGTTCTAGATGGTGTGCGAACTGCGTCTCGAACACTTGTTGAACAGTTTCAGGTTGTGTTCAAACAGAGGCTGGAACACCTTAGCAGACAGAACATAAACAGCACAACATAGGAGCACACACGATATGATAACCCAGTTTGGCCTCGCCTACTCTGGGAGGTTTCCCACACCCGAAAAGGGACACAAATCTTATTACGAGTTTAGGGTTACAAGAGGTCTTACTCTTACACAACTCCTCGTTGTAATGGCCTCACCACTAACACTCCGTCTCTCGGATTTGCAATCTCGGTTCGTCGCTACTCCCCTCGATCCCCTGTGGGTAGGACGAGACTTCCCTCTCGGCCTAGTCTTGGACTTCTCGAAAGTCCAGTCACCTTCTCTCAAAGACGTATGTTGATCACCGTGTGTGTGTGCGCTTTGTTGTCCTTCAAGAGTAGTCTGAACAGCACACTGAACAGACTGCTTCTTCCCGTTGATATTCCGGTGTGGAATAATCAGCCGGCGGTCGCTCCTCCTCCAATCTCACGAACTCTCGTGTTTGTTTCTTTTCTCTCAGGAAGCGACACTGAATAAGGTCACCCTAGCATTGTATTTATATGCTTTGGACGAAACCCTAATCAACACAAGATAATCCCATCAAATATTTAGGAAATATTCCTAGATATTTGATGTATATCTTTTTCAAATCAGTTGGAAGAATATACGAAGACTTCTTCCCCAAGTCAGCCACGCCGCCTTCAATGTAGATATTCATTCGAATATCTGATGTTCAAATAATTCGATGGCCGACTTCAAATCTTGATCTTTGATCCATATCTTGTCAAATATTCGGAGATACTCCTAAATATTTGATAGATATTCAATCTCCTCCATATCCAATCTTTGGAGATAACTTTCGTGCCAAGCCATCCTATATTCTCTCAGCCAATCTGCATATATTTGATCGCCTCTCTGATCTTCGGTGATGACTTGTCGATTGGCTCCAATCAAATAATCTCGTCGATATCTTTTGGATATTCAGCACTTCATTCCAATCTTCAAGAAGATCTCGATCTTTCTTTATCACCAAGTAATTCCGAATCTTCTTAATCGACTCCTAATTGATGTGAGGATATTCATTTGAATATCTGATCCTCTAATTTATTATTGAGCCGACTCCAATCAGATCAGATCTTCGATCGTCCAGATTAGGAAAAATCGTATCTTCAGATCTGCTGTATGCGAGTTCCAGTAGTTGATTGAACACTCCTTGAACTCCTGCTTGAACTGTCTAAAGTCGTTTCTCCTTGAACTCCAGCTTGAACTGTCTAAAGCCGTTTTGCCAAAGCCATGCCATTCATGGGAACATCAATCTCCCCCTTGGCATTTTGGCAAAACCAAATCTACGCTTTAGACACAACTTGAGGAACCAGAACAGTTACCTCAAACACTCCCCCTTTTTGCCACAAACTGACAAGGGGTCCAATCGAGCAACCTGGTCTCTTCGACAACTGGAATCTTGTCAACTCCCCCTCGAACATAGCCTGGGACAGTGACACATGCTGTGAGTCTGTCGAACCATGGTGTCTCAGCAGCTGTTCGACCACCGGAATGATCTCTACCTCCTTCAGCAGCTGTCCACGCTCAGCTCAGGACATCTTCTCACCAACAACTCTCCTCATAGATTACTCAGGAAAATTTTTCCTCTTTTAGTTGATTGATTCTTGTCCTCTGCGCCTGTTTGACCTCCAGTATAATCTTCACCTCCTCCAGTAGCTGCCCGTGATCAGCTCGGGACAACTTCTCACCAGCAGCTCTCCTTATAGAAGACTCAGGTGCGTCCTTCCTGTTCAAACCGGGGTCCTTCAGATCATTCGTATGTCGACCCTTGAACAGCTTGTGATCAACTACCAACTTCAACGGAGCACTTGACAGTCTGTCCTGGTCTGTCTTCAAATCTTGATGCTGGTTGGTGGTGCAGAGACTTAGTAGATATGGCGTGTTCTGCATAATTCTTCCCATGTCAATGAGAATCCTGTTTCCAATCTGGTAGAGCAGCTGTCCCATCTCTTTTCTGTCCGTGGTTCTATGAGATGTAGGCTTTCAGGGATGATCTTTCTTTTCTGTACTACCTTCCACTTGGCTGGTGCGTCCGTACTGGCAAACCATACTCCGTGCTTAGTCACTCCAGTTGGAACAGACCTTGGAACACTCCTCTTCCTTTTCTTGGATGCACTTGCTCCCCCTGCATCTGTTCTCTTACCATCCTCCTTAGTAGTTACTTCAGTCGAGCATGCTTGGATGGTCACTTCCTTCTTTGGTTTCTCCTTTTCAGACTTCTTGAGCTCAACAATGAAACCGAGTCCTCATCATCCTCCTGTGTGTTTTTAATCTCAAGCTCTTCTGGAACAGTCTTCAGCAACTCCACATCTGGATCGACTGACTGTTTCAGCTTCCTTGGCATATCAGTCACAACTCCTTTTTGACTCACAATCCCTTCCTTCTGTTTTCCTTTCAGTTCTGCCATGGATACAGAATCGTGATCCTCTCGCTGTGCCTCTTTATCAACTACCTCAGTAGTCTTTTCTACCAAGCATTCATCTGACTCTTCATCCTGTACCAGACTTCTCTTGCTAGAAGATTCAACAAACTGCTCAGTATCAGAGTATGACATAGCAAGTTTTCTCCCCCTCACAGCACTAATTCATGCAGCGTATTTCCTGGGAGTTCCATTCCTTCTAGGTACGACTTTCATGTGGATTCCTGTCTTCTTCAGCACGAAGCCAGTGGCATCTACCTTTGCATTCAACAGCTTCTTCTTATTAGAACCACAATGTTAGCCCTACTGGCTTCACCTTCTTGTGCAGTATCGGCCACAGAATCTACAGCAGGTTTCAAACCCTTCGGCTTCCCATTAACCGCTTTGTCACCCTTATGACTCACTCAATCTTTACCAATCGCCCATACTTCCTCATCAACAAAATTGAGAGCAATAGCTTGGGAGTGAGAACAAGGGATTACCTCATTGAGGAGTGGTTCAGCCATCGCCTGATATTCCTTCACAGTCTGCACACTCCCTTTAGTTGGATTAGGATCAGCCTTTGACGCCTTTGAAGTAGCTTCTTTAAGTTCTGTCACATCCGCCTCTTCTCCCTTCTTTTTCCCTTCTCCGATCTTAGGGTTTGCTGATATTGTATCCTCATCCGACTTCGATTCAACTGCCTTTTTGATTTCTAAAAAATTTGGACTCCTCCACTTGCCAAAAACAGTTATGTGAATATCTCTTGAGATATTTGTCCAATCACCTCTCTCCTCCTTGATATCGCCTCATAAAGCTGCAAATATGTTGAACTTAGTAATCAGTTCCAACCACGTACCATCTGTTCCAGCCCTCTTCTTTGGTAGGTCAGCCCATCTGATTCGTTGGGGCTCTGCTCTTGGCTGACCTCCGTCTGGAACACTTAGTTGGCGATAACACACAGACCCAGAGAGGATCTAAGTGTGTCGAACTAAGCGACGTCTAGTGGCATGGTGAGTACGACAGTTATAGTGGTCATGTGTTTCGATGTGATGACCTTCTTCTCCACCATCTCTCTGATGAAGTGATATCTGCTCATGGAGTGTTGTACTGGGTTCTTGGGCAGAAACTTCTTCACCCGTTCCACTCCGTGTTCAGACAGATTCTGCTTCATCCATAGGAACTGAGTGTAGCATGCAGCGATGCTCTCCTGCTCTCCCAGCATCTGGTCAACGTGTGTTCCAGGAAGGTGTTTCATCTCCTTTTCCCTGAGTCTCACAAACTGTCCAAGCAGCTTCTGTGTACTCGTGACGAACATACACTCTACTCCCCCTCGCTCATAGCCATGGTCGATGAGGAACGTCTCGTACCATGCTCTGGGCGCTTGTGTGAGTCCGTACATAGTCTTCTTCAGTTCGTGACTATGCGCAAGATGATATGACATCCATGCTTTAGATCTGGTGAACTCTCCCAGTTCCACGTGAATGGCCACCACCCAAGTCTCATCAATAAATGTTTTGATGACATTCTTCGGACTAGATGAACAGGCAGCCAGCTCTCGACACCTGATCTCATTTGCTCGACTCTTAATTCTCCATGAGGGTTGCAGCGCAGGTGCATCGTCAAGTGTCCCAGCTGGAGTAGGTGTGGCTTCATCGGCTAGACCTCCCTCTGGAATTTTATCTCCTAGAACTGAGTTGGGGGCAACATCGTCTTTCACCTTTCCAGAAGAGGACACCATACCTGTCCCTTGCAATTCCATTTCATGTATCGTGTTTATCGGACAGACAGTGGCAGCTCCTGTTCCAACTGAGCCTAGACAGTAGCTATTGTTTATTGATCTGCTTCCTTCCAACAGTTTGTCTCCATTCCAGTCCAGTACTTGACACGTATCACGAGAGAATGTAGCAGACTGTCTTTCACCACACAATCTACTGATACTGATCAGGTTTACCTTTAACCCATCCACTAGGAGGATATCCTCGAGCTCAGGTAGATCCAGAACCTTCAATGTCCCACAGCCGATCACCTGGCCCTTCCCTCCATCTCCACATGTGACAAACTGACGCTTGCGAATAGGTTTAACTTTGATGAGATAGTGAGGATTACCTGTCATATTGAGATGAACTTCCTTGCGACTCAACTCAGCATTCCTTCTCCTTAGCCCCACCAAGCCTGCAGGATGTGTTTCTCTATTTTTCTCCATCATTGTATCACGGACGTTTGGGAGATCTGCCTTCACCTTTTCACCACAAAAAACATCTTGTACAATAACTGAGACGTCAGCTGTCTCCTCTACTGAGACTGTCACTGAGGCAATAACTGTCTCAACTCTCTGCTGATCTCCTGGTTCATCTGCTTGAACACTTGCCTCCTTCACAGCTTCTGGATTGAGGACAGGTGCAGAGTCTTCCACCCCTACAGCCTGGGCCTGAGACGACTTCTCTGAGCTTGTCACAGCAGACACATGGACCTTGTAGATTCTGTCCAGATCATCATCCTTTTCAGCACGATCAGATACTTCCGCTATTGTATCATTAAACCCCTCAACCTTCTCTAATGGATTGACCTCCTCGGTCACAGATTCAACATGCTTTCTGAGATGTTCATCACTTGCTCCTCCAAGCTTTTCACCAGACCCATCGTTAGATTCACTATCTGGACCCTCATAGGCTATTCTGAGAATATCCCATGCTTCCTTGGCCACCTCACATTCAGCAATCAGTTTGAACACATTCTTGTCTACTCCATAGAATATTGCATTCAGGGCCTTTGAATTCCCAACAGCCGCTACATCATCTGCTTCAGACCACAGGGCTTCGGGTTTTGGCATAACAGCTCCTTCAGGGTTGGCCATCGTGGGTTCTGTCCATCCTATCATTACAGCTCTCCAAGCCCTTTCATCGATGGATTTCAGAAAGGTTTTCATCCTGGATTTCCAATAGACATAATTCGACCCTTCAAGCAACGGTGGTCGGTTAGTGCTCTGTCCTTCCTTCAAACTCATCTTGAACTGTCGCCGGATCACACTCTGTATGTCGAGTGCATGCTCTGATACCAATTGAAATCTACTTGTCTTAGTCAAGACGAGTTCTAGATGGTGTGCGAACTGCGTCTCGAACACTTGTTGAACAGTTTCAGGTTGTGTTCAAACAGAGGCTGGAACACCTTAGCAGACAGAACATAAACAGCACAACATAGGAGCACACACGATATGATAACCCAGTTCGGCCTCACCTACTCTGGGGGGTTTCCCACGCCCGAAAAAGGGACACAAATCTTATTACGAGTTTAGGGTTACAAGAGGTCTTACTCTTACACAACTCCTCGTTTGTAATGGCCTCACCACTAACACTCCGTCTCTCGGATTTGCAATCTCGGTTCGTCGCTACTCCCCTCGATCCCCTGTGGGTAGGACGAGACTTCCCTCTCGGCCTAGTCTTGGACTTCTCGGAAGTCCAGTCGCCTTCTCTCAAAGACGTATGTTGATCACCGTGTGTGTGTGCGCTTTGTTGTCCTTCAAGAGTAGTCTGAACAGCACACTGAACAGACTGCTTCTTCCCGTTGATATTCCGGTGTGGAATAATCAGCCGGCGGTCGCTCCTCCTCCAATCTCACGAACTCTCGTGTTTGTTTCTTTTCTCTCAGGAAGCGACACTGAATAAGGTCGCCCTAGCATTGTATTTATATGCTTTGGACGAAACCCTAATCAACACAAGATAATCCCATCAAATATTTAGGAAATATTCCTAGATATTTGATGTATATCTTTTTCAAATCGGTTGGAAGAATATACGAAGACTTCTTCCCCAAGTCAGCCACGCCGCCTTCAATGTAGATATTCATTCGAATATCTGATGTTCAAATAATTCGATGGCCGACTTCAAATCTTGATCTTTGATCCATATCTTGTCAAATATTCGGAGATACTCCTAAATATTTGATAGATATTCAATCTCCTCCATATCCAATCTTTGGAGATAACTTTCGTGCCAAGCCATCCTATATTCTCTCAGCCAATCTGCATATATTTGATCGCCTCTCTGATCTTCGGTGATGACTTGTCGATTGGCTCCAATCAAATAATCTCGTCGATATCTTTTGGATATTCAGCACTTCATTCCAATCTTCAAGAAGATCTCGATCTTTCTTTATCACCAAGTAATTCCGAATCTTCTTAATCGACTCCTAATTGATGTGAGGATATTCATTTGAATATCTGATCCTCTAATTTATTGTTGAGCCGACTCCAATCAGATCAGATCTTCGATCGTCCAGATTAGGAAAAATCGTATCTTCAGATCTGCTGTATGCGAGTTCCAGTAGTTGATTGAATACTCCTTGAACTCCTGCTTGAACTGTCTAAAGTCGTTTCTCCTTGAACTCCTGCTTGAACTGTCTAAAGCCGTTTTACCAAAGCCATGGGAACATCAAAATGACATTAAGGAAAAGGGAAGAACAGAACTCCCTTTAAAGTGTCGAGCGGACGACATGGCATGAGGCTGGATAATCGAGGGAGTTCAGCTGGAGCCTTGAACTCTTGGCATAGGCCTGGCTGGCTTGATGTTGCACCCATAACCGATTCCTGAATAGTCATTTCATTCTATGCACCAAGTGGGTGAGAGCGACTTATTGGTAAAAACTAAATGATAGAAAATAAATGACTGAAAGTAAGATAGGTGTCGGGTTACCTCCCGACTAGTGCCTTTGTTTAACGTCGTTGGCTCGACAGTACCTCATTCATGGATCACTGGTTTGGATCCCATGGGTGGCTCAGGTCGTATTTCGCCACCGTTCCTATGTTGATTTTTGCCTTGCCTTTCCCCGATTTCTTGCTTGGGTTAGAACTCCATGGTTTTGTTGTTTTTTCTTTCCGTTTCTGAGAGGGCGGGGGACTTGTGACCATAGCTGCTGGTCTTGTTACTCCTTCGGTTTCTTTTGGTAAGTCAGAAATCTGTGTACCGCGATCTGAGATAGGTATAATGTCTGGCGGTTTCTTTATATCCGTGCGGCTATTATCAATGTAGAAATTTGCAATTTTTTCGCCGAACTTAAGCGATAATGAGCCCTTGCCCACATCGATTCTTGCTTTAGTAGCGTAGAGGAATGGTCGTCCCAATATTATTATTGGAGGGTCGTCTTCGCTGGTCTCTCCCATTTGTATTACATAAAAGTCTGCAGCAACGACGAGCTCTCCCACATGGAGTATTACATCTTCCAGCACTCCAACCGGACGGATGCACGATTTATCTCCTAGCTCGATATTTGACCTGGGTGGTTTCAATGGACCAAGTCCTAATAAGTAATATAAGGAGGAAGGCATGGCATTGACAGCAGCCCCAAGATCGACTAAGCACTTATGAATCTGGGTTTCACCAATACCGCAGGTGACTGTGAAGGCCCCTGGGTCTTTATCTCTTTCCGGTTGTGACTCATGATCTGAAGTGAGGGCTCTTTCTATTGTCGGGCCATTCTGCCCATTCCTTGGCTTAGGATTTGTATAATCGGACCCCTTAATATTTTGCTTCGAAGCATAAATATTAGTTGGGGAGTCCCACCATAAATTGTTATTGTCATCCCATCCATATACTGGTATGTCAGAGTGTATGATTGGCGGTGGTGTTATGCAAACGGTGAATGCATATCGTCCATTGTCAGCATGTGTGACCCATGTTTTGCCATCATTGGGTTGGTCTTCCTCTTGATTCCAATCAGGACGACGCCTACGGGTGAAGTGTTTGTTGGTAAGTTTGTAAGTTGGGAATCGTACTACTTCTCCCAGTGTCGCCTTTATGTTTGACCTTCTTATCATGCTAATATTTGCCTTTGGATTTTGGATGGTTTGTGAAGGAAGTCAGCCAGGTTCATTAGTGAGTTTTGACATTGCGGTGGCGAGCTGGGACATTTTTTTGGTCAATTCTGAAATTGCCCCGTCAGTTTTCACCTGGTATTGGTGTAGCGAAGTACCCAATTGATTTATGCTTCCTGCGAGCTCCTTCATTGTGTCATCGAGCGACTTGGTTGGTTCTTGCTGATTGTTCGGGCCGGTTTGGTACTGATTTGGTCCTCTTTGCTAATATTGGCCTGCTGATGGAGCGTTCTGGTTATACTGTCGGTGGGGGGGGTTGGTAGAATGACTGAGCTAGTTGAGGGACAGCTGGTTGTGTTTCCTTCTGAGGATAGTTGTTATTACGCCAGCTAAGGTTGGTTGTTTGACCATACTGCCTGTTTTGTCCGGCTCTGTCGTTGTTGTTGTTGTTGTATCCATGGTATCCTCCCACTGCATTCACTTCTGCCGGTTCCTCTTCTATTAATGTCGGGCATGTGTCAGTTTTGTGGTATGTAGAACCACAAAATTCGCAAGGCTTAACTGGAACTGGTTGTCTTCGTAGGATCTGAATCATCATTTCCTTTAATTGTTTCATCTCTTCTGGCATAGAGCTCATCGGTGTTTCAGCTCGTGCTACATTTTTTGTTCGGGAGAATTCTTCCTGCCGGGTTGTCTCTTCTCTAAATCGGGCATTTTCAGCAACGTTTGCGATGAGGTTCCTTATGCCACTCAATGATAGATTCATCATGGATCCTCCAGCTGAGGCATCCAGAAGCATTTTGTCTAATGGTCTTAATCCATCAATGAGGTACTCGATGATGAGTTTCTCGGGCAGTCCAAGGGTACAGCAGCTTCTCTCCAGGTGGTTGAACTTTTCCAGGTAATCGTACATGGTTTCATTGGGCCCTTGCTTGATGTCTTGTAGTTGCCTCCTTACTTGCATTGCTCTTCCTTCCGGGTAATATTTGTCTAGGAATTTCCTTTGCATCTGAGCCCATGTTCTGATGCTACCGGAAGGCAATGAAAGGAACCAGTCGTTTGCCGCTTCAATGAGGGAAAAATAGAACGCCTTCAACTTGAAGTCGTCTATACTCACTCGATTGGGTTTTAGATTTTGGCAAATGCCGTGTAAGCGTTGGAGGTGAGTTGTCGCAGATTCTCCATGTGCTCCTGAGAACTTGGGCAAGCTATGGGCCACTAATGCGTTGATGGTAATGTATTCCAGTTCAGGGCCCTCGTAGATGCACCATGGTTGCGTTTCGAAATCTGGGGCATTCAGCTCTCCCATCGTAGGTGCGCAGTAGTTGTTATTCCCATAGTAGTCGTCGAAGACAGGTTCTTGCCTAGGCATTTGTCGAGGTTGAGGGTGTTGGGGACGTATAAGGGGTTGCACTGGACCAGCTGCATTTCGGTCCTCGGGTGGTCCTTGGTTTCTTCGGGCGGCCTCCCTATCACGAGCTCTTCTGTCTTGGATGATTTGTTCCGGATCATCGACAAATGGAAGTGGCACCTCATCATTTCGATCGTACAGGTTTATTTCTTCGTCATCCTGGTAGTCATGGTGGCTTCCTTCACGAGACATGGTTGTTTCGAAGCGAGTATCGATTCAAAGAACTTATCCGATTAATTAACTAATTCCCCAGCAACGGCGCCAGTTTTGACGAAGCCCACCGCACTGTCGTTAAGGTGCGGTGTTCTTTGTGCAAACGCAAATTTATATCTCCGCTACTCGTGACCTTACTACTGGGTAGCAAGTGGTAAGTAGGGGTCAAACCCAAGGGAATTAGGGGGATAAGTGTTCTTTGAGGGATCGTACAGGGAGGGATCGTACAGGGAGGGAGCGTGTTTTAGGTTGATTGAGGTTTTAGTGCGGAAAAGTAATTGTTTTTTGGTTGGTTTTGGTTTTTAGTGTGGAAAAGTAAATGACAGAAAAGTAAATACTGAAAATAAAAGGAAGAAGACTTACAGCGGTTGTTGCGTGATTGGCAAGTCTTCCGGGAGGTGAGCAGTTGACGAGGCAGTTTATACTAAGAAAGTAAATACAGGTGGTGTTTTTAATCTAAGGAAAGCATTCAGTTTCGGGGGCCTTGTATCGTAGCCTGTTTATCATTGGCCTTTAGTGATCCTACTAAGTATTCAAAAGTGTATCAAGGCCATTCCAAGCACTCGATTTGCCACACTTTCTAGTCCATTCCAAGACGTAGAGCACTTGTTCTATCTAGACTAATACCCCATTCTAAGGTATATTAGCCTATGTGCATCCATTTGACCAGTCGTTCCCGACTAACCAAATGGTGTTTTAGAAAGGTCAAACTCCTCAGATAAGCTTTGCCATTCCAAGCATCCACTTATCCGAGTATGTTTACGAACCCCACGGAAGAGCTTTGCCATTCCAAGCATCCACTCAACCTTGGAAGTTCTAACCTAATATATGGCACATAGAACAAGTTTTGAATACAAAGAAGAGGCACTAAAAGTATGGCCTAAAACATTTTATGATACAAGTACACCCCTTCAACCGAATGAACAGTTTAGCTACGAATATCCATAGCGGTGGATACCATAGCTAAGTACTCGAGGGTTTTTGAAAGATAGTAAGTAAAGGAGAATACTCAAGAACTAACAGGAGTATTCTCAAAAACTACTAGAATACTCAAGAACCAACAGGAGTATTATAGATTTAACACAAAAGCTTACAAGATTAGTGCCCAAAACTTAGAGAGATAAGTGATTTATGGATTGTGGGATTGTGGATGATGATACAAGGGAGGGAAGGTCTCCTTTTATAGGCATGGAGGAGCCATGAGATCACAACACTTGTCACATGGGGGGAGAAGACTCAACACATGGCATGAGATCCATGGAGGAGCTCAAAGCCGCCGGTCCTCTTGGAGTTTTCCTCCTTAGCCGCCGCCCATGTGGCTTGCAAGGAGAGGAGGAGAGGAGTTTGTGAGGGAGGAGCCACCGGCTAGGTGGCATGAGGAGAGTGGTTTGTGAGTTTTGTGAAGTTTTCACAAAACTATCGGTTCATTTCTGCTCCGGACTGACTCTGGTTGCTCTTCGGTTGGACTTGTTTTGAGTGATTCCATGTCAGGTTCATGATATTTCTTCAGTCGGCATCTGGTCGTGACCTTGGAATGACTCATAATATCTTTTCAGCTTAAAAACTCCTCCTTAGCCTGTATTCTCTCTAGACTCCAAAATACCCTATAGATAAATATCGGAACTAACAAGCAAAAGTTAAATAGACAAACAGTCTAATTTGGTGGGTTTAACTGTGTTTATGATTCATACAATTATGGTCCATCAATTATTGATGATACACATGTGCTTTATTACATATCTAAAGATGGAGTGTCTGTAGAAAGTGTGGCCTGGATGGAAAATGTGGAATGAAGATGGACCGGCCCCTACGGAGTAAACATACCGATCATGAAACAGAGAATGAAGACTCACAGTTCCTTACCATGTACAGGTTGAAAGGCCAAATGTATCATACCTCAGAGGGTTCGTGAGATAACCAGCACACAATAAGATGTACAAAGTTCACAATAAACGGCTGAGATAGATGGAGTAAGGCTGTCATGTGATCCATGATGAGGAAGTAGTGGCGGAAAGTGTGGTTCAAGACGACAGAGTGGGTCCATTCGCCCAAGAACACTACTTTAATTTGATGAATGATGATGTTCAGTCGGAAGACTAGCTCCCAAAGACGGATCTAGGCAGACAAGATATATTTTTACCTATCGCAAGGGGAACACAAAAGATTCTGTTAATGTTGCAAGTCAACTGGAAGAGAACGAGATAGTCAAGAGTGGAAGATGCCCTGAATGATCCCGAATGGATGAAAGGAATACATGAAGAGCTTCACCAACTTGAAAGGAAGAAGGGACAAGACATTGTTCCCTCTGAGGGAAGGGACGCACTCTCTAGTGGTTCAGGTACACATTGGTAATATTATTTTTGATCCCACTAACGATTCCCTGGTCAGGAAAGTCACAAAGCTTATGGAGACTTAATTTGGAATGAGTATGGTCAGAGAGTTCAAGATCTAACTAGGACTTCAAATTGCTTAAGAGGAGGATGGGACGAGAACTCATCAACAAAACTACCTCCGAGAGGCAGTAAAACGGATTATGAGGTTCATGAATGGAACATACAACCTATGTCTTTCGTATCCAGGAGTGCTGATCACTGACTGGTAGGGAACATAGTGCTGACTTCGCGGGGACTACGGTATTACATTTTATTACGTTCATATTCTCTGTGATAACACTGGTGCTATTAATGTCTCTAAGAATCCTGTGCAGAAGTAAAATATATATATAGATAAAACATCACTTCATATGTGGCTGTGTTGAGAAGGGAATGGTGAATGTGGAGTCTGTTGAACAGATGATCTAATCCCTAATACATTCACCAAGGTACTCAGCAGGGAACCCATTGAGAAGCTACGCATGTGATTAGGTATGACTTCCCCTAACTGAGAATGCATCCCTCATGAGGCCATCGATGACGGGTGAGAAATGATTGACATGTGTGTATTTGCATGAGTATGTAGATTTATTGTATCGGTTCATTTCAGTCACACCTTTAAATTCACTTGTGAACATGCTTTGTGTGTGTTAACTGATCGTGCGATTACTGGTTCACTAACGAAAGGGTGAGAAAGCTTTCTTTCTAGCCCAAAAGAACCTTCCTGATATTTTGATCCCTCATCACAAGCCTAAATGATGGAAGGTATCTATAGCCGTCCCTAGATTGACTCATGTGGAACGCTCCTATGAGCCCTTTGTTACTTCCCATAAACGGGAGACGATCCCCATGGGGTACTATCATTTGTGCTTACATATTTTTTTCTACTTTTTGTGGGTGATGCATACTCTCATACTGATATTATATCCCCTGTTCAAGCTTGTGTCCAGGGCACTGTTGCATTAGACCTTGAACTCTTTGCACAACAGTTCAGCTAACAGTTCAAGGTATAGTTGAGACAGCCCTTGGACACCTCTCGCAATAATCCAGCAGTTAGTGAGGATAACTGTGACACACACAGTTAACCAGAACCGAACTCTACCAGAGAGTGTTTCAACAGATGATTAAACAGTTAATCAAGCAGTAACAGGAACCAAAGGAAACGAAACAGGAGCACACACGATATGTTACCCAGTTCGGCCTCGCCTACTCTGGGGGTTTCCCACACCCTATAATGGGACACAAATCGTATTACGAGATTTAAAGCTACAAATGGTCTTACTCTTACACAACCCCGTGTTTGTAATTGCCTAGCCTCTAACTCTCCGTCTCTCGGATTTGCAATCTCGGTTCGTCGCTACTCCCCTCGATCCCCAGTGGGTAGGACGAGACTTCTCTCTCGGCCTAGTCTTGAACTTCTCGGAAGTCCAGTCGCCTTTTCTCAAAGACGTAGCTTGATAGATGTGTGTGTACTTTGTTGATTCTCCAGCACATCCTGAACACCACACCGAACAGACTGTTGCCTTGGGGCTGATATTCCGATGTGGAATGATCAGCCGTCGCTCCTCCCCCAATCTCACGAACTCTCGTGTTTAGCTTTTCTCTCGGGAGTCGCGCACATAAGGACGCCCTAGCATTGTATTTATATACTTGGACGAAACCCTAATCCGATCAGAATATTTCGTCAAATAATTCGGAGATGTTGCGAAATATTTGCTGAATATTCAATCTATATTCAATCTTCGAAGATGACTTTCACCCCAAGCCATCAGATATTTTCTCAGCCAATCTGCGTATATTTGATCGCACAAATCTTTGATGATGATCTGTCGATTGGCTCCAATCAAATAACTTTGTTGACATCTTCGGGATTCGATCGCACAAATCTTGCTGTCAACATCTTCTTCATAAGATATCTTGTTTGTCAAGTTAGACAGGTGGTTTCCAATTCAGGTAAAGAAATATTCGACTGACCTCTCGAATAATCTGCATCGTTGCTGACCGACTTCGACGGGAAAGATCCTCAATCTTTAGTATCTTCAGAATAAACCGTGTCTTGATCATGCGTCTTCTGTACGCTGTACCTCTGTTCCAGTGTGTGTTTGAACTCCAGCTTGAACTGTCTAAAGACGTTTTGCCAAAGACATGCCAATCATGGGAACATCACATACCATTCGGGTAATGCTACCGCATCACTCCACCCCCTCGAAAGACCATGGAAAATTACAAAGGAAATATATATCGTGGGGAAGGGACGAGGGAATACGAGTTTGGGTAACTGTACATAGAAAGTAATTGACAACAGATATATGTGTCGAGCACCTGCAGGAAATGATAGCATTATGTACCGAGATAGCTACGTTACTTAAAGGACGAGCATTGCTACCTGATAAGGGATGGTACCCCGAGGTAACAAAAGTGCAATATCTCCGGCACTGCATCCTACTAACGAAGCTCAAGAAAGCACATTAACTTGCCCACAATAGCAACACAACATATGGATCATGCTTACCACACTGAGGTATATTTTCTCCCATACTCAAGTACCTTACAAAAAAGGGGTTAGAAGAGAAGGATGAAGTAGGTACATTACAAGTTAATGGATGCAGTATGGTACTTCAGAAGGATCGATGAAAGCAACATGAGGGAAAGGGAAGTGTATTAATGGAGACGAGGAAATATATATTAGATTCCTAGAAAGGAACTGATGATGGATCTGGTGGTGCCCACCAGGATGATGCACCTTGAAAGGGTGACAAGGGGGACGATATTGAGAAGGAGATGATCCAATTCAGATATACATGCTCCGGATGGCCACTAAACCCTCAGTAAGAAAGGGTATGCTGCAGCGCAAGGAATTAGTGCCCACGGCATCGTTCCAAAGTCTCTTACCGCTACTGGAACATGCACCCCAATAAGGGTATGTTGGAACATGCACCCCAATAAGTTTTGATGTGACAAACATCTTGCTAATGAACTACTTGAGCGTGCAGGTGTAGGGACTGGTCCCTTGAAGGGATATTCATCCTGCAGAGTTACCCTAATGGTAATGATAGACTGGCGTACAGCTGGAAGTTGAGGATATCTATGAAGATATTCTCGAATAGATCTTATGCTCCGAAGATCATGCAATCCGGTGAACCAATTAGTTGGAGATTTGCAAATATTGGATTGGACTCAATTAGGAATGATGGAAGATTCGTTTCTACAAGGATGGAATAGAAGATCAGCGGCAATCCAATCAGATCGGTATGGGACGATATGATTGGCAAGTAGGAAAGAAATCTTCAGGAATATCCTAACTAATCTGGGGGGGCTTTCCATCGAGAGTACGCAGCATAAAAGACAATCACGGCTGTCCGATTGCAAGCGCGGCTTACGAAGAAATCCTTGGCATTGGAGTTTTGAGAAAAACTACAAAGGAAGATTGATGATCAAGACTGAGGAGAATCAAAAGATCCGACATATACCTTGGTGGGAGCAGACGTGCGATCCAAGCCAGAAGATAAGTAATCTCCTACAGTGTGGAAACTACGAAGAACGATCTCGAACTAAGGTGCGTCTGAGAGCATGGCGGTACACCACTGAGTGTGGTTGGGTGAGAGATTGAACTTCGTGTAACCAAATACATCAATAAAGAGATTACTTGAAAATCCTTCTAGCATCCCTAGAAGGTAGTGGTTTTTCACAGATACTACCTTTGGTATCTGCATTTACTTTAAGTTAATATTCCGCTGCCTTATACTTACCTTCAAGGGACACGTACCTTGAAAAAATAGCTAACTAACGATCCAAACAGTCTACATCTACTTTTCATTGTTCCTTTTTTTCTCCCTCATATCTTGCGGTTCGACATTTCCCCTCCCCTGCCTGTGATTTTCTGAAATGATTGATGTAATTGCAGCCCCTCTTTGATCTACATATGCCTATCTAACGTCTTATTTTGTAACTTTCTCTTTTAGGCGATGTGTCCATGGTGAATTTAAGACCCAGTTAAAAACCTGGTAAGCTATTATAATACACCCTTCGTTTAGTAGCTTCCTACTTGTAGTTAAATCTGTTGATAATCGCATTTTTGGCTTGACGAAATTTTGGGCTTGATGGGGAGCTCGTCACATTTGGTAAAGATGTAAGATTATTCAAGGCATGTACACTATACTTCATGTGACCATAAGCCAACTATCATTAATCAAAGAGGGCTGTTGGACCCTTGTGTTTTGATGATAACAAACACTTAACTAATAATGCACTTGAGTATGCAGAAATCACTGTCTGACAGGTAAGCTCACTGGACATCTCTGAGAGAGAGCGAAGCCGCGAGAGAGGTGTGTTCCATGTGAGAGACAAACCGACTTATGACCAGATCGGATCTGGGAAAAGATACACGGAGTTATGCACTGAAGATACAAGAATATATGCATTAATTCAAATATATACATGAGGAGATTTAAGTATATACGACAGGAATATCGACGCCAACTTTGGCAAGTATATATGTGATATCACAGCTGTGAGATATCAATCAGATCTGCGATGAAGATCTGTGTAGCCGACTTGAAGACATTATAAAAGAAGGAAGAGCATTCAAGTGAAGGTGCGGCTTTTGGAGATAGCATTCGGAGACTGCAGAGTTTTAAACTTCCGTGAGCTGACAAGGTACTGCTGTGTGCAGACGAGTAGATCGTATTAGTTGACCTTTCGAATTGAGTAGTTCTGTTAGTTGTCACTGTGTGAGACAAGTGTAACGAACTACAAGTATATTCCTTTGTCAATAATACGGATCTTGAAGCCCTTCTGGAGCTGTCCAGAAGGCAAGTGGTTTTCAGCCTGCTGCAAAGGTTGCAGTAAGGTTTCCACTATAAATCGTGAGTATTTACTTTTGGTTTCATATTTCCTGTACGAGAGTTAATTTCCGCTGCCATCTGTCTGAGGGATATCACTCTGGGATCTCCCTCATATAGTTGGCTAACCTAACGATCCATCAATTGGTATCAGAGCCGGGAAGCTCTAGATTGTTTGTTAGCCTTGCAGGAAATCATGTCTAACGGAAGCGATTCGTTCTGGAAGCCGCCGGTGCTCAGTCCGGGAGAGTATGACTGGTGGAAGGACCAGTTTGAAGCCCATGTCTGTTCCCTGGATGGGAAGCTGTGGCGAGTGTTTGAAAAGGGTAACTTCCCTATTCTGGATGTGACAGATCCTAATAAACCAAAAGAGAAAGAGAAAGACGAGTACACTGATGATGACTACAAAGCTCTCCAGCAGAATGCCAGGGCCAAAAAGGTTCTTAACATGGCCCTCTCCCCAGGAGACCAAGTAAAGATGGCTGTGTACAAGACTGCAAAGGAGCAGTGGGATGGACTTGCTCGACTGTACGAGGGAAACGAGGACATCAAAAGGAACAGAATCCTAGCTGCTACAAAGGATTACGAATCTGTCGAACAGCGCAAGGACGAATCTCTGGATGACTTCTACACCAGATTTCAAGTCATCGTCGCGCAGCTGAACTCCCTGGATGAGGTACTCCCTCAGTGGAAAGTAACTCATCAGTTCATGCAAGCTCTCTGCTCCAGATGGGACACAGTGACTACTGCTCTCCAAGCTCAGAAGGGGATCAAAGATGTCACTCTGGAAGAGCTCGTGGCGAATCTGCAAAGCCAAGCTGGAATAGCCGAGAGGAAAATGGCCCGGAGACAAGCTGGAAAATCTCAGGCTATAGCGCTTAAAGTTGAGAAGGCCTTAGACATAGCTCAAGTAAGCCTGCCATCTAAAGGAGAGGACGAGGAGATAGCTCTTCTCTCTAGGGCTTTCAAAATGGCAAACACAGGCAGAACGCAGAACAGAGGCAACTCTGGCGGAGGACGAAACAGTCAAAGGTGGAACAAGGGATCCTATTCAGAGGAAGGCAAGACAAAGGCTGGAGCAAAGGAAGAAAGAATCTGCTATCACTGCCAGAAAAAGGGACATCTCGCTAAAGACTGCTACAGCAAGAAAAAGGGGGAACCACCTGCCCCAAAGGAAGCCCATGCCATGTTTGCAGCATGGAGTGACTCTGATGAGGAACAAAGTGATAGAAAGCTCGTCAAGGAGCCTTGTCTGATGGCGAATTCCGCAAACGATGAGGTAAATGAATCTGACTCTTTCATAGATCAAGTATTCAGTGAATCTGACTTTGCAGAAACTATCGCCGAATTGTTAAAGAAGATCACTAGCCTCAAGGAACAGATTGAGGTCATGAAAGAGGAACATGACGATGACATGGAGAACAATCGTCTCTGGTCAACCAAAGCTATGAAACTCGAGAGACAAATGGAGGAGCACATCTGCAAATGCCCCACCTGTGACAAAAGGGACACACAGATCAGTAATCTAAGTGACAGACTAAGTAGCTTAAGAATTGACGATACCAGGAAGGTACGGTCAATTGCAGAATCCGACAGATTCCAGTTGGACAACGAGGAGCTCCGTCAGGCGGTTGCAGATCTCAGACAAAAGGAATCGGAGAGAAAGAAGGTCTGGCTTAGAGAACTAGAAGCCAAAAAGGTCGAGGAGGTAAAACAAGATTACAACAGAAGGTTTGCCAGACCCGGACTTGGGTATATGGAAGAAACCAATAAGGAGGGAGAAAACAGAAGGAGTACCAAAGGAAAGGAACCAATGACTGAAGTCGGAGAGGGATCCCATCAGCAGAGAAAGATGGAACCCACAAGACAGTCGGGAAGAGCAGCCTCATCTCCTCAGGACAGTTATCTCCACGACAGAGACTCTGATCCTTTCCAAGCTGGGAAGGCATTTGAAATATGGAAAAAGATGAGCTCCAATCGTCAATCCTTCTCCATCGACCCTCAGGCACAGAGAAGGATACCAGCACACGTAAAGAAACATAAGAAAACTGGTACACTCTACTACCGTGTCTGCTGGCACTGCGGACACTCCGGTCATTACAGAGCCAGCTGTGAGAAATGGAAAGAAGTAAACGAAAAGAATCACAGCCATCAGAGACAGGCCGGCACCGCCCCTACTCCTAGGAGAAAGGCTTCTCTTAAAAAGGGGGACAACAGACCGGAATGGGTTCGTTCTCACCATGACACAGCCATCCACGGACGACCCAGAAGAACCCCCAGGATGAAAATCAACCTCATGGATGACAATGATTCTCGTCCCTCGAAGCTCCCTTCTGCTGCCAAAACTGTCCCAAAGCCCAGTAAGCCCAAGCTTGTCTGGGTTCGTAAAAACTGACCTCTCTTTTTGCAGGGTGGAGTGAGGAGCAAGCCATGGTATCTGGACAGTGGATGCTCCAAACACATGACGGGGGATCCAGGATGGTTCATCTCACTCCAAGCCTACTCCGGAGACAACATTATCTTCGGAAACAAGAGCTCAGGTAAGGTAGTAGCTACTGGAGAGGTAAGAATTTCAGAAACCATTAGAATTCGACAAGTAAGTCTGGTTGAAAATTTGAGATACAACTTATTGAGCATATCACAATTGTGTCAACATGGAAGAAACCAAGTGATATTTAATTCTAACGACTGTGTTGTGAAGTGCATTGAGACAGGAAAAATAATTCTTCGAGGTGTCCGGGAGAATCAGATTTATACAGTGGACCCAGAATTCGTCCCAGACGGGGAGCTGTGTCTGTCAAGCATCACTGATGATACATTGCTGTGGCACAAGAGATTTGGACATGCAAGCACGAGGCTGATTCATAAACTCCATCAAAATGAATTAGTGATTGGTCTACCAAAAGTGGAAAGCTCGTTTGATCAGATATGCAGCGCCTGTGCCACAGGTAAGCAGGTACGTACTTCGTTCAAGACAAAACAATCGGTGAGTACCTCAGCTCCTCTGGACATGATTCACATGGATCTATGCGGTCCAGTCAACGTCGTTAGCCGTGGAGGCAACAGGTACATTTTAGTCATCGTGGATGACTATTCCAGATATACATGGACCATCTTTCTGAGCTCTAAAGATGAAACTTTCTCTGAGTTTGTGTCATGGCTGAAGCTAATTGAAAACAAGTTGAGTAAGAAATTAGTATCTATTCGAACTGACAACGGAACCGAGTTTCGAAACTCCCAGTTTATTTCCCTGTGCAGGACAGCTGGGATAGACCACAATTTCTCAGCACCACGGATGCCTCAGCAGAATGGTGTGGTAGAGAGAAAGAACAGGACATTGGAAGACATGTCAAGGACAATGCTGATTGCCAGTGGTGTTCCCAAGGGATTCTGGGCCGAGGCAGTACATGCCGCCAGCTACATACTGAACCGGGCATCATTACGCTTTCTGATAGGAAAAACACCTTACGAGCTGCTGCGAGGAAGAAAGCCTAACATCACTCATCTGAAAGTGTTTGGTTGCAGGTGCTACGTACACAACAACGGAAAGGAAAATCTGGGAAAGTTTGATCCAAGGAGCGATGAAGGCGTGTTCGTAGGATACCCAAGCCATAGCAGAGCATACAAGGTCTACAATCTGAGGTTGGAACGGGTGGAAGAAAGCATTCACGTAACCTTTGATGAGCGCGCTATGACTGGACACCTTGTGAAAGATCCCTCCTCACAGGATGATGGAGAACTTCAGCTTACTGACAGGTCTGATCCCGACTGGGTACCTGCCCAAAACGGGACTGAAGAACCAGCTCCAGAGGTCATTCAGACTGTTGCTCAAGAACCTGCTGAACCAGCCGAAGCTCCACCAACAGAAATATTAGCTGAAGAGCAGGGTCCAGAAGCACAAGTGATAGAGGTTAATGCAGAACCCCCCAATGAGGAAGTGATTGCGAATAACCCTCCTCAGGCAGGGACCGCAGAAGAACCCAGAACCACAAGGAGTGGGAGAGTTACTCAGCCCCCAACCTGGACAAGGGACTACCAATGTTACGCATCGCAGAACCAGGTAAGTTTAGACGAACTATGTCATTTCTGTGGATTCGCCTCTTTTGTCTCTCATGCAGAACCAAAGACAGTTGCTGATGCGCTGAAGGATCCAGAATGGGTCAATGCTATGCAAGAGGAACTGCATCAGTTCGAAAGAAACAAAGTGTGGCGACTGGTTCCCAGGCCTGAAGACAAGAATGTGATAGGAACAAAGTGGGTCTTCAGAAACAAGATGGACGACAAGGGAGTGGTTGTAAGAAACAAAGCCCGCCTTGTTGTCAAAGGATACAACCAACAAGAGGGGATAGACTACGATGAGACGTTCGCCCCAGTCGCAAGGTTAGAAGCAATCAGACTACTAATTGCTTATTCGACTTACCATGGTTTTACTCTGCAGCAGATGGACGTAAAAACAGCCTTCCTGAACGGAGTTCTGAAGGAAGAAGTATATGTAAGCCAGACACCAGGGTTTGAGGATCTCACTCACCCTGATCATGTCCACATCCTTGACAAGGCACTATATGGGCTGAAGCAGGCACCTCGCGCCTGGTATGAGAGACTGTCACAGTTTCTGCTATCCCACAGTTACGTCAGAGGAGAGGTGGACAAAACCCTTTTCCTTCTGAAGGAAGGGAAAGACACTCTGGTTGTTCAGGTATATGTAGATGACATCATATTTGGTTCGACTAACCCTAAACTTGTCAAGAAGTTTACAGATCTTATGTCGAGTGAGTTCGAAATGAGCATGGTAGGGGAACTCAAGTACTTTCTAGGACTTCAAGTCGCTCAAGGAGAGGAAGGTACCAGAATCCATCAGCAAAAGTATGTCAAGGAGATTCTGAAGAAGTTTGGGATGGAATCTGCCAAGACGTGTGCCACACCAATGTCCCCGAACGATACCCTGGCAAAGGATGAGTCCTCACCTCGAGTGGATCCAACTCTGTACAGGGGAATGATCGGTTCACTGTTATATCTCACTGCTAGCAGACCCGATATCTTATTTAGTGTTTGTCTGTGTGCTAGGTTTCAGGCTGATCCTAGAGAAACCCACGTGAAAGCAGTGAAGAGGATATTCAGATATCTGAAGGGAACAGATGATCTATGCTTGCTCTACCCGAGGGGAGGAGATCTTCGCCTGGAGGCATACACCGATGCTGACTATGCTGGGTGCAAGATAGACAGGAAGTCCACATCAGGGATGGCTCAATATCTAGGACCATGCCTCATCTCTTGGGCTTCAAAGAAGCAGTCCTCGATTGCGCTGTCCACCGCTGAGGCGGAATACATCGCCGCTGCTGCATGCTGCGCGCAGCTGCTGTGGATCAGGCAACAGCTAAGTGACTATGGTGTCATTACAAATTGTGCTAAGATTTTGTGTGATAACACTAGTGCTATTAACATCTCTAAAAATCCAGTGCAGTTCTCTCGTACCAAACATATAGAAATTCGGTATCACTTTCTGCGTGACTGCGTAGAAAAGGGAACAATTGAGATGGAATATTGCAGAACTGAGGAACAGATTGCAGACATATTCACAAAAGCTTTGCACAGAGAACCCTACGAGAAGCTGAGGCTGGAACTAGGTATGGTTTCTCTCCCTTAATACTATGCTAAATTGTTACTCCCTCAGTGATTGGCTAGACTAGATGCATATAAGTCACGTCTGATGGAAAGTCTAACATGGATGTTCTGTGCTAGTGAAAAAGTAGGCTGTGTTCATAATGCACTCATGCATGCTTGCTATGAGATTGATGACTGCATTAGGGACCAAAAAGCATGAAATTATGATTCCTTTCTGCCCAAAAGAGACCTCCATGTTTGATCCCACAATATAAACCAAGGAGGTACTCTAGACCAACCTTAGCCTATCCTCGTGTGGAACGCTCCTATGAGCCCGTTGATGCACTACCTTTTCTGGAGTCACTCCACATGAGGTATGAAACCAATATGATTTGTTTGGATGATATTATTTTCTTCTTGATTGGGTGTGATGTTATTTGTACCATTTGGGTAAATCAGCACATCATACCAAAACCTTGTGTACCCATGAGACAGTAAGACTGAGGTATCACCGTGGATAGATCCCCACGACTGGGAAACAATCTCTGTGACAGGTGTGAAGCTGGGCAGTTAATCATCCTTTCGTAAAGATGTCTTGGCGTCGGGAAGACGTAAAGTTGAATTGAAAGGTGAACAGTTTTCTGCAGCAGGGTATTGTCGCGTCGGTTGCCTTTATGAGGAGACACGTTTATTTTCAGATGACACGTGTCGTTCCCCTGTCTGTTGGAGCATGCCTGTTCAGTCGGATTTGTTTTTGGCAAGGAGTTATTGCTGAACCGTTTTTGGAAGGGAAGAAAAGGTGGAAATTGCAAAATTGAAGGCGGTTTACTTATTGAGAGGAGGCGACGCTTCGAACAAAGGACAGTGTCGTTTGAACGCTAGGGTTTGTTGCGGTATAAGAAGAGTAAGGAGAGCGCACTATTCCCACACCACTCTCAGGCTTTGTCTTCTCTCTCACGAAAGTTCTGAAGTTTCGAAACCCTAAATCCATGGCGTCTTCAAACCCTAAGTCGAATCTCTCTTCCGCTGAAGCTGCCGCCATGGCTGCTAAGTTGATTGCAAGTGGAGTTAACCCTCAAAACCTGGAAACCATTCTCCAGTCGGTCACGCCAACCGACTCTGGTCCGACTAACTCTACTGTGGCCAATGAAGTGGTCCGATTCGAGGAACGCCTGGAAACTCTGCGAGCGGACTCTTCCTCTCAGCGCCAGGGCAAAAAGGAAACCTCAGTGGCTACTAGATCAGCGGGTAAACGTCCGAGAACGCTCGCCACTCCATCTGCTCGAAAAAGCCAGAGAACTGCTACGTCCTCCGTCCCACCAGTTGAAGGTGAGGCTGAGTCGGATGGAAGCGCAGAACAGTCGGAGGAAGCCGGGAAGGGGTTCGTTCACGAGTTGGTGTTGAACAATGAATGGTTGCTGGAGAAGAGGTTGGGAGTGGTTGTTGATCTACTGGAGGCTCAAGGATGGGGCGCGTTGTTTAGAAATTCTGTTATTGTGGATGAAAAATTGATGAGGGAGTTCTATTCCAAACTACAAGTTGTGGAGAAAGGAAAAGGAAACTGGGAGTTGTTGGCTGTCATCGGTGGTGAGTCGTACTCAGTCAGCACGAGGGAGCTGGCCACTGTCCTAGGGGTACCGAAAGGCGGGTATGCCACCTACTCCAAAGGAACGTGGCCAGGAACTGTGGCCAAGGCAGAGGTGTTTGAACGACTGGGGCTAGATGTCACGGCAAAGGGCCAGAGGGAAAACACTCACATGGACGTACTCCCTCGGATTCTTCACAGGATCCTTGTATCAAATATCTCCCCGAGACGGGCCAAACATAATCTGGTCACCTTCCAGGATCTGCTGCTGGTCGACAAAATTTTGCAGAAGCAGCCAGTGAATTTGGCCTTTCAGGTGATGAAGCATATGGAAAATAACAGCAACAATCCGTCTAATGGATTACCCTTTCCAGGGTTTGTGAAGGAGATACTGGTGTACTGGGATGTTTATCAACCGGAGTCGGAGAGAGTGCTTTCGTATGCACTGTGTGATGATCACATTACCAAGCTGGGGTTGGAATACTCTGAGGGAGTTGGGTGGACAGTTCCTGCTGTGGAGGAGGAAGTTGTGGCAGAGGAAGATGAGGATGAGGAGGTCAAGGATGTGACTCCTATAAACGCTGCTGCTCCTGTCAGCGGTGCTGAGGCAACCCCCTCTGAGGGTTTAAGTGAGGTGCTGGCTCTGCTGACAGTGCTTCGTGCAGAGCTAAAGGAGGTCAAATCTGAGCTGGTCGAGGTGAAGTCTGAATTGCAGCTCGTAAAGCAGAGGGTGATTGAACTGGAGCTAGCAATAACTGTTGACTCAGGGGCAATGTCCGTGGCCGTCCAGGATTTCTCAGGGCAGATGAAGGACCTTGCCACAGAGATTGTGAACCAGATGAAGGACTCATTCACGATTGTGCCCTAGTCTGCACTGTCTCATGGATCTCCCCTTCCTTGCTATCCCCACCCACATTAGCCCCTTTTTGTTGAAACTTTTTTTTTAATTTCATGTTTAAACTCTCTGTGTTTTTTGAATTCCTTGCAGCATGTGTGGTGTCTGTATGACACACTTACCTCTTGCCTGCATGAATGAAATGTTTTTCTTTCCATCACTCTGTGTTCTTATTTGCATATCTTTTTGATGATGCCAAAAGGGGGAAGAACTATATGTGCATACACTAAGGGGGAAAAAATCAGTACTAAAATTTCAGCGGATGTCTATCTGAGGGGGAACTGTACTAGCTAGACTCTCTAGTGAATATAAACTCTGAGGTTGCTAGCTGTCCAAAGGAAATGTAGATGTGGTTCCGGTATCATTGCTGTATGTGATTTCTTATATGTGAAGAAGTGTTTGTCATCATCAAAAAGGGGGAATTTGTTGGACCCTTGTGTTTTGATGATAACAAACACTTAACTAATAATGCACTTGAGTATGCAGAAATCACTGTCTGACAGGTAAGCTCACTGGACATCTCTGAGAGAGAGCGAAGCCGCGAGAGAGGTGTGTTCCATGTGGGAGACAAACCGACTTATGACCAGATCGGATCTGGGAAAAGATACACGGAGTTATGCACTGAAGATACAAGAATATATGCATTAATTCAAATATATACATGAGGAGATTTAAGTATATACGACAGGAATATCGACGCCAACTTTGGCAAGTATATATGTGATATCACAGCTATGAGATATCAATCAGATCTGCGATGAAGATCTGTGTAGCCGACTTGAAGACATTATAAAAGAAGGAAGAGCATTCAAGTGAAGGTGCGGCTTTTGGAGATAGCATTCGGAGACTGCAGAGTTTTAAACTTCCGTGAGCTGACAAGGTACTGCTGTGTGCAGACGAGTAGATCGTATTAGTTGACCTTTCGAATTGAGTAGTTCTGTTAGTTGTCACTGTGTGAGACAAGTGTAACGAACTACAAGTATATTCCTTTGTCAATAATACGGATCTTGAAGCCCTTCTGGAGCTGTCCAGAAGGCAAGTGGTTTTCAGCCTGCTGCAAAGGTTGCAGTAAGGTTTCCACTATAAATCGTGAGTATTTACTTTTGGTTTCATATTTCCTGTACGAGAGTTAATTTCCGCTGCCATCTGTCTGAGGGATATCACTCTGGGATCTCCCTCATATAGTTGGCTAACCTAACGATCCATCAAGGGCGTTTAGGTCAGCTATATTTAACCCATTTGCTCTTTGGTATCTTTCAGGATTAAGCAATTATGACTTTTCTCAATGCAAGTGCAGCTCCTCCTATTGGATTGGAGACTGAAGCTCCGCGGAGTGGGATGATGACTTCCTGGACCGTGAAGGTTTTGGAGATGCTGAGAAGGAATAATGTTGCCGCTACTTGTGTTGTAGAATGATGAAGATGGCATGCCATGTATGGATTTTGGGTAGCCCAGTCGCATCACCACCAGGGACGGAGGCAGGATTGAAAATGTTATTGGGCAAAAAAAATTTGAGGTCTGAGACCTAAATGGAGGCTCATCCTCACGTCTTTTTCATAAACATCAAAACATGTTACAGGAGACATAAACTGAAACCCTGTAAATTTTACAAAATGCGAAACTAACTAAATTTTACCCTACGAACTCCAGTCATTTCAAATTCAGCAATTACAACATCATTACTAATACAATCTGCAAATGTATGTTCAACATAAAGAACCATGAGATCATCGAGAAACTCATCATTCATCTTATTTCTAAGTGTGCTCTTGATGATGTTCAACGATGAGAATGCCCTCTCTGTTGTTGCTGTAGATACCGGAAGAGTCAAAATAAGACATATCAACCGATATATCATAGGATAAAATGTTGACTTCCTATGTTCAACCAAAAGCCGACACACATCAGATATAGAAGTCATATTTGCAAATCTTGGATCACGTGTAATACTTGATGCAAAGAACCCACACTCAATATCTAGAGCAACCAAATCATGTTCAGAAAAGTCAGAAGGATAACACTTTAAAGCAAGTAGAAGCACATCTTCAACTTTGAATGCTTCAAATTTATTGCGCGGATGAAATGATGCACTAAGAACAAGAAGCTCCCTAGAACTCTCTATAAGCTTATTATCAAGCTCCGCCATTTGACTGTCAAGCACGGCATAAAATACATTGACCCAAAAATAATACTCATTTGTGAAGCTCGATTCATTCCTTCTTGTGCCTCTCTTGTAAGGAGAAGACATGTCTGGCATAATAATATCATGCTCACAAGAGAATGCGGCAACCTTTGTAATTAATCATCCCAACCATTATCTCTCATCGCTTGAAGTTTTTCTTTTGTCATAGAAATACATTCCACAGCATTCACAATGTCTATGTCTTTCTTCTGAAAAGCTTGAGAAAGAAACTCAGTAATTTTCATCACTTCATGCATTAGAAGTAAACAGTAGACAAAGTCAAACTTTATCAAAGCTTCACTTATGCCTTTTGCTTCACCTTTGACTTTATCTAATCCATTCTCATATAAATCATCAACAGTTGCCCGAGTAGCTTCAAATAATTTGATCAAACTTGAAATTGATCGAAAATGTGAACCCCAACGAGTGGCCCCAGGCCGTTGTAAAGTGAAAGATTGATTCATACCTGAACCTATCTCAAGTAAACCAACAGCTACTAAATCTAGAATTTCCGCTTCTATGTAAGCTTTTAGCATTCCATGTCTTTTTGCTGATGATTCAACAAAATTTACAATTGTAACTAGTGTAGAAAAAAATTGCCAGACATCTGGCACTCCTTTAGCTGCACCATTTAACGACAACTGCAAACGGTGAGCAAAACAATGCACATAATATGCATATGGACACTCTTTTAGAAACAACGCTTGCAAGCCATTAAATTGACCACGCATGTTACTTGCACCATCATACCTGATGGACCATATTTATATGATTCGTTAAGACAGTTAAACCCACCAAATTAGACGCTTTATCTTGACAACGTTTACTTGTTAGTTTCACTTTTGTTCTACAGGCTATTTCAAGGAGTAATAACGAAACGAGCTAAAATGGAGTTCTTAACACTAAAAGTGGATTACAAGTCAGAACTGGCCATACTCCGACAATACTCCGATCAAGCCACAACTAAGTCCCAATGACTTATTCCAACAAAGATCAAGAACACAAGTGAAATGCCAAGTCTAAGTTCCTCACCTTTTTATGTCAACTAAGAAGCAACCAAAGAGGCACCAAAGGGCAACCGAAGACCAACCGGAGTCACATGCCAACCGATGGCTTTTGGATAAAAAGATCACATTCCACTCACTTCTCCTTCCCTCCACCTCACCACCGGCGGCTTTCCATGAGGAAGAGCCACATGGCCGGCGGCTTCTTGGCCTTGCCACCTTGCCCGGCGGCTTTGAGCTCCTCCACTCCCCTCTTGCCATGTGTTGTGATCTCCTCCTCTTCCCCTTCCCTTCCCCTTCCCTCCTCCTCTTGACCATAGTACATCCCCTTCCCTTTGTAAATCATCCCAATCCCAACATCCTCAATCCATAGTCACTTGTTACTTATCTCTCTAGAGTTTGGGCACAATCCATGTAAACACTTTACTTTGAATCAAAAGCTCCAAGTTTGTTCTTGAGTACTCTTGTCGGTTCTTGAAGTACTCAAGCATTTCCTTTACTTTTCGTTGTTCTTGAGTTTACTCCTGTTGGTTCTTGAGTATTCTCCCTTTTACTTTCCTTGTCTTGATTTCCAAAAACCTTTACTTTCCTGTCTTTCAAAACCTTTACTTTACTCAGCACTTAGCTATGATATCCACCTCTATGGATATTCGTAGCTAAACCCTTCATTCGGTTGAAGGGGTGTACTTGTATCATAAAATGTTTTAGACCCTTCTCTTAGTGCCTCTTTGTGTTCAACTTGTTCTACGTGCCTTATATTATGTCAGAACTCCATTGGTTGAGTGGATGCTCGGAAGAGCAAAGCTCTGCCATGGGTTCGTGATCTTCCGTGGATAAGTGGAGGCTCGGAAGAGCACAGCTTATCTGTGGAAGTCAACCTCTTTTAAACACCATTTGGTTTATCAGGAATGATGATCAAATGGATGCACATACTAGAACAAGAGTTCTTTGTCTTGCAAAAGACTAGACGGTGTGGCAAGTCATGTGCTAAGAATAGCCTTGATACACTTTTGAACACTTAGTATGATCATTAGAGGTCGATGATAAACGGACTATGATACAAGGCCCCTAAAACCGAATCCTTTCCTTTAATTAAAACATCACCTGTCACTTTACTTTCAGTACCATATCAACTGCTTACTTTCCGCAAGTCTTGTCCTTCAAGCACTTTACTTTTACGCACTTACTTTCCGCAAGACTTGTCCTTCAAGCATTTACTTTCCGCAAGTCTTGTCCTTCAAGCACTTTACTTTTCAAGTATTTACTTTCACTCCCGTATTTACTTTCTTTACTTTCAATCATTTACTTTTCAGTACTAAAATCACAACCAACCCACTTACTTTTCAGTACTAAAATCACAACCAACCCCCAAATGTCTTACTTTCCATTTTCGAAAGAACAACTATCCACTAATTCCCTTGGGTTCGACCCCTACTTACCGCTTTACTACCCAATAGTAGAGTACGAGTAGCGGACTTATAAATTTATTTTGTACAGACATTGCCTCGCGACAAGGCAGTGCTTGTCAAATTGGCGCCGTTGTCGGGGAATTAGCTTTCGATTAGTTGATCTTTTCTTTCCTTTTTCATTTCTTCATTGCACTGTCCACTATGTATGCTTGGATGACTCAACATCTTCCTCAGTTTGGAGGAACAATTGGAGAGGACCCTGTAATACACTGCCAACATTTTCACCATATATGCCGCTACATGAAACCTGAAAATGAGGATCTAGAAGAGTTTAAAATGAAATGCTTTAAATTCTCTCTAACTGACTTTGCGACAGTATGGTATTACTCATCAAATGCTAGTTGTGCAGGTTATTATGAGAACCTTCGTGCTCGATTCCTGAAAGAATTCTCCCCCCCCCCATCTCTACGACATGACACCCGAGAGAGGATCATCCGCCTTCAACAATCCCGGGATGAGACTTTGGATGAATACTACACGTACTTTGACACCATCGTCTCACGCTGCCCGCACCATGGATTCACGAATGTGGTTCTTCTTCAAAAAATCCTTTGTGGGATGAGGCCGGTTGATCAATCAAGGTTTAACGACGTAGTAGGAGGATCGACCTTGCACTTAACTATGACTCAAATGTGGGATATTATAGATGACTTGGCCGAAGCCACAAAATGAAGGCCAATGCTCCAAGCTGATGGAAGAGCGCAGATGGTAGAAGCTAATATAGACAGGAGTGGAGAAGGCAATGCAGAAGCCATAATGGTCGAATCAGATGCAGAAAGCACCGGGAGCAACAAAGAAGGACCTATATGGGAGATCACCCTCGAGCCATCAGAAGACCCAGAGCCGGAAGTCGATTTAGAGGAGGACGAAGAAAAGTCTTCATTAGAATTCACTCCTGAGCAGGCCGAAGAGGAAGTCCAGAACGCCACTAGCGAGCAACCCGCGACATACCCAACCCTCACCACCGAAGCAGCCGAAGAAATCAATCAAGACCAGTTCCTCACAGACAATCTGGCCAATATGGATCCGGCGCGTATAATGGAAGCCTCGCAACTTTTCCCTCTGATCAATATGCAAATCGCAGAAAAATATATGATCAATGGAGAGCCTGAAAGAATGATGGAAGAAGGGTCTAATCAGAACGACTCCCTGATGGAGCAGTTTTTCGCCACAACTAAACAAGATAGCCCTAAACATAAGAGAGCCCGACTCAAGAGACTAGCAGTTAAGGGTCCCTCGCCTTCTCAGAGGCGTTGGAAAGAAAAACCACCAGAACAATGGGAACAGGACCCGAGCACATCATCCCACAAGAACTCGGGGAGAGTCAAAGCTAGAATCAACGCAGGAGCCGCGGCAAAATTTTACCTGAGCCACCCATGGGATCCCACCTTATGATCCAGGATAAAGGTATCGTCGAGCTAACGACGTTAAACAAATGCACTGGTCGGGAGGTAACCCGACATCTATCTTACTTTCAGTCATTTAATTTCAGTCATTTAGTTTTTTGCCTTAAATCATTCTCACCTTTCCTGTATATATTTTCTTGCATAAACTTTTGAACTAAGTCGTGCTGTGAAGCACGCCTTCGTTCAAAAGTGTGGGGTGAGAACCGCCTTTGTACATAGTTAGTTAACATGTTTTTTCTTTTCCTTTTCCCTTAATATTATCTTTTTGAAAATATGAACTTGAGAATGTGAAAAAGATAGATCTAAATTCATGCATTTACCTTGTGAATTGTCAACCGTATAAAAACTTAGGATGTAACTTCTCATTTGTCCCTTTGTGCTGAGATATACAGGGGATGTGGAGTTGATATAAATTGCCCTAGAGAGGCTTGGCAAGCAATCAAAGGACTGAATTTCACTATATGGTTTACAAAGTCTGTGGAGGCTGCAATTCGGGTTTCAAAAAAGATCAGAGTCATCTCCGCCGTGCAGTGTTTACGCAAAGAGGCGGGACGGGAATCAAACCATCCTATCTCTAGTAAGAGTAGCTGGGAAAATAGATGAGCGACCCTCATCTTGACCCGCGCGAAACGGTGAGGATGAGAAAGAGCGGGGGGTATTTCCATATGCTCTCGGGCGATGATTGGACCTCCCAAAGAAAGGTTGAGAAAATGGACTAGCAAGTCACAAAGAAGCAAAAGCTCAAAGAAGCTAATCAAAGGCCAAAAGCCAAAGTATGTGAAGGTTTTAACCGAAACAAAAGTGAAGAAGCTCCAATTCAAAATCAAAGGCCGAAGGCCAATTCACTTCAAAAGCTATCCCTCACCACAAGGAAATCAAAATGCTCAACTCAGTGAAACCCGAACCGAATCATGTGTTAGAGAAAGCGACAAGTTAACCATATAGTGCGAGTCGGTCCAGAGAATGCAGTCCAGAAGCCTAAAAAGGGCTATCTCCCGAAACATCCAAATTAATTTGCATCTCAGCTCGAAGGTACAAGTATCAAGTTTCTTCTAAGTATTTACACGGTTTAGTTTGGTAATAAGTAAGTAATGCATGAATAGGATAAATCTAGTTCCATATTCTCACTTTCCTATTTGAAGTTTTTACTTGGATTGTGTGTGCATCTCTTAAAAAGCATTGTTCGGGATGAACAACTAAAAGTGTGGGGTGATCTGATGGACCATATTTATATGATTCGTTAAGACAGTTAAACCCACCAAATTAGACGCTTTATCTTGACAACTTTTACTTGTTAGTTTCACTTTTGTTCTACAGGCTATTTCAAGGAGTAATGACGAAACGAGCTAAAATGGAGTTCTTAACGCTAAAAGTGGATTACAAGTCAGAACTGGCCATACTCCGACAATACTCCGATCAAGCCACAACTAAGTCCCAATGACTTATTCCAACAAAGATCAAAAACACAAGTGAAATGCCAAGTCTAAGTTTCTCACCTTTTGATGTCAACTAAGAAGCAACCAAAGAGGCAACCAAAGGGCAACCGAAGACCAACCGGAGTCACATGCCAACCGATGGCTTTTGGAGCAAAAGATCACATTCCACTCACTTCTCCTTCCCTCCACCTCACCACCGGCGGCTTTCCATGAGGAAGAGCCACATGGCCGGTGGCTTCTTGGCCTTGCCACCTTACCCGGCGGCTTTGAGCTCCTCCACTCCCCTCTTGCCATGTGTTGTGATCTCCTCCTCTTCCCTTGCCTATAAATAGCACATCCCCTTCCCTTTGTAAATCATCCCAATCCCAACATCCTCAATCCATAGTCACTTGTTACTTATCTCTCTAGAGTTTGGGCACAATCCATGTAAACACTTTACTTTGAATCAAAAGCTCCAAGTTTGTTCTTGAGTACTCTTGTCGGTTCTTGAAGTACTCAAGCATTTCCTTTACTTTTCGTTGTTCTTGAGTTTACTCCTGTTGGTTCTTGAGTATTCTCCCTTTTACTTTCCTTGTCTTGATTTCCAAAAACCTTTACTTTACTCAGCACTTAGCTATGATATCCACCTCTATGGATATTCGTAGCTAAACCCTTCATTCGGTTGAAGGGGTGTACTTGTATCATAAAATGTTTTAGACCCTTCTCTTAGTGCCTCTTTGTGTTCAACTTGTTCTAGGTGCCTTATAATAGGTTAGAACTCCATTGGTTGAGTGGATGCTCGGAAGAGCAAAGCTCTGCCATGGGTTCATCATTGACAGACGCACAGTCGTCGTGTGCTAAGTCAAGAATAAATTTATAATCCGCTACTCATGATTCTACTATTAGATAGTAGAGTGGTAAGTAGGGGTCAAACCCAAAGGAATTAGGGGGATAGTTGTTCTTTGAGGAATGTACTGGAAGGGAGCGTGATTTTAGGTTGATTGAGGTTTTAGTGCTAAAAAGTAAGTGTCTTTTTGGTTGGTTTTGGTTTTTTTAGTGCAGAAAGGTAAATGACAGAAAAGTAAAATACTAAAAGTAATTAATTAAAGGAGAAGACTTACAGAGAGTGGTTGCGTGAAGGACAAGTTTTGCGGAGAGTAAGCGGTTGATATTACAGTTGATATTGAGACTGAAAAGTAAAATGCAGGTGATGTTTTAATTTAAGGAAAGATTCGGTTTCAGGGGCCTTGTATCAAAATCCGTTTATCATTGACCGCTAATGACCATACGAAGTGTTCAAAAGTGTATCAAGGCTATTCCTAGCACAAGACTTGCCACACCGTCTAGTCTTTTGCAAGACGTAGTACTCTTGTTCTAATATGTGCATCCATTTGACCATCATTCCTGATAAATCAAATGGTGTTTGAAAGAGGTTGAACTCCACAGATAAGCTGCGCTCTTCCGAGCCTCCACTTATCCACGGAGGTCACGAATTCATGGTAGAGCTTTGCTCTTTCGAGCATCCACTCTACCAATGAAGTTCTGACCTAATATATGGCACTTTAGAACAAGTTGAAGACAAAGAGGCATTAAGAAAAGGGTCTAAAACATTTTATGATACAAGTACACCCCTTCAACCGAATGAAGGGTTTAGCTACGATTATCCATGGAAGAGGACATCATAACTAAGTACTTGAAAAGTAAAGGTTTTTTTGAAAGACAGAAAGTAAAGTTTGCAGTTTTGAAAGACAGGAAAGTAAAGTTTTCGAAAGTAAAAGACAGTAAAGGAAAGGGGTGAGTACTTCAACAACCGACAAGAGTACTCAAGAACAGTGAAAAGTAAAGGAAATGCTTGAGTACTTCAAGAACCGACAAGAGTACTCAAGAACACTAGAATACTCAAGAACCAACAAGAGTATTATAGATTAAAACAAGTGTTTACAAGAGTTGTGCCCAAAATCTAGAGAGATAAGTAACTTGTGGATTGTGGGATGTTGGAATTGTGGATGGATTTTACAAGTGAAGAGGACTTGGTATTTATAGGCAATGAGAAGTGTGGTTTGTGGAGGAGATGAGACCACATGGCACAAGATGGGAGGAGCTCACAAAAGCCATCGGGAAGGATCTAGATCCATAACACATGGCATGAGATGGGGAGGGGAGGAGATTAGCCGCCCCATGTGGTGTTTCCATGGCAAAAAGCCGCCGGTCACATGGCAAGGGGGAGTGAATGTGAGTTTTGTGATCTCATCCACAAAAGCCATCGGTCCATTTCAGCTCCGGAATGACTCTGGTTGCTCTTCGGTTGGACTTGTTTTGAGTGATTCCACGTCAGGATCATGAAAGTTGTACAGTCGGAATCTGGTTGTGTCCTGGAGTGACTCGTACTTCATTTTGAGCTTAAAAACTCCTCCTTAGCCTGTATTCTCTCTAGACTTCAAAATACCCTGTAGATAAATATCGGAACTAACAAGCAAAAGTTAAATAGACAAAGATTCTAATTTGGTGGGTTTAACTGTGTTTATGATTCATACAATTATGGTCCATCAAATCACCCCACACTTTTAGTTGTTCGTCCCGAACAATGCTATTTATGGGCGGTACACAATCTAAGTAAACTCTTAAAATATGAAAGTGAGACTGTGGGACTAGATTTATCCTAATTCATGAATTACTTACTTATTACCAAACTAAACCGTGTAAATACTTAGAAGAAACTTGATACTTGTACCTTCGTGCCGAGATGCAAATTAATTCAGATGTTTCGGGAGATAGCCCTTTTCAGGCTCCTGGACTGCATTCTCGGGATCGACTCACACTATATGGTTTACTTGTAGCTTTTTCTAGCACGTGATTCGGTTCGGGTTTCACTGAGTTGAGCACTTTGATTTCTTTTTGGCGAGGGACAGCTTTTGTAGTGAATCGGCATTTGGCCTTTGGCCTTTGGCCTTTAACCTTTGATGTTGAATTGGAGTTTCTTCACTTTTGTTCGGTTAAAACCTTCACAATTTTGGCCTTTGGCCTTTGATTAGCTTCTTTGAGCTTATGCTTCTTTGTGACTTGCTAGTCATTTTCTCAGCCTTTTTTGGGAGGTCCAATCATCGCCCGTAAGCATATAGAAATACCTCCCCGCTCTTTCTCATCTTCGCCGTTTCGCGCGGGTCAAAATGAGGGTCGCTCATTTGTTTTTCCGGCTACTAGGACTAGAGATAGGACGGTTTGATTCCCGTCCCGCCTCTTGCATAAACGTTGCACGGCGGAGATGACTTCAATCTTTACTGAAACCCGAAGTGCAGCCTCCACTGACTTCGAAAACCATATAGTTAGATTCGATCCTTCGAGTGCTTGCCAAGCCTCTCTAGGGCAGTTTATGTCAACTCCACATCCCCTGTATATCTCATCACAAAGGGACAAATGAGAAGTTACATTCTAAGTTTTTAGACAGTTGAATTTTCACAAGGTAAATGCATGAATTATGATCTATCTTTTTCACATTCTCAAGTTCATATTTTCAAAAAGATAATATTAAGGTAAAAGGAAAAGAAAAAAATGTTATGTACACAGGCGGTTCTCACCCCACACTTTTGAACGAAGGCGTGCCTTTCAGCACGACGTAGTTCAAAAGTCATGCAAATATATACAAGAGAAGGAAATCACATTAAGGAAAAGAGAAGAACTGCACTCCCTTATACTGTGTCGTGTCGTGGAACGACATGCCTCGGAGCTGGACAATCGAGGGAGTTCAGCTGGGGCCTTGAACTCTCAGCGCAGGCCCGGTAATTTCTCGGAAGCTACCTGGCTGATCTGATCTTGCTCCAAAAACCGATTCCTACATGTTAGACATTCCTTCTATACAAAAAGTGGGTGAGAGCGACTTACGGTAAAAACTAAATGACAGAAAATAAAATTACTGAAAGTAAGATAGGTGTCGGGTTACCTCCCGACCAGTGCCTTTGTTTAACGTCGTTGGCTCGACGCATGGGGATCACAGGTTTGGATCCCATGGGTGGCTTAGGTCGTATTTCTGTGTTATCAAATTGACCTCGCCATGGTAGTGTTTGACTTGCTGTCCATTCACTTTGAATCATCTTCCATCCTCCATGCTTTCTAACTCAAGCATCCCATGGTTGAATACCTTAGTCACGGTATAAGGACCGGTCCATCTTGATTTCAGTTTGCCTGGCATAAACTTCAACCGTGAGGAGAAGAGTAGTACTTGTTGTCCTTCCTCAAATGAGCGCCGGAGGATGAATTTGTCATGATATAATTTTGTCCGCGCCTTGTAGTCCGTTTGCCCTTTATAGGCCTCAAGCCGCAATTCTTCAAGTTCGCATAGCTTAAGCTTCCTATCTAGTCCGGCAGCTTTTAAATCTAGATTGCACTGCTTGAGCGCCCATTAGGCTTTATGTTCTAATTCCACCGGAAGGTGGCATGCTTTTCCATAAACAAGTCTAAATGGAGAGGTCCCAATTAGCGTCTTGTATGCCGTCCGATAAGCCCAAAGAGCTTCATCCAACCTTTGACTCCAATCTTTCCTTGCTGGCTTCACCATCTTTTCTAGAATACTCTTGATTTCGCGGTTGGAGATCTCCGCTTGACCATTGCTTTGAGGATGATATGCCGTGGACGTCCGGTGGTGGACATGGTAGTGTTTTAAGGTGGAAGCCATCATGCGGTTGCAGAAATGCGTTCCCTGGTCGCTGATTATGGCCTTGGGTACCCCGTATCTACAAAACAGATTAGTGCGCAAAAAATCTATGACAGTCTTTGCATCGTCGCACCTTGTGGCCTTGGCTTCTACCCATTTTGACACATAATGTACAGCAACTAAAATGTAAGTATACCCACATGAAACTGGGAATGGTCCCATAAAATCAATACCCCAAATGTCGAAAACATCGTTGACTAATATGGGTATTTGAGGCATCTCATTTCTAGCTGACACATTTCCTACTCTTTGACACTTATCGCATTTTTTACACTTTTCATAGGCATCTCTAAATATACTTGGCCAGAAAAAGCCGCTATCTAGGATTTTTCTAGCGGTTCTCCTAGGCCCGAAGTGTCCTCCACATGCAAACTCATGGCAAAAGCTAATAACAGAAGCTATTTCATTATCGGGGATGCATCTCCTAAGTATTTGATCTGCTCCTATTTTTCACAAATAAGGATCATCCCATAAGTAATGTTTAGCATCATGCCTAAGTTTCATGCATTGTGCTTTAGTAAAAGAAGGAGGAAATGTACCTCCTACAAGGTAGTTGACGATTGAGGCGTACCATGGCACCTTGGTTGAGACTGCATAGAGATGCTCGTCTGGAAATGACTCAGTTATGTGCCCTTCTTCTTCCTTTCGGACAATCCTGCTTAGGTGGTCGGCCACATTATTCTCGATCCCCTTTTTGTCCCTTATTTCCACATCGAATTCTTGCAGTAGTAATATCCACCGAATGAGCCTTGGCTTGGCCTCCTTCTTCTTCATTAGGTAACGGATGGCAGCATGGTCGGAATAGACTATCACTTTTGCTCCAAGCAAATAGGGTCTAAATTTTTCCAGAGTGAATACCACTGCCAAGAGTTCCTTCTCGGTGGAGTAGTTCCGTTGGGCAGGATCTAGGGTTCGTGAGGCGTAGTAGATCACACCCGCCTTCTTATCAATCTTTTGGCCGAGAACTGCTCCCACGGCAAAGTCGCTCGCGTCGCACATGATTTCAAATGGTAGTTCCCAATTTGGCGATTGGATGATAGGTGTGCTAGTGAGGGCTTTCTTCAGATCATCAAAGGCCTCCTTGCATGCATTGGTGAATTCAAAAGGAACTTCTTTTTGGAGAAGAGTGGATAGAGGCAACGCCTTTTGGGAGAAGTCCTTGATGAATCGTCGGTAGAATCCTGCATGCCCAAGGAAGGATTGGATGTCTCGGACAGTGGAGGGGTATGGTAGAGTCATGATCAGATCTATTTTAGCTTTATCCACCTCTATGCCTTCTTGTGAGACGACGTGCCCTAAGACTACTCCATGAGTTACCATGAAATGGCACTTCTCATAGTTGAGCACAAGGTTCATCGAGACACATCGTGCCAGAACCGTGCTTAAGTTGTCTAGGCAAGCGTCGAATGTATCGCCATAGATGGTGAAGTTGTCCATGAAGACTTCGATGAATATTCCGATCATGTCTGAGAAGATGCTGGTCACCACTCTTTGGAAACTTCCCGGAGCATTGCATAGACCGAACGACATCCTTCTGAAGGCGAATGTGTCGAATGGGCAGGTGAATGTTTTTCTTGATCCTCAGGCGCTATGGGGATCTGGTTGTAGCCTGAGAACCCATCCAGGAAGCAAAAGTACGGTTTTCCCGCCAGTCGGTCTAACATTTGATCGATGAATGGCAGAGAGAAATGGTCCTTTCTTGTGATGGCGTTCAATTTTCTATAGTCGATGCACATTCTCCAACCGTTCTTGACCCTTGTTGTCACCATTTTTCCTTCGACATCTTCCTCGATTGTGATTCCAGTTTTCTTCGGGACTATGTGGACTGGACTCACCCACTGGCTATCTGATATTGGATAGATTACATCTGCATCCAGGAGCTTCTGTATTTCCTTCTGGATGATTTCCATCATGATTGGATTGAGTCGTCGCTGAGGTTCTCTTGATGGCTTAGCTCCATCCTCGAGTAAGATGCGATGCATGCAAACTGCTGGGTTGACTCCTCTCAAGTCGGCTAGAGTCCATCCAATAGCCAACTTGTGTTGTCTCAGTACTTTTATCAAACGACGCTCCTGGTCTGTTTCCAAGCCACTCTTTATGATTACCGGGAGCGTGTTATTTTCCCCTAGGAATGCGTATTTCAGATGCACGGGCAGGGGCTTCAATTCTATTTTGGGAGCTTTCATCACCGAGGGTAAAAAGGTATTCGATTTGAATAATTTTACCTCGTTGACTTCATATCCTGGTGTGAGAGGCTCCGAGATTGTTAAGTGGGCTACTGTTTCATGCAAGCCTTCGGCCAATTCATACGAGCTCTCGGCTCCATTGAGTATGAGTTCTAAGGGATCTGCTCTTAGTTTTGGTTGAACTTCTTGGACTAGGTCGTCCAAAGCGTCGAGAGCGTGAACTTCCTCGAACTCCATGGGATGCTTCATTGCTCTGAATATGTCGAAGCTAAAGACCTCTCCTTCTACTTCCATTGATAGCATCCCACTTCCGCAGTCTATCTTCATTTTTGAGGTTTTAAGAAATGGTCGACCGAGAAGGATAGGAGCATGGTCTGTTGGCCCACTATTCTTTAAGGACATAGAAGTCTGCTGGAAACACCAATTCTCCTACTTGGACCAAAATGTCTTCAATTTTTCCCTCAGGCTGTTTGCTTGACCGGTCTGCCAGTTGAATAGTGAGACCGGTGGGTTCGAGCGGCCCAATCCTAAGGCATGAGTAGATAGAGAAGGGCAAGACGTTGATTGATGCTCCAAGGTCTAGCATGCAGTTCTCGATCCGGATGTTGCCAATTGTGCATGGAATGGTGTAAGTTCCCGGATCTCCGCACTTGGGGGCACCTTTCATTGCATGACGGCCGACACGTCCCTTCTCATCAGCTCTTGATCATTTCTATTGCTCCTCCTCCGGTTGGTGCAAAGCTCCTTTAGAAACTTAGCATATCGAGGGATTTGCTTGATGGCTTCTAAGAGGGGGATGTTGATTTCGACTTTGCTGAACAATTCGAACACGTCTTCATCCATGACATGTTGTTTTGGTACTTGGGCTGGCACTGGAAATGGAAGCGCGGCGCGGATCTTGGAGGTCTCGGTTCTGGGCACCGGGTGTGGCCTGTGGTCTTCGGACGGTGGAACTAGGCTAGGCCTGTGTTCCTCAGGTGCGTCCCCATTTTTCTCGGCCGCATCCTGCTCAAGAGTTCCGCGAGTCTCGGGCTTCATTTGTTCTTCTCCGGGCAACCTTGGGCTTTTGTCCTCCGCTTGCTCCATGGGTTCGACGGCAAGCTTTCTCCCGCTCCTTAGGGTCACGACATTAACATTTTCCTTCGGGTTTTGAATGGTTTGTGAAGGAAGTTGGTTAGGCTCATTATTTCACTCGAACATTGAGGTAGCGAGCTGAGACATTTGTTTTTCAGGTCGACTATTGCTCCATTATTTTTTGCCTGGTTTTGATACACAGTAGTACTCAACTGCTACACAGAGCTCGAGGATTGCTGCACAGTACCCTTCAATTGATGCACAGTACTCGAGAGCTCCTTCACCATGTCCTCCAGCCACTTGTTTGGTCCTTGCTGATTACTCGGGCCTGCCTGATATTGACTTGGGGTCTTCTGTTGATATTGGCCTATCGGGTACTAGTTTGGTCCCCTTTGTTGATACTGGCTCGTTGGTGGGGTGTTCTGGTTGTACTGCTTGTGGGGAGGTTGATAGAACGTCTGAGCTGTTGGGGTACGGCTTTGTTGTTGTTGTTGTTGTACCCTTGGTATCCTCCCACTGCATTGGCCTCCACCGGGTTGACTTCGATCATAGTTGGGCATGCATCAGTCTTGTGGTCCATAGAGCCACAAAACTCGCAAGGTCTTACTTGAACTGTCTGCTTTCGTAAGAATTGCATCATCATTTCCTTCATTTGTCTCATCTCTTCTGGCGTGGAGTTTGCTAATGTCTCGGCTTGTGATACGTTTTTTGTTTGGAAGAATTCATCTTGACGAGTAGTCTCCTCTCTAAACCGAGCATTTTCAGCAACGTTGGTGATGAGATCCCTTATGCCACTTAATGATAGATTCATCATGGATCCTCTAGCTGAGGCATCCAGGAGCATTTTGTCTAACTCAGTTAGTCCATTAATTAGGTACTCGATGATGAGCTTCTCGGGTAGTCCAAGAGTGCACCAGCTTCTCTCCAGGTGGTTGAATTTCTCCAGGTAGTCGTACATGGTTTCATTAGGTCCCTGCCTTATGTCCTGTAATTGCCTTCTTACTTGCATCGCTCTTGTCGCTGGGTAGTATTTGTCCAGGAATTTCTTTTGCATCTGAACCCATGTTCTGATGCTTCCCGAAGGCAATGAAAGGAACCAGTCGTTTGCCGAGTCAATGAGGGAAAAATAGAACGCCTTCAACTTGAAGTCGTCTATATTCACTCGATTGGGCTTTAGATTTTGGCAAATGCCATGTAAGCGTTGGAGATGAGTTGTCGCAGATTCTCCATTAGTTCCTGAGAACTTTGGCAAATTGTGGACCACGGACATGTCGACGGCAATGTTTTCTAGTTCAGGGCCCTCGCAAATGCACCACGGCTGCGTTTCGAAGTCTGGGGCATTGAGTTCTCCCATAAGGGGTGCGCGGTAGTTGTTATCCCCATAATCATCAAAGATGGGTCCTCGTCTTGGCATTTGTTGATGTTGAGGGAGTGGGGGATGTCTAAGGGGTGGTACTGGACCAGCTTCATTTCGGTCCTCGGGTGGTTCTGGGTTTCTTTGGATGCCTTCCCGATTACGAGCTCCTTGGTTTCGGACGAGATGTTTCGGATCGTCAAGAAATGGAGGCGGCGCCTCATAATTACGACCGTACATATTCATCTCGTCATCATCCTGGTAGTCATGGTGGCTTCCTTCGCGAGACATGGTTGTGTTGAAGCGAGTACCGATTCAAAGAACTTATCCAATTAATTAACTAATTCCCCGGCAACGGCGCCAATTTTTGACAGACGCACAGTCGTCGTGTGCTAAGTCAAGAATAAATTTATAATCCGCTACTCGTGATTCTACTATTAGATAGTAGAGTGGTAAGTAGGGATCGAACCCAAAGGAATTAGGGGGATAGTTGTTCTTTGAGGAATGTACTGGAAGGGAGCGTGATTTTAGGTTGATTGAGGTTTTAGTGCTAAAAAGTAAGTGTCTTTTTGGTTGGTTTTGGTTTTTTTAGTGCAGAAAGGTAAATGACAGAAAAGTAAAATACTGAAAGTAATTAATTAAAGGAGAAGACTTACAGAGAGTGGTTGCGTGAAGGACAAGTTTTGCGGAGAGTAAGCGGTTGATATTGCAGTTGATATTGAGACTGAAAAGTAAAATGCAGGTGATGTTTTAATTTAAGGAAAGATTCGGTTTCAGGGGCCTTGTATCATAATCCGTTTATCATTGACCGCTAATGACCATACTAAGTGTTCAAAAGTGTATCAAGGCTATTCCTAGCACAAGACTTGCCACACCGTCTAGTCTTTTGTAAGACGTAGTACTCTTGTTCTAATATGTGCATCCATTTGACCATCATTCCTGATAAATCAAATGGTGTTTGAAAGAGGTTGAACTCCACAGATAAGCTGTGCTCTTCCGAGCCTCCACTTATCCACGGAGGTCACGAGATCATGGTAGAGCTTTGCTCTTCCGAGCATCCACTCTACCAATGAAGTTCTGACCTAATATATGGCACTTTAGAACAAGTTGAACACAAAGAGGCATTAAGAAAAGGGTCTAAAACATTTTATGATACAAGTACACCCCTTCAACCGAATGAAGGGTTTAGCTACGATTATCCATGGAAGAGGACATCATAACTAAGTACTTGAAAAGTAAAGGTTTTTTTGAAAGATAGAAAGTAAAGTTTGCAGTTTTGAAAGACAGGAAAGTAAAGTTTTCGAAAGTAAAAGACTGTAAAGGAAAGGGGTGAGTACTTCAAGAACCGACAAGAGTACTCAAGAACAGTGAAAAGTAAAGGAAATGCTTGAGTACTTCAAGAACCGACAAGAGTACTCAAGAACACTAGAATACTCAAGAACCAACAAGAGTATTATAGATTAAAACAAGTGTTTACAAGAGTTGTGCCCAAAATCTAGAGAGATAAGTAACTTGTGGATTGTGGGATGTTGGAATTGTGGATGGATTTTACAAGTGAAGAGGACTTGGTATTTATAGGCAATGAGAAGTGTAATTTGTGGAGGAGATGAGACCACATGGCACAAGATGGGAGGAGCTCACAAAAGCCATCGGGAAGGATCTAGATCCATAACACATGGCATGAGATGGGGAGGGGAGGAGATTAGCCGCCCCATGTGGTGTTTCCATGGCAAAAAGCCGCCGGTCACATGGCAAGGGGGAGTGAATGTGAGTTTTGTGATCTCATCCACAAAAGCCATCGGTCCATTTCACCTCCGGACCGACTCTGGTTGCTCTTCGGTTGGACTTGTTTTGAGTGATTCCACGTCAGGATCATGAAAGTTGTACAGTCGGAATCTGGTTGTGTCCTGGAGTGACTCGTACTTCATTTTCAGCTTAAAAACTCCTCCTTAGCATGTATTCTCTCTAGACTTCAAAATACCCTGTAGATAAATATCGGAACTAACAAGCAAAAGTTAAATAGACAAAGAGTCTAATTTGGTGGGTTTAACTGTGTTTATGATTCATACAATTATGGTCCATCAGTGATCTTCCGTGGATAAGTGGAGGCTCGGAAGAGCACAGCTTATCTGTGGAAGTCAACCTCTTTTAAACACCATTTGGTTTATCAGGAATGATGATCAAATGGATGCACATACTAGAACAAGAGTTCTTTGTCTTGCAAAAGACTAGACGGTGTGGCAAGTCATGTGCTAGGAATAGCCTTGATACACTTTTGAACACTTAGTATGATCATTAGAGGTCGATGATAAACGGACTATGATACAAGGCCCCTAAAACCGAATCCTTTCCTTTAATTAAAACATCACCTGTCACTTTACTTTCAGTACCATATCAACTGCTTACTTTCCGCAAGTCTTGTCCTTCAAGCACTTTACTTTTACGCACTTACTTTCCGCAAGACTTGTCCTTCAAGCATTTACTTTCCGCAAGTCTTGTCCGTCAAGCACTTTACTTTTCAAGTATTTACTTTCAGTCCCGTATTTACTTTCTTTACTTTCAGTCATTTACTTTTCAGTACTAAAATCACAACCAACCCACTTACTTTTCAGTACTAAAATCACAACCAACCCCCAACTGTCTTACTTTCCATTTTCGAAAGAACAACTATCCACTAATTCCCTTGGGTTCGACCCCTACTTACCGCTTTACTACCCAATAGTAGAGTACGAGTAGCGGACTTATAAATTTATTTTGTACAGACATTGCCTCGCGACAAGGCAGTGCTTGTCAATACCCTTGGCCACGTATGTCTTCTACTTTGAGATCATATTCAGCAAGGACTCTAGATATATGATCTTTCAAAGTAAGAGAATATGTGTCAACGACATTAATCACTTTAAAAAAAACGTTCTCTAATCAACCCCTTGAAATCCACAAAATGATAGATGATTGTCATTTGCTCTTTATTTGCCACATCAAGAGCTTCATCAACAAGGATACAAAATTTGGAGTCACCAACTTCCTCACGTATCTTGGCACGAACTTTGTTGCCTAGAATATTTGCGATTTGCTTTTGAGTAGTAGGAGATCTATACGTGGCATTTTTTGGAGCATTGTCTAACACTTTTTGATAATCTTCATTTAGTCTTTTCACAAGGTCCAAAATAGCATCAAAGTTGCCACTATTAAGAGAGTCAATTGAATCATCATTACCTCTAAAAGAACATCCTTGTCGTGCCAACAACTTCACGACCTCTATACTAGCGGTAAGTCGAAGTCGATTATCTGCCACTTCTTGTGATGAAAATGTGCTCATCACTCTTTCGATGTGCTTTGAGGGATTTCTTAGATTTTCCCACTTATACATTGAAGAACTATGAATGGAGTTAATCCCATCCAGATGAGTTATGATGCCCGAACTCTTGCACATCATATTCTTCCAACCATGAAATCCATTTTCTGTAAATTGTGGATGACGGGATGGGTAGCTATCAAACAAGAAACAAGGAAAGCAATATGCTTTATCTTTTGCAATAGAATACTCAAGCCAAGGCCACTCCAAGAACCAATCTTTATTAAACCTTCGCCCATTAACTCCATAAGTTGTTGGATAACATTTCAAATGTGGTTGATTTGGTCTTAACAAAACATAAGCTCTCCGAATATAGTCACGCTCATTTGATTGATACTTGCCTATCGATTGACGCTTTCCAGGATCTCTTTCAAGTGAAGTAGTATCGGAAATTTTCTCCTCTACAATTCTTTTCTTTGGATCATCCTTCAATAGAATCAACAAAGATGGGTCTAAGCTTTTTTCACGGAGTCCATTGACATATTTCTCATCTCATTGCTGCTTCCATCGCCTGTAACATGATGCTCACTTTCATTGACACTTGAGGGAGTAAACCATTGCGATATACTTTTTTGACGTTTAGGAATTCTATTATCCGTCATTGATTTCAAAAAAACCTGAAATCATTAAAATTGGAAACAATGAGATTAACCATTTGATTCTCATTGAAAACAAACAATAAACAACAAACTTGCATCAATAGAAAAACTATCAATGTGTGCATCTTTTTTCGGAATCGAGAACATAAACAATACAAAAGGTAGTAAACAAAGATATGTCAATGATGAAAATAGGAAAGGGAATCAATTTCAATACAAAACAATAAACAAATGTGCAGGCAGCAGGCGTGCAACAAATTGAAGCATACTTATCGTGTCAAGAAGCCTTCATAAAATGATTGAAGCAGCAAGCATGTCGGAAGAATACATTTGAGGCTATGTACTTTCATATTCATTCAAGTTTGAGCAGAATTGAGTTATGGTTTTATGCTGTAATGCGTCCGGATGTAATTCGTTATCGAATGAAATAAAAATGTTTGTTACTATACCCCAAGTGTCGTTGAACCACAAGATGAGTGTGCCTGAGAACTCGGATTGTTATGCGGGCTGCGGCTTATGCCCTAATTCTGGTTCAGTGAAGTCGCAAGAGAAAACTTGATTTGTTTATCATTTTCTATTTAATTTTAATAAAACTTAATTGGGCCAAACCCAAACTCACAGGCATATACAAACTGAATCATAAGAATTATATTTATATGAAAATTGAAGAAAAAAAATTTGGGTCAAAACATATTGGGCATTGGCCCAATATGCCTCAGCAGTGCCTCCGTCCCTGATCACCACCCAGTCTATTGCCCCTGTCACCACCTTCGTCTTCCAAGGGTAATTCATCCAGTGTCTGATGATAGAATAGCCAGAATTGGTGATCTTTAGATGAATGTATATGGTTTCTGAAATTATATGCAAAAGAGGCAAGTTTCAAGAGGGACGTACCCGCATAGGCAGCTGAAGAGCACGCATGGTCTCCCATGTTTCTTTTCTTCTTTTTGCAATCTCTTCCGGTTCTTGCAATATTTTACCAAACAAGTTCTCTCTTTAAGATTGAACGGACAATTTCTAAAATATAGTCAACTTGTATTTAACATCATTCGTTGGGATTAAATGATGATTTGCTTAATGACCTAGTCCAAGACTTATGAAAATCAACTTTTGTTGACATTTCCTCAAGGCTTAGACCATCCAAGGTGGAGTCTCACTCTTTCAAGATATTAACTCACTTTAACTCACCATTTAGTTCATAACTTTCATTTTAAACCAAATCCAATGAATTAAACATTTAAGCCTAGTCAAACATCCCCCATCAAAAAAAAACCTAGTCAAACATCCATATCCTAGAGTTCACTTTCATAATAAACTAAAATATAAATCATTTTCTCTATACCAAATCCATTCCCTAGCTCTTTCAAGTCATAGGTTCAAGTTTGGGTTCATATTTTCACTTAGGCATTTTATCAAATACCTTCTAACATAGCATCTCATGGCACAAGAGAAAATTAAATTAACAATCATCCACATGAATATCAATGTACATTTGTGATCATAGGGTACCAAGGAGGATTGTAGAACCCTCAAAACACAAGAACTACACACATATCATCATGATAACATGTTTCCAATACACAACAACAAGAGGGAGAAAAGATGAGTAGAGAAAACCCAAGTGGTAGATGGTGAGCAAGCTCTAGATTCCTTCATTGATCTTCTCTCTTCTGTCCCAAGCAATCCTTTGATGATGGTGAGCCTTCCTTAGCCTTTATCTCACACTTTCTCTCTCTCTCTCTAAAAATCACCTCTTTTTAGGTCAAACCCATCTTCTTCTACTTATAGCCTCAGATGAAAAACCCTGAAGTAGCAGGTCCAGCTGGTCGACTAGCGTAGTGTCTAAAATCTAGTCGGTCGGCCGGTGGCCTTTAGTCCTTATATGCTCTGTGTAATCATCCACCCAACCGATCGAATTGGCCAACCGACCGACTCAAAGTGAGCGGCTGCATGCTTGGACTTCCCCTGTCTTCAGCCGGCCGGTTGTCTAGGTGAGCCGATCGGTTCATTATGTGCAAGGGCAAGTCTTGGATAGCTCTCCTCCAGCCGACCGGTTAAATGCTCAGTTGACCGACTCAAAGTGAGTGGTTGTGAGCTTCCTGAAGTCTTTCATCCAGCTGGTCGGCTGACGAGTCCAACCGACCAACTCAAAGTGAGCGAGAGCTCCCAAGTCTGAGTCCTCCACTTAGCCGATCGGTTGGTTCAGGATAGTTATCTGAACCGGTCGGCTGGGAATCATTTTGCCCACTTTTTGCTCTAAAACTTCAATTTTTCAAGCGATTTTGATATTAAGGTCTTGAATTCAATAGGGTATCATTTTGTACCCGAAATGTGAAAGGCAATGATCAAATGACATCAAATAAAGTCGGAAACAACTCAAAGCTACATTGAAAAAATGGCTATTAATGAGTCGAAAATTCAACTTATCATAAATTCACGTGGTCTTTCAAGGGGTGGTGTGATGCGGTAGGGTTACCCGAGTGGTATGAGATAATGCATCACACACAAAAGCAGATAACAGTATGTGTGATAATCAAAATGATAGTACGTCGTGGGGATCTCCTCCAGTATATGGAAAATAACAACGGGCTCACTAGAGCGTTCCACCACGGGTAGGCTAGTGACGGTTGTAGATACCTTTCATCATATGAGCTTATAATGTGGGATCAACACATCCGGAAGGTTCTTTTGGGAAAAAACAAAAGCTTTTTCATCTGTATGTTAGTGTATCATAAGTCACACAATCAATTAATTTATACAGTGCATGTTTACGAGTATATTCCTAGGTGAGACTGAATAAGACCAAACCAACAACTTCACATAATCATGCACGTAAACACAGGTCAAACATTTCTCACCAATCATCGGGGTCGTCACGGGGGATGCAATGTCAGTCGAGGGAGGTCATATCCAGCTCCATGTGTAGCTTCTCAAAGGGTTCCCTGTTAAGTGCCTTGGTGAATATGTCAGCGATTTGATCCTCTATTCTGCAAAATTCCATACTCACCATTCCCTTCTCGAATGTTACACATGATTCTTAGAGATGTTTAGGGCATCTGCACCGGACAACAATTTGAACAGGTGCGAGTCGACATGGCACAGGTACTGCGTGGTGAAACCATGCAGCAGAGAAGCAAGCGTGTCAAGCTGTTCGGACGTGCTGAAGCAGCTGCTCGACAGGATGGTGCTGCAACACCTGCCAACACATTTAATTTGTAGGGTTTATTGGTGGGCTGGTAATTTGATGAGCTGGTGGGCTCAAATTTTGGCCCATTTGATCAATTTTTAATGAAAATGGACTATAATTTACTTGTATTACAACATTTTTTTGACCCCCTCAGGATTCGAACTCACGACAACTTGGGCATCGGAGGTTTTACGTCTTAGCCCTTGATCGATTATTCTACGCCTGATGGGCGTATTACAACATTTAAACGAGTGTTCAACGTAAAATATTAACGTATAATTTAATTAAACAATTTATAAAATAAATTTATAAAATCTTGATTAATTTTTAAGTTATAATTCATTTTTAGAATACAAAGTAATAATATTTTATTTAATGAATAGTGTAAGGAGGTGCTCAACATTTAAATGGTGCACAAAATACAGATCGAGGAGGTGCTAAATGGGTGCAGATGCCCTTATATCACTAGGTTTATCACGGAGTATGGGAATAGAATCAAATGAAACATTGGAGTCACTTAGCTGTTGTTTAAGCCATAGTAGTTGGGAACAACATGCTGCAGCCGCAGTGTATTCTTCCTTCGCTGCACTGAGTTTTGGTTGCACATGACACTAGACATGGTCCTAGGTACTGTGTCATCTCTGACGTGGACTTCCAATACACTCTGTTCCTTGTGAAATTTGCATTAGTGTATCCTACTCAGGAGTTTTCCATTCCTGGGGTACCATAGGCACAGGGTATCGGTACCCTAAAGGTATTGCAGATTTTGCTTTACTGCCTTGAGATGTGTCTCTCTTAGAGATACCTAAGAACGAGCACACAAGCATACATTGTACGTAATGTCATGTCCACTAGCAATGAGATACAGATATGGGAGTGGACATGGTACTGGAGTCCTTCCTACCAAACTTGGATGCCATCTGTTGGAGGTTTTCTGCTGATGGATTCTTGTGTCATCCTTCTCTTGAGCAACTTGAAGTCTGATGGAGCGTATTTATACGATTCATCGAGTACACAAAACCCACCTTATTCGACACTTTGTCCTAAGAACACGTACTTGTTAATGTCATTTTATTTTTATAGGCTATTTTGGAGTCTAAAGAGGAAACACGCTTAAAAAGGGAGAATTGTGCCAAAAAGCCAGCCAAGGCCCGAGGACCAAGTTCTAGGCCATCCTAGGGAACGACCATGCTACACTCAAATTTAGCCTTAACATCCTTCATGGAACCGACTTGGAATCACTCAAATATGCTAGAACTGTCGGCGTTTTGACAAGAACGCACAACCAAGGCACCGAGCCCGGTCAAGGCCAAAATAGGGCAATTTCGGCCGTTTTTGGATTTCGACCATGTTCCAAGCAGAATCTGGCCAAACTTCCTTCTTGAGATCATCTTAGAATGACTTTGTCGTTCAGAATCCACTCTCCAAAATCCAAGAAGCTCCGGCCAAAGCTCCGGTCAGATTCCGGCCAAATTCCGGCGAACTCCGACCATGCTCCGGCGAACCTCCGACGAGCCTCCGATCAAGCCAATTCCAACCACATCCAAGCTCCGACCAAGCTCAGATCAAGTTCCGGCCAGAACCCAACCGAAGTCCCAATATTCCGGTTACTTACTATACATTCCGGTTGGCTTCTACTATTCATTTCGGTTGGCATTTGGAGTTCGGTTGCATTGGGATCCAACTAGAGGCGGCTTTTGGAGTGCCACCTATGGCCGGCGGCTTTTGGAGTGCCACCTATGGCCGGCGGGTTTTGGAGATGCCACCTATGCCCGGCGGCTTTTGGGAGATGCATGTGCTCAAATGAGGTGGCATATGGGAGAGCCAATGAAAATGACTTGCTTTTGGGATATTTACAACTCCAAACTTAGTCCCCAAGTCTTGTTTTTCCTATGTATAGAGGCATTGGCCTTAGATGTCATGTGTGCTTACATTAGGGAGAAGAGAGCTTATCTCTCTTCTCCACTTCACTTCAATACAAACACATTTCCTTTTGTTCTTCCCTTGTTCTTGCTCTTGAGTTCGAATCCTCTTTACTTTTATTGTCAAGTTCTTTACTTTTCTTTGTTGTTTTCTTTTACTTTCATGTCTTGTTACCACAGCCAAGGCTACTTGTATTCCTTGACATGAATACAAGTAGCTAAGGCCTATATTCGGTTTAGGGGTTCTCTCATACTATGACCATGTTTTGAGACCCTTTTACTTAATGCTTTTTGTGTTCTACTAGTTCTTTGTGCCATTATTCGGTTGAACAACAAGGCTAAGTGGATGCTCGAAAGAGCAAAACTTAGCCGAGTAGTTCAACCTATCTTTAAAACCGCTTGGTTGGTCATAGAAATGTGAGATCAAGTGGCGGCACCTAGGCTAAGATACTTCGAAAGGAGGAATTAGTCTAGAGAGAACTAGAAGTCTATGTCTTGTTTTTGGAGTAGATTGTGGTGTAAGTGCTTCGAAAGGGCCTTACCTTAGGGTTATATCTTGACCAAGGAATAACCCACACTTATGAACACAAGTAAGATCATTTGAAGTCAATGATGGATGTGTCACTAGTTGAGACCCTAGACTGAATATCTTTCTTCTATAAATATCTGTCATTTTACTTTTAGTCTCGCTATCAACTGTTTACTTTCTGCAATTTACTTTCTATCATTTACTTTCCGCACTTTACTTTCAGTACCTTTATTTTCAGTACTTACTTTTAGCACTTTACATTTCAGTCATTTACTTTTCACTTATTTACTTTTTGTCATTTACTTTTCTGTTCATAAAACAACCCACAAAACCCAAATGTTTTTACTTTTATTTTTCTTTCTTTTTAAAGAACAACTAATCCACACTGACTCTCTTGGGTTCGACCCCTACTTACCGCTTGCTATCCATAGTGAGCCACTAAAGTAGTGGAATTATAAATGTAAATTTTGCAGCGTATCAACGACGCGCTGTCAAGTTTTGGTGCCGTTACCGGGGAGTTGTGCATCGGAATAGTTGTTCTTACCTTTTTTATTTTCTTTACCCTTTGTTTTTGTCGTTTTTTTTACTCACCCCTCGTTTGTACAAAGAAGGAAATGATTATTTGTGCAGGAATCGGGTTCGGGAGAAAGATCAGGCCAGCCGGGCCGCGTCCAAGAATTACCGGGCCTGCGCCCTAGGAGTGCCGGGCTGAGCCGAGAAAACCAGGGCTGCGCCCGAGAAGAACCAAGCTTCAGCGCAAGTGCAGGCCGCGTCCGAGGATTTGAAGGCCGCGTCCGAGTGATTGTGGGCAGCGTCCGAAGAATGCTTGGCCACGCCCGAGAAGAAGCCATGCCGCAACCGAGGATGACAGGCTCGCGCCCGAGGAAACACGCCAGTACCCGGGTCGCGACCGAGAAGTTGCGGGCTGCGCCCGAGGAACCTGTTCCCAGCCGAGCTCCATCAAACATCAACCGAACCATGCCGTTTTGAGCCTTGTCGTTTGCTCCTACAACCACGACAAGTAACGACACTATAGGGGAGTTCCATTCGCACTTTTACTTTTGATATCATTTCCTTTCCTTTTTGATTGATTGCTTGCAATTGTCTTTTGAACTAAGTCGTGCTGTGAGGCACGGCTTTGTTCAAAAGTGTGGGGGTGATTGAGTAGTCTTTGCACATATGAGTCAGTATTGCACATAGTAGTTAACATGTTTTTCCTTTTCCTTTTAAATTTAACTTTTTGAAAATGCAAAACTTCCATGATGTGAAATAGATAGATCCGAATTTATGCATTTACCTTGTGAAATCTCAACTGTGTAAAGACTTGAGGATGTAACTTCTTAACTGTCCCTTTGTGCTGAGATATACAGGGGATGTGGAGTTGATATAAAATGCCCTAGAGAGGCTTGGCAAGCACTCGAAGGACCGGATTTCACTATATGGTTTACGAAGTCAGTGGAGGCTGCACTTCGGGTTTCAATGGAGTTTAGAGTCATCTCTGTCGTGCAGCGTTTATGCAAGAGGCGGGACGAGAATCAAACCGTCCTAACTCTAGTCCAAGTAGCCGAGAAAATAGATGAGCGACCCTCATCTTGACCCGCGTGAAACGGCGAGGATGAGAAAAGAGCGGGGAGTTATTTCCATATGCTCTCGGGCGATGATTGGACCTCCCAAAAGGTTGAGAAAATGGACAAGCAAATCACAAAGGAGTAAAGCTCGAAGAAGCAAATCAAAGGCCGGAGGCCAAAATTGTGAAGGTTTTAACCGAAACAAAAGTGAAGAAACTCCAATTCAACATCAAAGGTCAAAGACCAAGTCACTTCAAAAAGATGTCCCTCGCCAAAAGGAAATCAAAGAGCTCAGATCATTGAAACCCGAACCAAATCATGTGCTAGAGAAAGCTACAAGTTAACCATATAGTGCGAGTCGATCCCGAGGATGCAGTCCAGGAGCCTGAAAAGGGCTATCTCCCAAATCATCCGAATTAATTTGCATCTCGGCTCGAAGGTACAAGTATCAAGTTTCTTCTATGTATTTACACTGTTTAGTTTGGTAGCAAGTAAGTAATGCATGATTAGGATAAGTCTATACTAACATTATAACATTCATATCTAAGGTTTTTGGTATATCAGTTGTTCCTCTTTTTTACTAGCCTTATTCGGGACGAACAAGAATAAGTGTGGGGGTATTTGATGGAGCGTATTTATACGATTCATCGAGTACACAAAACCCACCTTATTCGACACTTTGTCCTAAGAACACTTACTTATTAATGTCATTTTGTTTTATAGGCTATTTTGGAGTCTAAAGAGGAAACACGCTTAAAAAGGGAGAATTGTGCCAAAAAGCCAGCCAAGGCCCGAGGACCGAGTTCTAGGCCATCCTAGGGAACGACCATGCTACACTCAAATGCAGCCTTAACATCCTTCATGGAACCGACTTGGAATCACTCAAATATGCTAGAACCGTCGGCGTTTGGACAAGAACGCACTACCAAGGCACAGAGCCCGGTCAAGGCCAAAATAGGGCAATTTCGGCCGTTTTTGGATTTCGACCATGTTCCAAGCAGAATCCGGCCAAACTTCCTTCTTGAAATCATCTTAGAATGACTTTGTCGTTCAGAATCCACTCTCCAAAATCCAAGAAGCTCCGGCCAAAGCTCCGGTCAGATTCCGGCCAAATTCCGATGAACTCCGGCCATGCTCCGGCAAACCTCCGACGAGCCTCCGATCAAGCCAATTCCGACCACATCCAAGCTCCGACCAAGCTCAGATCAAGTTCCGGACAGAACCCAACCGAAGTCCCAATATTCCGGTTACTTACTATTCATTCCGGTTGGCTTCTACTATTCATTTCGATTGGCATTTGAAGTCCGGTTGCATTGGGATCCAACTAGAGGCGGCTTTTGGAGTGCCACCTATGGCCGGCGGCTTTTGGAGTGCCACCTATGGCCGGCGGCTTTTGGAGATGCCACCTATGGCCGGCGGCTTTTGGGAGATGCATGTCCTCAAATGAGGTGGCATATGGGAGAGCCAATGAAAATGACTTGCTTTTGGGATATTTACAACTCCAAACTTAGTCCCCAAGTCTTCTTTTTCCTATATATAGAGGCATTGGCCTTAGATGTCATGTGTGCTTACATTAGGGAGAAGAGAGCTTATCTCTCTTCTCCACTTCACTTCAATACAAACACATTTCCTTTTGTTCTTCACTTGTTCTTGCTCTTGAGTTCGAATCCTCTTTACTTTTATTGTCAAGTTCTTTACTTTTCTTTGTTGTTTTCTTTTACTTTCATGTCTTGTTACCACAGCCAAGGCTATTTGTATTCCTTGACATGAATACAAGTAGCTAAGGCTTATATTTGGTTTAGGGGTTCTCTCATACTATGACCATGTTTTGAGACCCTTTTACTTAATGCTTTTTGTGTTCTACTAGTTCTTTGTGCCATTATTCGGTTGAACAACAAGGCTAAGTGGATGCTCGAAAGAGCAAAGCTTAGCCGAGTAGTTCAACCTATCTTTAAAACCACTTGGTTGGTCATAGAAATGTGAGATCAAGTGGCGGCACCTAGGCTAAGATACTTCGAAAGGAGGAATCAGTCTAGACAGAACTAGAAGTCTATGTCTTGTTTTTGGAGTAGATTGTGGTGTAAGTGCTTCGAAAGGGCCTTACCTTAGGGTTATATCTGGACCAAGGAATAATCCACACTTATGAACACAAGTAAGATCATTTGAAGTCAATGATGGATGTGTCACTAGTTGAGACCCTAGACTGAATATCTTTCTTCTGTAAATATTTGTCATTTTACTTTTAGTCTCGCTATCAACTGTTTACTTTCTGCAATTTACTTTCTGTCATTTACTTTCAGCAATTTACTTTCCGCACTTTACTTTCAGTACCTTTATTTTCAGTACTTACTTTCAGCACTTTACATTTCAGTCATTTACTTTTCAGTTATTTACATTCTGTCATTTACTTTTCTGTTTATAAAACAACCCACAAAACCCAAATGTTTTTACTTTTATTTTTCTTTCTTTTTAAAGAACAACTAATCCACACTGACTCTCTTGGGTTCGACCCCTACTTACCGCTTGCTATCCATAGTGAGCCACTAAAGTAGTGGAATTATAAATGTAAATTTTGCAGCGTATCAACGACGCGCTGTCAAAGTCTTAGGAAGAACTTAAGTTCTTCCACCATACTCATCTTCATCAAAGATCTCGTGAACTTTGTATGCATTGTTGTGTGTTGTGTATTTCACGAGCATTCGGAGTTGTGATACACTCGACCTTTGATCCTCCTTTCCTCTTGCATACTGCAAAAGTTTTCCAAATTGTTCTCACCCTTGGAACGTACACTTACTCGCCAGATGGTGCATCTTTGAGAGAAGTCAATGACTCGCATGGTCACATCATCTATACCACAATGTGTGTCATCTGTTCTTTAGGACAGACATAGTTCATCCTTAAGGGACAAAGGACGGATCCACTTTAAAATTCTATTTTCTCATCTTTATGGGTACCATCCCTGTACTTATACACATAACAAGGCATTCATTAGATGTGAAGGTAATTTTGTGTCCTTGTGAAGGTCAATGAACCTTCAAAGTGTTGGCGGAGAGAGGCAAAATGTTCTTTATAAATCATGTGACCTGAGCAGACACTATGTACATACCGGGGACAACTCCTCTCTCCATCCTGCAACAACAGACATTAGTTCTTACGCACCTAGATAAATTTAGGCATACCTGACTTGTGTGCAATATAATTATTTCTGAGTCTGCTTATGTCTCTTGCTTCAGTTTCAGGGGTCTTCTTGGGTGCATGCCTTTGTGGGGATGTCTGTTTCCGTACACTTATTCCACGTTCACCTATGTGGGGACAGTTTCTTTTATGGTTTCCTTCCTACCTGCAGTACCAGCACACTTGAGCTTGTTTGCCATACCTGGTCTATATCCTTTTCTCAAGATCCCTACAAAGGGAGCAGTGCCTTCTGGAGTGACCTACCTGCTTGCAGTGCCAGCATACATGTGCTAGGGTGTCATACCTGGCATGAATCTTTTTCTTCTCATTCTTATGATGTATGTACTCCCTGCGGAGATGTCCAGCTTGACCACAGTACCAGCACACCCGTACCTGAGTGACATACTTTGCCTGAGTTCTTGTCTTTTGTTCCTTGCAATGTATGCACTCCCTATGGGGGGTGATGGACCATAATTGTATGAATCATAAACACAGATAAACCCACCAAATTAGACGCTTTGCCTATTTAACTTTTGCTTGTTAGTTCCGATATTTATCTGCAGGGTATTTTGACGTCTAGAGAGAATACATGCTAAGGGGGACTTTTTAAGCTGAATATGAATTACGAGTCATTCCAAGTCACGACCAGATGCTGACCGAAGAAATATCATGAACCTGACATGGAATCACTCAAAACAAGTCCAACCGAAAGGCAACCAGAGTCAGACCGGAGCTGAAAGGACCGATGGCTTTTTGGAATGAGCTCACAAAACACACTCCACCACTCACCATCCTCCACCTAGCCGGTGGCTAAGCTCTCCTCCTCTCCTCCATGGACATGTGGCCGGCGGCTTTCCCCCCCTCATGACATCACCGACGGCTTTGGAGAGCTCCATGAGCTTGTGCCAAGTGGCTCCCCTCTCCTCCACATCTCTCACTCCCCCATGGCTATAAATACCAAGCCATTCCCTTTGTAATCAACATCCCATTCTCATTCCAATTCCATAAGTTAGTGAGAGAAGCTCTCACTTCTCTTTAGATTAGGGCACCACTCTTGTAAACACTTGTTTCAATCTATAATACTCCTGTTGGTTCTTGAGTATTCTGGTAGTTCCTGAGTTTACTCCTGTTGGTTCTTGAGTATTCTCATTACTTTACTGTCTTAGCTATGATATCCACCTCTATGGATATTCGTAGCTAAACCCTTCATTCGGTTGAAGGGGTGTACTTGTATCATACAATGCTTTAGACCCTGCACCGAGTGCCTCTCTGTGTTCAAAACTTGTTCTATGTGCCACATATTAGGTTAGAATTTCCAAGGTTGAGTGGATGCTTTAACGGGCAAAGCTCTTCCGTGGGGTTCGTGAATATACTCGGGTAAGTGGATGCTTTAACGGGCAAAACTTATCTGAGGAGTTCGACCTCTCTTAAAAACCATTTGGTTGATCGTCACTGAAGATCAAATGGATGCACATAAGGCTAAGATACTTCGAAAGGAGGAATTAGTCTAAATAGAACAAGTGTTCTAAATGATGTGGCAAGTCTTGTGCTAGAAATAGCCTCGATTCATCTTTGAACACATAGTATGATCATTAGAGGTCAATGATAAACAGACTATGATACAAGGCCCCTGCAATCGAATACTTCATTTTAACTGCAATATCAACTGCTGACGTTCCGCAAGACTTGCCAATCACGCAACAACCGTTGTAAGTCTTTCCTTTTATTTTCAGTATTTACTTTTCTGTCATTTACTTTTCCACACTAAAAACAAAAACCAACCAAAAAGTCACGTAGTTATTCGCGCTAAAACCTCAATCAACCCTAAAATCACGTTCCCCGCCTGTACAATCCCTCAAAGAACGACTTATCCCCCTAATTCCCTTGGGTTCGACCCCTACTTACCACTTGCTACCCAGTAGTGAAGTCGCGAGTAGCGGACTTATAAATTTATTCTTGACTTTCGCACACGACGACTGTGCGTCAGTCAGGGGGTATCCTGCTTGACCATAGTGCCAACAGACTCGGTGGTGCTTGAGGTCTACATATTTGTTGTGTCCAGGTGGAATGGACTTGTAAAGTCCATATGGGAGGGCTTCGTACTCATGGCTTGCTTGAGTCATAAGGTGTACGCCTTCTTTCTATTGAAGGGGACATTACACTCATCCATTTCACTTGTCTTACTAGTGTCCTGACAGTTGTATTTTGATACCTCACTATCGTGCTTCAGTGATGTCTTTTTAGCAGTTGTATGAGTATTGTTCCTGGCTCGTACTCTATCCCTGGTCTAGATACAAATCACTTCAAGAAATCTTCCTTGATTTCTTTGTGGTCTGATTGTGCAAACTCTTTCAACCAACCCTCCTTGTCACTTTCCTTGATGACTTTGGTATCCTCCACTTCTGTCGACAATTTGGCATTTTTGGACTCCAACTCATATATTTTGTCCTCAAGGTCTCTGATGTTCTCGGCTTGTGTTGAGACTCCGTCAATGTCTGTCCTTAGCTGCGATAGTTTCCCTTCCAGGGAGCGGATCTTTTTCTCCAGCTTGGCTTCAGTTATGCATAGCTCATCCTCAAGTCTAATTGCCTTGGCTGATCACTGGTTGTCATTGTCTTCCAGTCCTGTAATATGTTCGTCTCGTTCGTCTCAGCTTGTAGTGAGTTCTTCATTTCTTTCAGTTAGCTCCCTAAACATTGCCATTACCTATTTATTAGACATGTTAGATAGATTGGGAGTGGTATTTGAATTGATACCTTATTGTTTGCTATTATGCATATGGTGTCGCTGGGATCCTCTCCCTTGCTTTCTTCTTCAGATTCACCCTAAGCAGCTAGCATGGCTTTTGTGTCCTTTTGGGCTAGAGGATCTCCTACCTTTTTGCTGTAACAATCTTTCACCATGTATCCCTTCTTCTGACAGTGATATCAGATAGGTCTTTTGGGGACCCCTTCCCTTGGAAAGGACGCATCCATCCAGCGCCAGCATTCTGAGGGCTCTTGTCATGACGTCAGTCGCCTCATCCTCACGTTCATCAGTGTTATCATCCTGGGCCGGCTCAAAAACCCTCTCTACTTTCAATGCTACGGAGTGTTCCGTGTCATGTGTCTGTTGGGCAGCTTTCCTTTATTGAATTCCATCATTGCTCCGGAGCCTTGCCACGAGTTCCCCAAGGGTCACCTCCTTAATATCATTTTGAGCATGAAGTGCTAGTGTCACTGATGCTACTTCTGTGAGCACGCAGCGAAGGATTCCCAGTGTCAAAACCGCACTTTGAAAGGGAGCCTTAACATCCTTTATATAGTGGGTTCCCTGCCGGGTATCCCTAGATTTTCTTGCTCAAAAATCTCTCATCTTGATCCACAAGTCAGGCCAAGACCTCCTAGCTGATTCGTCCATCCCATACTAGCTTTATCAGCTTGTCAATTAGATCGTCACATACCGATCTAATTACATATGCACAAGATTCTTAGTTCCCTAAAATATCTCAAACAATTTTCTCAAATCTTTGAGCACTTCTTAATCTCATAACAAGAATATTTAAACTGATCTTGGGCATCAACCAGCATATGTTCTTGCTGGATTACAGATCCTTGGAACTAGAAGATCCTCCGAGAATATCTGGGAGATATTCTCGCCCTCAAGCAGTCTGTCGAGGTAGCGGTACCTTCAGAGTATCAGTGCATCAACCTGCACACTCAAGTAACTGTTACTTTCAGAGTACCCGTACATCGACCTGCACACTTAAGTAACATATCAGCAGGATGGTTGTCACATCAAAACACATTAGAGTACACGTACTCCAGGAGTATGCTTACTCCAGGGGATATGTACTCCAACAGTTCCCCTATAGTACTATACTTGATTGTTAATTATACGTGTTAATGTAAAATGTGTTATATTTATATGTTATATTTGCACCTGTTTTTTTATTCATATTCAGTGCAACAAAGTTAAATACTTCCGTTTCAAAACAAATACAGTAGTGTCTGAAGACGTGGTGAAAACGATTATGTAAATGCACTTGAACGACGTTAAGATACACTAGCTAAACTTCATTGGTCTTCAATTAGAAGTGTTAAAATGTTTCTGGTACAAAGATCGTGAACGTCCACAAATGGAAATGAAGATGTGATTAATTTTATAAACAACATGAGACTTTCTCTTCCCTCCCTCCCATCCATCATTTTCAGCTTTTTCATCAATCCTCTTGGGATTGAAAAACACCTACATTTAGGACTGCTACCCGACTCGCTTGTAGAGCAATCGGCTAAAATATCCATTGCCTTTCAAATCGGGTTGCTCCAAGAAAAGTGTCGAAAGCAATGACAATGCCAATGAAATTTTACAAATTTCACAAGTGGTTTGGGAACATTTAACAAATATAGTCAAAGATTGACGAAAATGACAATATATATCTTAACATCATTTGGTGGTGATTATAAAATCATTAACTAGAAGGGCGAGAAGGCGGAAGATGGAGCTGGAGGGATTCAACAACGGTTCCTTTTGGTTTATCTTTTGTTGTATAATGCTTCTTGCTGGCTTTGTAAGCTGTTGTACTGGTCTTGTTTTGTTTTTGTAATCAGGTTTTCTATCCCAAAAAAAATTATTAACGTGTTGTGATTGTGCATTTTTTTGGAAAAGACAATTTAAAGTTCGCATCGTATTTGGTAATTTGTGTTGATTTGATCGTTTAAAATGTTGGAGTTGGTCGGTAGTTCGAGGCTTCAAACGTTATTTTTTTCTTCCAAACTTTTATATGTATTTCATAAAATAAGGGTAAGGATCGGGTATAAATCCATCTATTTTTGTAAACGATAAACTCCTTAAAGAAACAAAAACCTGGCACAGGAATATTGCAAGAAATGTCATTGGTGAGGCTTGAACACTCTATCTTCTGAATGCAAAGTGAGAATTCAATCACAACACCACACCCTTATTGACGTTTTAAGGAGAGTATAAACTATATAATTGCAGTAATCTATTTTGTTTTAGAGAGTATAAACTATATAATTACAATCCAAGTTAAGATAAATTGTGTTGAAAAAATGACGCAAATAATATTGTACATCCGTATCAGAAAACAATTAATATTTTCATTCAGCATAATGCATTTGATAAATTAAATATAGGAAATCTAATTTCAGTTGAAATAAGAAAACCTTATTATTAAATTAGAATACATGATTAAGTTATTACAAATAATTATATATTTCATTTTGAATAACAATTAAACAAATATTTAATTTTCGAGTAAATTAATTACTGTATCAGAAATCCTAAAACCTTAGTTTAACATTAGCTGGGGTTATCCTATTTTAGATTATTGTTTAAATAAACCTTTAAGAGTTTGAAACGAGCGTTCCTTTGATTCCCGGAGCAGGAGAGACGCGGATCCTGCTTTTGTAATGAAATCCGAATAAAAAGTTGTTAAATATCCGGTGAGGATCTGCGCGTGGTTGTGCTTAATCAGTGGGCTGTGAATCGCCGTTCAAAGATTTTGTGGCTGAATAGGGTTTGTGGATTTTGTAAATCTCTATTTGTCCTTGTTTGTTGATTTTCGGTTCGATTTTTGGATGCTAGATGTGAATTTATGAGGTTTTTAGGATATATGATTCCATGTAATGCATGAATATTTGCTTGTTGTGTTTTGGAGTTAGGCCTCGTATTATGAGGGTACTAAGAAGATGTCAGCTGTTTTAAAGGTTTCTTGTTTGTAGATTGTGTAGTTTAAAGTTAGTGTTTTCTTGGGTAATGCTGTTACTATTTGTCTTTGTTGGTGTGCCTGGAAGTTGGATTTGAATTACTGGATTTAATGTATTTGTGTGAGAATAAAAGTTGTTGTGTGGTATTATGTTTCTGATTTTGGTTGCGAACGATACATTGAAGTGTATTTTGATTATTTGTTCTATGGTATTTTTCTCTTATGGTTTCTTGTGGATTCGCATGTAAGTTTCTAGGTGTTGGGATTCAGTTGAAGAAAATATTTTGATATGTAAAGCGGATAGATTGAAGTGATGGGAACACTTAGATGGTGCCATTTGGATTTCATCATTAAAAGAAATCTTGATGGACTGTTATCAACAACTTTCCTTTTTATAATTGTGCAAAATAGTAAAACGACGAGCTAGTTGGTTATTTAAGCGTTAACTGGCAATCCCGTATTGAATCCAGGTTCTGTCCACTTGGTCGTCATTGGCTGTTTCAAAATGAATGTTTGTTTTTCGGTAGTTGGCTACACTGATTGTTATATTCATACTGATTAACAATCTGAGATTACTTTTGTTCACGCCCTCAAATCAATACATAAGTGGTAATATTAGTTTCATTTGATAAATCCTTTGTCTTTTGTTTTACATGGTAATTCAAGTACCCATACCAGTTGGCAGTTTAGTTGTGTGATGCAATGTTGTTTGTCCATACTTATATCATAAATAAGTACAGGCTTCGTTTTCTCTGGAGCCTTATTTTCTTTGCCAAGTATCTTCAATTTTCTTTTTATTATTTGACAGGCAATCTTGATTTGCAAAGATGCAGTCATTTGTGAGGAAAGATTCTCCGGAAGTAAACAAGGAAGAGATAAATGACTTCAACTTCACTGGGTCGAGTTTGCCTGGTGATTCAGACAGCACTGCTAAAGAAGATACTGATATATCTTCATCAGAGGATAGTGATTGTCCACTCGAGGAAAACACTCAAAATCAGCTGGTTGTCTACGATCCATTAACAAATGGTGCAGGAGAAATTGTACATGCTCCTAAACCTCTGAACTCTCAGCCTCCATCTTTTTCAAGAAGAGAACCCTCTAAAGTATTACCAGCTGTAGGAGCTTTCACAGTGCAGTGTGCTAATTGCTTTCAATGGAGGTTAATTCCAACGGAGGAGAAATATGAAGAAATACGAGAAAATATAATAGAGAAGCCGTTCTCATGTGAGACAGCAAATGAGTGGCGGCCTGGTGTTTCATGTGATGATCCTGGGGATATGCAGCAAGATGACAGCAGGCTTTGGGCAATTGATAAGCCAGGTATTGCCCGCCCTCCTCCTGGATGGCAGCGATTACTGCGGATAAGAGGTGAAGGAAGCAGCAAATTTGCAGATGTGTATGCCTCTCTTTTTGGACGCTTACATCCTTACTTTTCTTTCTATTTTAACAGTCTTAGGAAAAAGATGAATTCTGTTTTGAGTTGTAGACTTGTAGTTGATCATACCATTTGTATGGTATCTTTTGATTAATTTTGGGTCAAACCTTCTATACAATTTGCAGTTGCTGTAGGTTTGCTTGTGATTGCATGTTAAATCTTGCTCCCATCGTCCAAATTGGACTTGTATAATGAAAGTAACGTGTCTGATGCTATACATTTATGTGTTAGATACTTGGACTCTAAAGTTTTTATTTGCTTTATTTTCCAGGTACTATGTGGCACCTTCAGGCAAAAGATTTCGCTCGTTGGTTGAGATCCAAAAGTATGTCTTACTTGGTTTCGTAATCATTGTTAACATTATAACGTGATCGGTTGATCGTCCAATTCTCAGTCAACAGAGCAATTATTGTCTGCAACTCTCTCATTTTCGTTTATTGTTAAACCTTTCACATAGAGAATGGAACGATTTTGTCCTCTGCATGATTTAATAATTCATTTTCGCCTTACAGGTACTTGGCAGAGATTCCAGGGTTGGCTGCTGGAATTAGTATGTCACAGTTCTCATTCCAAATTCCAAAACCTTTACAGGAAGACTATGTTAAAAAGCGCCCTAGCGGTATAAAGTCGTTAAAACCACCGGAATCTGGTGAAGGTAGTTTGCTACAATGTGTTGTCTTCGTATAAATATTTTGAATAAGAAAATACGAGCTGAGTATGTCTTAGCTGAATTCATATGCATGTCAAATATCAAACAGATGCTCTGTACTAATTATGTGGGGAGACCTTTATATAGTTCTACTTGGTGCGGTCTCTTGATATGCAGTCAGTTGTCTGTGACAAGGAAGTCACTCCCTTAAGTTTCAACTGTTTTTCGTTCTCACATTATATTTATGTGTTGCAGAGAGTCCGGTAATGTGGACCAATCTAGGAGACCCGGTTGGTTCGCAACTTGGTCAGCCTGACCCTTCCCCTTCATCTTTTCAGTCTCCAGTTCACAACACATCTGATCAGCCGTCAAAGAAGCGACTTAAGAAGTCATCAACTGAAGGCTATGTGCCGTTATCTTGAAGTGCACGATCCCATGCAACCCCCTTGTCTTCTGTTTTGTATATATGTAATATAGCCCCAGAGACCAGAAATTTGGAGCTTCATTAGCAGAGAAAAAAACTTATTAGGGGAAGAAACTATTAAGTGAAAGGAATGGAAGAGTTATGTTTTGGTCTTTGGTATCTAAAGACTTCCAATGGACGTGGTCATGAGTGTGTTGTAAGAAACAGACTGGTGTAGGAGATCGCAGAATTTTTAAATGATGCAACTGTTCTGGCTTCTGGTCCCTTGTAAGATGATTGTTTGCGCATCCAATTTGGGAATGGTTAGTCACCTTCACAAAATGATCACATATGAAAGACTGTATCTTATCAAAACAATGAGACAGTGTGGTGCGATCAAATAGATAAAGCTGACGCTAATTTTCATTTTCTTGTTTGGATAACAATCCATATTTGCCCTTTCCTGTTGAGAATTTCGTTTCCTACCATTACGCCATTTTACATCTTACACGGGGTTCGAAAATCGTCGCTTAAAACCGAGATACGTATCTTAGGACTAATGTCACAGCATAAACGCTGTTTTTAGATACATCGCTTAATCCTTGTGATATGAGGGTTTATGCGACAACAAAGTTTACATATGTCGCTTTAAAGTATGGGTCATAACAGTGTTCAAGAAAACGGCCTTCTAGACTGCCTAGGCGGCCTTTTTCTTGAACCCGTTCCGTTTTTTCTTCTAGGCGGCCAATTAATCGGTTCGAAGCTTCTAGGCATTTTAGGCGGCGCCTAGGCACTCTAGGCGGCGCCTAGGCGGCGCCTAGGCGCCTTCTAGGCGGGAATATAAATATTATTTATGTATTAATTTTAAAATAATATTTTTAAGAAATAAATTAAATTACAATTTGAGGAAATAAAAGTCCAAAAATATGTGTTTGTATATTTATGTTGTTATTGAAATTTACTTTTCAATATTTTGCATGGTAATGGATTATATTAAAACTTGTGATTTATATTATGAATATTTTAGAATCTAATCAGTGAAATAGTATATGATATCAATACATATATATTTAAAAATATAAAAAATCGAAACCGATTAGTCGCCGATTAATCCCCGATTAATCCTTAGAGGACCATGTCCGCCCGATTACCGCCTAGCGTTTTTTACAACCTTGGTCATAAGCGACATATTATTTATTTATCGCTTATGCCTTGTAGGACAGTGTCGTGTTAGATATTGATGCATCGCATAAAAGGTTTTAAAGTTTTTTTTGATTGAGTAAAAGGTTTTAATGTTGACATAGATTTGTGGTGTATGATCATATGGCGTCGCATGAAGCATATGACACACACGCCAACTATAATGTTTCCGCCTCACGTAAGTCATTTTACAGTAAGTATATATTAGGGGCATATAGATCCTAGCATCAAAAAGGGTACACGTAAATACTTACCCTGCTTACAACATCTAAGTTACACAACTGGATAGTTCCCAAACTGAACATTGATAAAAGTTTAGAGTACCCCCAGCAAACATTTGTAAACTAGTTCCATAAAAACACAAATAAAAACAGCATTCATCATGATGAGCTGCTGCCAAGTGACTACTGACTAGTGGCTTCATCGGATGCATTGCTCGTTATGACTCCTGATCCGCCCTCCTTGATCAACTCCTCCACCATTCATATTTGATCCATAAACATTGTTGACTTGTATCCTCAAAATGCTGTGTCGTAATCCGCTTGTGTTTTCCAAAGCTCCTCTGTCTGCTAAATGGTATTCAATGTGTTTCTTGCCCCCCTCGCGAGAGTGGAGGTCGCGCTAAGGACTTCCAAATGTCATAAATACGGGTGCTCCGCTTCTGCCCCACTATTTGAGTTATTATTTTAATTTGAGCACTGATCGGAAGAGGATATTCGATGGCACGGATCTTCCAATTCTTCGTCAGTCATATCATTTAACGCACTCATTGTCTCATTTTTTCCTAAAAGCATCGATGTCAAACAAAATAGAATAGTTAATAAGAGAAGTAAGAAGCTATACATAATACCAGCAGACCAATACTTAATGAAGAATACACAAAGAACATAAAATGTCATATTACACCACATCGTGTCACACATTTTTGTACTACACTACGTGTTATCACACAATCGCTACCAAGTAAACCAAATTAAATCGTGCTAAAAAAAGACATTTCTGGCAAATTAAAAAATGATTCTGGCGGATACTCCAAACTAATTAACTGTGCAATATTTCCTATCAAAAAAAAATTTAACTGTGCAATATTTTCTACTCAAAATTTAATGTTATACATTTTCGCATTTTTTTTCTCCACGTGGGTGATACTTGATAGGAATATCACAGCAGGATACATTTGGAACAAAATGAGACATTTCCAAGAGTCGAAAAGGCGATGATCTGTCTATTTAGTGATGTCACTGTGAGGCAGTATATTTTGTTCAAGCTTGCATTAGTTTTATAGTGAAACAGATACATACATTGTACTTGAGGAAATTTTGTTGGTTCCAAACATCGTGAGACGGTTTTTCAGAGTAGCATTTAGGTTTGGAACATTTCTTGGAAGTCAAGCAAAGATGAAATCGTCAGATTTACCCTTTGAGGAGAATGCGTCACCTTCGCTAGGAGCATAAGTAGAGTAAAACTCATCGTCCATCTCCTTTTCATTGAGTTCCTCGATTTTTTCCGCAGCCTCCTTCAAGTCCAACCGCATCTCAACTTCACTGTGGCAGCAGGCTAGACCAATGTTCAACAGTTTCAGCATCTCGCTTTCGTTATTTTCAGTGAACTTCATTTCTTTGTCAAAGATTTCTCTAGTGTGATCCTCTGCAACCATGTTGTTCACCCACATTGCAAGATCAAACTCCTCTTCTCCTTTTTTCAGTTGTAAAAAGTTTGCTTGGAATTTCCCGGTCAGGACCTCAAGTATCATGATGCCTAAGGCCCAGACATCGGTCTTTTTTGTGATTCTGCCGTGGTGCACATACTCTGGTGACTTGTAAGCGATCATGAGCTTCTGGGCATCCTCTTGGTTAACTAGCGGAACAAGTCCATAGTCATTCAGGAGAGGCTCATAGGATTCGGTTAAGAGAACATTGGAGGACTTCAGGTGTCCGTGTGGCGTGGTTAGGCTTGGAAGTTCCCGGTACAAAACTGAAAGGCCCTTAGCTACTCCCTTCACTATCTTCAATCTAGTTGACCAGTCCAAGCCCGGCTTTCCATCATTGTTCCAACCTGAAAGAAGAACAAAACTACCTAATGTGAGCTTACTTGCGCAACAAGAAAAGATGAACAAAATAACATCTTTCGATAGGAAAAGCTCACAAAGGCTCACCGTGGAGATGAGCTGCAAGACTCCCTTTTGGCACGAACTCGGAGATCATGAGCTTTTCCTCTTTTCGATAATAAAAGGCGACAAGGGGCAGTAGGTTAGGATGGTCTAGCCTCCCAAGCCTCCTCATGTGCTCTTGAAACTCCTCCTTGTCCATATTGCTCATCTGCCTGTACCTCTTAACAACAATTACATGACCATTCTGGCCAACACTAGCTTTGTAAGAAGACCCAAATGCTGCATTTCCCAAAATCTCAGCTGAGGCTTTGAGCAAATCTTGCAAGTCGAATTTCACTGTCATGTCCTTAATAAAAGTCAGCTTGGTCTGTTGATCTTTCTTTCCTGCACCGATGGTAGTCATTGCGTGTCCTGCGGATGGTTTGTTTGATGCTGCATCGGTTCTGTCTAGCCTTTCAGATACGGGGGCCTCAACTGAGGTTGATGCTCGGCAAGGCCTTGATTTTAGGATAACAACAATGGCTGTGATCAGTAATATGATGCCTACAACAACTGCTCCCATTATGAGTGAAACTTTGTATGTTTTATGACCTTCTGCTGCCTCGTGCGGTGGCGTGTTGCTCGTATTCCCAGCCTTGGTTTCTGCTGATAGTGAGGCTGTGATAACTGCACACGCGACCAGTTTCCCTCCACAGAGTTTTTTATTACCTGCCAGGAGTCGGGGCGTAGCTTGGTTATTTAAAAAGAAAAACTAAACACGAAAAGACGGATAATATGAGGAGAAACGAGCAGCACGACGTGCCTGAAAATGAGGCCTTGCTCAAGTCCTGGAGTCCTTCAGGTATCGGTCCATCGAAGTCATTGTTTGAAACATTTAGCACAACCAAGTCCTTGGACACAAAAGGCGGTATCTGACCCCGAAAATGATTGTCCTCCAGCCTAAGCTCCAAAAGTCTCGGAAGTTTTGCTAACGAAACAGGAATCTTACCCACAAATCGATTATGCCCCAAATGCACTTTCTTCAATGATAACATTCCATCGAAAACCTCATCTGCTATCTCCCCTGATAAATTATTGTGTGATAGAAACACCGATTTCAACGCACCAAGTTGATTCAAACTAGGTAAGGAGCCTTCCAGGCTGTTGTTCTTCAAACTCAAAGCTCTCAAATTCACTAAACCTTTCAGAAGGGTAATATTGAGGCCCCCGGCCAGGGCCATGTTTTCGAGCTTGAGGCCGTGGATGGAACCTCCAGCAGTGCAAATAACACCGACCCAATTAGCCACCCCGTTCGTGCAGGGGCTTGTCGAAGAATTCCAGCTAGAGAGCTTCCCATTGTTTTGCAAAGAATCCTTGAATTCGAGGAGAATCTGCTGGTCTGATTGTGAAAAAGAAAGCGTGAAACGCAAGGAAATAAGGACAACAAGGAGTGAAAAAAACCTAGTGGTATAATCAGCCATGGCGCGACACACACGTTAACAGGGCGGTGTGCACACCCTGGATGGAAAAGCCTTCCAATTCTAGCAGATATCTTGTTATTCAGGAAATCGAGAAAACAAAAATCACCGTATTAGCAAGAAATGAAAAGAAGCTAATAATAGCAAGAAAACAGAAATGTTATAGGATCAAAGCTCAACCATATGTATATATATATATATATATGCCTGGAGAAATCAAAGCACAACCTTAGCTATTTAAAGCCATTCAGCTTCTCCTTGCTCTCACTACGCCCTTCCGCTTCAGCGCGGCCTTTCCTGGAGTCCAAGGCCCTTTTCTCTACTCACTTGGGATCCTACTGTTTCCGATGGCTAACCTCTCAAAGTTGAAATGTGCATAAAAGATGGAACGTTTGCCAACAAAAGTACATATATTATATATACGTAAGGCTGCAAACGAGCCGAGTCGAGTCGAGTATTAAGCTGCTCGAACTCGACTCGACTGAATATGTATCGAACTCGAACTCGACTCGAAACTCGACGAGTTTCAAAATTTTTGTTCGAACTCGACTCGAAATATTTTAATGATACTCGAGCTCGACTCGATACTCGAGTATTAAAACTCAAATTTCAATTCCCCAATGACAAGCCTCAATTTCAAAGCTTGTTTACATAGGGAAATATTAAACATTTTACACTAAAATCCAAAGGGCAACTCAAGGACCCCAAGGCCCAAGATTAGTCTAGCCCAAAAATTAGGATTTTGGTGTTGTAGATGGATTGGGTTTTACTCTCTTCTTTTATAATCACTTGTGCATCAAACTCTTTGACACCAAGCAATGTGGGATATAAGGACATTCACTTGCTTTTTGATTTCTTCCATGCTTCTTTATAATGTTTACTTTTGTCCCACATTGGATGTTTATTACAAAACAAATAAGATGAGAATATATATAGATGAACACTCTATCCAAAATTTAATATACTCATTCTACCTAATCTAGTTAAAATTACAATTGTAATTTTCAAGATATATGTGGAATATTCGAGTATTTATTCGAGTACTTAATCGAGTTGTTCACGAGTTTAAACGAGTCGAGTATCACTTTGTTCGTGATCGACTCGTTTAATAATCGAGCTCAAATATCGTGATCGTGCTCGACTCGTTTATAATCGAGTCGAGCTTTGACCGAGTTTTGACCGAGTAGTCTCACGAGTTGCTCACGAGTACATCGTCTCATTTGCAGCCCTAATATACGGACTAGTAATTAGAGAATAATGCAAATCATATTGATTTATTTATATATTCTTTTTTGATTGATATTTATATATTTTTTAAAATTAATTAATTACAAAAATACCAAAAAACTATATTGTCCTACGTGTTGGATTACAAAATTTCGACAAATCTACCACATGTCAACTTTTAAAGAGGTTTTAAATTTTTATATTTAAATATGGTTTGTAACTCCACTTATCACATTAGAAGACATATATTCAAGAAGTGATATATATAATTACTCTCTTCAAGTAGTGAGATAAACATCTTTTTCAAGGGATGAAGATTATCCTATAAGAATAATATATAATGTATTCTCTTCGGGGTTAAAAAGAAAAATACATGTATCCACTTAGGTGTTACAAGCAATTTCACTTCGTGAAAATCAAAATTTATACTATACATGTATCCACTTTAGGTGAAACATGTATATGAATACATGTATATGATTTCATTTCGGGAAAATAAAAGAAACATATATTATACATGTATCCACTACACGTGGTACATTTATGCGATTCCCCATCAAAAGAAGCATATACTATACGTGTATATGATTTTACTTCGGGAAAATTAAAAGAAAATATATAATACATGTATCCACTTCAGGTGATATATGTATGCGATTTTGCTTCGGGAAAATCTAATAATAATACATTGATTCACGTATCAAAAAAATAAAATTTACACATTCCATAGAAATGATTACAAAAAAGAAGAAAATGAGTTTTCGAATGCTAGGCTATTTTGAGATTCTCTCCAAAGAGGACTCAAGATTGGCATCATCACATAATATCAAGAATGAAGAGGAAGATTCATCAAAAAAAGAATGAAGAGGAAGAGAAGGACTATGAATCTTTATCTAGAGCAACTCGTGCTGATAACTTGTTGTGAAATATTGGATATGGATGAGGAAATCAAATGTATGTAAAGAGAGAAATGTAGAGAAAATTCGTGTTCTCATTCTCATTGCAAATGACCATTATATATATATGATTACATAAGAGAGAAAGAGTGTTCAAATGAGACGATCCTCTTTTTTTTCGAGACCTTGAGAGTCCAATCTTCACCATCCAAAATACTTTATCAGGTAATTGTGGTGGTGACAAGTGTAGTATGTGTATTTTCTAATATGCATTTAATGCAAAGTCAAAGTCACCAACTTTGACTTTGCTTGTCACATGCAGATTTAAATATGCATCATAATCTAATGATAAGATTTGAAGTCCCAAGGTCTTAAATTTTTGGTGACTTTAACTTTACTTTTTGGACATGTGTCACATGCAGATTTAAAGATACATCATGATCTAATAATAAGATTTGAAATCTCAAAAACTTCAATTTTCGAGGGATCTCAACCGAACACTCCTCACATAAGAGATGATAAATGCCAGTAACAACAATTGGGCTACATGGATCATAACTGAATATAGGAGGTCATCTAAATTAATTTCATATTTATAAAGGACGGGTACTTGTTCGTTTTTCCTGATATTTTTTGATAGTTTTTCCTGATTTTTATTTTGAGTAAATTAAATTTTAATAATGCATTTTCTTTTTCGATTGAAGATTATATTTCTACATGAACATAAAATTAGAAATTATTTTTGACAGCTGGGCTTTTCTCTCTCTGACAGACACAACAAAGAACGTCTGGTGGATTCATTTCCGGCACTTCGATTTTAGGGTTTTTCTCCCCGTTCCGATTTCATACCGGAGATCCGGTAAGGCCTTGAGCACGAAAAAGCGTCGGTTTTCGCAAGGTAATTTGAGAAATTAATAAAAGTTTACCGTTGTGATTGATCGGTAATATCAATTGCTTGCTTTTCAACTTTAGGTACGCTAATGTATGGTTTTCTGCGTGAATTCTTGTTGTTGATGTGCTATTTGGTTTCTTTTTTGGTAAATTTAATCGATGATCTCCGGTATGGAGGTCGATTGTGGATCGTTGGTGTATTGTTTAGTGTGGACATTTTGTTTCTAGCTAGCTCTGAATTGAGCAGTACATTTGTGATTGGCCATATAGTTGTACCAAGTTTATTAAATAATGGTGGTTAAGGATGCCTTTTTATGTCCGTGTATTGATTGTTTGACTACAAGGCTAGCCCGAAATTCAACTAAAGTAAAAACTAGGGGTGGATTCGGAGTTTCATCTTAGATGATAGGTATGTGTTGGATGCTTATTATGTTTTTAACTGGTAAATGTGGAATAGAATTTTCAAAAATTCCACGAGCTATGTGTTGGAGGTTCAGTTCTCAGGTGATGGCGGCCTTTTTTAGATCTTTGGTGTGACAAAGCTGTATACTATTCTTTCAGAGGTACAAGATGGGTGTGAAACAAGCTATAAAGAGTCTAAATGCATTTCCTCGCCCAGAAGAACACCTGTTGCAGAAAACAAGGTCTGGAGCAGTTGGTATGTGACTTCATTTACATTTACATTTACATTTACATTTACATTGGTTATATACATGTGGTATCCTATGCTAGTGCAAATTGACAACTTTCCCTTTGTTCTATTTTTTCAGTTTCCGTTATAGGTCTCTTGATAATGGTGACACTGTTTCTTCACGAACTTCAGTATTACCTCACAACATATACAGTACATCAGGTTGGTTTTTTCATGGAATTTTAGTTCTACTATTCGACAGTTGCAATATGTATACGAACGGCTGTCAAGTGATAACTAGCCCCCCTGCACTTTGGATAACTAGTTATTCTTGAACGTTGGCATTAAGTTATGTCTTAAAATGATAGATTATTCTGTAAAATTATGTGGATGGCCATTATGTACACCATTCATAATATACATGATATAAGATATCATTTTAACTCCAAAACATTGTTGGACCATGGTTAGTCAAATCTTCCTGCCTTCGTTTTCTTGGTGGAAAAATTAGTACTGGAGTGAGACTTTGTCATCAGTCAAGTGGAGGGTCAACTACAAGTTAATGAACACATTCTAAATAGTATGTTTTACTTCTGGGACGGTCTCTTGGGAGTGAGGCTTCGGCATCATGGCTCCCTCGGCTGGTGTGGCTTGGCCATCCTCATCGCTCGGTGATGGCTCACTTGAGAAGCGTGGGCAACACAAGTCAATATCTTTTGCGGCAGTGGTGTTCAAACCTCAGTTGACTCCTAGGTTCCCTGAGGTTCCGCTTCCGAACAGGCAATACGGTCGCGCTGACGGCAAACCCGTTATTCACTTCACTGTCGCTGAATTTGAGGCAGGGGCCGCTCTTTTTAAGCACTCTTTGATTGCCAAGTTTACGGTCGGACGGCCGTCTATTCTGGAGATTCAAAAAGCTTTGCAGGAGACCTGGCGTATTAAGGGAAGGGTGACCTTGATTGAGATTTGGGATGGAAGACATATCATGGTGGTCTTAGACTCGGATGAGGACGCCACGGCTGCTTTATCATGCCCCCTTCGCAAGATTGGGCATGCGATGTTTAGACTATTCAGGTATACTACGGAGTACGATCCTCGTCGTAAATCCACCATCACAACTAAGTGGGTTCGCCTCCCTGCCTTGCATCCAGCTTTCTTCTCCAAAAATTTCATTAGGGCCATTGTAAACTCCTTTGGCACCTTTCTGGATACTGATGATAGTACTAAAGCATGTGCGGGTTTGAGGTTTGCAAGGGCATGTGTCGAAGTTGATGTTTCACAGGCCATTCCTAATGAGGTGACGCTTTCACTGTCGGATGGAAGAACCTTTAAGCAGAAAATCGAAGTTGAGGGGAATTTGTTCTATTGCTCGCATTGTAAATCGCATGGGGATATGCTGGCGGAATGCCGCAAAAAGAAACCGTCGCGAATACATGAGGAGCATGAGGGTCCGCAGGATGTCACGATTGAAAAGAAACAAAATCGAGTTCAGTCCCTCTCCTTTACCATTGATGGAGTCAGGAGTGGTGTGAGTAATACCAATAAGTCTCAAGAGTGGACGCTAGTCAAGAAGAAGAATAGGGCTAGGTCTGTGAAATCAAAGGGTGTACCCGTGCAGTCTGAGGAGGTTCCTATTTGCCAAGATATCATTAATCATCAAAACTCCCAGCATAATCAAGAGGATCAAGCAGACAGGGAGCAAGTGTTGGCGGACTTGAGGATGGTATCAAAAGAGGTTATCAGCTGTGCGAGGAGCAGCTTGATTGGGCCTGGGAAGAAGCAGTCTCAGAGGGACAGCAGTGACTCAGACGATTGGTCCGTATCAGACGAAAGTCAGGAAGAAGAAAGGTCCTCTGTCCATTTCGGAAAAACTCTAAAAGCCTCTCAAATGATAAGAAGAAGAGAGCCAAAGAAGAAGGACGCTTTCAAGAGTCAACGGATACTGAGAAAGGACAAGCTAGAGGCTCTGAAAAGAACTTATATCGAAGTGCTGGAAAGGACTAAAGTGAGCAGTAGCTAGAAGATGGAAGATAAGGCGTCAGATGAAGATATAAGGAAATTGAAACAGAGTTTAAGTGTTCAAGGGTCCTTAGTGGTCGAGAAAGCTCCTTGAGCTTTTCAAAGGGTTGTACTAGTGTTTTTAGCGTAAGAGATCTTTGCAGTGTCTTTGTTAGGACCTCGCTCGATAGCCCTAAAATCCTCACCAAAGCCCCAGATTACTCGGCCATGCCCCAGGTGAACCCTCGCAACAAATGGGACCGAGTGTCCGAGGGACCCAAGCCCGGCACTGACCACGCCCTGTCCGAGCCGAAGAGCACTCGTTTCGACTTACTCGAGCCAACGACCGAATTGGGCAAAAGTGGCTCGACCATTGTGTTCGAAATGGCAAAAGAGTGGGACGATGAGCTTAACCCAGGAGAACGGCCGGAGGAATTGGCCAGAACGAACCAAAGCGCGTACACGCGGCTTGGGGGCGCAGAGGACGGACGCGGCTGGCCCAGGGACACGCCTGGAACACGGGTTGGCACGCGGCTTGGCATTAATGAGCCCGCGCCTGGCCAAATTCATCCCCCAAGTCCTCAACTCCTTGGACACGGTTCATGCATCTACCTTGGAGGGAAAACCAGCATTGAAGGCCACATCTAGGCGCCCTTTTCTTTCTATTTAAGCACTCGTCTTTCATTCTAGTTATTCATCCAATCATTTATCAATCAAAGTATCTTTTCGTTTATCTTAGTAGTAGATCGGGCGTTTGCCTTGGGGGTGACCTATTTCCTTGATACCGGATCTAGGAGGCCATCAACCTTATCGTATCAACCCACTATATCCACCATCACCATCTTTCGTCTCACCCTCTTCCGCCCAAATCCAACCCATTTTCCACCATCTCTACTATATCCATCGACCACCCACCACTTTTCCGCACTTGTTAGGACCTGGTTAAGTATTTCACTTTTCGGGCCCTAACATCTTGGTATCAAAGCCCGCACGGCCGTACGACCTATCAACCATGACGACAAGGAAGTCCGCAGAAATCGAAGAGAGAGTCACATCTCTTGAAAATTCAATGAAGGAATTACGAGCAGACCACACCAAAGCAGTCGCCGACAACGAAGCACGAGTCACCAACTTGGAGAAGAAGGTAGACGACGGTTTTGCCAGAATCGAAGCGATGCTAGTAGAACTCGCCGCAAACATCACACCCAAGACAACCGAGGCAAGCAACAACGAAGTAACAACCATTACCCCTTTTCTCAACACTGATAAGGGTAAGGATGTTGTCTCGGATCCAGTTGACACCACGGAGGAACAACCCAACCCGCAAGTCCAGGACATGACGCCCCTTGAAAGCAACCCACCACAAGGCTTGCAATGGAGGACCCAGTCGAGTCCGCAAATTCCTCCAAGTCTGGGAAGGCGGCAGGCTACTTTTGGGCGTTTTGAGCATGGAGGAACTTCCAATCTCGGAGGCATCTACCGAGGCGTGTCCCTCGAGAGGCAGCAATCGAGGGGCTTTCACCCGGATTATGGGGCGGGACAAGAACCTTGGACGGGAGGACCTCGCATCGAACAACCGACCCAACAAGCGGCAAGGCAACCACGGGCCTATGATCACAACATCCGCAAATTAGAGATGCCCATCTTCGAAGGCCTAGATGTTGAAGATTGGATCTACAAAGCCGAAAGGTATTTCTCAGTTAATAATATTTTTACTGATGCGGAGAAACTCAATGGTGCAGCCCTTTGCTTAGAAGGACGTGCGCTGGCCTGGTTCCGCTGGCGCGAGGAAAGGCAACCTATATATTTTTGGGCCGAGTTCCGCGAAAATTTGCTAGAGAGGTTCCGAGGCCAGAGAACTACTGAAGTTCACGAGCGTTTCTTCGCTCTTACTCAAGAGGCGTCCGTTGGCACATATCGCGACCAGTTTGAGTTCCTAGCCGGAGGACTCCGAGGTCTGACAGATGAAGCGTTGCTTGGGAACTTTATGAAGGGGCTAAAGCCCGCAATCAAGGCGGCCGTCAAAGTGCACAGGCCCAGAAATCTCGACGAAGCGATGTCTCTCGCACAGCTTGTGGAGGAACAAGGGGCAGCTGAGCCTGAGCATAGTCGGCGAGTGTCACAAGGCCCCAGGCCTCGGCCTAACAACAACCCTCAAGGGGGCCAACCAAACCATTACCCGCACGACGCACCAAGAGACAACCGTCAAGGGATGACTAACAGCCCGGTTAGGAGGGAGCAACCAAGAGACCTAGGCCGCTATCAGCCTCCGCAATTCAAGAGGATGACTGAGGGGGATATCCAGGGTAAGCGAGCAAAGGGACTATGCTTTCGCTGCGAGGAACGATGGGTTCCGGGACACCGCTGTGCCCCCAAGACTCTTCAAGTCATTATAGTCGAAGAACAAGAAGAGGAGCCGCCGAGTGAGTACTACACCGAAGAGGAGATCGAGCAAGGTAATAATGATGTTGCATTTAAATCTATTCATGTGCAATTTATGCCCGACTATGCCGATGGCCAGCTGAAGACCATTGAACCGGACCTCGACCTTGAGGACAAGGTCTTTCTTAAAGGAGGCGGAATTGTTAGGACCTCGCTCGATAGCCCTAAAATCCTCACCAAAGCCCCAGATTACTCGGCCATGCCCCAGGTGAACCCTCGCAACAAATGGGACCGAGTGTCCGAGGGACCCAAGCCCGGCACTGACCACGCCCTGTCCGAGCCGAAGAGCACTCGTTCCGACTTACTCGAGCCAACGACCGAATTGGGCAAAAGTGGCTCGACCATTGTGTTCGAAATGGCAAAAGAGTGGGACGATGAGCTTAACCCAGGAGAACGGCCGGAGGAATTGGCCAGAACGAACCAAAGCGCGTACACGCGGCTTGGGGGCGCAGAGGACGGACGCGGCTGGCCCAGGGACACGCCTGGAACACGGGTTGGCACGCGGCTTGGCATTAATGAGCCCGCGCCTGGCCAAATTCATCCCCCAAGTCCTCAACTCCTTGGACACGGTTCATGCATCTACCTTGGAGGGAAAACCAGCATTGAAGGCCACATCTAGGCGCCCTTTTCTTTCTATTTAAGCACTCGTCTTTCATTCTAGTTATTCATCCAATCATTTATCAATCAAAGTATCTTTTCGTTTATCTTAGTAGTAGATCGGGCGTTTGCCTTGGGGGTGACCTATTTCCTTGATACCGGATCTAGGAGGCCATCAACCTTATCGTATCAACCCACTATATCCACCATCACCATCTTTCGTCTCACCCTCTTCCGCCCAAATCCAACCCATTTTCCACCATCTCTACTATATCCATCGACCACCCACCACTTTTCCGCACTTGTTAGGACCTGGTTAAGTATTTCACTTTTCGGGCCCTAACAGTCTTTAGTGTTCCGGTCCAAGGGACCGCAGAGTGATTTTCAGAGTGTCGGTCCTATGGATCTCAGTGTATCGAACCCTCACGGGCTTCGTTTTTTATTTGGTGGCTAAATACCACTTATGAATCGAAAAAAAAAATGTTTTACTTCTGGCAATTGAAAATTTTCTAAGCAGTCACAATTGTGTTAGATTTTTTAGTACAAATTAACTCACTATATATTTGTCTTGGAAAGTTTAGTGCTGGACATATTTCAGTTGGATTTTTTTTCTTTTTATCCCAGAAAGCCTTATGGGAATAAAATATAATGGGAAATCTGTACCATGTCTCACCATTTTGCTCTTTTTAAGTTTATATGCAAGCAACTGTAAGAGCTACAAAATATGATTTGTTGCATGCAAACTCATGCTGCATTTTTCCATCAGATGTCCGTAGATCTGAAACGCGGAGAGACGCTTCCTATCCATATAAATATGACATTCCCTTCCTTGCCATGTGATGGTAAATCCCATTTTTGTTGCTTTTTGATTTTTTTGCCTCATCATTTTGTCTCCTGGCTTGGAACATGCAACTTAACATTCAACTATTTTTTGGCAGTATTAAGTGTTGACGCTATCGACATGTCAGGAAAGCATGAAGTGGATCTTGATACAAATATATGGAAAGTAAGCTGTTTAGTGTTTTTTCCCATTAATTAGGTTGCTGAAGTTTACAAAGCATTGGTTTTGTTAAGGTCCAAAATAAGTTCGCAATGCAATAGTAGACAAGGTCCAAGAAGATGTTAGTTGTTTCCGTCTGTTCTATTACAACTACTTCAGTGAAGATGTTATAAAGTTCACCTGCAATACTATGGACGACAACATTGCTAACCAGTCAACATACCCTGATGCAGCTTCGCTTGAATAATGATGGCCATATCGTCGGCACTGAGTATTTGGGTGACCTTGTGGAAAAAGGACACTCTCATGGTCATTCACATGGTAAGATGCAATTATCTTCAACAAAAGTGAAACCATAGCAATGCCCTTTTGCGACTTCAACATGTTTTTCTGAGATAATATTTTCATAATAGTCTCAATTTTATTGTAATCACTAGATAAAAATAAAGATCACAACGATGAATCCCACAAGATTCATGCACTTAGTTTTGACAAAAATGCTGAAGAAATGGTGAAGAAAGTTAAACAAGCACTGGCTAATGGAGACGGGTGTCGGGTAAAAGGCTTGATATGGATCCTTGTCAATCCCATTGAATTTAGTGTCTTATTGACTTTAAGAGCATGCAGGTTTATGGGGTTTTAGATGTTCAAAGGGTTGCTGGGAACTTTCACATGTCAGTTCATGGACTGAACATTTTCGTGGCTCAAATGGTCAGTTTTCCATACCACGTTGTTTCATATACTTACGCCAAGTTACAGGGTCTCTGATTCTCCAAGTGTTCTTTTAGATGAAACCTTGTTGTGTCAAAAGTGCCGTTCTTTAATTCGCTTGCCTATAATGTGTCGTTTTTATTTTATCACCGGTCTAGTTCTATTGTTTGTGATTGGAAGTGGTAAATTTGTGTCCCTCAAATTAATCCAATAATCTTTTCCTGCAAATAACTAGAAAAAATGTCCCGTTTTGGCATACTAGTAGACCAGTGAAACTTGTTGATATATAAAATGTCATATATATATAGGGAAAGGATCAAACACGAACTTTATTTAGAGTGAATACTATTAAACCTATTAGATTTTGACATGTGACATAAGCAGGGAACATTCCGATGATTAATAAGCGTCGAATGATGAATAATATTGGTCATTTTATTTTTGCTCCATTACCCTTCTGAAAGTAAACTGATAATAATAGGTATGAAACTGGTCAACAAAGTCAAGGGTACCGGAGCAAAATTTGGTTTTGACATTAGTCATCATTTGACGCCTTGTATTCGACTATTCATCAGTTTAAACATCTAAAATTTAGGAGGGAAATGGTGCAAAATATTTTTCTTTTAGTGTTCATTGTTCAAGACCTGTTATTCATCGGTTTTCCTTGCTTATATCACATGTCAAAGTCTGATGGATTTGAAGTTTTCACGCTAAAAGTGGTTTGTAATTGACAATTGACATCATACCGTAAACTCTAATCCAAATGAGCACCATCTATTGTGGTGGATCCTCGAGTCCCAACTTGAGTCATTTGATATTTTGATCAAATTGCTCGCAATGATTTCACGTTGTGGTCCACCTTTGAAGCTGAAAATGCGCTTTCAGTTAGGGCGTTGCTTGTGTTTTAGTTATTTGATCTAATGGCCCAAACTCAAGAATCTATCAAAATGAAGGGATCCATTTAAGTGGACCTCTATGTATAAATATGTGTATACTATGGCCAAAATGGGAATCAAGAATCTACCAAAATGAGGGGATCCATATCTTTGTATGTATAAATCAGAGTTACCCGGTTCGCGGAACGCCCCTCCGACCGGTGACCCGGATCGAACGTTCCCAAACGCTGTTCCAGGCCTCCTGAAATCGCGACCCAGATCGGTAGAGCAAACGCAGCGGCGGATCTAGGGTTTTGAGTTGATGATGATGAACAGTGTCATTTTGGTTCATAACACAAATCCTTTAAGTTTAGAATAATACACTTGTATCCCATTTATTAATAAAAGATATTTTTTTAAACAAATTTCTGCTCAATCATGACAGCATATCTATTTCAAAGGAAATACAATAAAAACAGAAATCAGAATAAAATAGAAATTATATATATACAAACTTCTATAATATATTAAAACAAAGTTTTAAGGAAATATATATAAATAAAAAATAGAAGTAAATATTTAAATAATTAAATACAAAAATGAACCTATACTCATGGTACCCAAATTGCTATAAGTAGCGTTCCCCGTTTTCGTTCCCGTTCCCTATATCGTATCGAATTCCGTACCGGGTAACTCTGGTATAAATATCTATATACTACCTGACATTTTATTTGACTACAGATATTTGAGGGAGCTACCCACGTAAATGTCAGCCACATCATTCACGACTTATCATTCGGGCCAAAATATCCAGGAATACATAATCCTCTTGATGGGATGGAGAGGATTTTGCATAAAGCTAGTGGTACATTCAAATATTACATAAAGGTCTGTTTCTAATGTTTCTTTCTGATATTTTCTGGAGTCCTATTCTTGAAGGAATCTAGTCTTGAAGAGTACAGTTTAGCACAAAAGTTTAAGTGGAGAATATGAGTACTTTGAATTGTTCTTTTTCACTTAATTCTAACTTACGCGTAACAGTAAATGTGCCGTCATTATTTAGATCAATTGTTAAACGCTGATACACATCCTGCTTATAAATCCTTCTTCGCAGTGATAATAATTTGTATTGCAGGTTGTCCCAACAGAATATAGATATTCCTCCAAGGATGTGTTACCAACTAATCAATATTCAGTGACAGAATACTTTTCCCCTATAAATGAGTTAGGCACAATGTGGCCAGGTCCGTTTTGTTGTTTGGATTTCGTAGGCTTAATTTGTGGTTCCCAAATGTCGAAGTTGCTAATGTGTTACCTGCTATGTTCAGCTGTTTACTTCCTGTATGACTTGTCACCTATCACTGTGACAATCAAAGAAGAAAGACGCAGCTTTCTTCATTTCATTACTCGCCTTTCTGCTGTATTAGGAGGAACGTTTGCATTGACAGGTGGGTTCAACACTGATGGTAAATTTGTCAGCCTTTCATGTCATCAAAGTGCTATGTCCACCTGAAAATACATTGTTTGGTATAATATAACAGTTTGCCATTATTGATGTCTCCAGGAATGCTTGACCGTTGGATGCACATATTTATTGAGTTGTTGACCAAACCGCATACAAGAACTCTTGTCCGGTGAAAATATACACAGTAACTACAGTTACGGCCATCCAGTCGTAGGAAACCATTTGTAAGTTAAAAAAAAAAGTACATGCACCACAACCGAGAAGATGCACACACTTCAGTTCAAATGTCTGTCATGCAGCCTTGTGTTTGTATAACCTTACTGATGGGTTTTGAAGAAAAGCAGTAGATGCATTTGCTCCGCGGGACTCTCCTCTAGGACAATTTAACAATGATGAGTACATAAAATTTATTTTTTTATCTCACCAAATACGTGTATAACAGTTACTTATTCTTATTCGAAGCAATGCACAAGTCTCCCATTTGCCAAAACCACTCGTTTCGAGAAAAGAAGCAAGTTCTTCTCTAATCAGCTAAGGGACACCCAGAGAACCTCCAATTTTCCTAGTTTTTGAGTTTATGCTTAGATATTATCTTGTTTTGAGTTTGATATTGCCTTATTTTTTTTATAAAATTGACACAGTAATTTGTTATAACTCATTCCATCAAAGCCTGGTCCGCAGGAAGTATAGAATCTGGTTCACTGGCCCATAATATTAGGTTAGCTCGACTGGAGGTGCTCGGTTCAATCGGGAGTGAGTTTAACAATTTTTTATTCTCCGCGAGCTTAACGGCAGCGATGAATATGCATCATCAAAGTGGACTGTTACTTACAGGAGTTAGGGTTATCATGCCATCAAGCCTCTCCTTAAAGAACGTAATTAAAGAGTGTCAGTTACTCAGTACAACATTGGAGTATAAAAGAAAGAATTGTGCATCATCCTAAATCATTAAGAACATCAATAAAGAGTATTCTCTTGGTCACCTTAGAGATAGTTTCGATTGGCTTGAGGCTTGATAATCCTTTGCTACAAGTGGCTATCCGAATTTCGCTACAGTACGTTTTTAAGTCTGATCATCATGGTTAAGTCTGATCATTTAGAATAAATTTTGACTTTTGCTACAGTAATGATCAGACTTAAAAAACAATGATCAGACTTAAACCAGTGATGACCAGACTAAAAAACAATGATCAGACTTAAAAAAATAATGATCAGACTTAAAAATAATAATGATGAGACTTAAACCAGTAACGATCAGACTTAAAAACAATGATCAGACTTAAACCATTAACGACCAAACTTAAAAAACAATGATCAGACTTAAAAAAACAATGACCACACTTAAAAAAATAATGATGAGACTTAAACCAGTAATGATCAGACTTAAAAACAATGATCAGACTTAAACCATTAATGACCATACTTAAAAAAACAATGAACAGCTTAAAAAAACAATGAACATACTAAAAATAATAATGAACAGACTTAAACCATTAATGATCAGACTTAAAAAAACAATGGTCATTGCTGCTTTTTTTAAGTATGATCATTAAGTTTTTTAAGGTTGATAATTAAGTCTTTTAAGTCTGATCATTAAGTCTTTTAAGTCTGATCATTAACTCTTTTAAGTTTGATTATTGTCTATTTTTAAGTCTGATCATTAAGTCTTTTAAGTCTGATCATTGCTTCTTTTTAAGTCTGATCATTACCATTTTTAAATCTGATCATTAAGTATTTTTAGTCTGATCATTGGCTATTTGTAAGTCTGATCATTAAGTCTTTTAAGTCTGACCATTGCTTCTTTTTAAGTCTGAATATTACCATGTTTAAGTCTGATCATTGAGTATTTTTAGTCTGATCATTGACTATTTTTAAGTCTGATCATTAAGTCTTTTAAGTCTGATCATTGCTTCTTTTTAAGTCTGAACATTACCATTTTTAAGTCTGATCATTAAGTATTTTTAGTCTGATCATTGGCTATTTTTAAGTCTGATCATTAAGTCTTTTAAGTCTGATCATTGCTTCTTTTTAAGTCTGAACATTACCATTTTTAAGTCTGATCATTAAGTATTTTTAGTCTGATCATTGGCTATTTTTAAGTCTGATCATTAAGATTTTAAGTCTGATCATTGCTTCTTTTTAAGTATGATCATTACCATTTTAAGTCTGATCATTAAGTATTTTTAGTCTGATCATTGCCCATTTTTAAGTCTGATCATTAACTTTTTAAGTCTGATCATTGCTTCTTTTTAAGTCTGATCATTACCATTTTAAGTCTGGTCATTAAGTATTTTTAGTCTGATCATTGGCTATTTTTAAGTCTGATCATTAAGTCTTTTAAGTCTGATCATTGTTTCTTTTTAAGTCTGAACATTACCATTTTTAAGTCTGATCATTAAGTATTTTTAGTCTGATCATTGCCTATTTTTAAGTCTGATCATTAAGTTTTTAAGTCTGATCATTGCTTCTTTTTAAGTCTGATCATTACCATTTTAAGTCTGGTCATTAAGTATTTTTAGTCTGATCAGTACCATTTTTAAGTCTGATCATTAAGTATTTTTAGTCTGATCATTGGCTATTTTTAAGTCTGATCATTAAGTTTTTAAGTCTGATCATTAACAACTTTTGGACTAAATTGAAAATAACATTATTAGGTTTTATACCCATCCGTGTGAAATGACTATTATACCCCTCCATGTTTTCTCCGGGATTTCGACTAAAATGGGACACGTGTCGGCTTAATAAACGGTTTGTAATTTTTATTTATAAACAGGTTTGTACCTGAACCGCACCCGTCAAACATTATCCTTTTATTGTAGCATCTTTTTGCAATTTTCTTTCGTTTTTTCAAGCTTTTATTGTGTTTTCCCATCAATAAACTAACGTTCATATTTTCGAGTCTCTAACATTTTGGCCTCGGAATGATTCGCTCAGGTGACAAAATGATGGTGACTATGAGACAAGCTACACTTTACGAGTTGGATGAGAGGTTGACGACGACTTAGCCAACTTAACCTAAATGGTTGCTAAGTTACCGAGAAAGTCGACAAACCGAGTTTTGGTGAACTAGTTGTTACACAATCTGTACAAAATTATCAAAAATATTGTACAACAGTGAGAATAATGAGTATAGACAAATTATATGAATAGCGCATCATATTCATGCAAACCAATAAAGAAGATGAAATCGATACGATCAAATCAGAATCGTGGTTGAGTCACGTTAGACGTTTTCCTTAAAGCATGATTGCTCTCCCACTGGGTGCTGGAAATCATGAGCAACTGTTTCCTAGGATAAAACAACCATCAGTTGACAACATGCACCATATGCTTCAACTCGCAAACTGTTGAGTCTTCAACTATCACCGTTCACTCACACGAAATGAACACCCAAAGAAAGAAAAACATGCCGGAAAACCTCTAGGGAGGATAATTAGAAAAGTGTGTATCCATTTTTTCTCTATGCGCAAATGAGCTAAGAAGCTACTCCTTTTATAGAAGAGCTTTGACACCTTGAAGAACCAAAGGTTCTAGCCATTAAGGCTAGACTTTATGCTCTCTTCTACCAAGGGGCATCCCTTGGTGTGTCTCATATGCCTTGAAAATACACATAACAATTATGTTGATTATTTCTAAGAACATTTAAGGTCTCTAAGCAATCTATTGGTGTGTCCAATGTGCCATAAAAAACACTCCACAATATTAGTCTTTAAGTGTGCACCTTTTAAGACAAAAAAATAGCTCATTTTAAATGATTTTTCCCTCATTTTCTTCACACATTTTCCAACACTAGCCAGAGAAGAAGCAATGGCGAGAGACAACGAGGTAAAACCATCAGATCCTACCCTTTCTTATGTTAGACAAAGGGATCATGAGGGATGAATCGGGGTCCCATGGAGTCATTCTGGCCTATGAAAACCTTTGATGAGGTGGAACCACTTGGGTGCGAGGGAAAGACTAGACTTCGTTTAACCTTTTCTCACTATCCTAGCCACTTTGGTGACACGGAGCGATATATGGACCTCGGGGCAAGTTTTCATGCGTGGACAACCTTCATATAATGATCCATATATGAGTTAAGTGCATTTGAAGTTGCACGAATTGGGGACCCAAATTGTTACAACTCAGGTTATGGACCGTGACTCAATGATAGGGGAGGAGATTTTCAACCTTACTTTCATGAGAGATCAATACGAGCTGAGTTGATAGCCTTAGACACTGTTGGCAATATTGCTGAATATACATGCGGATATACGAAATTACTGAATATCAGATACAGAATAATGAGATGCGATGACACAGAACAGTATGCAATATAAATTTACGCACAGATTCAATTCAATAGAATAACATAAACAGTATGAAAGTGAATTGAAACAATTGCAAACCGAAGTGGATCGAGTCACGTTGGACGTTGTCCTTAAAGCAAGATTGCCGCCCTACTGTGCTTGGGACTCGCTGGCAGTATGCTTCCCAGGATAAAACGATCCTCGACAACAACTTAGCACCAAGCTTTGTCGATCGAACCTTTCTGGCCTTCAACTATCACCGTACACACGCGAAGAAAAACCTTTTACAAACATGCCGGCCGGCTTAAACCTTCATGCCAGGAAAGCTGGAAAAGTTTTTAGGGTTTTCTTTTTCTGTCTCAAATAATGCACTGTATTTTCTTTATATAAGAAAACCCACGTTATTGAGTCCACCAATAATGGGCCCACTTATTAAAATCAGCCCATCGTGGGATGATAATAATATTAATTAAATAATTAAATCAGTATTTAACTATTTAATTACCTCTGCCCATCAGGTGTCACATTAGTCACACTAATGTACAATTAAGCCATTACTTAGCTTAATTTTCTTCACCCTTAATACACATTTTTCCAACAATCCCCCACATGAAGAAAATCAAGTAATAAAAATCAAAACTCGACTCAATGCGGTGATAGCTTCTACGGTTAATATCTGCATAGGATAGGTAGGCAGCGCCCTTGAACCTTCCCTCGAGAAAACATGTTTTCTTTACTGACTATTCAGTAGACGTGATTGTCTTTGAACTGTTCGTCTTATAATGTAAACGAAAGCCATGTCTCCCACAGATATCTTCCTGACCATTATTCAGTTCTTACTGGTGGGCTCATTTTGGCCATGATACCCCGTTCCTGGTTCTGCAAGAGTTTCTAAAGAATTAAGCCCTTTGAATTCTCCTTTGAAGCGGCCCCACTTCTCTCTCACATAGGTGATTCTTTCAAATAATCCCGCGCTACCCATTTGAATCTCACTATTCAAATTACTAGAATCATTAAAAGCTCCAAGCTTAGCCTCGTGCGGGAGTCACTGTTTATCAGGAAATAGGACTGGGGTGTTACCCCCACAGTGACCTCCTAGTCTTAGCAGTTAGGTGGTCCCTTTGAACCAAGTTCTTGGGATCTCCAGTCATCATGGTAGGGTTTTCCGTTGCCTCGACTTTAATTCCATAAGGGCTTAAGCCTATGTTTTGATATTAACAATCAAAAGGCTTCACACCCATTCCCTTGGACAACTTCTCTATTAGGTCCTTACTTAATTTGGTTAGCGGATCCGCATTATTCTCTTTGGACCTCATATAGTCAATATGACTTAGGTGCAGAGAAGTTGTTTAATGGTATTATGTCGTCGATGTATATGCCGAGACTAACCATTATACATAACATTATGTGCCAAGAAATCAATGATTGATTCTCACAATGTAAACACATTGTTGGCACAAGTTGTGTCCATTCGGGAATATTCTCCTCTAAATTCCTTGACCACTTAGCATCTTCTCACATTTATCTAATGCAAAGAACTCAGCCTATAATCGACCTTGACTAACACAGTCTGTTTAAAGGATTTCCAAGACACATTTGCCTCTCCCACAATGAACCCATAGCCACTCGTGGCCTTGGAATCTTGTATATCACATATCCAACTCGCGTCAGTGAAACTCTCAATGACCTCCAGATATCGGATATAATGTAGACTATCATTACGAGTAAATCGTAAGTACTTTAGTACTCTCACGATACCCTTCCAGTGTGCACTTCCTAGATTACTCGTGTATCTCGCTAATCTACTCACAGTGTAAGCATTGTCTGATATAGTACAATTCATCAAGTACATTAGACTGCTTGTCACTCTGACATATTCCACTTGGGAGATGCATTCACGTTTATTCTTAGACATGTGTTGATTCACGTCAACTGGAATTCTAGACAGTCCTGGACTGTCTTCTTCAGATTTGTCTAAGAGTTTGTCAACGTAGTGTGACTGACTTAAAACGAGTCCCTTTAACCTTCGTGTAATTTTAATGCCTAAAATTACTTCGGCAAGTCTCAAAGCCTTCATATCAAACTTCCAGTTCAATAATGACTTGTTGGACTTAGTGTATTCTCATTGCTTCCCGCAATGAAAATGTCATCAACATTAAGACACAAAGTCACGTATCAGTGTTCAATGTTCTTAATGTATACACATTTGTCACACTTGTTGATCTTAAAGCTATTAGACATCATTATGTTGTCTAATTTCAAATGTCACTGCTTTGGCGCTTGCTTCAGGCTACTAAGAGATTGACAATCTTTGTTCTCTTGCCCAGCAATAATTACTAAACCCTCAGGTTGTTCAGTGTAAATCTCTTCCTCAACTTTCCATTGAGGAAGCATGTCTTTACCTCCATCTGGTGACTTTCCAGATTGCGCAAAGCAGCAATGATCACTATCATTTTTGATATTATTCTCTTCACTAGAGAATGAGTATCAAAGTAGTATAAACATTTCTTTTATCTATACTCTTTTATTACAAGTCTCGTCTTGTATATCGATGCAGATCCATCTGCCTTCATCTTCCTCTTGAAGATCCACTTTTAACCATGTGGTTAACATCTAGGAGGGAGGTCAACCAACTCTCAAGTGTGGTTCCCAGAGATAGAGTCAATCACATCTTATGAATTCTTTCATAAGAGACTCTTCACTGACTGACGACCTCTTTCTACGTTTGAGGTTCAACCTTAAGCATGTAGTTTAGAAAATCAAGTCCATATGATTTATCTATCCTTCCTTGCTTAATTTGTCTCAATTTCTCCGAATCGATCTCATGTTCTGGTTCTTCCTCATTCTCTCGTTCTTGAGGCATTTCTTCAATATCCTCATTAACTGAGAAGAACCCAATATAGCTTCCTTATTATCATAAGGAAATACATTCTCGAAGAACAACATGTTCTTTGATTCCATTATAGTATTCTTGTGTATATTTGAATTTTTCGATTCATACACAAAGAATCTATATGTATTACTCGTATAACCAATGACATCATAGCCAATAATTTTTGGTCTTATACTCATTCTCTCAGGATCAGGGGCCAGTACCATAGCTAGGCACCCCCACACTTGCAAGTATTTATAGGAAGACATCGTTTCCTTAAATGACTTATAAAGAGACTTATACTCTTTACGAGGTATCTTACTCAAAAGATAATTTGCTGATAAGATGGCCTCCCCCCACATTCCTTGGGGTAACACAGAGCTTATCATCATTACATTCATCATCTCTTTCAAAGTACAACTTTTTCTGTTTCGAAACACTGTTCGATTTAAGAGAGTATGATGGAGTGATCATGTTCACTTCCAATATCACTTTTCTCAACTCATCAAGTTGCTACTCAACCTCTGAAGTTAATATTCAACTTCACATGACATGTTTTTTTTCCCAACTGTCACAGCTTTGCTATTGAGCAAATATTTATAACAATATTTTGTACTATCATCGATGAAAGTCACAAATTACGTGTTACCACCCCATAAATCACATAGCTCACTATGGATTGACTCAAGGGGTTCACATCACTTTCAATCCTATGAAAGGATTTATTATCACATTCGCTTCAACGCAAATTTTACGTTTGTGCTTTTAAATCAAAATAACACTTGGATACACTATCCAACTTCGTCAAGTACTACGGCGGACAACCATGTCACTCAACAAATTGAAACTATATCCGCAGATACATTTCTGAAACCAAACTCACAAATTTGTTCCTCATTGTATCTAACGTCAAGAGATGTAACATCACATTTCATCATGTATGCCCCACATTGGAAACAAGTGTGTATCAAATCAAACAGGTTCGCTCCCTTGAACCAAAACTCAACTTAGGTTTGGTAGTTGCCAACGGGGTCAACCTATCTGATCTCCCCTTAATTGATCTTTGTCTACCCACACTTGATCCATCCATAAACGATCCAATTACGATTGACCTGATGGGCACTGCTCAGCCGACTACAATTCAGCTTGTGTGGCCGACGGCCATCATCTGCCTCCATCAAAACTTTGACACTTCTTGTTGTGTTATTGTTTTGGTGTGCAGATAGCACAATCTGAATCCACCATAAGGATAACCTTACTCATTTCCACAAGATCTTCACAGAAGATCCCTTCTCAGATGGACCATCATCTCGCAGCCCATTTTCGTGTTGCGTAACTTTTGGAGCTATACTCGCAGGTATACTCCTGTAATTAGACTCGTACGTCTAACAACATTTGAAAGTTGAGTCACTGGATCAGATATGATCAGAGAGTTCCGACACAACGAATCAAACTCTCTTTGTGCTTTCAAGATGATAGTTTGATATACAATCCAAAATTCATCAAGCACTATGATAGGCACTCGTGCCACTCAAACAGTTGGAACTATACCCTCAGGTATATTCCCGGAACTAGACTCACATGTCTATCCCTGGAACCACACTCGCAAGTCTGTTCCTGGCCGTAGCCAGCATCAGGTGGTACAACACCTTATTACAGTAGGTGCTGCCCCCCCACATTGAGATCCACTGGAATGTTAACACCAGGTTCCTTGTCCAGATTCTCCGTGTCTCATTGAACCGTTATTCATCTCGATCCATTCCTCATGCAATCATGCAATTCAAACCAAATTACATATGGTTAATTTGCACTGAATAGAACCAATCAAGTCAAGCAAGTTAAATAGAACATAAACTTAGCCATAGCGGTTCAATTATCACTTGCGATTGATTTACCAAATACATAGTAATTAATCAACCGTTTAATAGTCTAATTAGACCAAATTTAATCTCAATACGACCAAAAGAGATTAAATCACATAACCATATGACCAAAATAGTTTGTACTCAATGATTTTGTCATACCTGATAGGACCAAATTGAAATTGGACCAAACCAAATTCCATCTTCGGGAACTTCACTACTAATCCAATACAGGTGGGCCTAATATGGCTGGTTTTCAAACACCATGAGTGCCACTACTGTGAACTTGGTTTTGTCGATTGACAGGATTGTCAGCCCAAATGCAAGTCCACAATTGTCTCCAAAGGAACAGAAACCATTCGACTCAAACTTGCAGCATAGCTTTGTTTTCCAATGCTCGGTTCTCATATTCACGTTCAAGGGCTTCACCACCCCATCATCCTGAGCTCCCAACATTTCAGCTTCTTTATTTGGATTTACAAACCCACCCGTGGACCTCATCATGGCCCAAATTGTGGCTGTCCAAATTTAAACAAGTCATTAGTAATAGTCAATAAAACTAATGGGCTGAAACAACATAAGGTTATGTTGAAATTATATGAGCCCATCCACAAATTTGTAGGGTTTCGTCTTGAGATGAAGCCGCCGCAACCAACCAATTCTTAAACACAGTGAGCTCTACCAAAGCTCTCCAAACCTGTAATCAATCAAGTTATTCCCGAACAGACCAAACACAATATATTGTGAAATTGGAGCGGTTCAATCTAATGAACCAATAACACCAGTTAGGGTTTCGTCTTCCAAATCCCTATAGATCACGAATCCCACCGACTGCTTTCTCGTCGGCTTCAGTAGGAACACAAGTCTCCTCCCAAACTTTGGATCCGAGCTCATCAGTGCATCGTCGAAATGAGATTCATCTCATAGTAACCATTCCTCAGGTTCCTTGTCTACGGTCGCACCGGCTGGGTCAGCGACCTGTCCGGCTCCCTCTGCCACTTCCAAGCATCGACTTTCTGATCTGATCTTCTCATCCTTTTCCCATCGGATCTGTATCTATCTTTCAACATCCAATTTTCATCAGTAACTTCAACATGGTTAAACAATAACCAATCTTGCTTTAAGATTATTGGCAATATTGCTGAATATACAGGCGGATATACGAAATTACTGAATATCAGATACAGAATAATGAGATGCGATGACACAGAACAGTATGCAATATAAATTTACGCACAGATTCAATTCAATAGAATAACATAAACAGTATGAAAGTGAATTGAAACAATTGCAAACCGAAGTGGATCGAGTCACATTGGACGTTGTCCTTAAAGCAAGATTGCCGCCCTACTGTGCTTGGGACTCGCTGGCAGTATGCTTCCCAGGATAAAACGATCCTCGACAACAACTTAGCACCAAGCTTTGTCGATCGAACCTTTCTGGCCTTTAACTATCACCGTACACACGCGAAGAAAAACCTTTTACAAATATGCCGGCCGGCTTAAACCTTCATGCCAGGAAAGCTGGAAAAGTTTTTAGGGTTTTCTTTTTCTCTGTCTCAAATAATGCACTGTGTTTTCTTTATATAAGAAAACCCACGTTATTGAGTCCACCAATAATGGGCCCACTTATTAAAATCAGCCCATCGTGGGATGATAATAATATTAATTAAATAATTAAATCAGTATTTAACTATTTAATTACCTCTGCCCATCAGGTGTCACATTAGTCACACTAATGTACAATTAAGCCATTACTTAGCTTAATTTTCTTCACCCTTAATACACATTTTTCCAACAGACACAAGTGTCTGCAAGCTACAAATGTTCGTATTTGAGGCTGAAAATGTGCGTCGATGGGTGCACTGTGTTGAGCGTTATTTTCTGATGAACATGTTGAGCGATCCCGAGAAGCGTAGCGCTGCCATCGTGTGCTTGGACGGCAAGACACTGCTATGGTTTGATTGACGCGATGAGAGGCAACACTTCTACACTTGGGCCGAGCTCCGTGAAGGCCCAATGGAGAGGTTCCAAAATCAGTAAGGAGAGCTGGTGCACGACCAACTTTTTGCTCTAGCCCAAGAGAGTACGGTGACCGAGTGCTGGGACCGTTTTGAAGCATTGTCGGCCGGACTAGGCGGCATGATCAATGCGGCGCTCATGGATAGCTTTATGAAGGGGACTCGAGGAAGCAATCTGTGAAGAAGTTAGAATCCTCCGACACAGGGGACTCTAGGAAGCCATATCTTTAGCAGAATTGCTACAGATTGAGAAGGCCAGCCAAGGTGCGGGAATGTTGCATCGTGCGCACGTTCAGAGGCAAGCCAAACCCAGATGCAATTAAGATGTGGCTCACAAAAGGCCCAAGGAACTTGAGCAGGGAAGTGCACCCAAGACGGGGTTTTGGCGCATGACTGAGGCCGACAATGAGGTAAAGAGGGCCAAAGATATTTCCTACATATGTGATGAGAAGTTTTTCCCGGGGCATCGATGCAAACCTATAACTTTGCAAGTCATTTTAGTTGACAAGCATGAGGCCGAAGAACCATGATAGACTCATTATTTACTTTTATGCTCATACAAGTTTTAATCCGATTTGATTAGAAAATATTTAGAAAAATCAGTATATAACCAATGTGTGCATCATAACGTAGTTCCGTGTACACCTTATTAGACCTTACCTTACGATTATAAATTTTTTTCTAAAAAAAATTTCCGCATATCAGCAGTTTGCAAGAAAATGTGAGACATCACAGCACATGACCTTGCAAAACCTCAAATTTATTAGAAGAGAACGTCATTGTGGTGGATGAGGAAGCGCTTCAACTGAAAAGCACACACATCCCACAACCACTAGCATTCCCATCCAAAGATGTGAACACCTAAAAGTAAAAACCGATTCTTGTTGTGAACAAGAAGTTATAAGCAGCGGAGCACTCTCACCCCAAGCCTTTCTCGTATTTGATCAGCGGTTTCCGGATCTGTAGGGAGGAGGGCTTTTGAGAGGGATCGAAAAGTGTTGTTAGATGTACACAACAAGGAGTGTTGTGCACAAGGATAGATACTTTGGGACATGACATGACTATCCAATTTATCATTAAAGTAGTTAAGAGATGGGTCATACTTAATACAGATATCTATAAAATTGTGATGCAATATAAACAAGAACAGTGATATATGCACCGATGACCGATCATCCGTGTTTATTAACTTGTCAAAAAAAGAAATTACGTATAAACTCTTGTAAATCAAATAAAACTTTTGTAAATAAGTAAATTTATAAAAGTTGATATTTAACTTTTATATATTTATGCCAAGAGGAGTGTTCTTTTGAGGACATGTGTTTTTAGCGAGGGTGTAGGGACAAATTTTGGACCATTTGATCCAAATGTGCATAACTAATCCAAAAAGGATTTGTCGCCACGACCTCACAAATTTTGATGTCCTCAAAAGAACGCCCCCCTTTATGCCAATATGGGTGATGCCCTGTTAGTTAAAGAATTCACACTAAGATGTTAACATATATAATGTGAATTTCATCTAGGTAAAAGCATAACCTTCTAATAGCAGAAAATGAGGAAAGAAGTTCTGAGTGAAGACGGACTGAGTAAGAAAGTGCTACACTCTTCATTAGTGCACGGTGCTCTAAGAGATCACGTATCAAACAGACATTTTGAAAACATGAAATTGTAAACCACACATATTCTCGAAAAAAAAGAGGAGACAAACTGGAAAATTGCTAAGAGATTGATGAGCAGTGCACGAAGTTATGTTTTACCGAGTCATACTTCTCAAAAGCATTCGTACTTTGTTATTTCAATCAAAAATATGAAGAACTCTTTCATCAAATTTTTTTTTTGTTTTGAAAAACTCTTCATCAGAAAAAGAAAAAGAAATTAAAGAACCCTAAAAGGCTGTTCTGTTGTCAGCTTCAGCTTCTGGCGGCGATTCCTATCCTATGGCGCTACGACCGAAGCTCCTCCGCCTCCCTCTTATTTTCCTAATTGTCACTCTCATTGGCCCCTGGCCAGCAGAATCGCTGACCGAAGTTGACGCTTTGGATTCTCCTCTCCGGATCGAATTGGACCAACTTCGTTCCAGAATTTCCATCCTAGGTCCGTTACCTCCCTCCGTCACTCCAAATTTCAAGTTTGAAAGTTTCAAAATAGGATAAAGTTCATCTCAGCTAGTCTGGGTGGGTGATTGTGAATTTTTCAGTTTGTATTTGTTATCAAAGTTCATGTATCTGTTCCTGACATGATTTGCTCTCTTGTATTGGGTAACATTCTTATATTAATTTCAGTGAGTAATCAAATTAGTTGAATTTGAAAAATTGAAATTCGGCAGCAGATAATCCAATTTTTAGCAACCTTCTTGGAACAGATAGATGATCGGAAGAGGAAGATATTTTAGGGGGAAATTCTAGCTCTTTATTTATACGCAAAATGCTGTCTACGGTCCTAAATATAGGGTTTTAGATTACACAATAACTTCCTACAATCCTAAAGAGTGCGGCAAAAAGAAAGGCTTCGTGAATAGTGCAGCAAACTATTCAAGAGTGTGAATGCTACATGTTTTCGAACAAAGTACTAGTCTAGTTCTATGTACTTCAATTTCCGTTGAAACACATGATTTTGAACAACGTGAATCTGATAGGAACGCGAAATTATATTACAAATACTTGAGGTTTTGTGGTTATAATGATGTAATCCTTTCAGACAACCTTAGTATCTTAGGTTGAGGCCTGTCACTTGCTACAATATATTCTACGCTACTACTATTCTCCTCAATGTCCTTTGGTATCATGGGTTTCTGTTATTTATAGCCCTCACCAGAAGAGGTGCAACCCTTCATGGCTCCAAGGGCTGCAAGTGTCTTCCTCGTATCCCATGGTCGCATCCTCGGACGGGTGTCCTTTGACTGTTTTCTAGGCTGAACCTTTCCTTGAAGGCGCGCCTGTCAGAGTCTTTTCTAGCTGTTCGGCTCAGTTACCGAGACTTCTCAAGGAGATGCGCGTTTTAACCTTGTGATACTCCGGTGTGTCAATCAGCTCGCCTGACACATTGCATGCAGTCATTTGCTCAGTCATTTCCGCGGTTTCTCGTTAAATTCTTGACCATCTCGCTCCTGGTCCTATCAGTCAGATCGACTGCCAAGTTATTATAGAAAAGTTGAATAGGAGTAGGAACTTTAATATGTGTATCTTCAGAGAGGTAAAAAGCCAAATGATTTAAATGAACTTCAATGCAGCAATGAAAGTTGTTTGAGGTGAGGTGCACCTGTCGTAGGTAATGAATTTACCAATGTCATGAGCTGAAGTCTTCACTGACTCATATAATATCTCCTTAGTCCTTACTGTGAAGGTTTTTCGTTTACTCTTGTTGATCTTTGTGGAGCTAGTCCATCATGAATAATTTCAGTAGGGCGATCTAGTAGAAGAGGAGTTAAAGCTTTAATAGAAAGAAAAATGTATAGGATGCTATTGTATGAAGAATGTTTTTGCACGTGAGTGACTTGGATAGTATATTAAAGGAAGTCTCGACAGATCTTCCTCAAAAAAAAAAAGCTTAGTTGAGGCCTCTAGCAAAACTGACTACGGTTGACCAGTGTTCATTTTTTATAGTTTGATTGGCTTTTGTGGTTTCTCCTGCAGAGACAAAAATCAGTGAGAGAGCAGAGGAACTGAAAAGCAAGGATGATAACATCAAGGATATGGAGAAAATCATTAAGGAAAAATCAGATTATATTGCTTCACTGTACATTCAGATTGAAGCCCTTCAGGTGAGATATCTCCCTCTATTGATGCAAGCTTTCTCTCACACCAGTTTGGACTTTGGACATGGTGAACTCCGACTGCCGCATGAACAAGTTTGAAGAGTTGTATGTTTGTTGTGCCACGATGTGTTACTCTTATCAGCTCAGTATTATGTGTACGTAGCGAGCAATGTTGCAGAACTACGTAAACAATCAATGTTCCACCATGGTCATGGTCACATTTTAGAGGAAAAGAGACATTGATTTCATTGTTTCTTTCAGAGGTTAAATTGACCAGTAGTAGCTTTTTCTAGCAGATAGGGTCCCCTGAAGCAGAGAAGCTGAAGAGCAAGATGTATGCTCGGCTTAATGAACTTCGCAACCAGGTTATTGCTTCTCTGCTAACCTTACTCATGTCATATTTGCATCTCCTATCTTTATCCTTGTCATTTTGCAGGCTGGCAATCTTAGAAATGAAATACAAGCCCAGATAAAGAAGAAGGATGATCTAAAAGTGCGAATATTAACAGCGGAAAAACAGATCAGAGAATTGAATCTGAAACTAGAGAGTGTAAGCCTTTGAGACTATATGATATATCTAACTAACTTCAAGTCTACAACCAAAAATGTTGTGTTGAATAATTTCACATGGCCTTCCACTTTTTAGAAACCCACATTCCCACCATCAAGGCTCCAAAATAGAAGTCATTTTGAATGCTAATGTTTAGGTCGCCTTACTATTGCTCACGATTTTTTAGTAACCAACCATTACCTTGCGAATAGCATAGAATGTTTCACTTCTTAAATCTTTTGGATTTTCAATCTCCAGCTTAGAAAGATCAGTGATGAACAGAGGACCGGGATAAGCAAAATCAAGCATGGTATTCAGCGTGCAGAGGTAGTTGAGTGGTTCTGTAATCATTTATTTGCAACAATGTATGCAACAGACGCGATGATCACTATCATACTTTTTTGGATGCAGGAAAAACTTGTGAAACTCAAAATCGAGGCCACTTTAGTTTCTGATGAAATGAACCAGGTGATGCCATGTTATATTTTCTTTGATTGAGACAATATCTTTTGTATCTAATTTTTTTTCTATTATTTGGCACATTATGCTAAGTAGAAAATGCTTTGATAAGGTACACTTTCTTGCTAGCTTTACAAGCTGGAGTCATTAATATTTGCTAGATGGAAAGATAAATGGTTTTGGGTTTCTCATTTAAGATTTGGGTGGCCTTATTCAGATATATGGAGGCTGGGTTCCTCCTTGGTTGGCAGCTTCAGTTGATGGCTGCCTGGTATATTTTTCTTATATTTACACACTCAAAGGAAGGCTCACTTTCACCTATTATATTTATTTGATTGATCATTTATACTCTGCAGACCTACATAATAGCATTGTGGACTAAACAAGGTAGACCTAGATTGGGTTGGGCAATTCAGCGGGTAACTTTTTATAACCATCGGTCTGCTGTAGTTCAAATTTCGAACTTGATTAACTTATTCTGCGATAGACATGAATCATGATATTGAACTTAACTGTAAAACTCTACCGGATATTAATTTGAAGGATAGACATCTATCTTCGTGTTGCAAAGGTCGATGAAGATTGGAGACTGAGCTCTCGTTTTTTAATTAATTATTTGAGTATGATTTGCAATTTTCAGGCTATGCATGTGAAAGCCATCGTTCAGGCTTGGGCTTGCCCCCACATTAAAGCCATCAAGAAGGTTAGTTGTGATCCCTACGATGTTGATATTTTCAAAAGTTTGTCGATATAGCTCTAAGTCACTAAGCGTTGTGTGGAATGCTTTACAATAAAATCAAAAATTTAGAGGTGAACTCGTTTCTTTACTTATAAGTTATAATAATTGTATGCCACGAGTAAAAAGATGGTTTTCGTATGGGTGTGCTGTAGAACATGTGAACTTTTCTGGTCTGGCCATGTCGGCAAAAGTACATCTTGCCCTTCGTACTTTCAACTATGATATACAGTTTGGTTAGGAAGCGAGCCAGCTGACCTACTTTCATCTCCTTACTTCTGGGAAATATATTGTGTTCTCCTGCTCGTGTAGTCAAACTTCAATATTATTCCATGATTGGTAACATTTTGAATCAGCTGCTTTTGAGATGTCTAAAAGTAGACTTTTTTCTTTTCTGTTACAAAGACTTGGATCCCCAAGATGAAACGACAATGGTCGATGTTCACCATTTATCTGGAACCGCGCTATGTAGAATTTCGAGACACGACAAATCCTTATATTCAGGTGTTACTATTGGTTTCTTCCTTACATCCATAAAAAGCAGAAAACAATCTTCTTTTATCACTTTTCGTCCACCTTAGTTTGTCAATGCATCTCAGTCAATATATTTCCCATTCATGTGAATGTCAGTGGACTGTGTATCTTATGGCAGCTGCATTTGAACAGGAAGCCAAGCAGATTCTGAAGCCATACCTTACCCAAATTTCAGTTACATCAACACCTCATTTTGACAGACTAACTCGTGTTCTAAAACTTTATAGAACAAAATTTGTTCAAACTTATGAAAGGCTCATGAGATCAGTGATGGCACACCATACTCAGGTCAGCTATGCATTTCAAATCAGACGTCATCATTGAATTTCATGTGAAAGTTGTGCACTATTAACAAATTATTTATGTGAGCCTTCATTCTCTCTATTTAGGTGCAAGACATGATTTCTGAATTGCTAACACGTCGTGAGTACACTAGACCGCTAGTAGACAAGGACATAGTGTGGTATTTGGTATGTGTCATACATTGATGTGCACAACTTAATTCCACATTTTCATGTACGAGTTAAATCATTGAAGCGCTTACTGTATCATAAAATTTCAGGCTTCTGCTATATACGCTCTTCCTGCAATTCTTATAGTTAATCTGTATGCATCTATAGCCAGGTGAGTTTCAAATGTGCTAAGCTTTATTTGTCAGTGGATCATTGCTTGTGCTAAGCACGTATGAATGGCAAATATACTGCTATGAATTTCACTGATCTGGATCATCCTTATTTATGTGCAGTAATAAATCTCAGAAACAAAGGCATAAACGCCATGCTCGCCGACGTGCCAAAAGATTACGCCCTGAAAACTGAGATGACAAAAGGACTTGGCCATTTTTCTGGCAACTATTCCAGAACTTGTACTCAGTGTATACCATGTCCATAATCACTCTCCAACTTTGGAACTGTAACGTATTTCAGCTCAGGTCTATACAGGGATTTGTTAAGAAAAAACTGATTAGTGTAACTACAACAAGGTTACAAATATGAAAAGGATATTGTTGGTCACTCTTTTAATCATTGGTTGTGCTATTTGGTTTGAAAACTGATGAGACTTGTTTCCAGCTTCCTTACATAATATGCATCTATGAACAGGTCGAAGAAACTACAGAATTCAGGATTCGTCAAAACAGGTATGTTATTCAACAACCTAAACAATTATACTCGATCATTTATTTCATGTCTTAAACAACAACAAGAATGAGGAATCAAGTAATGGCCAATTTGCATGGGTTTTCAAACCTACATAGGATGTCACCCCACCCCGGCTGATAAGCTGGCTGCACACATTCCTTCAACTATTTTTCCTCAAACTGCATTTACTTGTCAAGAAAAATATCTAGGAAGGTACATTCATTGAGTGGATATTTGAGTAGGATAGACTATGGGAGCTGAAGGAACCCATTTTTGTTGAGGTGAGCATTCCCATCCTTTTTCCTTGCTGTAAGTTACTGTGAAGTGTTTGGGACTCCAAGTCTCTCCTTTTCTTTCCCTTTCTTTTGCAAGCTCCCTTTCTTTTTCTTCTATGTTCTTCTTCCCTTCCCTTGCTTTCTCCCATTCTTTACTCTTGATACCCTGGCTCACCTCCCCCCAGACTCGCGCTGATTCTGTCTTTAATACTTCCTAAAATATCAATCATCAAATACACTACACTTTTAAAAAGTTGTCCCAATAGATCATGTAATTTTAAGAACTGCTAGAATTGGTGTTTTGTGTATTAAAAGATTGAATCAGCAATATTTTTTTTCTCGGCTTTATGTTAAAATTGGGATACTAATGAGATGTTGAATGGTATTTGCAGAATGCTGATTATAAGGTCCATAGAAAGGAAATGGAATACCTTTGGATGCTGAATAATAGGAGATTTCAGCCCTGACATGGATTCTGTTGCATTGTATATAATCTTTTCCGTCCCATCTCTTACATTTTTTATTGAAACAGTTCTGCGTGCAGAGATGAAGTATAAGTCATTTTTAAGTTTTCCAGAAAATCAGGCCGTGAACGGGTCCAATTATGAATGTGTGCGTACCTGTCCCAATGACCATTGATCTCAAAGATAGTCTTCAAAGATGATGACTCAAAGATCCTCCCTTTGATCATTTTTTGATTTTGTTTGCGGGAAAAAATTGAGCTGCCTTTGAAAGTGAATTCTGCCTCCAGGCCAGAATCTGCACACTGGACTCTGATGGTGCCAACCCATTCGACCAAGGGAACTGGCAGAAATTTTATAGATAGTTTTGGACTGTTCAGTACATAGCTTTCGGCATGGTTTAGGAGGTTTAGTATCCATGTTCCTTTAGCCTCAACCTCTATAGAAGTACCTAATCAGATGAGATACTGTTAGATGTGGAAAAAACAGAGAAAATACAATCCTCCTAGTCGTATCAAAGGATGTTGATCTTATTCAGACCTTCAGGCATAAAATTCATGGACGATCCGTGAGAGAAATTACCATAGAATTTGGGAACTTGATGTTCGCAAATTATAACTTCAACATTTGCCTTCTCGTCTGTAGCGTGAAGAGCAGATACAGGTGGATGATGGGAAACCTGTTCAAAATAGTTGTAGCAATGGTAACTTAGCACGAGAACTGAAATTGTAATGCTACTACTCTCATTGCAGGGCCAAAGCCCGAGTCATCTTTACGTATTAACTAACAATATGATACAATTGCAGATAGTGATAGATGTGGCCTACAGCGCAACGGTGACCAACCTGTTCAACTAGCACATTCAGAGTGCCTCTGGAGCCGTGGTGGGTCTCTCCGAGAATAGGATTGTAAGGAGCGAACCCAAACATCAGCGGACGTGCAGTAGATATGCTCCATGCTATAACTGAAGCGATCCTGTCGAGTGGTGTTTTCCCACTGCTGCACTGATGCAACAGGTCATTGCCAACACAGTAAATGCCTTCACCGTAGCACTGAAGTTGCGACTTGGGTATGTTGAATTGTGGAGGAAGCTTAAATGCAGCAAAGCCCATTAATCAATTTGTGAATATCTTAAAGGTAATCTGCAAATTGCATCTATTAGTAATTAATAATCTGATAGTGATCTTCCTTTCAGGGGGGCGAAAATTTTTTCCTCGGAGTTTCTAATATCTTTGACAAACTAACTTCAGGTTAGATTGAGACTGTGATTGCCATTTAATTAGTAGGGCCTTTGTTTTCTAGATCGGTATCGTTTTTGTGTGTGTGTGTGTGTTACTCATCATTCACAAAAAAGGCCACAAATATCAAATTTTTGACGAACAATAGAAGTTGAATGATGAACAACATCAGAATAATAGTTATCGATCTGCTACTACCCCTCTTAAATTTTAAATTAAGAACATATGAACAATAGTTGTCTAATGATGAGCAATGTTGGCAAAATATCTTGCTCCATACGAGATTATCCATCAGCTTAACTTGATAGGGCATAGGGGGGTCGGAGCAAAACTTTTATTCGGCTACTGTTTATTATATGACAACTATTGCTCGTCGATTCACATGTCATAATCCGATGAATTTATAATTTTCTTCTAAATCACGTTTTGATTGATCTATGCACTTCACATTATTTCTCATGATTGATGTATTATTGTTGGTATGGTTGAATTATAGACTAACTTTCCCCCCCCCCCCCCTCCCCCCCGGTGCGGGTTAGGTTAAAAACCTACCCGTTTCATTAATTAGCACATAGCAAACGATGTCATTGATAAACAAAAGTACTACTTAAGCCCCATGTATTTTATGTATCTGATGATCAAGTAGTCATATAATTTGTGCAGGTAGGAGTGTACCTGAAAACTAGTCAAATCAGTTCCTGGTCGGACGGACTTAAAGAGACTGAAAACACGCTGCATAAGATTTGGTGCTCCTCCATTGGAACTAATTGAGTAGTCTCCATCTAGAGCTAGCGGAGAAGACAAGACTATGATACTCTTAGCATCATAATAGTCATCCTTCTCCGCAACCTTGTCCACTTTCCCTTGCTGGACCTACACAGACAAAACTACATATAGTTTCACATCTGCCAATCACTATAAAAAGCAGACCTTAATCAAAAGAAAAGCAAGCATAAAAGCTGTAAACAAAAACAGGAAAGAGCTTCAACACCCCCCCCCCCCCCCCCCCCCCCCCCCCAGGCAGGCACTCAAGTTTCTGATGTCGTCTGGTTCCACATAATTAGCCCTATGCAGCTGCGGACTTGAAAGTTGAAACTCCCGAATAATCAGAATTTAAATTAATAAGATGACAAAATGTTCCTGATTTTGTTTTTCCTTTCTAAACATACATTCAATAATAAAAACGCAATCTAGCTATGCCTCCCCAGGAAAATCCGACTGACGCTTCTTAAAAAAAAAAAAAACTAAAGCCATGATCCCGACAACAGCCTTCCCTAAAAAATTACGAAATAAAATTCTATAATTCATTCAAATTAAATAAAAAAACAAAGCAACGGAAGCAGGAAACGATAACTAAGTGCGAAAGGAACTTAAACATGCGTAAATGAAATGTACCATTAGATTAGAGTATAATATAATGGAGGATCTGATGACGGTGACGAGCAGCGTTTGGTTGTAGAGAGAGAGTTATCTCGAGATGAACAACGTTGTTGTTTCTTGTTTGCTGCTCGCTGGTTGCAGAGATGCTGCTCTAAGGTAAGGATGTGTTGGGATGATATATAAATAAACACGTACGTACATGATGTGAAGAAACAGACACACACAAAAAACCCCATTTTCTATTCTATTATTTTATGTTCTAACTTTTTCAACTAATATTGCCATAACAAATTGAAATTCATTGTGTATTAAATATAAGTATCAATATATACGCAGTTTCAAATAGGATTTTTAGGAAAATTTTCAAAAAAAAGATTTTTAGAAACCAATTAATTATAAGTCCTCCTATCGCCTATGGCCATATATCCTATGATTTAAATAATAAGACAGATTGAATACGTTTTTTATATAATTATTATTTAGTCATCTCACCATAACAAATTTGTGAATCATTATATATATATTGTAATACTAAAAATTTATTTAGCTCTTCATCAAAAAAGAAGAAGTTATTTAGCTATATAATTTTTCTAAAAATATTGGAAAAACAATATATACGTACAGGGTCTAGATCAGTTACAAAGTCAAATTTTGGTACAAAATATAAAATTCATCAAAATCATTTTATAATTCGTCAGTTTATTTTATAGTTCGTCACTTTTCGAGCCGAAAAATGAAAAACGACATAGTTCGTCAGTTTCATTTTATAATTTGTCAGTAAGAAAAACACCAAAAATCAAGATTTAATCTCATCCATTCAAATCACAAGATCAATGACTATGATTAATTTGTATTTTGTACCAAAAAATTAACTTTGCACCGGATCCTTTTCCTCTACGTACATATTAATTTGTTTCTATGAACACTTTGATGCATATAATCCTAGTTGTAATATTTTTTTTTGATAGGGAGCTTAAAGCTCAGAAAATAGCATCTGTTCTTTTTTTTGATGCGTTGGTAGGGACTTGAACCCGGACCGCCTACAAGCACCGGAGGAACTCCATACCACCATGACAACTCACTTCGCCCTCCTAGTTGTAATATTAGACTCACAAACCGTGTGCAATGTGAATAGCTTTTATCTTAAGGCAGCGTTTGGCAACAAAATGTAAATTAATTGTATTCATGACTATGTCTCCACTTTATCTTTTTTTTTGTTGATCAATCCACTTTATCTTTTCAAAATTCTATTTTCAGAAGCTTCTTCCAATATAATATTGTAATCAAAATATCTGAATACTGAATAACGAAGATTTGGGTGACATACATGCTGATTTCAATTGATTGGTTGAACCGAACCGCTGGACAGGTGTGTGAAGACAACTTTGTGCGGTTTTCAAAATTGATTGGTTGAACCGAACCGTTGGACAGGTGTGTCGTGTGTGAAGACAATTTTGTGCGGTTTTCAAAATCATCAATTATTAACAATTAATAGTAACAGTGAATCCGGAGGACTTTATAGTTTAGACCTATCTCTTGTTGTACCGTCACTTATAAAGTTTTGTCTTCTGTTCTGGCCTCTCGATTGAGGAACATCCTGTCTGAAATTATCGACGAGGCCTAGGAAGCTTTTATAAAGGGGAGATCCATTGTTAAAAATGCGTGTTTGGCGCAACAAGTGGTGGCTGGCTATGGCAGAAAGAATAAAAGCGAAAGATTAGCGTGGCAGGTGGATCTTCGAAAGGCTTATGACACAGTTAATTGGCAGTTTTTGGAGCATATGATGCGATATCCGAGGTTCCCGGATAAGTTCATATCATGGGTTTTGATGTGTGTGTCTAGTGCTCATTTCTCTGTTTTGATCAATGGGGACTTACATGGGTATTTCAAGGGTAAGAGGGGGCTCAGGCAAGGTGATCCGTTGTCCCCGTTTCTATTCACTATGGGTATGAAAGGTTTGTCCAGAATGCTGAATGGTTTATCAGTAAAAGATGGATTCTACTTTCATCCAAAATGCCACAGAATTAAACTATCACATCTCTGCTTCGCGGATGACCTATTCCTGCTCTCAAATGGTCGTAACTCTTCAATTCATGTTATAAGGCGTACTGTAGATGATTTTCTTAAGGCATCCGACCTTTCAATTAACTTTGGCAAGAGCCAATTATTTACTGCTGGAATGACAAAAGATAAGAAGCTTTGGACTTCTAAGGCTCTTAGCACATCAATATCCACCCTTCCCGTTAAGTACCTTGGAGTGAATCTTAGTGACAAAATCCTCAAACCAGCAGAATGTTCAATCTTAGTGGCAAAAATGACTAACAGGATTCACCATTGGTCAAGTCAGTCTTGCAGTCCATCGTGTTATATTGGGCTCGAATCTTTTTGCTTCATAAGAAGGTTATCAAGGCTGTCAATAGGGGTGTAAACGAGCCGATACACTCGTGAGCTGCTCGCGAACAAACTCGGTCAAAGCTCGGTCAAAGCTCGGCTCGATCTTAAACGAGCCGAGCACGAGCACAACTTCCAGGCTCGTTTATTAAACGAGCCGAGTACGAGCAACCTACTGCTCGGCTCGTTTATGTTCGTGAGCCGCTCGTTTATATGCTCGATTAAAACTCGATTAGAGCTCGATTAAAACTCGTTTAAAGCTCGATTATTACTTGACTATTATAAAATTATTAGTCAATATTCAATAATGTCAATATAATTTAAAAAAGGTGCATATGTACACTATTGATATGAATTTTAATAAAACATGATATATAAATATTGCTTGGCGCTTGCATCACAAAACAAACATTTCAAACAGGGTTTAGTGTTTTTTAATCTTCGAGCTTTAAACGAGCTCACAATCGAGCATCTTGTTTATAACTCGAGCTATAAACGAGCAGCTCGTTTATAGCTCGATTAAGGCTCAAGCTCGATAAGATGACGAGCCGAGCTCGAGTATGTAAAAGAGTTATCGAGCCGAGCTCGAACACATTCCTTTCAAGCTCGTCGAGCTCGAGCTCGAGTTCGAGCACAAATAATTTCTTATCGAGCCGAGCTCGAGCAGCTCAATACTCGGCTCGGCTCGGTTCGTTTACACCCCTAGCTGTCAACTCTATATGTGCAAATTTTCTCTGGAATGGTTGCAGTAGTCGGAGGGGCAATCATTTGGTCAGCTGGGATGAGCTTTGTAGACCTAAAAGTGAAAGGGGGGTTGGGGTTAAAGACTTGAAAACTATGAATGAAGCTCTAGTGTTAACACAGCTTTGGGACCTCAGGTGGGAGAATAAAAGCAAATGGGCGAGGTGGTTGAATTTATATTGGCATAAAGGAGGTGATTGGTGGAGCACAGATATCCCTAAAGGCGCGTCTTGGGTGCTAAAGAGATTGGGGAAGTGTTTGGAGAACAGTAGGCGGCTTATTACCATTGTAGATGACATTCCAAAATGGACAGGGGTGAGGGAAGGCTTCACAGTAGCTGATACTTATATGTCTTTGTGAGGTCACGAGATACTGAGACTTGGCATGAGATAGTATGGAATACTTTGTCTACGCCCAGAACAAGTTTCACAGGCTGGTTAGGATTCCACAATAAGCTCTTGACGGTTGGAGAAGATGGGATTCATGGGAAATGACAGCTGTGTTCTTTGTGACGCAGGGTTGGAAAGCAAAAATCATTTATTTTTTGAGTGTAGAGTGACTAAGGAGATTTGGACTACTATCCTTAGTTTCTTTTTTTTTGAATAAAGATGATATCATTAAACAAAAAGATGTACAACTGCACACAGCAGAAACAGACTAAAAGCCACAAAAAGCGGCCAAAACAAAACAACCCCCAGAGCCTCAGCTCCACCTTAAACTGTTCAACCAATTCCTATCCTGAATTTCTAAATTGCTAAGGTTATTATACACACCCCCAATCTTAATTTTCAGCCCCCAGATGATACTCTTGCCAATAGTAACCGATTCAAACATATGATCTCTAAAAATGACATTATTCCTAGCACACCAAATCTCATACATGGTGGCTGAGATAGCTGCCGCGATCATTCTAGTGCGGATGCGCTTCTGGTTGAGGCAATTAAACCAAGGAATGAGGAGATGCCATTGAGCAGGCATGGTATTCACCCCCAGAGCATTAAGGACCATGTCAACAATATCGCGCGAGCGAGTACATTGGAAGAAGAGGTGGTCTCTTGTCTCATCCTCCGTTTTACAAAGCGCACACTTAGGATCCACATTCATGGTCATACTACGCAGCCGGGATTTGGTGAGAAGCCGGTCCCTCGCCACTAACACAGCATTGAAAGAAGCCCGAGGAGAGTTAAACCGGTTCCACGCAATCTTGTACCAATCAACTTCACATCTATGAGCTTTTAGAGATCGATACGTGTCTTTGACGTTGAAACCGTCCCCCTCCCCAGTCCAAACCAATCTGCCTGCCACAACTTCAGTACAATTCTCAGTGAGCTTCTTGCAATGAGCCAGTCTGCGGAGCACCCAGGAGCTATGCTTGAGATTATCATTCTCCCACCAATGAGTCCCTTTAGTCCAATAAGCCTTGATCCAGTCGCTCCAAACGTTCAACTGATCCTTGTTGAGGTCCCAGAGCTGGTTCATGACCATGGCATCATTCATGGTGTCAAGGTTCTTAATGCCAAGACCACCTTCCTTCTTATCAGAACACGCTGACTGCCAATCAAGCAAATGACAGCCTCTACCAGAAGCTTTGCCACTCCACAGAAATCTAGCGCAAATGGAGTTAACGGCCTTAAGGACTTTCTTTGGCAGGAGGCAGATCCTTGCCCAGTAAAACACAATAGCCTGAAGCACAGAGATAATGAGAAGCCTTCCGCCAGCTCTGGACAAAAAATGATTACTCCAACAATTGAGCCTTCCAGTGAGCCTCTGGACAATTGCAGAACAGTCATGCGAACTGATATTCTTTGTCGTCAGCGGAAAGCCTAGATACCTCACCGGGAAGGCACTAGACTTGGCCATAATCAAGCGCTCGATCCAACTCTTCTTAGCCTCACTGAAACCAGCCAGAAAAAGCTGGCTTTTATCGGAGTTAACTGCCAACCCAGCGCACTGCAGGAAAGAATCCAGGCCCTCTTTCAACGCCTCAATAGAAGAGCATCTACCATTACTGAACAAGAAGAGGTCGTCTGCAAAGATTAGATGCTTCAAATCAACCCTGTGACATTTAGGGTGATGGTAGTACACGTGCGCTTTGTTCAGACCTTTTAAGATCCTAGACAGATACTCCATAACGATAGTGAACAGCAGCGGGGAGATAGGGTCTCCTTGGCGAATACCTCGCTTCCCTTCAAAGAAACCCACAGACTCTCCATTAATCTGAATGGAGAAAGACGTGGATTGCACGCACATATCAATCCAAGCAATGAACTTTTGCGGAAACTTTAGATGAACGAGCATGTCATGGATGAACTTCCAGTCCACAGTGTCATAGGCTTTACGAAGGTCAATCTTCCAAGCCATCCTTTCACTAATACTCTTCTTACCATAACCGGAGATAATCTGCTGAGCGAGGCAGACATTCCCCACAATAGATCTGCCCTGAACGAAAGCTCCCTGCGCCTTGTCAATAAGGCCAGGAAGAATAGTCTTTAATTGCTCTGCCAACAGGCCAGAAACCACCTTGTAGACCACATTGCAGCAAGCGATGGGTCTGTAATCACCCGGCTCGGAAGCAGTCTTTGACTTAGGGATGAGGGCGATGACAGCAGCGTTCAGACCTTTTGGCAAGGCGTTGAATTTGAGGCAATGCCTAATGGCAGCGCAGAGCTCCTTACCAATAAGGTTCCAGTTCTCGCGGAAGAAACTAGCTGAAAAGCCATCCGGACCCGGAGATTTATCAGAGCCGATTCTAGATAAAGCCAACCAAATCTCTTTATCTGAGGCTTCTGAAATAAGGGGCCTGCACTGAGAGTCTTCAATCTTCTTCCCTCTATTAATAATAACAGGATCAACAGGCCTGCAGGGAGTGCTCTCTGCCAGAATGCTTTTGAAGAAATTAACGAATTCGGCCTTAATGGAATGAGGCTCCGTATAGATAATCCCATCAGCACCTTTGACGAGCGAGATATTATTCATATTTCTGCGGCCCTTAAGAAAGCTGTAGAAATACTTGGAGTTCGAATCTCCCTCTTTCAACCAACGAATCTTAGCCCTTTGCTGATAGAAAAGAATCTGATGCTCTTTGAGCTTCCTGAAATCACTGGCCAGACAAGCCTCCTTCTGCAAAAGCAACTGATCAGTAGGATGCTGTTCCACCAGACTCTGCATGATACCCAGCTCCTTTCTCAGATCGTCGACTCTTTTCTCCATACCTCTAGAACTTTTAACAAACTGCTCTTTCATCATCAGCTTCATGGCCTTAAGCTTACTCTGGATATTAAACAGATTTCTGCAAGCCCGGGCGAAATTCCAGCATTGGGAAACTTTCAACTGATAACCATCCAGGTCTTCCCAAAAATTACAATAGCGGAAACTGGTTTTTCTTCTGATCTCTTCCCCCCAAGACACCATGACCGGGCAATGATCAGAAATACCAGGGGGCAAGAAAACCGCAGACGCATTCGGGTGGGCATTGATCCAGTTATCATTCACCATGGCACGGTCAAGCTTGCACCAAATGCGCTGAGAAGGATGACTGTTATTGTTACTCCAGGAGAAAAAATGCCCGCTGGCTGGGATGTCACTGAACCCACAATTGGAAACAAAATCCTTCAGATCTGCTATATCAGCTTCATTCACAATAACACCATTCCTCTTTTCATCCGGATTCAAGACACAGTTAAAATCTCCCATACAAACCCAACTCCCAAAATTACTCCTGATCATAACCTCCAGCTCCTTCCACATGCTAGCCCTATTGGCCGCAATGTTACTAGCATACACAAAACCAGCATTGAAATAACAGGAATCCCACTTGATTTTGCAACAGATGAAGTGCGACTTCCTTACAATCTGACTGATTTGGACCACCTCTTCATCCCATAACAGAAGGATCCTAGCCCAATCATCAAACACCTCACTACACACACCTTTCCAAGAAGAACTCGGACAACAACTATCAATGGCACTAGCCCATCTATCTTCTTGTAATTTAACTTCCACCAACACCACACAACTAAGCCGGTCTCTTCTAATCCACTCCCGAACTTCTGATTTCTTTGAGGGATGATTTAAACCCCTGACATTCCAGCAGGCGATTCTATACATTAATGAGAGTTTGAGTTTTTGTTGCCTCCTGCCCTTTTCCTCTCCTTGTTCTTCCCTTTTACCTCCTTTCTTTTAATGGTTTCCTGACCCTCCCTTGCCCCCGTGCTGGAAGTGGTGTTGCTTTCCTCCCCACCTGTTCTTTTTCTTTCCTTTCTCCTAGCTCTTTTCAGGGCACTCTTAGAGACATAGTCTTGGAATTCCTCTGCTATAGTCAATCTATCTATCGGATCTTCTCTTCCCCGGCTTTCCACCCTCACAGACGTAGCCTCATTCTCATCTCTAACTACCTCAACTTGAGTATCCGGGACAATGGAGCATAGATCTTCCTCTGACCCCCTACCCCTTCTATCTCATTTGCCAACTGATGGTCCTTTTCCCCTTGCACTGCCAGAATGGTTTCCTCCACACAATCTTTTTCACAGTCATTGAATTCAATCTTGTTTTTAAATTTGATCTTCCTATCTCTTTCCTCCTTTTCCTTCAATCCATCTATCATCATTTCCAAACTTGGCTCCGGACATCTCTGTTGAACGTGTCCGTAATTGAAACAGTTCACGCATCTGGGTGGTTTCCATTCGTAGATCACCGGTTGGACGTACAAGTTGCCATACGGGTCTCGAAACTCAATCACATCTTGGAAATCCACCTCTGCATAAACCTCTACACAAACTCTGGCGTAGTTGTAGCTCAGGCCTTCTCCGGTAATGCCATCGGTGCATATAGGTCTTCCAAGTTTCGAGCAAAGCATGCCGAGGATACTAGGATCCGCTAGGTGAGCTTTGATTCCCGGCAGTCTAATCCAGACCGGAAGAGCATCAATGCTACCACATTTGTAATCCTCATCTTCTGCCCATTGCTTCAGAATGAACGGACGGTTGTCAAAAGTCCACGGCCCTCCGGAAATCGCCCTCACCATCATCTCCTCAGTCTTGAAGTTGAGCAAGAAGATTCCCTCATTGAGCTGTGAGACACTAACCACTGATTCATCTCCCCACTTCGACCTAGCGAACCCCCTCACCCTCCCCAGAAACGGTTTGACGCCAAACACAAATCCCACAAGAGCGAATTTGAATTTGTTGGTAGCGCCCTCCCAAGTTTCCCTCGGGATTGTGACTATGTCCGAGGCCTGCATCTGCGGATGGAATTCCAGCGGAACACCTCTCTCCCTGTTCCTCGAAGTAGCAGTTTTCGAGGCCCAGAAGTTACGATTCTTTGCCTGAAGGGTTTCCTTCTCGCATACCTCTCTCAGCATCTTCTCCACCTCACGCCTATCGCTTCCCCCCTGCAGCGCCAGCTTCAGATACGCCACCCGTACCAGCCAAATTTTCCCCCGTCTTCGCCTCCTCCATCCCGCCGCTTCCCACTACAACTCCGCCTCCAGATCCATCACCAGCATCCGGTCCACCTTGCGCGGAACTCACCCCAACTCCTGTCTTCGCTCTCGCTCTCTCTCCTTTAGGAAGACGGACAGCTTTTCCTTTGGTTTCCACCTTGTCGGTGGTCTCCATGAGAAACCCTAGATCCACGCCCTGGCGCGTGTCCTTCTCACTAAAGTCAAAATTTTGTTTTTAAGAAGTATTACTGCGCAGCCCCTGTAAGGAGTATTACTGCGCAGCCCCTACTATCCTTAGTTTCTTGCGCAACCCCTGTAAGGAGTATTACTGGCACATGCTCATTCCATGGTTGGAAACTCAAAAGAAGAATTCCCTGAGATCTGAATTCACAAGAATGGCTTGTGTGCAAACAATGGACGAAATTTTGTATCACAGAAACAAAAAAAATTTCAAAACAGAGGAGGAGCTAGACACAGAGACTATTACAAAGAGAATTATATGGAATATCAAGATGAAGATGGCTACCTTTACAAAGTCACACAGGTACACACAAGATAGAAGTTGGAGACAACACATGAACATTTTGTAACAGGTAGATTGGAGTGAGGCATGGCAATGTGTTTTGGTTTCTACTTTGGGTTGTGTTCGGTTGTTTTTCTGTGTTTTTATTTTCCTTTTGAGGGGTCTGTTGTTGGTTTGGAGGGCCTAGTTGCCTTTGTACAAGTTTTTTGTTTCCAGATATATATATATTCATGGTTCAAAAAAATATTAAATTAATGCTAATCAATAGATAGTGAAAGATTTTTTTTAATTGTGGATTTAGGTGCCGTACAAATCAAGCACGAGGATTATGTATATATTTGGGGAGTCGAACCCTTGACCTAAGTCAAGAGTTCAAGTCATTCGACTAAAGCCTTTTCACGATAAATAAAGAAAAGTTAAGATGATATTATAATACATCACTACTCTGTTCTTAATCCACATTTATTAATATTTTCTAACTTTTTCAATACAATCGATCTAAGTTAGAGACCAATTCAACACAAACAATTCGAAACAAAGAAAACAAAAAGAGGATTTATCAATGTTTCTTTCTTATAAATGTAGCAAGAGTATACGATATTTACAAATATACACGTACAGTGTTTTATCGTATTTTGGGCTGGTGCATGACATAATAATTATATATTGGCTACAACAATATCAATTTTAATTTCAAATCAGTGCAACCATCTGATGCACATATATTACCCATGAGTTCAAATATAATGCATTTCGTATTTTAAAATTGAAGGATAATGTTATATAAAAACTTATTTGAACTAGCAAGTTTACATTATAATACACACACTATCTATGGTGCCTCAAATTATAAGTCGGTCGAGATGTGAGATGAAGTTGGGGAAGGCGACTGAAAGCTAGCTAGGCTACGGCTTGGGTTCAAAGATATGAATCGGACAACTTAATTTGGATTGGCTTTGACATATTGCACCATGCATGTGATCATCAGCTGGTCACAAGAGCACAAACGTAATCATATCTAACTGGATTCACGTGTGATTTGTTTCGTCCATTTCATAAAATATTAAATAGCTTGAAATTAGGGTTTTGGCTATGTTGAAGTGGATGAGTATACTTTTGTGACCCTACAACACTTAAGATCGATATGCAACTTGATCCATCCGGCAGCAGCTACTGGCCTGATTATATATGAAGGAAGATCATCATGTCATCAATGTTGAAAAATGTGTTTAATAAGTGTGAAGAAAATGGTGGCGCGCCCCATTTGAGACCTAATTTTGAGTGTGAAGGAAATCTCGAAATTATGTGATAAAATTATGATCAAATGCCTTGTGACAAAAGGTATGAAATCGAATGAAGAATTGCCAAAATTGAACTGATATCGAATGACAAATCGATGCCCAAAGTTGGACCAAAACTAATGGTGATATGGCTTGACTTGTGTGCGAACACGAATGAGGTATCAATTAGCGCGGCTTGGTTTTGCAAAAAACTGTTTTGATTTTTGGATATCAAATCTGATATGAGAAACATAAACTTATTCTCAATGAAGTTCCCAATGCACTTGGTGTATGAACCATCAGCAGCCATGGCAATTTCGAGTTCTAATTTTTTTCCAAAGCTCTAGGTTTATGAACCAGTAGCTTGACTGTTTCCCATGCACTTAGATGATGAACCATCAGCCGCATTTGGAAACTCAAGGCTGGTTTTGATCTCCCAATGGTGTCGGATGATGTACCATCAGCCGCCTTGGATTTATGAGGCAGGGGCAGACATCTCCTTTAAATTGAGGATCAATCTTCACTTCCAAAACACTGCAAACACAAACAACATTCCTCCTCTTGTTTTTCCATTCGTAGTTGGCGAGTGATAGTCAAAGGCCATCAGCGTTCGATTGGCAAAGCTTTCGTGTTCAAGTGTTTGCCGAGGATAGTTACATCCTAGGAAGCATTTTTCCAGCAACTTCCAAACACCTGTAGGGCGGCAATCCTGCTTTAAGAACATCGTCAAACGTGACTCTAACCATAATCTGGTTTGCGATTGTTGTTTACTGTTCTGTTTCTATTCATATCTATAATTGTTCAGTGCAACTTTACAATTATTCAGTAACTCCGCCAGTGTTTAAGCATTAAATCCAACAATCTTAAAGCATGATTTGTTATTGTTTTAAGTTACTGACTAATCAATAATGCTGTGAGTAGTCAAGTGCAAGACATGCAACTAATTATCCATGAGATACATGCTGAGGGAATGAAGATAAGTGAATCATTCCAAGTTGCTACAGTCATTGCGAAGGTGCCTCCGGGATGGAAGGACTTCATGAATTACCTTAAGCACAAGCGAAAGGAGATGTCTATGGAAGACTTGGTGGTTCGCCTCAAGATTGAAGATGACAACCGAGGCTCGGACAAGAGGATAAGGTTCCCTACTGAGAGGGCCAATATTGAGGAGCATGGTGGTAGCTCCAAAGGGAAGAAGACTTCCAACAAGCTTGGACCTAAGAATGGGGCATTCAAGAAGAAGGCGCATCCCAAGTTTACTCGCAAGTGTTTCAAGTTGGACAAAGAGGGTCACGGAGCTGCTGACTTCAAGAGGCCAATGAAAAAGAAGAAAAAGGCAAATGTAGTCGAGGTGGACGAAGATCTCCTGGTGGCTGTTATCTCTCAGCTGAATCTGGCAGATTCCAATCCCAAGGAATGGTGGCTGGATACTGGAGCGGCCCACCACATCTGTTCTGACAAGAATGCCTTCTCAGAGTTGAAATTAATTGATGATGAAGAGAAGGTATATATGAGCAACTCTTCCACCTCATAAGTCAAGGGGAAAGGAAGCGTGGTCTTGAAGATGACCTCGGGAAAAGAGCTGAAGCTGACTAATGTCTCATATGTGCCTGACATTAGGAAGAACTTAGTGTCTGGAACATTACTTTTTTTTTATGGAAATAACAACCACAACAGAAGCACTGGACAAGCCAGGAACAACAAGCGCATACATAGCCTACTGAGACTAAAGACTCAAAACAGACTAGAGACAATAGGGAATTGCCACTCTATTTCTCCAGCTCCACCTTTCCCTATTCTCCTTCTTAGCCAACAGATCTGCACTTTTGTTTGCTTCCCTGGGCACCAGGTTCAGGTTCCAATCAAGATTATCTTCCAGCTTGCCTTTACACCACCTAAGCTGCTCCACCAGATAATCTCCACACTTGGCTCCTTGCATCAAAGCATTCATTACTTGCGCATTATCAGTTTCAAAGATGACACTGGTCAGATTCTCCTCTTCCGCAATCATCATCGCCCTGACCAACGCTTCCAGTTCCACCTGCAGACAACAAATACAACCCCATTCATCTCTACAGATAACGCCCACTCCTGCCCTTTTCGTCGCACTCTCCCATGCTCCATCAACATTAATTTTTACTACACCCTCCTCGGTTTTACCCATTTTGCTCCTTCACTGAGGTCAGTGACTATCAGTTTTCTGCTCACCATTCTAAATACTCCAAGCTTGTTGGCTAACACACCTCGCAACCTTGCATGGGCTTTGGCCACTATTCCCAAACAACATGCTGTTCCTGTTAAACCAAATGGCTCTGGCTCCCTGCAAAATCATGCTCAAATCTAGCGCATCATGACTGAAAACACAGAACCAGAGCCAGTCACTAGGTTCATGAAACCTGTAATTGAGGAACTGGCAGTTAACATTCATTTTCTTCCAGAATAATTGCACCCACCAGCAGTACATAAGAGTGTGCATTGTTGTCTCTCCTTTCAAGCCACAGACCGAACATTTTTCTACCTCCCTCATGCCTCTTTTGACTAAGTTGTCCACTGAAGGAAGATAGTCATGATAGAGCCTCCACGCAAATAATCTTACTTTGGGCTGAGCATTGATCTTCCATATAGCCTGCCAGAATAGTTTAGCTTTCCTCTTATCAGCTTGTTCACCAACCTGATTAGATGTCACTTGGTCCTTGATATTCTTTAGGGCCTTATATGCTGATCTTGTTGAGAATCTTCCATCGAACTCTATCAACCACCCGACCTCTTCACCTCTATCAGCGACTTGAATCCAATGTTTAATTTTCTGACCTGCTCCCCATAGACTCCGCCAGACTACCGAAGGTCTATTTCCAAGCTGACATGTAATTGGAGATGACTGTTTATAATATTTTTCCCCAAACAATCTGCTTACCAAGCTTTTCGGCTGCTCCATTAGCCTCCAAATCTGTTTTGCCAACAAAGCATCATTGAATATGGATAGCTCTTTAAAACCAATACCTCCTTCTATTTTTCCTTGCACAGCTGACCATACTTGCACCAATATATTCCTCTTCCTAATTTACTATTACTCCACCAATAATTAGAAATCATGCTCACTATTCTCCTTATCAGTGTGTCTGGGATTTTGAAACAGCTCATTGCATATGTGGACATCGCTTGAACCACTGCTTTGATTAGAACTTCTTTACCGTCTATTGATAGTGTCTTCTCTTTCCAACCTTGCATCTTTTTCCATATTCGACCTAAAATATCTTTGAACAGCTCCGTTTTATTATGCCCAAAAGCCACCGGCAATCCCAAGTACTTCGACATTGATTCTACTCACCTCACTCCAAGAATTGTGCTGATCATTTGTCTATCCCTCTCCATAACATTTCTTCCAAAGTATATCTCTGATTTGGAAAGGTTGATCTTCTGTCCTGACAGAATCTCGTACTCCTCCATTTTCTTCTTAATGTTTTTGCATTCTTCATGTCCGCACGAAGGAAGAAAATGCTATCATCCGCAAATAGCATATGTGTAATCTCAGGGCCTCCTCTACAAATTTTGACACCATTCAGCTTCCTACTCCTCTGATACTCTTTGATCTTCAAATTCAGCTATTCTGAACACAGCAAGAAAAGAAAAGGGGATAATGGATCCCCTTGCCTGATCCCCTTCCCTGGCTTTATCTCCTCTGTTACCAAATCATTCACACGAACTGTATAAGAGACCGATTTAATACACATCATAACCATACTGATCCATTCCTCAGGAAATCCCAGCCTCCGCATTATCTCCTCCAAGAAATCCCACTCTACTCTATCATACGCCTTACTTATATCCACCTTTAACGCAAAATAACCCATTTTCTGCCTACCCCTTGTCCTTATATAATGAATCAACTCTTGAGTAGCTATAATATTGTCTGAGATAATCTTCCCTGGGACAAACGCTCCTTGATTCTCCGAAATAATGGTTGGAAGAACTGGTTTTAATCTGTTCGCTAGCACTTTTGTCACTATCTTGGCTCCCACATTGCATAGGCTAATTGGTCTATACTCCCCAACTTCCTTTGGATCCTTGGTCTTAGGAATTAATGTAATCAGAGTTTTGTTAATCCCATCCTCCAATAATCTGTCAGTCATCATCCCGAGGATCTGTATTGTCAACTTCCCTTTGATCAAGCTCCAATTCTTTTGATAAAATAAAGCTGAGAATCCATCCGGACCCGATGCTTTTGTCGGATACATTTGGAACACAGCTTCTCTAATCTCCGCTTCTGAGTACGGCCTCGTAAGATCACTTCTCGTCTCTTCATTTATCTTGACAGGGACACACCTCATCCAATCACTCCACCGAATTCTTGTATCACTCCTACTTGATCTAAATATCTCTTCGAAGTACTTGACAATTAGTCCACAGATTTCCTCCTCTGATGTTGTCCACTCTCCACTATCAGATTGCAACTTCTCTATTCTGTTCACCACTCTCCTATGTGTTGCTCTTTGATGAAAAAAACCTTGTATTTCTATCCCCCTCCTTCAGCCAGTCTGCTCTTGACCTTTGCTTCCACAGTAGTTCTTCTCTAAGAAACCATTCATCCAGATCTCTCGTAACCTCAACTTCTTGCTTTGTTACCTCCTCTGTTCTTTCCTTCTCTTGCAGTCTGCTTAGTTCCCCTTGCAGCTCCTTGACTTTGCTCTTAACCTTCCCAAAACAATGTTCATTCCATGCCTTTAAGCCCTCCGCACAAACCTGCAAGCAGTCAATCAATCTGTGTGTGTTCCTTGCCTTTTCTTCCCATATATTCCTCATCGTCTCGCCGTATTCACTATGTCTAAGCCACATCGGTTCAAATCTAAACAATTTTAGCCTTGAAGTCTTCCCATATACTTTCCATTTGATGATTAAAGGCGAGTGGTCCGAGCACCCCGAAACTCCATGCGAAACTTCAGCTTTTGGGAATTGTCGCCTCCAATCTGCATTCGCAATAGTTCTGTCAAGTCTTGCCTTCATCTCCCACACTCCCTTTCACTTATTTGAGTATGTAAACTGAGCTTTTCTGAAACCAATATCAGATAGGTTACAATCTTGCAGCACATCTCTAAATTTCTTCATCTGCCACTCACCCCTGATTCTCCTTCCTTTCACTTCCCACCAAACAGAACTTCATTGAAGTCGCCAAATATAAGCCACGGCTTGTCCATCATTCTATTTAACGTTCTGATTAACTCCCACGACTCCGCCCTTCTTTGTGTTATCGGTTGGCCATAGAATAAAGTTACTCTAAAAGAATCTTCCCCTTCTATAAGTGCATCTATGTGATGATCCGAAAAACTACAAATTCTCAAATCAACTGAATCCTTCCTCAACAACATCAAACCACCAGCCTTACCTCTACTTTCCACAACAAAACCATTCTGAAAACCCACCTCCAACTTCACACGATCTGCTCTATACCTCCTCGCCTTCGTTTCTATTAATCCCACCACCAAGGGGTTATTTGCCCTCACCAAGTTAGCGAGAGCCCTAACTGCCGCAGCACCCCCTGGCCACGACAGTTCCAACATATGGCCATCATTGCTCCCGGTAGGGCTGCACTGCAGTCCCCGCCGATCCCTCTTGTTGAAACACAACCACAGTTGCTTCTCTTTTGTCATCCTCGCTTCTTGTTGTCTCGACCCTCTGATATGGGTGAAACCTTGATCTCACTTCTCCCTTGATCTTCTTCTTCAATTTCTCTTCCTTCTTCCTTCCCGTCACTGCCTCCTTGCCCTTCAATCCCGTAGCTAGGTCAACCTTCAACTCTGGGCTTCTTGAATACTCTGGGCTCGGTCCGTTTCCATTCCTGGCTTCATTTCTTGCGTTTGGCCCATCAGAGACAAACTTCACTGGCCCACTTGAAATTTGATTTCTCCCACCTTCATGATTTTCCTCTTTCCAACACTGCTTAGCATGTACAGCCGAGTAGGCCCTTTCCTCCTCAGATGTAGCAGCAATCCGTACCTCAATATCCATCAGATTTTCTGGCCTAGACATCACATCGAGCCGTGTGCTTCCTTCACCAAGGTTTGACTGTACCTCTTCTCGAATCTTGAGCCTCCCTTTTGCTTTGCTCTGCTCCGGTTCCTGCCTCATCTTCAGCCACCGTCCCTTCTGCTTGTCCTCCAGATCCACCGCCCCTCTAGGTGGTTCCTTCCTTGAGATCTCGCCCACAACCAGTTGGTCATTTTTGCTTCTTCTTGAGCTCTGGTTTGTATACTCAGTTTCCTCTCTGCAGTCCTCACCTTCGTGGTTCAACCTCCCACACCCATTACATAAGCTCGGCAATCTTTCATACTTGACTGATATCCACAATGAATCTCTATTTGGACGCCTTAGGAGAAATCCGGTAACCACAGGCTTGTCTATATCAATTTCAACTCTGACTCTAATGAACTTTTTCTTCGTTTCTTTCGTGTCCACCTTGATAAACTTTCCAATGTAGCATGAAAGTTTTTCTCCAATATCTCTGTCTGTCACCACCGCTCCTATCGATAAATTATGCAGCTGCGCCCACACTCCAAGGTGATTCATTCTTATCACTTGCGGTGCCAGATCCGGACACCAGTCGTGGAGAAGAGCAACCATATTCAAGCATAACCACGGGCCGCCGCCCCTCACTCTTGCCATATCCGATGCATACTCAAATTCTGTCAGGGCCATATTGCTTGTCAACTCTTTGAATCTCACCCTCTTGTCTAGTTCCAGATTCCAGATCTTGCTTAGAACATTCCCTAGCCCTGTGAGATTAAAAGCCATGCCATTAGCTAGCTTCAAAACCAACGCCCACTTAAAGCTCCTTTTCATCTTCTCGCAGTCCGCATCCTCCAACGACACCACTAATTTTCCTTCGAAGTTATCTGCAATATCATCCACCACATGGTCCATTCCCTTCTCCTCCATTAGCCCCTGAATATGCCTCCCCTTGATTAGCCGCTCCACAACGAACTACCTTTGACTCCTCAAAGATGAAAACTTGCGACAATTGTAAGCCAAATCCACCGAATTTGACTTCAAATGGAATACACTTCCAAGAAAACTCTTAGAAGAAAGCACTCTCTCCAACAGTAGCGTTAGAAAGAGAATTTAATTTAGGTAAGGTAATTTCGTGTCTGGAACATTACTTGATAGCCATGGTTTTAAGATGGTATTTGAGTCCCAGAAAGTTGTTCTCTCAAAGAACGACATGTATGTGGGACGTGGCTTTGTGAAAGATGGCATGTGGAAACTGAATGTAATTGATGTCAAAACTATCAATAAAGAAAGTTCTTCTGCTTATTTGCTTGAGTCTTCTAATCTATGGCATGGTAGATTAGGACATGTGAATTATGACTCAATAAGGAATCTGATGAAATTGGAATGTATACCAAAACTTCAAATTGTTTCTGAACACAAGTGTGGAATTTGTGTTGAAGCAAAGTTAACGAGAACATCCTTTTATAATGTTGAAAGAGATACTGAACCCCTTGACTTAATACATAGTATCTATGTGACTTGAAATTCATGCCCACAAGAGGTGGAAATAAATATTTTGTAACTTTCATAGATGATAGTTCAAAATATTGTTCAATTTATTTGCTTAAAAGCAAGGATGAAGCAATAGAAAAGTTTGCTATGTATAAGTTGGAAGTGGAAAACCAACTAAATAAAAAGATCAAGAGACTAAGGAGTGATCGGGGTGGTGATTATGTAGAACCGTTTGGGACACTGTGTGGTCAAAATGGAATCATACATGAAGACACTCCACCTTATTCGCCCCAATCGAATGGTGTCGCTGAACGTAAGAATTGCACTATCAAAGAAATGATAAATGCGATGTTGCATAGTTCAAGATTACTTCAGGGAATGTGGGGGGGAGGTTGTTTTGTCGGCTAATTATTTCCTGAATAGGATACCCCGCAAGAAGAAGGAGAAATCTCCTTATAAATTATTTAAAGGGAGAAAACCTTCTTACACACCTTGCGAGTGTGAGGGTGTTTAGCTAAAGTGATGGCTCCCGTTCCTAAGAGAATGAAAATAGAACCAAAGACAATCGACTGTGTGTTTATTGGATATGCACAAAACAGTACAGCCTATAGATTTCATGTGTATGAATCGAAAAATCCTGAGATACACAAGAACACCATTATGTAATCTAAGGCGGCTTCGTTCTTTGAACAAATATTTCCTTATAAATCTAAGGAAATAAGTCCTAGTTCACCTTATGAGATAGGTGAAGATATAAGAAACATGTCTCAACAACAAGAGGAAGTATCCGAGGAGGATACAAACTGAGAGGAACCAAGACGAAGCAAAAGAGCTAGTACTTCAACTTCGTTTGGACCTGAGTTTCTTACCTTTATGGTTGAGGCAGGACCTCGTACGTATAATGAAGCAATAAACTCTATTGAAGGTCCTTTATGGAAAGAAGCCATAAAGAGTGAATTAGACTCCATTTTGCAAAATCATACGTGGGAACTAGTGGATCTTCCTCAAGGATGCAAACCACTTGATTCCAAGTGGATTTTTCACTAAGAAAATGAAAGTAGACGGTGTTATTCCCTTTAGAATGGAAGAATTGTGGGAGCTTCATTCTAATAATTTTGCAAAGTAAGGCACAAAGCTCTGAAATTTGTCTCGAGACGTCATGATGAATAAAGGGTCTTCATAACTCGTCTCAATCTTGATGGGCACACCTTCCTTGAGTTTTTCAATAATTTTGGGTGCCCAATCCTCAAACTCCCCATTCAAACTTGGATTTTCTTTTATGCCCAATCAATGGATTGAGGCTCACCTTCAAACTCGCTTACCATTCGTGGAGTTGAAAGTATCCGAAAAGAATAGTCTTGTATACTTGAATCCTCCTCTTCTAAATATTTGATAGCTTGGGCGGGAGTTTCAAAAGAGTCATTTGATAATTCGTAGTCAATAGATTCAAGGACTTCTTCTTTGGAAACCTCTTCTTCACCATCCAAGTTTTCGTTTTCAATCGCTCGTTGCGCCAATGTGCTTCCTAACACTTGGTTTCATGCAGCGAGTTCATCTAAACGTTGGATCAAAGCTTGGAGACTTTGTAACATGTCTAGTTTGTCTTGGTCAATCTTGGATTGGTTAGCTTGAATCATGGCTAGCATTTCCATGTTTGAGAGTCCACCATTAGGTTGAGGATCCAAATGATATTGTGAGTAGGAGTCGTACACGAATGAGCATTGGCTATCATCCCAATTTGGAGAATAAGAATGTGTTGGATATTCGTTATCTCCCCAATAATAATTTTGTTGCTCCTCTTCTTGGTCATCCCAATTTGAAGTGTAATACTTTGTTGGGTAGCCATGTCCTTTTCAATAAGAATTTAGTTGCTCCTCCTCTTGGTTGTATCCTTCATCGTACTCGACTTCTTAATTGTATGAATACATCCTCGAAAAATAAAAAGAACAAAAGTTAGTAACGGATATGAGTAAAGATTATAAAAAAGAAAGAAAAAAATATTTGCAAGACTAGTCGAGATATCCACACAACCTAGGCTAATGAAAAGTTAATGCGTTGCTCCCGGCAACGATGCCATTTTGACGTGAACTTTTTTTAATAATTTATAAAATCCGTAAGTACCGAGTCGTCCAAGGGAGCAATTGTAAACTTGTGCACTATGTAAGGTTATGCTTCTATTTATTGTAGTCCGAAGCGAGTGTTTGTTTTTTGTTTAAGAATCTAATTAATCTAAATGTGCAAGAAAGTAAGAAGAGATTATAACAAATTTTGAGCAGTATTTTGGGGAACTACTTCACTTTCCCAACATTAGAATCGAGTTTATCAACTAGCATGTAAGGATTTGCTTATATTGATTGCAAAATAGCTGCACAATTGATAGCGCTGAAATATATGCATTTTAGGCGACCTCTATGCTTATTGATTCGATCGTTTTATTACGATTTCACTCGCCATTTGATGCTTTGTGGTTCATTTCAGGCAAATTACAGAGTTTAAGCTGAGAACACAAGTAGGCAGTGATTTTGGAGCAAAACCACGCATTTTGGAGCGAGAAAGCGCAAATTGGAAGTCGGAGCACAAACTCCTCAAAGTCATGCGTTCGCACAGCTCAATTCGTGCATTCGCATGGATAAAACCCGACGCATGCAAAACTCATGCGATCGCACGGTACCACTTGTGCGTTCGCACAATATAAACTAGACGCATGAAAAGACCGTGCGTTCACACAGAAGACCATGCGCGCTCGCATAGAAGACCGCAACTCCATGCGTTCGCATAGTTTCATTCATGCGTTCGCATAGTTAGCCCTTTCTTCATTTCGTTGAGCTCGCATAGAATCCGTGCGATCGCACAGAAAATCAATACCACTGTCCAGAACCATGCGTTCGCATGCCAAGCTTTCATTCTCACTTTGACCAAGCTCGCATAGTTCCATGCGCTCGCATGAGAATTCCATGCGACTGGAATTATCTGTGCGTTCGCACAAATGCTTTCTTGCACTCGCATAGCCCTTTAAAAATCTCGTCATTCTCAGCTTGTGCATTCGCACAAAACCCTTTGTGCGGTCGCGTGAGTCGACTAGTATAAATTCTTGTTTGGCCTATGTTTTGACATGTTTTGACTATACGAGATGGTTGTGCTTGCTTGACGTGCTTTCATGTGTGGAATCCAATCAACTTGTATGTTTAAGGGAAAACACTCACACTACTGTGCAATTCATCCAAAATTTTCAAATTATTAATGAAAACAAAAAGTCTAGGCAAGACTACATTTTTAAAAAATTTCATTCCTAATTCAACTAGTCGTGCATGATTTCACTTAATTGATCCTTTAGATGACTAATGGACTGGATTGTTGACTTTCATTCTTGAGGATCAAAGCATCTACTAGCACTTCTTTATCTTTTATTCTAAGCTTTTTCTCGTTAAGACTAAAGAGTTGATCTTTGAAAGCATAAAATTGAAAAAAATTTATAATTTTGAAACCCTTGCATGCCATGATTGCCTTTAGGTGACCTTAGTGACCTTGCTTATCTTGTGGATTTGTCTTGTTGGTTTGTCATGCTCCATTTTTAACACTTAGCCCTTTGTCAAAGTTCTAAGTGTGAGGTCAAAAGAGGGCAAGAAGAAAAAAAGAGAAAAAGAAAAAAAATATGAAATAAGCCCCAAGTTTCTTCCTTATGATTGGACATCATTAGGAAGTAAGCTTAAAGAAGTATGTGCTAAGCGCCGAGGGTTAGGAAGGTAAGTTCCCCCTCGAAAGTGCTTAGTACGGTCAAAGGCCATTCTATCCCCTTAATGTTGCACTTAGACTTGACAATCGGCTATTCCACCATCCTCTAGCATGAAAACCAATGAGACAATTGATACTTCCTAGCAAGAATTCACTAAGGGACGAACCTCATATTCTTTTATACTTAGGCATGATATGACTTGCAAGTATATACAAAAACTGTAATGTTGGAATTCCTCTTCTCTTATGACTAAGTGACCTTTGCGTCCTAGGCTTGAGAATGAGTTCAAAGCTCACAAGCGAATGTACTAGCCTCCTTGCTAGCATTGGTGAGTGATCCAACAAGATTTCTTTGCAACTATTAGATTGTTTTCTTGAAGTCACTGATATAGAAAATGACTAGAATCCATGATTAAAGATTTATTAGTCTTTGCTTTGATTTGCTTGAATGCCCTAATTCATGAATTTCCACAAGGATTGGAAGAGGTTTCATGTAGTGTTTGAAATGCACATATCTAGTTGAATACATTATGAACTTCATGAAAAACACCTTGCCTAGTACTTTGACAATTGTGAACTTAAAATGCCAGAATGGATGGTTGTTTTCTTTGTGGGATTTGTGAGTATTCCCGTGGCTGAAAACTCTCAGGAGACTACAACTCCTCCACTAGGGCAACCTAGGGGTTTAAAGGCTTGGTGCATTCGCTAAATGCACTCGTGTTACCTACGAAAGTGGTTAGTTAGAAGTAGGATTTATTTCTTAGTATTTTTTTAGTTAGTTTTCGTGACCATATGGAGTTTCTTTGAACAGATCATGAGTGAGCAAAATGCATTATTGTTGTTGATCTCTATGATTAGTTTGCTCGAGACGATCAAACATTAAGTGTGGGGTGATTTGATAGCGCTGAAATATATGCATTTAGGCGACCTCTATGCTTATTATTTTGATCGTTTTATTATGATTTCACTCGCCATTTGATGCTTTATGGTTCATTTCAGGCAAATTATAGAGTTTAAGCTGAGAACACAAGTAGGTAGTGATTTTGGAACAAAACCACGCATTTTGGAGCGAGAAACCGCAAATTGGAAGTCGGAGCACACACTCCTCAAAGTCATGCGTTCGCACATCTCAATTCGTGCGTTCGCATGGATAAAACCCAACGCATGCAAAACTCATGCGATCGCACGTCACCACTTGTGCGTTCGCACAGTCCTCCTTGTGCGTTCGCACAATATAAACCAGACGCATGAAAAGACCGTGCGTTCGCACAGAAGACCATGCGCGCTTGCACTAGATCAAATTTCCCAGAGAACAAGAGCCCATGCGTTCACACAGACCATTTCATGCGAACGCACAAACCAAACCAGACGCATGAAATTCTCATGCGAACGCACGTTTTAAGACCATGCTCGCATATGACCAAATTTGGGAAGCCATGCGTTCGCATGGCTCATCTGTGCGTTCGCATGACGTCGTAAAAATTGGATTTTTACTGCTGGGCTTTAAATAGAAACTTAGGGTTTTTGAACCCACACACTTGGACACTTGGATTTTCTGGGATTTTTCTGGGGTTTTTGGAGTAGTTTTCTTGGAGAAGAAGCTAGAGATTTTGGAGACAACTTCAACAACTAAGATCGGATCATCTAGTGTTATTGGATCTCCATATTGGTTCTAGATTTTTAAACTCTACTTTGCTTATGGCTGTTTGCTTTTCCATTGTTGTTTATGTTTGTAAACTCACCATGAGTGAGTAGTGACTTTGGTTGGGGATCTATGGATCCCCTAGACATGTTTGTGACATTGTAAATACTATGGATGCTATTGATGAATGATTTGCACATGATTCTTCTTCATTTGAACTTAATGTTTCGGATTGCCTATAAGGTGTTTGTGAGAAGTCCTCAATAGGAATTCTGTTTGATTTCATGTTTAATGTAACTAACGTTGAAAAGCATGATTTCAAATGAACTAAATGAAGAAGCATTAGGGTTTTTGAGTTACATGGCGACTTTCTAATCCTAATGAGAAGGGCTTGAATTTAACAAGAACATGATTATCTAGTCAATAAAGCGAAAGTGTGAGGCTAGACATTCATATTCTATAGTGCCAATAGAGCGAAAGTGTGAGGTACTATGCGAGATGTAACCTCTTCATATTAAGTTGTAGCGCGAGTTGAACTTAGTATAAATATTGCATGAGCTAAATTCTAAGTATGTGCATGTGATTTCATCATTAGTGTCCCATTTTACTGTCACAATAATTGTCTAGGTGGGGAAATAGATCCCTAGTCATCTTTTAATTGATTGTTAACCTCTTTTAGTTGATCAAATCTCTTTTTTGGATAGTAAAATTCTGCTATCATCCTTTTAAAGGAACAAAACCCCCCCAAACCATAGACATTCTAGTTATATCTTTAGCATTATTAGTTTAATCACATATCCTTTGGGTACGACCTCGGATTACCCGAGTCTTTACAAATGTTTTGATTACCGTGACTAGCATAAGTGTTTGATGTACCGAGTCGTCCAAGGGAGTAATTGTAAACTTGTGCACTATGTAAGGTTATGCTTCTATTTATTGTAGTCCGAAGCGAGTGTTTATTTTTTGTTTAAGAATCTAATTAATCTAAATGTGCAAGAAAGTAAGAAAAGATTATAACAAATTTTGAGCAGTATTTCGGGGAACTACTTCACTTTCCCAACATTAGAATCGAGTTTATTAACTAGCATGTAAGGATTTGCCTATATTGATTGTAAAATACCTGCACAATCCAAGTAAGAACCTCACCCTTTTGGCGCTATTGGTTTGAATCAAGTAACTCGCTGATGTTTAGTCGAGATATCCACACAACCTAGGCTAATGACAAGTTAATGCGTTGCTCCCGGCAACGAGGCCATTTTGACGTGAACTTTTTTTAATAATTTATAAAATCCGTAAGTACCGAGTCGTCCAAGGGAGCAATTGTAAACTTGTGCACTATGTAAGGTTATGCTTCTATTTATTGTAGTCCGAAGCGAGTGTTTATTTTTTGTTTAAGAATCTAATTAATCTAAATGTGCAAGAAAGTAAGAAAAGATTATAACAAATTTTGAGCAGTATTTCGGGGAACTACTTCACTTTCCCAACATTAGAATCGAGTTTATTAACTAGCATGTAAGGATTTGCCTATATTGATTGTAAAATAGCTGCACAATCCAAGTAAGAACCTCACCCTTTCGGCACTATTGGTTCGAATCAAGTAACTCGCTGATGTTTACCAACTCTCGTTGTGTAAACATGAGGAGTCCTTGTCGTAAAACTAGCCTTTCCCGTTACAAACTTGGGCTACTCTCGTAGTCACCGAGCTTGTCACGTGTATTTTACTTTATAGTTTGACGTTTAGCCTCACCTTTTTGGCGCTATTGGCTTAATGTCTCAAAGCTATGCACTTAGGCATTTTCTCAAACACCTAGCATGCATCGCTGGATTTTAAGCCTAAGTAAAATACAAATTATGTAAAACAATCCAAATCATGCAAAAATTAATTTATTAAACGATTCATAGTAAGATAAGATTCGTAGGACCCCCAAAATATGGGTCACTAGTCACTATCCATCTCATGTAAATACAAATCATGTTTTGTTCGGAACAAAAATTACAAAGAGAAAAAGGAATTACTAGACCCTTCGAATAGATGTTGATAATCTCTTTCAAGCTTACTCTTTGATCCGATCAAAATCCTCGCATTTTTGTTCCCCCTTCTCTCTTTTCGTTGGCTCCAAGTATCGGAATGAATATGTGTGTGTATGGTATATCCCTTCACGGCTGCTATATTCTCCTCTTTTTGTTTAATTTTGCTTTTTGCATTTTTTCCAAAAATCCTAGCCAAAATTGAATTTTTGGCCCGTTTGGCATGTGTGGCATGTATCACCTATTAGGTGACACGGATGAATCCAGAGAGAATGCAGTGTCCTCTATTGGTGACAGATCTTCACACGGGTGACACTGGCGCATTCTGTACATCAGTTTCGGCTCAAGTTTGGACATCCTTAACGACTGAATCAGCTCTCAATCCAAACTACAAAGTAGTAGCCCTTCATCTTAGCTTTCAAAAAAAAGATTAATGGATTCAGACACTGTATGCGCTCTGGGCGTGCGCGACAAAAAGGGATGTCAATCCACATACTTTTGTCATGTTTTCGCCCAAATTTTCACAAAACGCTTTGTTTTGCCTTGGAATCATTTTTCACCTGAAAAACATTAAAACATAAAGTGAGAGCTCATATAAATAAGGAAGATGATCGAAAATCGACTAAATGTAGAGCATAAATATTGTACAAATTTATGCTCATCACACACTAAAGAGACATTTTACCTACTTCATGGACATCCCCCTGATCACGGATTCCATAAGGGCAATAATGTTCATTGCAATAATGTTCAAGGTGATAAGAGTGTTGTTAACAATGTTGTTAGTGATGTTTTTGTCACAGGAACTGATGAGAAGGAGAATCAGGGGATGCAAGATGCCAACTCTCAACTATAAAAACTTCAAAAGAAGATGAAACAAGCTGATGAAGTTCTTAAATCCAGCAAATGACCATATGGCAAGTATGACTTTTCTGACATCTATTAAGAGTAATGAAGATAGTTGGATTCTAGATAGTGGTGCCACATACCATATTACACCACATATTGGTCTGCTTAATGATGTTAAGCCTCTTGATGTTGCTTACATTGTGTTGATGCCAAATGGTAATAGAGGTGTTGTCAAGTATGTTGGGGATTGCTGTCTAAATGAGCATATAATGCTCAAAGATGTTTTACTGGTGCCTGATATCAAGTTTAACCTGATTTTAGTAGCAAAATTAGTGAATGATACTCTGCAGAATGTAACCTTTACTGACAAGGTCTGTCATGCACAGGACCCTGTAAAATAGACTGATGTAGGGACTTCTGAAGCTAGCCAAGGCTTGTATCAGATAAATGTTGACATAAGCAGCAACTGTCACTACACCATTTTACATTCTACGCGACAAAATTTGAACATTGTCGCAAAAGCTTTGTCGCATGTAATGGTTTATAGGACTACGATTTGATATGTTTGTCGCCAAAACATTAATATGCGACAAACGTTTAAGCGACGTCGAAAATGTTGTCACATAAAGATGTTAACCCGACTAAAGTTAATGCGACACGATTTTTATGTCCCGTTATAGTGTTTACATGACATAGTTTTAAGTGACGCCAAAACAATGTCACTTTATCGTGTTTTTGCGACATCCGTCTCGCGACAACTTAAATTATGTCCCGTAATCATGAAAATTAGATCGATGGCATTGAGACACCACTTTAAGTTTGAAATTGATTCGCAATTAAAGATAGCGATCTACCGTTTTAGGTTTATGCAACGCTGATATCCAAACAATGTCGCGTAAAAGTACAAAAATTAAATGCAGAATATAACTCCAAAGTACATCCATGTCTTCCATTTTCACCTACCTTTGTACTGAAACACTGATGCCAAAAGACCCAATTTGTCGGAGATATCCCATTGAAGCTCCAAGGGAGTGGGTTTTGCATAATTTTTGGTGAAATCTTCATGTGAAGGACTCTTTTTTAAGGTATGAGCTCACTTTACTTCATATATGATTGTCATTTTTGATTACCCATTGTTTTCCACTCTTTTTTTTGAAGTTATAGTTTAGTTGCCTTGGCAAATTTTGGGGATGAAATTTTGAAATTGAGAGTATAGCAGCACAGAGACCATAAAATGGGGGATGAGATTGCGATGAGCTAGCGGCTAGCAACACATGACTACCATTATATTGTTGCGGAGAGCTAGCAGCTGATTCATCACTGCTTGTGTCCATTTTTTGGGCGTGTTATATATATATATATTAAGTGTGTAGAGAAGATATCGATTGGGCGTAAGAGTAGTAAAAGTGCATGGGCATTTGCAGGGGCGGATCCAGGATTTATTGGGACCGGGGGCAACATTGTACATCGATTTTTTTTGCTGTTGTGAGATGGAGAGAACGGTTAAAGGCTAATCTTTAAATACGCTTAGAACGGCTAATCTTTAAATACGCTAACCGATTCTTGTTTTTACTCAGTTCACTTTTGCTTTTTGATTTTAACCAATACAACTTAAGCAATTAAGTTCTTCAGTCAGGCGCAAATGTAAACAATTGACACGAGATTTTTAATCTATAAACTCACGCCTAATCGGAAGCTCTATTCAACCCAATCAATAGGGCTTCAAACGAGACGATACACTCGTGAGATACTCGTGAACAAACTCGGTCAAAGCTCGACTCGAAACTAAACAAGTCGAGGATGAGCATAAATTCAAGCTCGTTTATTAAACGTGTCGAGTACGAGCAAGGTAATACTCGACTCGTATGTACTCGTGAACAACTCGATTAAATACTCGATATACTACTCAATTATTAAATATGAATTACTAGAATATAGTAGGCTTTAGCCTATATAATCCCAGAAAAATTCATTGGATTGAGTGGATTGGATTTTGAAGTGTGAGTGTTCCTCTATATATACTCATTCATCATATTAGTTTTGTAATGAACATCCAATGTGGGACAACAGCAAATATTACAAAGAAAGAAGAAAGAAGTTAAAAAGTAAGTGAAGTCATATTGTCCCACATTGCTTCCTATACATGTCTTTAGTTCACAAATGATTATAAAAGGGGAAGTAAGCCTATCCATTTTAACATAAGTTGGGATTCTTTGGGCTAGACTTATCTTGGACTCTTTGGTCCTTGGGTCGCTATTGAATTACAATGTTAAATGCTTTATATTTGCAATTAAAAATATAGTGGGGGCAAATTGAAAATATCAGTGGGGGCATGTTCGAAAAATACACTAAAACTAAGAATATTTTGGTAAAATCACCGGGGGCAGCTGCCCCAACTCCATTGCCTTTGAATCCGCCCCTGGGCATTTGCTGCATTTTGGTACCTCTCCTATGATGAAATAATATATGGTTTGGCTTAACTCCCCTTTATTTGTTTCATATTTGGATATAGGAACCATGGACAAGAGTTGGATGTATTTGTCGAACAAATGTGATCCGAGGTTTATGAAAGGGGTTATGGATTTCGTGAACTTTGTCAAACAAAACAAACCTCGGAGTACTACACATAAATGTCCATGTAGGCGTTGTAGGTTGCAACACGATAAATTATCATTGGATGAAATCCAAACACATTAGTTTAGCAATGGTATAATGCAAGAGTACACAACTTGGACATATCATGGGGAAGAATCAGAGGCTTCATCTTCAGTATACGCACAACGTCGCCAATTTGTTATGGAAAAGAGTAGTGGGAGTACTATTGGAGAAGGTGATTCTTATTACATGAATCCTACAATAGAGATGCTTAACGACGCTTTCCCTTTTCACGATACACATGAGGACCTTGAAAATGACGTTTTTGGCAAGGATGCGTACGAGAAGTATGAAAAACTTCTTGAGGAAGCACAAACTCCCATATATGTGGGGAGTGTGATGGACCATAATTGTATGAATCATAAACACAGTTAAACCCACCAAATTAGACTCTTTGTCTATTTAACTTTTGCTTGTTAGTTTCGATATTTATCTACAGGGTATTTTGAAGTCTAGAGAGAATACAGGATAAGGAGGAGTTTTAAAGCTGAAAATGAATTACGAGTCATTCCAGGTCACGACCAAATTCTGACTTTCAAGAACCGGACGTGGAATCACTCAAAACAAATCCAACCGAAGGGCAACCAGAGTCAGTCCGGAGCTGAAAGGACCGATGGCTTTTGTGAAAAGATCACAAACTCACCACTCACTCTCCTCCACCTCACATGGTCGGCGGCTTCAAGGAGGAAGTGACACATGGGGGGGGGGGGGTTAAGGGAGGTGATGATTCACCCCGATGGCTTTTGCTTCTCCTCCCATTTTGTGACATGTGGTGGCTTCTCATCCACATCCATCTTCCCTCCATGCCTATAAATAGAACCCTCCTCTCCTTGTAAATGCATCTCATTCCAAACTGAAATCTTCCCGTGGTAGATGAGATGTTGTTCTGGTCGGGTGCAGAACAATATCTAGAACAACTTATGCAAATAATAAATGCAGTGCGGAAAATAAACGACACGCAAAGTTGTTACCCAGTTCGGCGTTAACGAGCCTACGTCTGGGGGGCTGACTCAGCCCGGTGGATAGCAATTCACTAATGTTGAGTATTGCGAGTACAGGAATTACCGTTTACAGAATCCCTCTTAAACTACCTGAGCCTCGGACACTCTAGCAATTGCACTCTAGGTCTCCCCCTAGATCTTTGCTCCCACTCCGTATCCACCAATATGATTCTCCGTGAGAACCAGCGCCTTCTCCCGAATGCGCAGTAACAGCAACAGTGCGTGTATCGTCAAGTTGTTCTACGACCAGTCTGCCGAGCACCAGAACAGACTGAATCCGTGCGTGTTACAGTTCACCAGAATAATGAACTTAACACCGATGACCTCCTCCAACCCTTCTATGAATATCAGCGTGAATACTTTCTCCAACAGTGCTGAATTCTGCAACTTGTTCAACCGCCAGTCTGCAATATCAACCTGGAACAACTGGACAACACCGCCGTGGGTTCACCGGAATGATGAACTCAAGGCCGATCGATCTCTCTCCTCTCTGAGTGTGTATCTGCGTTTAGCTTAATGATCGATGCAGAATTGTGAACCTCAGCTCTGTTTATATAGGGCGGTAGAAACCCTAAATCGAATAGGATTCCTAATCTGAACCGCCTATATCTTTAGGAAACCTTTCCTAATCTGTTAGGAAATCTTTCCTAAATTCTTGCGCATATCTTCTTATAGATAATCTTTCAAATATCTTCAACTCTATTTAAGAAACCTTTGATTATCTTCTTTGCTAAGTTAACTTCAAGCGCAAGCAATCTCTCAACCGACTTGCAACATATCTTCAACGTCCTAATCTGTTTTAGGAAACTGCTGCTGTGTTTAACTTGTGCCACATCGGCTGGAACAAGTTTCCTAATCTGAAATAGGAAACTTCATCAATCTCTCAACCGACTTGTTGATAACTTCGATATCAAGCTTAGCACCAACTTGCCAAATCGGTTCCCGGATATTCACTGCTGCGTCAGAGTTGTGCTAGGTCGGCTTAGACAAGTTTCCAAATCTGAATTTGGAAACTTCCAACTTCTGTCCACTGATGAGCAACCGCCTTGATCTTCCAACGGTCGATTAGGTTTCCTAATCTGATTTAGGAAACACTTCTTCTGCTTCAACTTGTTCTAGGACAGTTGTCTCTTCCAGTCTTGAACAGCAGCTAGAACAACTATACTAAGTTTTGCCAGACTACATGCCATATAAACTAACAATCTCCCCCTTGGCATTTTTGGCAAAACTACCTATTTGAAGCTACCTGTACTACTTGTACTACTGATACAGTCAAATATTTGAGGAGATTTCAAACTCCCTAGCTGTGCTACTAACTAAGCTATCAACTGAATCTTTGAGGAGATTTCAAACTCCGTACAGAATAAAAGCACACACGAATCTTTTAAGGAGCTTTCAAACTCCAGACAAGTCTATCACTCTAGCACAACGAATCTTTTAAGGAGCTTTCAAACTCCAAATATTCTCCCCCTTTTTGCCACAAATGAACAAGAAGGGTTCAACAACAAAAAAGGTAGCGTTCAAGAAAAATACCTCAGAGCAGCAGGTAACGAACTCAACATCCTCATCTTTGTCAACCTCTTGTGCCATGACTCCTGACCTTCTTTCTCCGTGCAATCAATTGGAGTACCATGTTATTGGTACTGACTACCACTCCTCCAGATCATTTATCACTGTGTTCGATGTGACTGTTGCAAAGCTGATAGATGTGCTGGCACTTCATAGGGACGTCTCTAGAACAACTCGGTTAAGACCTCCTGGTTGATTTGTTATGACTTTTCTATGAATATGTTCCACGAAAGCTTTGCCATAGAAACTGAGGGAAATAAATCCAACTCCTTGAAGCAAGCTCACAATCTCCTTGACTGAGAACTTGTCAGCTTCCAAGATCCTTTCAAGAACAAAAGATCTTCTTTAAACAACGTCCCACTTTTAGGCTTGTTCCTCTGACACGAACCAGACTCCTTCATCAACAACTCCTAGCACAACTGCTTTCCTCTTTCTATCAGTCTTTTCTCCCCCTGCAACATTGCTTGTCTTTGTGCAGCAAGTACTTCACCTCATGTGAACCATCCTCAGCTTGATCAACAACCATCTGCTTAGCTGGTACAACTGCTGGTTCAACAACTTATATTGGTTGGTCTTTTTCTTCTTTTGAGGTAGCTTGTCATGAGCAGCATGTTCAACTACAACCGGATTTTCTTTTGCTAGATTCATTCTGTGAAGCCTCATCATTATCTGGAACAATAGCTTGTTCCTCAAACTTTATGAAGTCCGTCTTCTCAACAATAACAGGACCAACCTTTTAACCATCATATTGTGACTCTTCATCATCAGTACCAGAATAACATCACCTTGCTCCATCCTTCTTATGTCAGCCCTTCAAAGAATATTTTGTTTAAGCTCTGGCTGACTACCTTGTTCTGGAACAACTTAGTTGCCAATGACACACAGACCCAGTGAAGATCTAAGTGTCTCGAACTGTAGGTTGTCCACGGCTTTGGTGAAGATGTATGCTCCCAACTTCAACACATCTTGTTCTACCCTGTATTGTTTCAGCATTGACTTCTTCCACAACATCTGGGTGCCACAACTTCCAGCGTCCGACCTTACGTGTTTGACGAAAAATGGTCTAGTGTCTACCCCCCTCGAACATAGCCATGGTTGAAACGTTCACACCATGCTCTGGGCGCCTTCTTGAGTCGATACACAGCCACCTTGATATTTTTGGGTTTGACCGTGGATATAAAAGATGTAAAACCAGCCGGGTCTTGAAATTTTGCTTGATTACTTTGAGTCTGTATGCCGTCATTTGGTTCACCAATCACCTCAGCAAAGGGATGATTCATCTCAACAGACCTAGAAGGTTGAAGAATCTGAGAGGTAGCAGGAGGTGTCTCCGATTCAGCTTCCTCGTCAGTCTGGTCATCTTTTTCAGCAAGATATTCCGAGGCTTTATTCAGGACAACTTCTGGATTTGGTGTGGGAGCAACATGTTGTTTCTCACTCCTTTGTTTAACTCTCCAGACTTGTTTGACCTGTGGAACAGGCTTCTGCTTCAACTTCTTAAGATAAGAAAGGAACTCATAACATCTCGGTTTGATATGTCCCCTTTTGTTGCAGTGGTAGCAGATTCTCTCATCTCTTCTCCGTACAACATTCTGTTTTTGCTTTCTTGAGGGATACCAGGTTGCTTTTCTTCGCGGGAGATGCTCAGCTGGTACAACATGCGATTTTGGCTTGGCTTTCACAAACGTTGTCTTTCCGGAGCTAGATGCACCAGTGAACCCTATCCCTTTATAACTGCTACTCGTCCTTTGAGCTCCCAGAATATCGTCTAGATTTTTAGTTCCAGAATTGAGCATCTTGACAGACTTCTTCAGGTTGTTCACCTCTTCCAGTGTCTCGGCATGAACAAGTTTTTCTGTCTCAATCTCACATTTCAAAGCATCCACGATATTAAGAAGGTTTACCTCTCTTCGTTGTAGAGCATCATTCTTCTTCTTTAGATCATCTATTATTTCTGGATGTTTGTCGTGGCTTGTTTCAATCTGAATCTTCAAAGACGACACAACTTCCAGTAGCTCGATCTTCTGCGCAACAAGTTCAGCTCGTTCATCCTTTATTTCAATCAACTGGGCTTTAAGGTCAGTGATTGTCTGTTGAAGTTCCACCTTCTAAGCTACTAAGACAACAACTTCTTCACATAGCTTTCCTTTTTCTTCTTTCTGATCTGCTAGGTTGTTGCGGTGCTTTTTGTTTTGCTCAACTTCAATCAGCCACTGTTGGAACAACTCCCTGTAATTGTTAGTAAAATCCTCTTCTGTGATTTCTTCATCATTACTACAGCTTGAGTACTGTGTGTGATCCTCAGAAGATAACTTTGACTCTACTCCTTCACTTCGTTCTCCTTTCCGATTGACACAGCTAGCAAGGGCTACAAAGTTATTGGACTCATCGGCCTGATTAGATTCATTGTCACTCCACTTAATGGCATATGCATTCTTCTTTTTGCGTGTGTTAACACACTCCGCCTGAAAGTGTCCATAGCCTTCACATTCTTTACATTGGATCCCTTTGCCTTTGTTGTGCTGGCCATAATCTCCAGATTTATACATTCTCTGAAACTTTCCTTCCTTCTGGATTCTTGAGTTGGATGAGTCTCCTGGATCTGAACCTTCATTGTTCAGTCTTCTCATGAAGTTCCTTGCCATCATGACATAAAGTTGTTCAGACATCTCCCCTTCTTTGTCTAGAACATTAGTAACTTCAGATTGCAGACCAACACACTTGACTTTCTTGTGTTGTTCTTCTTCATCCATCTCCATCTCCATCTCCATCTCCATCTCCATCTCCATCTCCATCTCCATCTCCATCTGATGAGCCTGTAGGGATCCCATCAGTTCATCTAGCCTCATGGTCCTCACATCGTGTGCTTCCTTGACAGCGAGTGCCTTCATTGCATACCGCTTTGGTAGAGACCGCAACACCTTCCTTACCAGCGTCTCTTCACTCATGGGCTCTCCAAGTGCAAACGATTCATTAGAGATGTCAAGTACCCTTGTGTTGAAGTCAGTTATAGTCTCGTCCTCCTGCATTCTTAGATTTTTGAACTTTGACTTGACCATCTCCATTCTGGATATTTTGACCTTTGTCGTACCTTCGTGAGCCGTTTGCAATATGTCCCAAGCCTTCTTCGCAACCTCACAGGTTGATATCATCTTGAAATTCTTCCCATCAACTCCAGAGAATATGACATTCATTGCTTTGGAGTTTGCGGCTTCAGTATTCTTCTGTATCTCGGTCCACTTATCTTTAGGAAGGAGATTGACTTTGCCAGCTTTGGTAGTCACTGGATGTGTCCACCTGTTTTCAACAGCTTCCCCAAACTGATTCATCTTGGGACTTTAGGAAGGCCTTCATTCGCACTCTCCAATATCCATATTTGTTTCCTTCAAGTAGTGGAGGTCGCGTGATGTTCTGCCCTTCTCTCAAATCCATCTCAAATACCTCTGGATCCTACTCTGTGTGTTGAATATTTGCTCTGATACCAATTGAAATCTTCCCGTGGTAGATGAGATGTTGTTCTGGTCGGGTGCAGAACAATATCTAGAACAACTTATGCAAATAATAAATGTAGTGCGGAAAATAAACGACACGCAAAGTTGTTACCCAGTTCGGCGTTAACGAGCCTACGTCTGGGGGGCTGACTCAGCCCGGTGGATAGCAATTCACTAATGTTGAGTATTGCGAGTACAGGAATTACCGTTTACAGAATCCCTCTTAAACTACCTGAGCCTCGGACACTCTAGCAATTGCACTCTAGGTCTCCCCCTAGATCTTTGCTCCCGCTCCGTATCCACCAATATGATTCTCCGTGAGAACCAGCGCCTTCTCCCGAATGCGCAGTAACAACAACAGTGCGTGTATCGTCAAGTTGTTCTACGACCAGTCTGCCGAGCACCAGAACAGACTGAATCCGTGCGTGTTACAGTTCACCAGAATAATGAACTTAACATCGATGACCTCCTCCAACCCTTCTATGAATATCAGCGTGAATACTTCCTCCAACAGTGCTGAATTCTGCAACTTGTTCAACCGCCAGTCTGCAACAGCAACCTGGAACAACTGGACAGCACCGCCGTGGGTTCACCGGAATGATGAACTCAAGGCCGATCGATCTCTCTCCTCTCTGAGTGTGTATCTGCGTTTAGCTTAATGATCGATGCAGAATTGTGAACCTCAGCTCTGTTTATATAGGGCGGTAGAAACCCTAAATCGAATAGGATTCCTAATCTGAACCGCCTATATCTTTAAGAAACCTTTCCTAATCTTTTTGGAAATCTTTCCTAAATTCTTGCGCATATCTTCTTATAGATAATCCTTCAAATATCTTCAACTCTGTTTAAGAAACCTTTGATTATCTTCTTTGCTAAGTTAACTTCAAGCGCAAGCAATCTCTCAACCGACTTGCAACATATCTTCAACGTCCTAATCTGTTTTAGGAAACTGCTGCTGTGTCTAACTTGTGCCACGTCGGCTGGAACAAGTTTCCTAATCTGAAATAGGAAACTTCATCAATCTCTCAATCGACTTGTTGATAACTTTGATATCAAGCTTAGCACCGACTTGCCAAATCGGTTCCCGGATATTCACTGCTGCGTCAGAGTTGTGCTAGGTCGGCTTAGACAAGTTTCTAAATCTGAATTTGGAAACATCCAACTTCTGTCCACTAATGAGCAACCGCCTTGATCTTCCAACGGTCGACTAGGTTTCCTAATCTGATTTAGGAAACACTTCTTCTGCTTCATCTTGTTCTAGGACAGTTGTCTCTTCCAGTCTTGAACAACAGCTAGAACAACTATACTAAGTTTTGCCAGACTACATGCCATATAAACTAACACAAACCATCATCCACCATTCCATAGTTAGTGAGAGAAGCTCTCTAGCTTATGAGCACCATCCTTGTAATCACTTTACTTTGGAATCGAAGCTTGATCTTTAGCACTCTCAACGGTTTTTGTAAGTCCTCTCTTCTTTACTTTACTGTCTTTCAAAAACCTTCACTTTTCCAAGTACTTAGCTATGGTATCCACCTCTATGGATATTCGTAGCTAAACCCTTGATTCGGTTGAAGGGGTGTACTTGTGTCATAAAATGTTTTAGGCCATACTCTTAGTGCCTCTATGTGTTCAAAACTTGTTCTATGTGCCACATATTAGGTTAGAACTTCCAAGGTTGAGTGGATGCTTGACAGAGCAAAACTCTTCCGTGGGGTTCGTAAACATACTCGGGTAAGTGGATGCTTGGAATGGCAAAACTTATCTGAGGAGTTTGACCTCTTTAAAACACCATTTGGTTGATCGGGAATGATTGATCAAATGGATGCACATAAGGCTAATATACCTTGGAATGGGGTATTAGTCTAAATAGAACAAGTGCTCTATGTCTTGAAATGGACTAGACAGTGTGGCAAATCGAGTGCTTGAAATGGCCTTGATACACTTTTGAATACTTAGTATGATCATTAGAGGTCAATGATAAACAGACTATGATACAAGGCCCCTAAAACCGAATACTTTCCTTAACTTAAAACATCACCCGCACTTTACGTTCAGTCTCAATATCAACTGCAATATCAACTGCGTACTTTTTGCAAGACTTGCCCTTCAAGCAACCCACTTTCTCACTAAAACCCCAAATCACGCTCCCTACCAGTACATTTCACAAAGAACAACTATCCCCCTAATTCCCTTGGGTTCGACCCCTACTTACCACTCTACTATCTAATAGTAGAATCACGAGTAGCGGACTTATAAATTTATTCTTGACTTTTGCACACGACGACTGTGCATCTGTCAAAATTGGCGCCGTTGCCGGGGAATTAGCAAATGGATAGTTGTTCTTTTTTTACATAATTCGCCATGTCTTCCTACTACGGAAGCGAGCCTTGGAATGATGGAGGCAGCAACCTTATGTTTAAAATGCTTAGGTGTCTCCCCAGTTTGGAGGTTCCATCGGAGAGGACCCTGTGAAACATTGCCAACATTTTCACTCCATCTGCAGCCACATGAAACCCGAAAATGAGACGTTAGAGGAGTTTAAGCTGACATGCTTCAAATTTTCTTTAACTGACTCGGCAATAGAGTGGTATTACTCATGTGCAGAGTATGAAGGCGATTATGGGGATCTACGAGCCAAATTTCTAGAAGAATTTTCCCCGCCATCTCTCCGACTTGAAACCCGCGAGAAGATCATCAACCTTGAGCAATCCCGGGATGAAACATTGGATGAGTACTATACGTACTTCGATATCATTGTTTCGCGCTGCCCGCACCATGGATTCACAAACGTATTCCTTCTTCAAAGGTTTCTTGGCGGAATGCTGCCGCATGAGCGGAAAAGGCTCAATGATGCGGCGGGGGGTTCGAACCTAACCATGGCTAAAACTTGGGACCTCATAGACGATTTGGTAGAAAGCACAAAACAAGGGCCGATGCACCAAACTGATGATGAAGCATTGACGATGGAAGGGGACTCAGTGCAAAACGAGCCCGACACCACACCCATTACAAGCTTGCCCGTAGCAAATCCGGAAGGAGACATCAGTACAAGGGCAGTAATGGATGTGGAGGCGGCTCTAAAGAAGCCAACATTGGAGCCCACGGAGCCGACAGAGGATGAGGACTCACAAATGACCGAAGAAGAACCGGCCAAGACAGGCCCGTTCCTCACTGTCAAAGCACCCGAGACAAACCCGGTCCTCATTACCGATGCGGCCGACCAGCGCCCGAGCCGTTTCTTCATCACCAATCTGCCCGAGGAAGTCCCGACCCTACTTGACGAGCCAAATGAAGTCCCGGACCTCGCAAAAAAAGCACCCGAGGAAGTTCTGGACTTCACTACCAAACCAGTCGAGACATACCCGGACCTCACTGCCGAACTAACCGAGAAAATCACGGCAGGCCCTGTCCTTATGGCCGAGAAGCCATGATGGACCATAATTATACGAATCAAAAACACAGTAAAACCCACCAAATTAGACTGTTTGTCTATTTAACTTTTGCTTGTTAGTTCCAATATATTTCTACAGGGTATTGTAGAGACTAGAGAGAATACACGCTAAGGAGAGGATTTTACGCTGAAAAGATATAACGAGTCAGTCCAAGGTCACGATCAGACGCTGAATGAAGAAATCTCAAGATCCTGACGTGGATTCACTCAATACAAATCCAACCGAGGAACAACCAAAGTCTGACCAGAGCAAAATTGGACCGATAGTTTTGTGAAAACACCACAAAAATCACAAAACTTCCTCCTTTTGCCCATGGTGACCGGCGGCTTTGTGCTTGGAGGTGACCAAAGCCACCTCCCCTCCTCCTCCATGACCGGCCACCGGCGGCTCCTCCTCCACCATGAGAGCTTGCCAAGTGTCCCCCTCCTCCTCCACAAGTTTCCTCCTCCCATGGCTATAAATAAGAGCCCTCCCCTCTCATTCACAATCCATCCCAAAAATCATAATCACTTCTCTCTCTAGAAAGTTTGACAATTTGTAAGTTTGGTTTTCAATATATAATACTCCTGTTTGTTCTTGAGTATTATAGTTCGGTCTTGAGTACTCCTGTCGGTTCTTGAGTACTCAAGCTTTTCTTTATTCTCGAGTACTCTAGTCGGTTTTTGAAGTACTCACCCCTTTCCCTTACTTACTGTCTTTCAAAAACCGTAAGTACTTATCTATGGTATCCACCTCTATGGATATTCGTAGCTAAACCCTTCATTCGGTTGAAGGGGTGTACTTGTATTATAAAATGTTTTAGACTATACTTTAATGCTTTTTCTTTGTATTCAAAACTTGTTCTATGTGCCATATATTAGGCCAGAACTTCCAAGGTCTAGTGGATGCTTGGAATGGCAAAGCTCTTCCGTGGAAGTTCGTAAACATACTCGGGTAAGTGGATGCTTGGAATGGCAAAGCTTATCTGAGGAGTTTGACCTCTCTCAAACACCATTTGGTTGCTCGGGAATGACTGATCAAATGGATGCACACAGGCTAATATACCTTGGAATGGGGTATTAGTCTAAGTAGAACAAGTGCTCTACGTTTTTCGCAAAAGTCTAGACAGTGTGTGCAAATCGAGTGCTTGGAATGGCCTTGATACACTTTCGAACACTTTTGCAAAAGACTAGACAGTGTGGCAAATCGAGTGCTTGGAATGGCCTTGATGCACGTTTGAATACTTAGAAGGATCGCTAAAAGTCAATGATAAACAGGCTATGATACAAGGCCCCCGAAACCGAATGCTTTCCTTAAAATCAAACACCACCTCGCATTTACTTTCTTAGTATAAACTGCTCTATCAACTGCTCACCTTCTGGAGGACTTGCCAATCATGCATCACCCACTGTAAGTCTTCTCTTTTATTTACAGTATTTACTTTTCTGTCATTTACTTTTCCGCACTAAAACCAAAACCAACCAACCAGTCACTTACTTTTCCGAACTAAAATCTCAATCAACCTAAAACAAGCTCCCTCGCTGTACGATTCCCTCAAAGAACGACTATCCCCCTAATTCCCTTGGGTTCGACCCCTACTTACCACTTGCTACCCAGTAGTAAGGTCACGAGTAGCAGAATATAAATTTGCTTTTGCACAGAGAACATCGCACCTTAACGACAGTGCGGTGGGCTCCGTCAAAACTGGCGCCAATGCCGGGGAATTAGTTACTTAATCGGATAAAGTTCTTTAAATCGATACTCGCTTCGAAACAACCATGTCTCGCGAAGGAAGCTACCATAACTACCAGGATGACGAAGAAATAAACCTATACGACCGAAATGGAGCTGGTCCAGTACAACCCCTAGATATCCACCACCCCCAACCTCGACAAATGCCTAGACAAGAACCCGTCTACGATAACTACTATGGGGATGTCAACTACCGTGCACCTACTATGGGAGAACTTAATGCCCCAAAATTCGAAACGCAGCCGTGGTGCATTTGCCAGGGCCCTGAACTAGAAAACATTGCTATCGACATGTCCGTGGTCCACAATTTGCCAAGGTTCTCAGGAACCAATGGAGAATCTGCAACAACTCATCTCCAACGCTTACATGGCATTTGCCAAAATCTAAAGCCCAATCGAGTAAATATAGACAACTTCAAGTTGAAGGCGTTCTATTTTTCCCTCATTGACTCGGCAAACGACTGGTTCCTTTCAGTGCCTTCAGGAAGCATCAAAACATGGGTTCAGATGCAAAGGAAGTTCCTGGACAAATACTGCCCTGCGACAAAAGCAATGCAAGTAAGAAGGCAACTGCAGGACATAAGGCAGGGACCTAATGAAACCATGTACGACTACCTGGAAAAATTCAACCACCTGGAGAGAAGGTGCTGCACTCTTGGACTACCCGAGAAGCTCATCGTCGAGTACCTAATTAATGGACTAACTGAGTTAGATAAAATGCTCATGGATGCCTCAGCTGGAGGATCCATGATGAATCTATCATTAAGTGGCATTAGGGATCTCATCACCAACGTTGCTGAAAATGCTCGGTTTAGAGATGAGACTACTCGTCAAGATGAATTCTTCCGAACAAAAAACGTATCACAAGCCGAGACATCAGTAAACTCCATTCCAGAAGAGATGAGACAAATGAAGGAAATGATAATGCAGCTCTTACAAAAGCAGACAGTTCAAGTAAGACCTTGCGAGTTTTGTGATTCTACGGACCACAAGACTGATGCATGCCCAACTATGATCAAAGTCAACCCGGTAGAGGCCAATGCAGTGGGAGGATACCCAGGGTACTACAACAACAACAACAACAAATCCGTACCCCAACTAGCCCAGTCCTTCTATCAACCTCTCCATCAACAGTACAACCAGGACGCCCCGTCAGCAGGACAGTACCAAGCAAGCTCGAGCAACCAACAAGAGGGACCAAACAAGTCACTTGAGGACATGTTAATGCAATTGTCAGGTACTGTGCAGCAGTTGAATACTACTATGCATCAAAACCAAGCCGAAACAAAGGACTTGAAGAATCACATCTCTCAACTCGATGCTTCAGTGTCCGCACTCGCTAATGAATCCGGCAGACTCCTTTCACAAACCATTCAAATCATGCAGGAAGATGTGAATGCCTTGACTCTTAGAAGTGGAAAAACGCTTGTCGGCAAACCTTTGGAGCAAGAGAAGGACAAGGACCCAAGGCTACCCGAAGAAGAGCAAATGAGGCCCGAATCTCTCGAAAATCTAGAGGATGACGCGGATAATAAAGACGACGACATATTTGAGGAAGAACGGAACGTAACCGAAGAAGAAGAGAATACGTCCAAGGAACACAGGCCTGGCCCGGTGCCCAGAACCGAAACCCCTAAAATCAGCACAACACTTCCATTTCCAGTACCGGCCCGCGTGCAAAAACAACATGTCATGGATGAGGACGTATTTGAGTTGTTCAGCAAGGTCGAAATCAACATCCCCCTTTTGGAAGCCATCAAGCAAATTCCTCGGTATGCCAAGTTTTTAAAAGAACTTTGTACCAACCGGAGGAGGAGTACTAGATGCGATCAGGAGCTGATGAGTAGAAACGTGTCGGCCGTCATACAACGAAAAGTGCCCCCCAAATGTGGAGATCCAGGAACTTACACCATTCCATGCACAATTGGCAACATCAGGATCGAGAACTGCATGCTAGACCTTGGAGCATCAATCAACGTTCTTCCCTTCTCTATCTACTCATGTCTAAAGATTGGACCACTCAAACCCACCGGTCTCACTATTCAACTAGCAGATCGGTCATGCAAACAACCCGAGGGCAAAATAGAAGACGTCCTTGTTCAAGTAGGCAGATTAGTATTTCCAGCAGACTTCTACATCTTAAAATGGAGAATGGCGGACCTACAGATCATGCACCCATCCTTCTCGTCCGTCCATTTCTCAAAACATCAAAAATGAAGATAGACTGTGGAAGTGGAATGCTATCAATGGAAGTAGAAGGAGAAGTCTTCAGCTTTGACATATTCCGAGCAATGAAGTACCCTGTGGAATTCGAGGAAGTACACGCTCTCGATGCTTTGGACGACCTGGTCCAAGAAATTCGACCAGAACCAAGAACAGATCCCTTAGAAGCCATACTCAATGGGGCCAAAGGATCATACGAATTAACCGAAGACCTGCATGAAACGGTGGCCCACTTAACAATCTCGGAACATCTCACACCAGAATATGAAGTCAACGAGGTAAAATTATTCAAATCAAATACTTTTCTGCCCTCGGTGATGCAAGCCCCCAAAATAGAATTGAAGCCCCTGCCTGGACATCTGAAGTACGCCTTCCTAGGGGATAATGACACACTCCCAGTAATCATCAAGAGTAATTTGGAAGCAGGACAGGAACAAAGTTTGATAAAAGTGCTGTAACAACACAAGTTGGCTATTGGATGGACGTTGACCGACTTAAGAGGAGTCAGCCCGGCCGTATGCATGCACCGTATTCTGCTTGAAGATGGAGCAAAGCCATCAAGAGAGCCTCAACGACGACTCAACCCAATCATGATGGAGATCGTCCAAAAGGAAATACAGAAGCTACTAGATGCAGACGTTATCTATCCCATATCTGATAGCCAATGGGGGAGTCCTGTCCACGTGGTCCCAAAGAAAAGTGGGATTACAGTCGAGGAAGATGCCGAAGGAAAAATGGTAACAACAAGAATCAAGAACGGCTGGAGAATGTGCATCGACTATAGGAAATTAAACGCCGTCACAAGAAAAGACCATTTTCCCCTACCATTCATCGATCAAATGCTAGACCGACTGGCAGGCAAACCATATTTTTGCTTCTTGGACGGTTTCTCAGGCTACAACCAGATCCCCATAGCACCTGAAGACCAAGAGAAGACTACATTCACCTGCCCATTCGGTACATTCACCTTCAGAAGAATGTCGTTCGGCCTATGCAATGCCCCGGGGACTTTCTAAAGGGTAGTAACCAGCATCTTTTCAGACATGATCGGGGAATTCATTGAAGTCTTCATGGACGACTTCACCATCTATGGCAATACATTCGACGCTTGCCTAGATAACCTGAACACGGTTCTGGCACGATGTGTCTCAATGAACCTCGTGCTTAATTACGAGAAATGCCACTTCATGGTAACTCATGGAGTAGTCTTAGGGCACGTCGTCTCACAATAAGGCATAGAGGTTGATAAATCTAAAATAGACCTGATCATGACTCTACCATTCCCCTCCACTGTCCGAGACATCCAATCCTTCCTTGGGCATGCGGGATTCTACCGACGATTCATCAAGGACTTCTCCAAAAAGGCGTTGCCTCTATCCACTCTTCTCCAAAAAGAAGTTCCTTTTGAATTCACCAATGCATGCAAGGAAGCCTTTAATGAGCTCAAAAAGGCCCTCACTAGCACACCCATCATCCAAACTCCGGATTGGAAAAAACCATTTGAAATCATGTGCGACGCAAGCGACTTTGCTGTGGGAGCAGTTCTCGGCCAAAAGATTGATAAGAAGGCAGGTGTGATCTACTACGCGTCACGAACTCTAGATCCTGCCCAACGGAACTATTCTACCACCGAGAAGGAACTCTTGGCAGTAGTATTCGCTCTAGAAAAATTCAGACCCTATTTGCTGGGAGCAAAAGTAATAGTTTACTCTGACCATGCTGCCATCCGTTACCTGATGAAGAAAAAGGAGGCCAAGCCAAGACTCATTCGGTGGATACTACTACTGCAAGAGTTCGATGTGGAAATAAGGGACAAAAAAGGTATCGAGAATACTGTGGCCGACCACCTAAGTAGGATTGTCCGAAAGGAAGAAGAAGGACACATAACTGAGTCATTCCCAGACGAACATCTCTATACAGTCTCAACCAAGGTGCCATGGTACGCATCAATCGTCAACTACCTTGTAGGAGATACATTTCCTCCCTCTTTTACTAAAGCACAATGCATGAAACTTAGGCATGACGCTAGATATTACTTATGGGATGATCCCTATTTATGGAAAATAGGAGCAGATCAAATACTTAGGAGATGCATCCCCGATAATGAAATAGCTTTTGTTATTAGCTTTTGCCATGAGTTTGCATGTGGAGGACACTTCGGGCCTAGGAGAATCGCTAGAAAAATCTTAGATAGCGGCTTTTTCTGGCCAAGTATATTCAGAGATGCTTGTGAAAAGTGTAAAAAATGCGATAAGTGTCAAAGAGTAGGGAATGTGTCAGCTAGAAGTGAAATGCCTCAAGTACCCATATTAGTCAACGATGTTTTTGACATTTGGGGTCTTGATTTTATGGGACCATTCCCAATTTCATGCGGGTATACTTATATTTTAGTTGCTGTATATTATGTGTCAAAATGGGTAGAGGCTAAGGCCACAAGGTGCGACGATGCAAAGACTGTCATAGATTTTTTGCGCACGAACCTGTTTTGTAGATACGGGGTACCCAAGGCCATAATCAGTGACCAAGGAACGCATTTCTGCAACCACATGATGGCTGCCACCTTGAAGCGTTACCATGTCCACCACCAAACATCCACGGCATATCATCCCCAAACCAATGGTCAAGCGGAGATCTCCAACCGCGAAATCAAAGGTATTCTAGAAAAGATGGTGAAACCGGGTAGGAAAGATTGGAGTCAGAGACTAGACGAGGCTCTTTGGGCTTATCGGATGTCATACAAGACACCAATTGGAACCTCCCCCTTTCGGCTTGTTTATGGGAAGACATGCCACCTTCCGGTGGAATTAGAACATAAAGCCTATTGGGCGCTCAAGCATTGCAATCCAGATTTAAAAGCTGCAGGACTGGATAGGAAACTTAATCTGTGTGAGCTTGAGGAATTGCGACTTGAGGCTTATGAAGGGCAAACGGACTACAAAGCGCAGACCAAATTATATCATGACAAATTCATCCTCTGACGCTCATTTGAGGAGGGACAACAAGTGATGGTTTTCTCCTCGCGACTGAAATTAATGCCCGGGAAGCTTAAATCTAGATGGACCGGCCCTTTCACAATAACTAAGGTATTCAACCATGGGGTAGTTGAGTTGGAAATCCCGGACGATGGAAGAAAATTCACGGTAAATGGGCAGCGAGTCAAACATTACCATGGCGAGGTCAACTTGATAACAAAGAAATACGACCTAAGCCACCCATGGGATCCAAACCAGTGATCCAGGAATGAGGTACTGTCGAGCCAACGACGTTAAACAAAGGCACTGGTCGGGAGGTAACCCGACACCTATCTTACTTTCTGTCTTTTATTTTTCTGTCATTTAGTTTTTTCCGTAAGTCGCTCTCACCCACTTGGTGCATAGAAGAAATGACTATTCAGGAATCGGACTTGGGTGCAGCATTAAGCCAGCCAGGCCTACGCCAAGAATTCAAGGCCCCAGCCGAACTCCCTCGATTATCCAGCCTCATGCCATGTCGATTCACTCGACACCTTAAAGGGAGTTCTGTTCTTCCCTTTTCCTTAATATCATTTCCTTCTCGTATAATATCTGCTTGCATAGCTTTTGAACTAAGTTGTGCTGAAAGGCACGCCTTCGTTCAAAAGTGTGGGGTGAGATCCACCTTTGTGAATAAATAACATGTTTTTCTTTTTTCTTTTTTCCTTTTCCCTTAATAATTATCTTTTTGAAAATATGAACTTAAGAATGTGAAAAAGATAGATCTAGATTAATGCATTTACCTTGTGAAAATTCAACTGTTTAAAAACTTAGAATGTAACTTCTCATTTGTCCCTTTGTGCTGAGATAAACTAGGGATGTGGAGTTGACATAAACTGCCCTAGAGAGGCTTGGCAAGCAATCGAAGGATCGAATCTAGCTATATGGTTTTCGAAGTCAGAGGAGGCTGCACTTCGGGATTCAATGAAGATTGAAGTCATCTCCACCATGCAGTGTTTATGCAAAAAGAAAAAAAGGCGAGGACGGGAATCAAACTGTCCTATCTCTAGTCAAAGTAGCCGAGAAAATAGATGAGCGACCCTCATCTTGACCCGCGCGAAACGGCAAGGATGAGAGGAGCGGGGAGGTATTTCCATATGCTCGCGGGCGATGATTGGACCTCCCAAAAAGGCTTGATAAAATGGACTAGCAAGTCACAAAGAAGCAAAAAGCTCAAAGAAGCAAATCAAGAGGCCAAAGGCCCAAAATTGTGAAGGTTTTAACCGAACAAAAAGTGAAGTACTCAAAGAGTCAAATCAAAGGCCAAAGGCCGATTCACTACAAAAGCTGTCCCTCGCCAAAAGAAAATCAAAAAGGCTCAAACCATTGAAACCCGAACCGAATCACGTGCTAGAGAAAGCTACAAGAAAACCATATAGTGAGAGACGGTCCCGAGGTTGCAGTCCAGGAGCCTGAAAAGGGCTATCTCCCGAAACATCCAGAATAATAGCATTGGTAATAAGTAAGTAATGCATGAATTAGGATAAGTCTAGTACCACAGTCTAATTTTCATATTTTAACAAACTTACTTAGTGCCGCCCTTTAATAGCATTGTTCGGGACGAACAACTAAAAGTGTGGGGTGATCTGATGGACCATAATTATACGAATCAAAAACACAGTAAAACCCACCAAATTAGACTGTTTGTCTATTTAACTTTTGCTTGTTAGTTCCGATATATTTCTACAGGGTATTGTAGAGACTAGAGAGAATACACGCTAAGGAGAGGATTTTACGCTGAAAAGATATTACGAGTCAGTCCAAGGTCACGATCAGACGCTGAATGAAGAAATCTCAAGATCTTGACGTGGAATCACTCAATACAAATCCAACCGAGGAACAACCAAAGTCTGACCGGAGCAAAATTGGACCGATAGTTTTGTGAAAACACCACAAAAATCACAAAACTTCCTCCTTTTGCCCATGGTGACCGGCGGCTTTGTGCTTGGAGGTGACCAAAGCCACCTCCCCTCCTCCTCCATGACCGGCCACCGGCGGCTCCTCCTCCACCATGAGAGCTTGCCAAGTGTCCCCCTCCTCCTCCACAAGTTTCCTCCTCCCATGGCTATAAATAAGAGCCCTCCCCTCTCATCCACAATCCATCCCAAAAATCATAATCACTTCTCTCTCTAGAAAGTTTGGCAATTTGTAAGTTTGGTTTTCAATATATAATACTCCTGTTTGTTCTTGAGTATTATAGTTCGGTCTTGAGTACTCCTGTCGGTTCTTGAGTACTCAAGCTTTTCTTTATTCTCGAGTACTCTTGTCGGTTCTTGAAGTACTCACCCCTTTCCCTTACTTACTGTCTTTCAAAAACCGTAAGTACTTAGCTATGGTATCCACCTCTATGGATATTCGTAGCTAAACCCTTCATTCGGTTGAAGGGGTGTACTTGTATTATAAAATGTTTTAGACTATACTTTAGTGCTTTTTCTTTGTATTCAAAACTTGTTCTATGTGCCATATATTAGGCCAGAACTTCCAAGGTTGAGTGGATGCTTGGAATGGCAAAGCTCTTCCGTGGAAGTTCGTAAACATACTCGAGTAAGTGGATGCTTGGAATGGCAAAGCTTATCTGAGGAGTTTGACCTCTCTCAAACACCATTTGGTTGCTCGGGAATGACTGATCAAATGGATGCACACAGGCTAATATACCTTGGAATGGGGTATTAGTCTAAGTAGAACAAGTGCTCTACATTTTTTGCAAAAGTCTAGACAGTGTGTGCAAATCGAGTGCTTGGAATGGCCTTGATACACTTTCGAACACTTTTGCAAAAGACTAGACAGTGTGGCAAATCGAGTGCTTGGAATAGCCTATATGCACGTTTGAATACTTAGAAGGATCGCTAAAAGTCAATGATAAACAGGCTATGATACAAGGCCCCCGAAACCGAATGCTTTCCTTAAAATCAAACACCACCTCGCATTTACTTTCTTAGTATAAACTGCTCTATCAACTGCTCACCTTCTGGAGGACTTGCAAATCACGCATCACCCACTGTAAGTCTTCTCTTTTATTTTCAGTATTTACTTTTCCGCACTAAAACCAAAACCAACCAACCAGTCACTTAGTTTTCCGCACTAAAATCTCAATCAACCTAAAACAAGCTCCCTCGCTGTACGATTCCCTCAAAGAACGACTATCCCCCTAATTCCCTTGGGTTCGACCCCTACTTACCACTTGCTACCCAGTAGTAAGGTCACGAGTAGCGGAATATAAATTTGCTTTTGCACAGAGAACACCGCACCTTAACGACAGTGCGGTGGGCTCCGTCAAGCCCCTACTTAACCCTTCATGTTCTATGAAGATCATGGCCACCAGAGATGAGATGATCGATGATGATGCAGTGCTAGGCGAGTTGGAGGAGAAGCATGAGCCAAAATAATCAACGCAGGAGCTCCCACTCGTCACAAGCCAAGAAGAGCCTCCTGAAAGGTGTAAGGACCAAGGACGGCCAATCATCTCTGCCACAAAGAAGAGGGTTAGCAAGGGCGCATGCTTGAGGTTGCTTAGCAAAAGACTGAACTTCCAAAACTACAAAGATGCCAACCGGCCATACATGAAGAAGCGGCAAAGACATGGGCCCAAAGAATGGAAACCCGGAAGGAGAAGCAAGAGAGCACGACTCCATGGACCAGCAGCTATGGTCAAGGGAGCCTCACCCTCTCGGAGCTATGAAAAGAAGAACCTGCCAAACCAATGGAGAACCAAACCGAGCCCATCACTCCACAAGTTCTTTGGACAGAGTAAAAGAGCAGCCGAAAAGAAGTTTGACCTCACAAACCCATGGGATCCCACCTTATGATCCAGGAATGAGGTATCGTCGAGCTAACGACGTTAAACAAATGCACTGGTCGGGAGGTAACCCGACATCTATTTTACTTTCAGTCATTTAATTTCAGTCATTTAGTTTTTTGCCTTAAGTCATTCTCACCTTTCCTGTATATATTTGCTTGCATGACTTTTGAACTAAGTCGTGCTGAGAGGCACGCCTTCGTTCAAAAGTGTGGGGTGAGAACCACCTGTGTACATAGTTAGTTAACATGTTTTTCTTTTTCCTTTTCCCTTAATATTATCTTTTTGAAAATATGAACTTGAGAATGTGAAAAAGATAGATCTAAATTCATGCATTTACCTTGTGAAAATTCAACTGTTTAAAAACTTAGGATGTAACTTCTCATTTGTCCCTTTCGGCTGAGATATACAGGGGATGTGGAGTTGATAGAAAATGCCCTAGAGAGGCTTGGCAAGCACTCGAAGGATCGAATCTAACTATATGGTTTTCGAAGTCAGTGGAGGCTGCACTTCGGGTTTCAGTGAAGATTGAAGTCATCTCCGCCGTGCAGCGTTTATGCAAGAGGCGGGACGGGAATCAAACCGTCCTATCTCTAGTCCTTGTAGCCGGGAAAATAGATGAGCGACCCTCATCTTGACCCGCGCGAAACGGCGAGGATGAGAAAGAGCGGGGAGGTATTTCCATAAGCTCGCGGGCAATGATTGGACCTCCCAAAAGGCTGAGAAAATGGACTAGCAAGTCACAAAGAAGCAAAAGCTCAAAGAAGCTAATCAAAGGCCAAAGGCCAAAATTGTGAAGGTTTTAACCGAAACAAAAGTGAAGAAACTCCAACTCAATATCAAAGGCCAAAGGCCGATTCACTACAGAAGCTGTCCCTCGCCAAAAAGAAATCAAAATGCTCAACTCAGTGAAACCCGAACCGAATCACGTGCTAGAGAAAGCTACAAGGAAACCATATAGTGCGAGTCGATCCCGAGAATGCAGTCCAGGAGCCTGAAAAGGGCAATCTCCCGAAACATCCGAATTAATTTGCATCTCGGCGCGAAGGTACAAGTATCAAGTTTCTTCTAAGTATTTACACGGTTTAATTTGGTAATAAGTAAGTAATGCATGAATTAGGATAAATCTAGTCCCACAGTCTCACTTTCATATTTAAAAGTTTTTACTTGGATTGTGTGTGCCTCCCTTTAAAAAGCATTGTTCGGGACGAACAACTAAAAGTGTGGGGTGATCTGATGGACCATAATTGTATGAATCATAAACACAGTTAAACCCACCAAATTAGACTCTTTGTCTATTTAACTTTTGCTTGTTAGTTCCGATATTTATTTACAGGGTATTTTGAAGTCTAGAGAGAATACAGGCTAAGGAGGAGTTTTAAAGCTGAAAATGAATTACGAGTCATTCCAGGTCACGACCAAATTCTGACTTTCAAGAACCGGACGTGGAATCACTCAAAACAAATCCAACCGAAGGGCAACCAGAGTCAGTCCGGGCTGAAAGGACCGATGACTTTTGTGAAAAGATCACAAACTCACCACTCACTCTCCTCCACCTCACATGGCCGGCGGCTTCAAGGAGGAAGTGACACATGGGGGGCGGCTAAGGGAGGTGATGACTCACCCCGATGGCTTTTGCTTCTCCTCCCATTTTGTGACATGTGGTGGCTTCTCATCCACATCCATCTTCCCTCCATGCCTATAAATAGAACCCTCCTCTCCTTGTAAATGCATCTCATTCCAAACCATCCTCCACCATTCCATAGTTAGTGAGAGAAGCTCTCTAGCTTGTGAGCACCATCCTTGTAATCACTTTACTTTAGAATCGAAGCTTGATCTTTAGCACTCTCAACGGTTTTTGTAAGTCCTCTCTTCTTTACTTTACTGTCTTTCAAAAACCTTCACTTTTCCAAGTACTTAGCTATGGTATCCACCTCTATGGATATTCGTAGCTAAACCCTTGATTCGGTTGAAGGGGTGTACTTGTGTCATAAAATGTTTTAGGCCATACTCTTAGTGCCTCTATGTGTTCAAAACTTGTTCTATGTGCCACATATTAGGTTAGAACTTCCAAGGATGAGTGGATGCTTGACAGAGCAAAACTCTTCCGTGGGGTTCGTAAACATACTCGGGTAAGTGGATGCTTGGAATGGCAAAACTTATCTGAGGAGTTTGACCTCTTTAAAACACCATTTGGTTGATCGGGAATGATTGATCAAATGGATGCACATAAGGCTAATATACCTTGGAATGGGGTATTAGTCTAAATAGAACAAGTGCTCTATGTCTTGAAATGGACTAGATAGTGTGGCAAATCGAGTGCTTGAAATGGTCTTGATACACTTTTGAATACTTAGTATGATCATTAGAGGTCAATGATAAACAGACTATGATACAAGGCCCCTAAAACCGAATACTTCACTTAACTTAAAACATCACCTGCACTTTACGTTCAGTCTCAATATCAACTGCAATATCAACTGCGTACTTTTCGCAAGACTTGCCCTTCAAGCAACCCACTTTCTCACTAAAACCCCAAATCACGCTCCCTACCAGTACATTTCTCAAAGAACAACTATCCCCCTAATTCCCTTGGGTTCGACCCCTACTTACCACTCTACTATCTAATAGTAGAATCATGAGTAGCGGACTTATAAATTTATTCTTGACTTTTGCACACGACGACTGTGCATCCGTCAGAGTGACAAAACTGTTTTGGGCACCATTTTAACTGCAATGAAAGTTAAAGTTGATAATGGATGGTCCGGCAAGAGCTTTAACGATCATTTGAAGATAACTCAAGAACTCCTTTTGAGCCCAAACAATTATCCCGATACGTATCGTGAGGTTAAGAGAAATTTGAAGAATATGGGTATGGGATATGAGATTATTCACGCATGTGAATATGGTTGTCTCCTATTCTATAAAGACTTGAAGAACCTAGATCATTGTCCGGTGTGTAAATGAGGTACTTACTCACTGATGGTAATAGCAAGATTCCAAGAAAAGTGGTATGATACTTCCCTTTAGCTCCTAGATTACAACGACTCTACATGTCACTGCATATAGCTAAGGAGATGCGGTGGCACGGAGAAAGAAAAAAGAAGAAAGGTCTTATAAGACATCCTGCAGATAGCGAAGCATGGCAAGACTTTGATTAAAAAAATTCCTGATTTTGCTCAAGATGTTTGAAATGTGTATCTTGGATTGGCCACAGATGGTTTCAATCCTTTTGGGACTGCTGCTCTTTCTCATAGCACTTGGCCAATTGTTGTGATGCCTTACAATTTGTTACCTTCATTGTGCATGAAGAAAGAATTCAACATTCTTACTATGTTGATTTTTGGTCCAAAATCTCCGGGCAAATGCTTGAACGTGTTCATGCAACCTCTGATCTATGAATTGAATATGTTGTGGGATACCAAAGTACTCACATTTGATAGACATGTTAGCTCTTCATTCAACATGAGAGCTGCAGTGATGTGGACAATCAGTGACTTCCCTGGCTTGGGGATGTTGGGAGGTCTAAAGTCCAAAGGATACAAAACTTGCCCATTATGTTTGGATGATGTTGATGCTCATCATTTAGCGAGGAGAATGTCATACCAAGGTCATCGCAGATGGCTTGATAGAGATCATTCATGGAGGCATGCGACCAGTAAGTTCAATTGGGAATTGGAACTACGAGATGCCCCACTTTCTTTGACAGGAGAGGAGATTTTGAGTACCGTGCTTAGCCATGAGTACCCCATACTCAGCTTGCATCATGATTTTAAACCGAAAGGTGTGAAGGAGAAGTTATGTTGGACTCATGTGAGCATTTTCTACGATTTACCTTATTGAAGCACATTGAGACAACCGTATTCATTGGATGTCATGCATATCGAAAAGAATGTATTTGATAACATCATTGGTACTATTCTTGGTCTTCAAGGAAAGACCAAAGATGACATTAAGGCTCGAGAAGGTTTGGAACAACAAGGGATTCGGAAGGAATTGTGGGGGAAGAAAAAGGGATCAACATCAAGAAAATAAAAGGTTTCACAAGCACCTTATACAGTTTTACCTAATGAGAGGGCAGAGATATTTGAATTCATTAAGGATGCTAAATATTCTTACGATTATGCGGGTAGTTTGAAGAACAAAATCAACGTGGAAGATAAGAAGTTTAATGGGTTGAAAACGCATGATTGCCATGTCATGTTGCAGCGATTACTTCCGGTGTTCATTCGACCGTACTTGCCACATAATGTAGTGGAGCCTCTTATATCATTATCACGATGGTTTCAGAAGTTATATTGCAAAGAGCTGATGGTGAGAGATGTATCTCAAATGCTAGACGACATCGCTATAATTTTGTGCAAATTGGAGATGGTTTTCCCTCCTTGTTTATTCACCATCATGGTGCATCTACTTATCCATCTCCCTGAACAAGTATTGCTTAAGGGACCCGTACACTATTCTTGGATGTATCATATTGAGAGGTTGTTGTGTTAAACTTTTTATTTTTTCGATATGCCTTTACATTTGTATCCTATTATTGTATAAACTAACTATGCTAATTCCTCCTTTTGTAGACAACTAGGCGAGTATAAGAGATCGGTTTGAAATAGCAGATATCCAGAGGGATGCATCACTGAGAAATATACTACTCATGAATGTATAATGTATTGCAAATTATACATTAACAAATCGTTCCAGAGGGACTCACCAAATGAAGCTCGATTGTATGGCCTAAACATTTACTCTCCTCTAATCAAGGTTAGTGGTCATTTGCCTAGGGTCAAGTTGAGTAAGATACAACTTGAAATGGCTCACTGGTGCGTCGTGGAACACTGTAAAGAAGCTACAAAATATCTTCGAAGGCATACCCAGAAGTTTGAGAGAGAGTGCCCAAACAGAACAAAGACACAGCGTGTTAAGTATTTTCTTAAGTATTTTCGTGACTGGGTATAACTGCTAAATATTTTATACATGCTTCTACATGAAAATTGTTATTTCATTTAATAACTAATTAACTATTATGTGGTGTTCTTTTTTTCCAGATGGAGATTTTGAGAAATGAAGCGAGTCCATCATATTCTGAAGAGGTGCACAGTTTAGCACGTTATCCACAATTAGGGATGCTCAAATTGAGACTAAACCGGAAAACCAGACCGTAAAAATTCCGGTCTGATCCACGGTCCCTAATTTTCATAATTTCCGGTCCGAGTCCGGCTCGGACCGTAAAATTAAGGGGATTCGATCCGGTCCACGGTCTGGTCCCAGTCCATATATACCCCAGTCCGATTCGGTCCACGGTCCAAAATTTTGAAAAATTCCAGTCCATCAGTTTGACCCGGACCGTAAATTTTGGTCTGATCCGATTGTGCATCCCTATCCACAATCATACACGTGTTACTCTCATTGTTATGTTACTGGTGTCAAGTTTGTTGTTTGGGATCGGGATTGGAACAAGAGGACTCAAAATTCCGATGTTATGGTCAAAGATGGCGATTTAACAAACTACGGTGTTATCCAAAACATTATTGAGCTACAATATGCTAATGGAATGCCCATGGTCATTTTTGATTGCACATGGTTTAAAACGGATCCTAAAGAGAGGGGTAGCACTAAGATAGACTACGAACTTTTATCCGTAGACACTTCCTTCACTTGGTTCGAAGATTGGCCTTATTGCCTAGCCACTATCACAAGGAAAGTCTTTTACTTGGAAGATCTAAAAGCTGGCAAACCATGGAAAGTATTCAATGTTGTTTCGCATAGAGAGACATATAGTGATAGGGCACTTGCACGAGACAATCAATTTGAAGATGACCCTTATCAAGAGAAAATGCCCACGGACATAACTAGTGACTATTCTGTGGACGACAATGTGGAAGAACTAATTCCAAGGGCAAGGAGACAATTATACTTGGGTGAAGAAGATGATATGTTTGAAACTGATGATGAGAGTAGTGTAGGTGATGAAGATGATGAAATGATGTTGGACGAGGAAGATGATCAATCGGAGGATGATGACGATGAAATGGATCAATCAGGGGATGGTGATGAAATGGATCATAGTGATGATGATGTTTGTACCTCTTATGTTGTAAAACTCAGATTTATGTGTTTTGTGTGTTTACAATTTGGTTTCAATGAATTGAGGGGCATAGTCATGGAGGTTTTTACAGTGAATGGAGGGATGATGATCAATGAATGCAGTTTTTTATGTGTTTTTGGCAGTGGCGTAACTTTTTTTGAAAAGATGATGTTATCATTGATCAAAAAGTAAGTACAAAATACAACCAAAACACTGCCAAAGAAACACAACAAGGACCGCTCGACCGAGCGTGATGGAGCTCGATCGTACCAACAACAAAGAAGGACCAGACGCCCGGACAGAGGAGAGCTCGCCCGAGCAATGAAACCCTCAATTCTCTCTGCCGAATTTCGCTCGGTAGAGCTGAAACCCGCTCACCCGAGCACACTCCTAACTCGCCAAAGACAATTGAAACACAATCAACCGAGCGATGATTAGCTCGCCCAACTCCTTTGGACCAACCCAACCCGATAGCAATTTGAAGCCCGGGCTTCACGACACTCGCCCGAGCATAGCACTCCACTGCAACTGCCGAAAACATTGAAGTTTTTTTGCACCGAAGGAGTCTCATCTTTAAAAAATTTGAATTTTCGGCATAACTTTGGTAGCAGGGGTGACTGATGAAATTTTGAAAAGAAAGGTTTCCGTGACATAAATTACAAAACGTGTCGCTTAAAGGTACGTAATCTGGCCCAAAAAATAGGCCCAAATCTGAATGCATAGTGTTGTTTCTCCCTAACTCGCTAAGACATCATCCGCCTCATCTGAATGCTATGTATTGATTCACCCAGCTCTGAACCGCATCTCCATCCGTCACATCTGCCCAAACCCTAACTTCAAACCGCATCTCCATCCGTCGTGCCGTCGTCTAGCCTACCTTTGTCCTGCCTACATCAACCCCTAAACACATATGTCCTGCCTTCCAGACTAAATTTGACAGCAAACCCTAGCTAATACATCAACAACCATATGGCAAAATCGAAGAACTCCAAACCCTAGAGGCATCTGGATGATGAGGAAGTGACTAGTCGGCGAGGTATGAAGCTCCGATCTCCGTCGGTTTGCATGCCATCCAAGTTTTGGGATGGTCCGGTAAAACCTGCCACCAGCTACATTTCGGCAGGGGACTCTCCAGGGTGGACGCCGTCACCGCCTCTCCAGCGAGGTATGAACCACCGTTCCTGGCCCCTGAGATTCGACAGACAGAGCGCTCGAGAGAGATAGTTAATGCAATGGAGCATTCGGATCGCATCAAGCGATTGGATGCAATCATGACTCCTCCACCTGCGACTCATGCCAAAAAGCTAGCCCAGCCACTTCCCCATCGACAGACTCCTCCACGCAAAGCTAAGAAAATAGTGCAGCCACTTGATGAACCACCCCAGAAGACAAAAGAGCCTCAGAGAATACCAATACAACAACCCAAGAAGACAACATAGAAGAGAAAAGAGCCTGAGATAATACCCAACGAACCGCCCAACAAGACAAAAGAGAAGAGAAAATTGCGCGTCCACAAGTTCCTGCAATCGAAGAACTTCCTACCATAGCCGATCCTCGTCCACACGCTCCTACCATCGAATGCCCTCCTGCCATAGCCGATCATCGTGCACATGCCACTAGGAAACCCCAAACCCCAATGGCAAGTACCATGCTGCCCCGGAGGTCTCCTAGGGGTGTTTCTAAGTCCACGGGTCGAGTGTTTCACCAGTCTCGACCTGCGCTGCCAAATCTTAGTACTCCTAACCCACCTGATATGTCCACCACCTCCATCCCCTCCACTCCCTACTTTTCCTATATCCCCCGCCATATCCGATGAAGCCCCTGCTCCTGAATTTGATCCATCATTCGAGAACAATGTTTCCGATAATGAGGGCGAATATTATTCAGATAATGTTCCAAGCATCTGTTGCAAGAGCGCGGGTTATGTGGTAATAGGTATATATATATATATATTGCTCTAATGATTAATGAATTGTGTTTCTTGTTGTCAATTATTTAGTTACTATAAGTATTTTTCTTACTCTTTTGAATTGCTTTACAATTGTGTTTGTTGCATCCCCTGCATCAATGAATCGTGTTTGTTGTAAAACAGGGGATAAAGGAGGAGAGAAAACGAAAGTAAGGGGAGTTGTCAATGGGGCAACTGTGGCTAGTTATAAGCACATCTACAACAAAGAGCATCTGATTAAGGTGGACTTTCGGCCTGATGGTAGGGGGCGGCGAATAGAACAGTGGGAAGCCTACTAGTTCATGAGATTTGAAGTGCAGTTACGGACAAAGTTCCCATGATGGCCTCATCATTTAAAAAAGCTTAGGGAGGAAGACAGAAGAATTGTATATGACCACTTGAGTGTAAGTAATACTTTGTATAACAAAATTTCATTTCATTAAGAACTAAGTTATAATTCTAACCAAAATTTATTTTCATTGCAGCCAAACTTTCTCAATATTGCATAGGATGACCAGCTATGGAATCACATCTTTAAAAAAGCCACGGAGAGGTATCGTGATTGGAAGTCTGACTGCAAAAACATTTTTCAAATCCATGGACCTGATGTTATTCCCCCGAGAGTTTCTGGATCGGCCCGATCAATGGAGATGGCTTGTGAGCCACTTTAGTGAACCCAAAAACCAGGTTATCATCTAACTGATTTTAGTGATTTCACTTATTTCTTTTGTATTCAGTGCTCTTAACTTGTTGAAATTTTCTTATGATAGGAAAGGAATAAGAAAATGTCTGGTGTGCGCAATATGCCCGAGAGAATGAACCACACCTCCGAAAAATGTCCCTTCTACATGAGAGCTGCAATACTAGCTGAGGAGGGAGAAAAGGCACCTAACATAGCAACCTTCAACCATGTCTACTCTAAAGATCTTACCGGTGCAGCCCTGATAGTTAAGTGTCTACAATTTGCTGTTGAATTTACTTTTTATATTTTACATGGTTAATACTTGGTGAAAATTTGGTTATTTGGTTGCATATTTTATTGTTTTTATTTACTGTTTATGTTTTACTTGGTTATTTGGTTGCATGTTTGTATTTGCTGTTGGTGAATACATGCATATTTACTTTTTATATTTACTTGTTTATGTTTGTATTTGATGTTGGAGATTTGCTGAATAATTGTATATTTGCTAGTGAATAATTGTGAAAACTTGTGGATAATTGGTTGTGAATACGTGTCGGTGAATAATTGTATAATTGTTGTTTTATAATTGGTATTGGTCAATACTTGTTGGTGAATACATGTATATTTGTTGTTTTACATGACAACAATGATCTTGTTGGTCAATACAATATATATTTGTTGTGTATGTATATTTGGTTTCTGTGTACTTAAGTCAATGACCTTGTTGTTGTGTATGTGTATGTGTATGTAATTAAGTCGATGACTTGTTGATGTGTATGTGGTGAATACAATGTATACTTGTTGCTGTGTTTTTAAGTCAATGACAATGTACATGTATATTTGGTTGCATAACGAAACGATCTTGTTGCTGTGTTTGTACATTTACTGTGTATGTATATTTTGTGAATATATACATCTATACCTGATGTGTATACATGTATGGTTGGTGAATACAGCAATGACCTTGTTCCCAATTTATTTACTCTTCATTGTGTACGTGTAGAAACAAATGCAAGACAAAGTTCGACAGATTTTGGAAAATCAGAATGGGGATGAGCTCGAGGAACCTAGTGTCCAGGATGAACAAGGACCAATTCCACTTGCTACGGAACTTGATATCATGACCCAAGTTATTGGCCAGAAGCATGGGACGTACATTTCTGGAACTAAAGTCCTTCAAGAGGCCACCCCTCCCGAGAGGGGGTGCGAGAAACTCGGAACTCAAAGACCAACTCCAAAAGCAAAGGGAGGATTTTCTAGAAATGAAGGCTGCACTTGAAGACAGGATACGAGTCCTTGAAGACCTGGTTGTTCGAGGTGGTTCAGCAAATATAAATGGCAACAATGTCTCCGAAGGTGCGACTAGTTATGGCCCTGCAAACTGATATTTTAAATTCTCGTACTAGTTTCTTGAAACTCAGGTTGTTCTAAGACTTTTGTGTTATATGTGGCCCTGCAACATACATGGACATTTGTGTGTTTGCTCTTTTGTATAAGGTTGGCCGAAATGTTGAATGTTGGCCGGATTTCTGTTTATAATTGGCTGGATTTCTGTTTGGTACTTTATGATGTAATCCTTTTTGTGCGACAGTTTCTTGTATGTTATTCCAGTCATTTGTTCTTTTATGCGATACTCTGTTTGGACATTATTTCAGTTTATGTGCTTTTATGCGACATTCTGTTCTCCATTTTTATAGCTTATGTTCTTTTATGCGACATTCTGTTCTTAATTTTTAAAGCTTATGTTCTTTTATGTGACATCATGTTCTTAAATTTTATAGTTTATGTGCTTTTATGCGACATTCTGTTATTAATTTTCAAAGCTTATGTGCTTTTATGCGACCATTATATGTTACAGTTTCTAAGCTTAAGTTCGGTTATACGACAATATGTTTTCAACATTTGTCGCGTATAAAGTTTTATACTACTCGAACATCATATGGTTTTAAGCGTATGAAGTATAATGCGACAATTGTGACTGCTAACTTTGTCTCGTAAAATAGGTAATGTGACAATTTTTGAAAAATATGTTCATTATAAATGTAGTGTATGCCCATAAAGAGTACAACTCATTCCATTTTTATGTGACGTACTAAAGAAAATGCCGCATATGATTAAAACTTTACGCGACATTTGTATCTTAAAAATGTCGCTCGACATTACTCTACTAGGCTTTGGCAACAAAATTTAAGCGACATTTATTTGGTCGCATAAAGGTTATGCGACAAATATAGGGCATTATGCGACAGAAAAAAACCATCTCCTATTCTGCAAAATGGTGTAGTGTGTTTCAGTGTAAATAGATTTCAAAATAAAGGCTTTTTGTGGCATAGATGACTTGGTCATGTACCTTTCCAAAAGTTGTTTCAGAATTTCAAGACTTGCATCCCGGTATGTATTGTAATTCTCAACAGTTGAATTGTTTTATCTGTCCTCAAGCTAGGCAAGGAAGGTTGCCTTTTAATGACAGCAATTCGATATACATCTTTGTTTTTAAAGATTGTTCATGCTGATATTTCAGGCCCCTTTAAGGTTCAACCTTTAGTGACGCTAAATATTTCCTAACTTTGGTGGAAGATCACTCTAAATGCACTTAGACCATTTTGATGTGTACTAAGGCTGATGTTTTTTTTTAATCACATTATCAGGTTTTACAGCATGATACAAACTCAATTTGGCCACTTAATAAAGATTCTTATGTCTGTAGTAGTTCTTAAGTGACAAGACGTCTGTTTTACTAGCTAAAAATGGTTGTGTTTAGCAGGCATCTTGTGTTTGATCACATTGGTGTTGTTGAAAGAAGGCACAGATATATTATAGACGTTGCAAGGGCATTGGAGTTTCAATCACAAGTCCCTGATTCTTTATGAGGAGAATGCATATTAACATCAACATTTATTACAAAATTACAATGGTCTCCATATGAAGTTCTTTTTGGAAAACAACAAGATTACAAGTGTATGAAAGTATTTAGATGTCTTTGCTATTGTACAAATACTTCTCCTACAAAATCAAAATCTAGTCCTAGAGCACGAGCTGGTGTCTTCTTGGGATATCCATTTGGGCATAAAAGGGTACAATTTTTTTGATCTTCAGTCTCATACTATCTTTAACAGCAGAGATGTTATTTTTCAAGAGATAGTGTTCCCTTTCGTCAATAACCAGCAAAATGATAGTCAAACCACTGATGTTCCCTTGCCAAGGTGTGAAACCACTACTACAGATCAGTCTTCAAAAATAACAATAGGCATCGGTTCTGCGTTATGCATCGGTTTATAAGAAAACCGTTGCATAATGGTTACCATTATGCAACGGTTTTTATAAACCGATGCATAATGGTTACGATATGCATCGGTTCAGCTAAAATCGTTGCATAATGGTACCAGATGACCAACTTCTTGATCAAAATGAAAAAATTTCTTTATTTTTACATAATTCTGTATATCATTTTAATATTTGATATACTATTAAAATATTTTTATATCAGATTGCTTTTTATATATATTAAAATACAATAAAATATAAACCATAATAATATTTATATGATTATTAATTATTAAAAATTACAAAAATTACAAAAATATAAAACCTATTAATCCCCGCCTATGCCCCGATTAATCCTCAAAAACCCTTTCCGCCGGACTAGCGCCTAGCGATTTTTACAACCTTGAAGAACAGTACTCATAAATAAGCATACTTTAATTATTAGGGGAAAGAAACATGAAGATTTTCCATAAAAAAAAGAAACATGAAGATTTACTTATACAGAGGTTCTTTGGAATAACAATGGAACTGGTACTATTTTTGGAAGACACCTTAAATTTTTGTCCAGCTTTCTTTACTGATGTTCACTTCCTTCCTCTGACTCCCCACTTGATCTTCCTGCGGTGTTTTGAAAACAATTAACAGTTGATGGTCAATTCCATAACACGGTTGGATGTACACTCTGAATCTCTAACCATCAGGTTATGGATTGTGCTCCCCTTACCTTCACCACTTCCCGGAGCATAAGGAGACTTCCTGTATCTAGTTTGCTGTTGAGTAGGCTATACAAAAAGCCAAGAAAAAAAAGTAAGGAGCTTCACTGATAATCTCAACACGAGAACATCACATGTTATTTAGACCCATTTGAATGTTTTAAGGGACAGGCATTAGTCAGTTACTCATTTTTGTGTTGGAAGTCGGATTTGGTGGTATCAAGTTACAAGTTACAACCATAGAGCATGTTTGGCCTTAGACAACATTTGCTTTCAAGTAAGCCGTATTTAAAAATAAAGAGGCATGATTGACAAATGACATTCCCCGTTGACAAGGCAAATGAAGCTTCACTAATGGTTAGGGAGAATCTCCTGAGAGTAAAAGCTAATTTCAATTCTGAATCACAAATACAATGTCAGCAATGCATCTATTGTTGTAACTCTTGCCCGGCGCTAGTATAAAAACCTACGCTAATGATAATTATCATAGCGCACTCATCAAACCACGAGGATATTCAGCCATTTGACCAGCAATCAGCATCAAAAACAGTGAATGTTTATAATCTAGTTGCAATAAACGATTGGCAACAAGAAAGAAATTATCAGCTACCAGTCTACCACTAAGAAATATGTGAAGGAGATACCTGCAACTTGGGCCGAAGAGCTTCAAGCGGTCCTTTTGGCTTTTCAGAACCTTTTTGCTATGTTAACCATAAACAATAACAGTAAGCTGGAACTGAACTTTAGTTTCATCTAAACTCAAAAGTCTGGAATTCTCAGAAAAAGAAACCTACCTTCCCAAGTGCCCAGTCGGCAGAGTCAAAGTAAGCACGCTCATGGTCCTGCATACCAAAATGAAAGCATTCAGATAAGCTAAAGAGATCTCAGCAAAAAACCAAGCTTAACTACATCAACAAGCACCAACCAAATACCATAACAAGCTGTTATTACCTTAGAAATGAGTGGTGGTTTCTTGGGTACAAGACCATATTTTTTCTTCAATACTTCCTCCTATTAAAAATCATCTAAACATTAGAATTAGCCAGTGCCCTAAATTTTCAAAACAAAAAAAAAAACTCATCAGTTTCATAATATGCTGAGTTACCTCAAAAGAACAGAAAATGCAAACTAAACTATTACTAATTAAAATACCTGCTGTTGAGATGATGGCATTGACGTGTCGGCATGGTGCTCTGTTGCATCCTCCATGCCTGAAAAGCGAAATTTACAATAAACAGCAAGTCCTAAAGCAGATTACGTCCACCAATTGAAAGTGTAGAGCACATTTCCCAAGTAAAACAAAAACTGATGGTTTGATCGATCGCGGCGTATTTAAATAAAATTGCGGTTAAAATCAATGGCATGGAAATTGAGAACAGACAAAAGTGCAATCAGATTCGGAGGAACGTAACCGATGATTAAAAATTGGAATGGGAGATATAACAATATAGAGGTTGGTAGATCCGCCAAGGAAGAGCTCGAATTGAAATGGAAAAGGTAAAGCGGTGTACTGACTTGATCGGAACTTACAATTGCTAGCGCGTACCTGCGTTTTCTTCAGGCGTCTGGTGTGAAGAGATATGAGATAGAGAGAGATGGTTGAGCGACGAAGGATTTGAAGAAGACGATGAAGTGCGGATGGGAACGATTGGAATTGTTGGGCCGGCCCGTGAACTATCGGATCTTATTGAATTTAGAGTGATAGACGGGCCCATTCAAGGCCCATGGCTAAAACTTATCAGTAATTTTATACGGAAAAATAGTCCGAAGTGTTATTTTTATTAAATTATAATACTTTTTTTTTTTTGATAAGTTATTAAATTATAATACGAACTATCTCAAATGACCATTAGATGACTAAATTAGTAGTTATAATACAGTTGACCAGTACTAAAGTAACCAAATGAATGAATTCAAACACAACCTTTACATATTACATTTTTCGTAGTCGACAGAAAGGAGGTACACTAATGCTAATGTCATGACATATTTGTGACGAACATTCATTCAAGGTTATCGAGTACGTTGTAGAATTTGAGACTTGACTGATATTCCTTGTAGTCATTCTTGTGCTGCCATTAGATATATTAGTGGTAATCTTGCTTATTATGTTAGTCCATCAATCATATAAAAGCCCTGCATTCATGAAAATATATTCTTGGACCATCTAAGTTGCCGCATCAGATTGGAAAAAATGTCTTGCCTCCAAGATAAAGATTGGAATCAGAGACGGACCAAAATTAAGTTTGGTTGAGTGACTTCATCCACGACAATCCAACATTTGACCTTGCGGACAAGATCATTTTCGATGAAGGGGCGAATGTTACGGGCTTAGTTAACGGACATGCCACAAAAGATGAAACAATCCAACCCAGACGTAGCGCAAGGGAACGGACCAAGACAACTATGCTGAATAATTTATGTAACGTAAGCAGTAGGATATGAAACGTTTCAATCCCAAGTATTGTCATGCATAAATATGGCAGCAGTAAGAAGAAAATAACTATTCCCTTTCTCATCTCCTCACCTTTCGTCTCTTCTCATCCTTGCTTCCTTATTCTTCCCTGTCACCAGCCAACTCAAACCAACGAGGTTGCAACATTGCTCAACACTATGGAAACTAATAAAAAGGAGTGCGAGATTAATCAAAAGGCAAGGATATGTGTCACTTATGCTTGCTCACACTGACCTAATATGAACAGTGCGCAACAAGATAATGCAAGCGGCGATCTCTTAATCTTGCCACGATTAGTCAATTCAAGTCAAACATACTAACAAAATAAGTATTTAATAAATTCATTGGGATTAGAGTTTGAATATGAGTTCTAATTAACAACAAGTAGGCGAGTAAAAAACAGTCGACCATAATTTATTTAAAAGATGGACCGTGGATCGGACGAAACTATAATTTATATTATAATCTCTAATTTTACGATCCGGACCGGACAAGAATTTTAAGGTTTGGTGCGAATCGGTGGACTAATAATTTATGAAAAGATTGACCGTGGACCTAACCTGAATTTTTACGGTATGGTCGGGGTTTACTGTCCGGTCCAATTTTATGCATCCCTATTGTGTTGATATGTTGAATGCATAGCTCACTAGAACTATATGTTGTAACTATGATGAGGCGGTTTGACTCGAAAATGAACACGATGAGTTTTGAGATATGCTGTAACTTTATTATGTTTATTTAATATTCATTCACGCATTCATGATAGAATAGTTACATGTGAGATTTGTAGGTATTCTATTTTCTGAAAATCTTACTATAACTCGTCTACTTGGGTAGTCTAGGAGTTTAAAGGCTTGATACATACGATTTCTGCCCAATAAGGCTTTCCAATCTCGTAAACAAGAAACATCCGACTTTACACCAATCTAGGCTTCATCCGGAATCTTTTCATGAAACACCTTCATGGGACATCGATTCAGTAAGAACACTGCACAAGATACGACTTCTGCGCAATAAGGCTTTGCTAGCTCCTCGGCCTTCAACATACTTATAGTCATCTCAAAGATTGTGCGGTTCTTCCTTTTTGTAATGTTGTTTTGTTAAGATGTATAGCTTGAAGTCAACTACCGTTTGATTTATTCGGCTCTGCAATAGCTTGAAAACTCATTAGAAGTTAATTTCCCTCCTCGATTCGATCTCAACATCTTCGGAGTGTAACCACATTTTTTCAACAAAGGTCTTGAACTCCTTGAACGTCCAGAAAGCCTCAGATTTTTCTCGCACGAAATAGACCCAAATCTTTCTTGAAAAAATCATCAACAAGTGTCATCATGTATTGCTTTCTGCCAAAAAATTCTACTTCGACTGGACCACATAAATCACACTTTGCCCAATTCGCACCACCGAACAGCCTGCTGGTCTATTTGCGCGCGCTTATAAACCGCAACCTTATGTGATCGCCTATCTTATCTAATTGTAGAATAACTGTTTATGTAACTCCTGCAATTTTATGTCTGTTGCAAATGCTGTTGCTGGATTACTCTTGTACTATATTAAGAACAACGCTGTTTCATGTGTAATGCAATTCATTGTCTACTGCAGTGCTTTAGCGAGGCACGAGCTCCAGTGGCGAGCAGTGAGTCGTGGGAGTGGTTGAGGCTTGGGCGAGCCATGATCAGGATTTGCGAATTTGTGGGGAGAAAGAAATGAATTAGTAGTAAATTAGGGAACAAGAAGCGAGCAAGACTTTGTGTTTCCCGTTTGACGTATGTTATTTGTGCCTGAAGAAATTTATTGTCAATGCCAACAATGATACAATATGTGCTTGACTATAAGCCTATTTACAACCCTGTGTTATATGAATAATAAATAAATAAACAAAAGAATTCAACGAAGCTATATAGCAGGGGCTTACATCAGATGGTGGCCTGCCGGCTGCTGGACTGTGTTAGTGGGAAGGCTGAAGGGGTCGCTGAATGGGTTGGAGGGGTCAATATGCGCCATCTGTTGTTGCGGGTATTGGGGAAGGTACTGCTGTTGTCCGTGAGGCACCATCATCATGTTGTGCTGTTGAAACTGTTGTTGGTTTTGGTACATCGTCATTTGGTACTGTTGCTGTTGCTGATGGTGTTGATTCTGAAACATCAGTTGTTGTTGCTGCTGCATCATGGCGAATTGGACATTTGATGGGGGTGCTATGTTATTGGATACCGCAAAAGGATCAGGTTGAGTGTACGATGGATATTGCATTGACATATTGTAGCTGTATCCAGCATTCTGGAGTTGCAGTTGTCTCCTGGCATGGTCGTCTTCGTATAGACTGTCCAGTAGAAGTTTGTCGAACCCTCCGGCCTATAAAAGTAAAAAGTTGGAAAAATGAGATCTTCTTGGCGACAAAATCAATATACCACAAAATATTAAGCAAAGTATGATAAGAGTAAAAATGTATGTGCGAAGGCATTGAGTTCTATAACCCCGAAAACATTATCCCAGTTACCACAAAATTTTTTTATAGGGAACTAAGATGCTGGAGAACTTGCAAGAATGAAAAAAACGCAGGAAGTATCAGTGATGTCCTACATGGAGAGATACAGAAAGCAGTATGCACATCCCTGGCCAGGTTCAACAATGGACTATAATTTGAACAATCTTCCTCATCTAGACAGCAATACTCAAAACAGTATAGGGGAAACTGAAGACAACAAACCAGTTTTCTCTCTGCCAGCTTCTTGGTGTTGTTATTCGTTGGAGTAGCAACTAGTGCTAATTCCCACCCGGAAGAGCTAACTCCAAAATCAGATAGACCCTGATTTGCTGAAAGTGGATCATTACCTAAAAATATACCACCTCATCAGAAACATAATTTCGAGATATAAAAGATTTAGTTAAGCAAATCTGGGCTAAAGTAAACATGTAAGTAACTTACCAGGTTGAACTATGGCAAGGGCTAATGCATTAGCTTGCTCCAACTCTAGCGCTTTTGGATTTGTTTCGTTCAGGCCCTGCACCAAGAAAAGATAGAGTGATGAGTATGCACCAGTTAAAATACGCCGATGGTTTTCAGTTTCAACACAACTGTGAGGAGGCTAAATAGAGAGTACCAGCAAATCCCCAACATCATCTGGGGAAATAAGTGGGGCAGGGTCGGCCTCTGGCTTGACCTGTGGCTCTTCTGGTGTATTTTCGGTTGGCTTGTCCTCTTGTACTTCTTCATTTTCTGGCTCTTCAGGTTTAGGTGATTCAGATTCTTGTGGCTCGTCAGGTTCTTCGGGTTTTTGTGGTGTTTCGGGCTTCTCCAGATACTCCTATTATGATAATGCACAAGTCAGAAAGTGTTTTGTAGATACAACTATCCTGAATTTTTTGTTCTCATATCATATTTCTAATGTTGCAAGTTATAAGTAATGAAAATCAAAACTAAAGGCAAAGTTAGCCCTCTAATATTTGAGAAATGTGACATTAAGATCTGGAGCTTTTCTAAAGCTCATGCAGTTGAAACGTAACATGGGGTTTCTCATCTAGAGAAATGTCACTACATAGATACATTCATACACACTAATCATAAACTACGGCTAAAAAACTGTTTTCTGTTAGTCAAAAGAGTTGAGATAAAACATCAAAGCATATGTGTAGATAATCAACTTTGTTATGGAAATCCAAGATCACTATGACAGGGAAAAGAATTGAGAACAGAAACCTTCTTCTGAAAGAAATGGCAAGAAAGGGAGTCATTTGCTAATTCTTACCAGCTTCTTGTTTGATACTGAACCACTTTGAGGGGCTTCTCTGATATACTCTTCCATTGTTGCTAGGAATGAAGGAGGTGGCTGATGCATCACACAGAAAGGTGAACTTGTTCAAAACACCCAGATGATGAAGGTCCAATGCAGAATTTGATCTAGTTTAATAATTAAAAAAGAACCTGTCTCAATGTCGGAAACTGGAAGTTCCTGGAGAGGTCCAAAGCTTTGCAGAACTCATAAAAGTTAGCCAGATTCTCAGCCTGACACAGGGAACGTAACTAGATGAAATAGCCACATGCATAACAAACACACTAGCATTACAATGCTAACCATAACTCAGTTATACGGTATTTAAAATGTTTACAGAACCTGTTGCCCTGCTCTCTTATAAATATTAAGAGCTTTAACTGCATCGTGCCGGGGCATTTCAAAAAACTAAAAAATAGAAAATGAATAAACATTAGTTACCGGAATGTTGTTTATAGAAACTATAAATTCAGTTTAAAGAAAACGGAAAATGAACTACATGTACATGTGTACATACCATATCCACTAAATTGATGATCCCATCATTGATGCCACAATATATTTTAAAGCTCTCTTTCAACACCTAAAAATGTGTTTATATGATATTACCGAACAGTGTCCATGGCCAAAGTTTCATATATAAGCTAGATGAAGGCTTCTGGGTTAACTTCGGGTTGATCCAAAGAACCAAATCAAGTGGAAGTTATTTACTCCTGGCATATTAAAGTTTAGTTACAAGTACCAGAGCTAGAGCATATTGTATAAGGTAGTTGTAGCAAGCTGCTCCCTCGGGCTGCAAAATATTCAACTATGGAGTCTCAATGAAAGACAGTATATTAATCATGTAAAAAAAACAGAGGAGACACATAATATGTTATGCATTCTGGGTTGGCAAAAATTGATAATATAATCATTTATGACCTGGCAACCAATAAGACGATATAAAAGCTGCTGGAGGGCTGGCAACTGCTCCAATAGCTCCTCACGGCTCAAAAGTCGTGTTCTGCTGTGCGCCTGTATTGTATACATGTTAGTTTTACTTCTGCTTATAAACTCTCAAAGCATCCAAAATAAAGTTAAGGGAATGTTACATACATATACCTTAGATGCCCCTGGTGATATTTTGGTCAATCGCTCAGACTCAATGTCATATTTCAAAGTCCTAAAACATTCAAGTCTCTCCTCCAGAAAGAGTGCATATGTGCGAACCCATGCCGAGCAATCCCAGGCTGTCCAAGACAATACTACTATGTTACAAACATTTTTAACACTGTGCCAAGATAAGATGCACAAACAATAATTTTAGCGCGAGTGAAGTACCCAGAGGACTTGAGTCATCTTTAAAATTGGATATTTGGAGAATGTGTGCCCTTGCGGAGTAGTTGACCAGCTCCTCTCTGAAGCTTGGGTCACCCTCCCTCAAAGTTCTATGAATTACAATCAAGGTCTTCAATGCAACCTGCGAATCAACACAGCATGGGAGTTGAAACATTGAAGTATTCTCAGTTATTATAATCTGTTTATTTTACTACCGTCAAATACTCTCCAAAGTCCAAAGTTATGTGATCGTAGTGTCTGACGATCATGTTAAACAAGTTCCAGTTAAAATATTTCAACGAAGCCGTCAACAGTCACCAAATGAAGGAAGAAAAAAGCACAGAGAGAAAACAGTACCACCCAGTTACGCGTCTTTGACAGTCTCCTTGCAAGTGCATGGATACAGTATGCCACATCTGCCCGGGGTTGCACAACAGATGTGGCTGAAAATATCTCTACACCAATCCATTAAACACCATGAGTCACAAATAAGACCATCCCCATTTTTCAACACTCAAAAATAAATTAATCATTCTCAACTGGAACATATATCATAAAATCCTAGATATAAATCAAATCAAATCTCAGCAATGTCCACAAACCACATCAAAACCAATTCAACCGACATTCACCAAAAATGCAGAAACACACAAATCTCACTTCTGACATGACGCTCCTTGGGAGGACACTCCACATGATTCGTAGCCTTCACCACCGCGATATCCAAATCCTACACACACAAAATTTGTAGAAAAAAGTAATGAAAAAACACTGATGTTGAGTGATCGGAAGCCAACCTATGTAAAAATGTCAGTGCAAGGAAGAAAATGGCGGAAAAAAAAAACCTTGTATTCGCTGTTGACCTTGGCCAGGCCGACCTTTGTGGAGTCCTTGAGGGCACCATAAGCTTTCCTGAAGCTCTCAAACGTTCCCATCCGCCGAGTTTTCTCCTTTCACATTTGATTTTCGAAACAGCCAGAGGATCAGAGAATTTGGTGTTTCGCTCCTTCCGAAGATTGCGGGATGAAGAAGAGGACGATCATCGGTCGATGCCATTGTAGGAGCGCACAACAGCTCTTTTCACGCTTTACAGTTGATCTCATTGTCATATCTCAAAACTCCAAGGACTCAATTTCAATAAACTATAAATATATGGGTCATTCAGTAGTAGGAGTATAGTCAGGGAGTCTAAATGTAATAAATACGGTCTTGGTTGGATTGTGAGGCTCTCTCTGCTAGGGTTTGTTGTGAATCTGATTGGAATTTCCGGCGAGATGGCGATGAGGGGATTCTATGAGGGGATCAAGAGCATGAAGGTAAGAGAGCTTCCGGCGTATCTGAAGCAGAATTTTACGATTGATTATGTGAAATCATCGATTCAGAGAGGATTGGATAACTATCACGCCAAGTACATCCAGACCAGCTCGATTGATCCGCTGCTTCATGTTTGTTTCGGTGGGATGGCCTTATCGTATCTTATTGCGCTACCTGAGGAACGCCGTCATTTGGAGCATGCCAAGCAGCACGGCGGTCATTGACCGGGGCTTCATGATGCTTGTAAGGATTTTTGATTGTTTTGTGGTTGATTTTGGATCTATCATCTCTTGATTGATGCGATGTTGATGTTGAATGATGACGATGATATCATCTGTCAGATTGAAATTTAGCTATTGTTATGATAATTTTGATGTTTGAGAATAGAATTTGTGTTTCAATTCTCAATGCAAGTCGCCATTTTTTGGAACTGGGATCTAGGATTTCTTGCTTAAGGTCTGTTGAGCTGGTTGTTGCTACTGTTGTTGGTATTAGCTGAATGGTGTCCCATTTTCGGTTGGATGAATGCCTCAACAAAAGTATATACTCTTTTATCTAGTTGTGAAAAAGAAATTCTTTCTTCAATGTGTTTCATTTTGTTTGGAAATGTTTTATTGGGGCCTGAATCCTGATGATGTTTTGGGTGTCCAAAGATTATACCTTTCAAATGGTTTGAAAGGTTATATGCCAGATAGAGACCAGGGTCATGAATCCGTAGCTTACAAAATGAGTAGGAAAACATTTACTTATCAAAAGAAGGCAGAGTCATGACTAATCATCCAACTGTAAGTGACATTTAAACAACCTCCTCACATGAAAGGTAAGGTCTGGAGATTAAGCCCAATTCTTTGAGTAGAATTCACAAATTTTAGATTGTCGTTACAGAATGCATGTGTTAGTTTATGACAGAGAATGCTCAAGTGATTAGAACAGATCTGTTTCATAGAATTTTGAACTTATTGTTTCAGACTTTTACAGTGGATGTTGTTGGTGTTCTATAATGGTCAGTCACTCATATTTTCAATTCTGCAATTACATGAAATGGTCTTTTCTTAGCTGGAGTATAATTGCATCTCAGCATGGGTAGGACAAGTATCATTAATATATTTGCTTTTTTAATGAACCAGTTTTGCTTATTCTGTCCAATGAGCTAGCTGCTTTCTATATCAGATATTGTGAATCGTTAAAAATTACTTCAAAATCTTGCATGATGCGTTGCGTTTGTGGCAGGGTGATCTTCAGTTGATTAGGGCAGGGTATGTATATATACACAAATTTGTCTTGCTCATGAACTCTCCTTAAACATTTTGCAGGTTTGATGGAGCCTATTGGAAATGATTTCTGTGCTTCAAGTCTGCTGATTTTCAACCATAACACATGAAATATTCATCCCAATGCTGTTGCGCAACAAAATTGAAATAATTGTGAGATGTCGTACTTTGATCTCACTCCTTTGTTTACTATGGATTCAAACTTCGGGTTTGATTGCTAACAGCGAGTTTTATGACAATTGCAGTTTATTGCCCAAAATCTCTCAATTACAGTTTATGCACCTGTTTTAATCACCGACTCTTCTCAGTTGAATCTGGACTAAATTAAATAATGTCTTGATATATACATATCTGGCCAGTCGTATCATCATTTCAATTCAAAACACATTTGCAACTATTGTTACTCGAGGTTGTCCTGGGATAGATAATAAATGCATTAGGGGCTGATGTTATACAGACAGTGACATAATTTGGCGAGCGAGGCTTGGGTCTTGTTATAGCTAAAGTTATCAGAATCGAGTTTTTACCATGACTCGTTTTGTCTAGGTAGAATCAGATCGTAAACTTGAATCGTAAAATTACCGAAGTTACATTGCAATAAAATAATATCAAATATTACCATAAAAATAATATCAAATATTACCACAAAAATATTACCATAAAAATAATATCACAGAGCAGGAGGGTTACCATCAACATCATTTAACCACTCACACTTCCAATCATATCTCTAAACGAATGTTCTCAAAAAGATTTCTCACCAAGCATCTGGATCTTCTTTCTCTGAAAGATGCCACTAAGATTTGGCAGAAGGGTTTTCTTAGAGACAGATGATGGCTGATTTTCTAGCTTCCTGACCTCACAAATCTCTCAGAAGGCTTATGCTTTTGTACTATGAAATGGACCGGTGATGATAAAGCTGGAATGTCCACTTCAGCCAAAATACGAGAAGCTGCTTGCAGCTTCCTTCTGCTCCCGTTCACGCCATTTCCGAAGTTCACCTTCCACAGCTCTCTTAGCGGCTTCAGCCATCTCTGCTTTCTTTAAAGCCTAAGCTCTAGCAGCCACCATCCTCTCCCTCCACTCCCGACGATCCACCATCCTCCTCCTCAATTCCACTCCTCTACAAACCCTACCCACCTCCCGACGACGACCCTCAATCCACTCCTCTTGACTCCGACCAAACTCAGTACCTCCAGATCGCGGCCCTAGATTCTTCAAAGGCATCGCCTTCTCAATCATCTTCCTCATCTTCACCTTGTCCACTTTCGCCTTCGGAATCTTCGCCATCGTTAATCGAAACCTTAATTCCTCCGACGTTTGTGTCCTACTCGTACAACTCCAATTCCTCCTCCTGCGCCAAATCCACACTCGCTCAATCTCACAATTTCGAGCCTCTCCGCAATTTTGCTTCACGAGCTCAAATGGACTACCGAGAACCCTTTGATCGCAGATGCCGTGCCAATAAGTCCATCGCGGATGCCGTGAAATCGCAGATGTCGTGAGAGGTGAGATTGTAGGCTAGGGTTTTGTATTTTTATTATTATTGTATAATTAATAAAATTAAATTAAGTATTGGGCCGGAACTTTGCTGAAGCCCAGCAATCAAAAGATAATAAAAACGGACGTTTTTACTCGACTTTAGCGATTTTACACCGTATAAAATTGGTTAAAATTGTTTTAAGATCCGATTTTAGTCAAAAACGAGTCCAGCTACGAGTTAACACGAAATACACATGTAAAAACGTAAAATCGTACGATTTTACAATTTAAAACGCAATTTTGACAACCTTGTTTATAGCAACTCCCTGAGATTAGTCTCCACCTCCTTTAGCTGCTTTTAGGGAGGAATGGCATGTGTGAAAAGCGTAAAGCCCTATGGTTTTATTATTGTATAATAGCTGGACATAATGTGACAGTACAATAAAAACCGTATAAAATCGCTTAGGTTTAGTAGTATATTCTAAATGTAAAACTAGGAAGGTTTCGCAATAGGGAGGAGGAGAGAGCAGTGAATGTCGAGGAAGTTGTATTTCGAAAAGATAAAATGATTGGTTTAAGTCAAATAACTAGCTTAATTTAATGATTGGTTTAAGTCAAATAACTAGCCTGTACGAAATCATTGTGTGAAAGAAGTAGCATATTCTAAATGTAAAACTAGGAAGGTTTCGCAATAGGGAGGAGAAGAGAGCAGTGAATGTCGAGGAAGTTGTATTTCGAAAAGATAAAATGATTGGTTTAAGTCAAATAACTAGCTTAATTTAATGATTGGTTTAAGTCAAATAACTAGTCTGTACAAAATCATTGTGTGAAAGAAGTAGCATATTCTAAATGTAAAACTAGGAAGATTTCGCAACAGGGAGGAGGAGAGAGCAGTGAATGTCGAGGAAGTTGTATTTCAAAAAGATAAAATGATTGGTTTAAGTCAAATGACTAGCTTAATTTAATGATTGGTTTAAGTCAAATAACTAGCATGTACAAAATCATTGTGTGAAAGAAGTAGCATATATTCTAAATGTAAAACTAGGAAGGTTTCGCAATAGGGAGGAGGAGAGAGCAGTGAATGTCGATGAAGTTGTATTTCGAAAAGATAAAATGATTGGTTTAAGTCAAATAAATAGCTTAATTTAATGATTGGTTTAAGTCAAATAACTAGCCTGTACAAAATCATTGTGTGAAAGAAGTAGCATATTCTAAATGTAAAACTAGGAAGGTTTCGCAATAGGGAGGAGGAGAGAGCAGTGAATGTCGAGGAAGCTGTATTTCAAAAAGATAAAATGATTGGTTTAAGTCAAATAACTAGCTTAATTTAATGATTGGTTTAAGTCAAATAACTAGCCTGTACAAAATCATTGTGTGAAAGAAGTAGCATATTCTAAATGTAAAACTAGGAAGGTTTCACAACAGGGAGGAGGAGAGAGCAGTGAATGCCGAGGAAGTTGTATTTCGAAAAGATAAAATGATTGGTTTAAGTCAAATAACTAGCTTAATTTAATGATTAATTTAAGTCTAATAACTAGCCTATACAAAATCATTGTGTGAAAGAAGTAGCATATTCTAAATGTAAAACTAGGAATGGTTCGCAATAGGGAGGAGGAGAGAGCAGTGAATGTCGAGGAAGTTGTATTTCGAAAAGATAAAAAGATTGGTTTAAGTCAAATAACTAGCTTAATTTAATGATTGGTTGAAGTCAAATAACTAGCATGTACAAAATCATTGTGTGAAAGAAGTAGCATATTCTAAATGTAAAACTAGGAAGGTTTCGCAACAGGGAGGAGGAGAGAGCAGTGAATGTCGAGGAAGTTGTATTTCGAAAAGATAAAATGATTGGTTTAAGTCAAATAACTAGCTTAATTTAATGATTGGTTTAAGTCAAATAACTAGCCTGTCCAAAATCATTGTGTGAAAGAAGTAGCATATTCTAAATGTAAAACTAGGAAGGTTTCGCAATAGGGAGGAGGAGAGAGCAGTGAATGTCGAGGAAGTTGTATTTCGAAAAGATATAATGATTGGTTTAAGTCAAATAACTAGCTTAATTTAATGATTGGTTTAAGTCAAATAACTAGCATGTACAAAATCATTGTGTGAAAGAAGTAGCATATTCTAAATGTTAAACTAGGGAGGTTTCGCAACAGGGAGGAGGAGAGAGCAGTGAATGTCGAGGAAGTTGTATTTCGAAAAGATAAAATGATTGGTTTAAGTCAAATAACTAGCTTAATTTAATGATTGGTTTAAGTCAAATAAGTAGCATGTACAAAATCATTGTGTGAAAGAAGTAGCATATGCTAAATGTAAAACTAGGAAAGTTTCGCAATTGAGGGGATGAGAGAGCAGTGAATGTCAAGGAAGTTGTATTTCGAAAAGATAAAATAATTGGTTTAAGTCAAATAACTAGCTTAATTTATTGATTAGTTTAAGGCAAATAACTAGCATGTACAAAATCATTGTGTGAAAGAAGTAGCATATTCTAAATTTAAAACTAGGAAGGTTTCACAATAGGGATGAGGAGAGAGCAGTGAATGTCGAGGAAGTTTTTTTTTTAGTATTTTGAAAAGATAAAATGATTGGTTAAGTCAAATAACTAGCTTAATTTAATGATTGGTTGAAGTCAAATAACTAGCATGTACAAAATCATTGTGTGAAAGAAGTAGCATATTCTAAATGTAAAACTAAGAAAGTTTCGCAACAAGGAGGAGGAGAGAGCAGTGAATGTCGAGGAAGTTGTACATGTAAGCAAAAATGAGTGTACACTTAGACTAACATTCTATTTCAAGGTTTGTCTAAGTTCATTATATCAAGTGTACGCTTGATCCATCGCGTTATATCAAGAAAGAGGCTGACGGAATAGTACAGTGTGCTCGACTTAGAAACAAGGCAAGTCTGGGACGAACTTATATCGAAGACAATAGTGTACACTTACTAACATTCTAAGATTTTCGCGCATGGTCTGGACTACCTCCATACAGAATTTGCTTCTGCAGATGTCCCGCACGGGAATCTCAAGTCCAGCAATGTACTGCTGGATGCGGATTGCCAGCCGTTGCTCAGTGATTATGCGTTCTATCCGTTCATCAACACTACTCAGGCAGCTCAAGCTTTGTTTGCTTTGAAAAGCCCGGAATATGTTCAGCACCAGAAAGTACATCCCAAGTCGGATGTTTATTGTCTGGGTATTATTATTCTTGAGGTTGTGACCGGGAAATTCCCTTTGCAATATCTGACTAATGGGAAGGGTGGAACTGACATTGTGCACTGGGTTCATTCTGCCATTGTGGATCATAGGGAGGTGGAATTGATTGATCCGGAGATTGCAGAGCCTGCGTCAGAAAATGGTCTTGATGACATGCAGTAGCTGCTACACATTGGTGCTGCTTGCACCGAGACTAATCCTGATGAACGTCCCTCTATCAGGGAGGTCATTAGGATGGTAGAAGATATATCCCTTTAAGCACAACACTATACAAAATATGAAACTAACACATGCTTCTGGTTGTCTGTTAGATCTTAGTTAAGGATACAGTCCCTTAGATGCAAAGGACAATGGTAGGGAAAACTGGGGAGTCCTCCGAGAATGTTGCTTGTCGTGCTCGAGGTTTAAGCTATTTTTTTTTGGTAAGAATGGTCGACATGGGTTGGAGCTTGAAAAGCGCTGCAGCGAAATCAGATGAAGTCTCTCGTCCGGGAGCTGATCATCATAAGAGGACTCACCCAAAAGCATGGAGTGGTTGAGTTGAGAGAAGATGGAAGCTTTTGCCGTGCTCTTTCTGGATTTGCATTCTGATGAATGTCCTTAGATTGACTGTTGTAATTCTCACATTAACTTTGTTGTAAGACTTTTGTATATTTCCCTTTGTACATTTTTCATTTTGATGATCCACAAAATCTTTGATAAAACTAAAATTGGCAACATGAAAAAGTACTAGAAAAGTGACAAAATGTTATTACTCCCTGAAACTGAATCACATAATACAAGTCAAAGTAAAAGTTGGGATGTAGGAAGCTGATAAGGATGGTAATAAAGTTAAATTACTAGTCTTGTGGATCATAACTACTACCTTGTCCAGATTGAAGCAATGGAATTTGAGGTCATGACCTGATCATCTTTTCAGGCACTTTGATGATAAGTTTTATTGGATGATGAGGTTGCTATTTAAACATGTATTTCCAATCCTACAAACAAAGAAAAACATAAGAGTTTTACTTAAAACACCAAGCAACACAGAGAGGCAAAAATGACAGCATATAACCAGCTTATTACAAGCTTATATCTGCTCCTGGCTTGCTGCCTCATGATATGTGTCCACATTGAAGCTCAATCTTGCAGCCCAAGCGGCACCGTAAAGGGCATAACCCCACCAGATGGAGAATGCAACCAGGAAAATGATTCTGATTGTTGCGTAGCAGGAAAATTTTACGATAAATACACCTGCTCCCCAGCCGTGTCTGGTCAAACTGGAGCTACTCTGACTCTGAACAGCTTTCAGTCAGGCGGAGATGGAGGAGGCCCATCTGAGTGCGATGGGAAGTTCCACTCCGATGATATACCGATCGTGGCCCTGTCCACCGGATGGTACAATGGAAATAGTAGGTGTTTCCATAACATTACTATAAATGGGAATGGGAGAAGCATAGTGGCTATGGTGGTGGACGAGTGTGATTCTACGATGGGATGCGACGAAGGACATGACTACCAACCTCCATGCCGCAACAACATTGTTGACGGGTCCAAAGCTGTGTGGGAAGCTTTGGGTGTATCCCATGATAACTGGGGCGAAATGAGCATAACCTGGTCTGATGTTTAATGCTTGATCCACTTTTTTTTTTGATTGGTAATGCTTGATCCACTTAAAGACTCCAAATGTGTTTATGTATTCATATTTGTAATTCAATGAACTCATTTACTGAATGAAGTTGGCAACATGAACACACATTGAATTAAAAAATAGACAAATCAGAAAATGTAAAATCTACGGAATTTGGGAAGAAAATCAATCAAAATTTTCTCTCTATTCCAATCTAAACTTCATCTTAACCTCATATCATCTCTTCTCATTCACTTTCACTTTTGGTTTGCATCATGAAATTTTGTGCCTTTTGCTTTTATTGTAAATATTAATCAGCTTCAACAAGTCCTTGCATCTCCTTGGAAAAGAAAAACAACATTTCAAAGTGGCCCTGGTGAAGGCAGAATAACAAGGGCACAAAACAGGTTGCTGATGGAAGTTAACAACCAAACACGTAGAAATAGTACATTCCTTTGGTAATGTAATAAACATGTGGAAACATTGTCATTGGTACAACTATCTCATATCGCCTTTCGGCAGATTGCTGCCCCATTTTGGCCTGGAAAAAAAATTCAAAACAGAAACCTCAAAATATGGTAGGCCTAAAAGAAGTAGCATATTCTAAATGTAAAACTAGGAAGGTTTCGCAACAGGGAGGTTTTGTGAATAAGCTAAATAAACCAAATTGCAACAGTAATACATAGTTTTTATGTCTTCAGAAAATAAGTATTTAAATGAAGGCACAGTGCATCCATCACTGTAAATGAAGGCACAGTGCCTATAAAAAAAATGAAGGCACAGTGAAACAATGTCTAACCTCCCTGTTGCGAAACCTTCCTAGTTTTACATTTAGAATATGCTACTTATTTCACACAATGATTTTGTACAGGCTAGTTATTTGACTTAAATCAATCATTTTATCTTTTCGAAATACAACTTCCTCGACATTCACTGCTCTCTCCTCCTCGATGCGGCCTCCATCGATCCCTATAAACATCAGAAAAGCTGCGCTGCGGTAAGGCTAGTCGACAAACAACTAATAATGAAGAAGCAGAAGACCATGGCGGCTTGTTGGGTTCTCCTCACGACAGGAACAATTCTGCCTTCAATTTCTCAAAAAATCCTCTTGTTGGATCTTCTATCATCTGCCTTTGATGTCTCTCCGAGATGAAAATTAATTTCGAAACAAAAAAAATTATTTAAATGAAGGCACAGTCCATCCATAAAAAAAATGAAGGCACAGTGCCTATCAAAAAAAAATGAAGGCACAGTGAGGTCTAATATTAAACCCTGTCGTCACCCTATTAGACATTGTTTCACTGTGCCTCCATTTTTTTTCGATCAGTGTGGGCCATGTCTATTTGGTTGATAGATAATTGATCTTAACACAAACAACTCCACCCGTTTTTTCGTCCGTCCGTCCGTCACCTGTTCTCGTCCTCTCTCTCTCTCCTTCCCGAAGAAGCTAGAAGCAACTAGACGCAGCGAGCACCGCCTCTTCTCCTCCCGTTTTTTCGTTCGTCCATCACCTGTTCCCGTCGTCTCTTCCGGCTGCGCCCCTTCCGACTCACTGTCTGATGTCGTCCGGTGCGTTGGGAGGTTGGTCGCCGCTGTTTTGATTGGAGGCTGGGAGGGGTGGCGATTCAGGCTGTATATACTTTTCTTTTGTTGTTTGGCGTTCACCGGTGTTTGCTGGTTGCTTTCCCGATAGGTCGTCGTCCTTCCTCGGTCGGCGCTTTGATGGGTGGCTGTTTGGGCAAAGCTGGGGTGGCGCTGGCGCTGCGCTGCGCCGCGCCGTGCTTCGGCGTGGTAAGGACTGCTGTTGTGCCAGATTCGGTTGGGCTGACGCTTTTGTGCTGGCGTGGATGGTGGCCGGATTTCTGCTGCCGGTGTGTAGTTTGGTGACCGGTTTCGACCGGGTTGTAGATTAGTTTAGTTTAGTTAGTTTGATCAAGGTGTCGGCTTCGGCCGGATATGCTGTACTTGTCGGCTTCGGTCGGATGTGTCGGTTTCAGCTGGAACCTGCCGGCTTAGGCCGGATTTTTGCTAGCTTTGTCTAGCCCAGATTTTCGTAGGGCCCATTGGTCGTAATCCGTTTCTCAGTGTCGTCTGCTTCGGCCAGTCGACCGATCTTTGTTGGGCCCTTTTTAGGGCGGTTGTATCCCCTGTATTTGACATCTTGATAAAAAAAAGACAAACAACTCCAGTTTTTAGTGTAGTAATTGTCGAACTAGGAGTAAGGAGGGTTAATTTTAGGCCTACCATATTTTGAGTTTTCTATTTCACATATGCCATTGTCTCGAATTTTATTTTACACATGCCATAATCTCGGTCAAACCGCTATTAGTGCTGAGTTGGAAAAAATCAAACCAATCTGAAACCCTAAGTTGCTGACTCAACTGACACATCATATATTAGTGATTTTAGGGTTTTAGGACCCAGTATCATGTTCTATGATGTAAGGGTAACATACCCCATTAAACATGAGAGACATCAAAGTCTAATCGGGCAAGTTTGAGTTTGGAACTCAGTGCCGATCACGTTCGGACGTTACATTAATGTCTACCGCGTTCGCAAGAGACATTAAGTTAATGTCGAGTGCGAACGCGGCAACCTAATGCTTGCTGCGAACGCGCGGCTTACGTTTGCACAAACGGGTTGAAACACAGTGCGGATCGCATTCGGTGGACACATTCAGATTCACCGCGTTTGGCATTAACATTAACGTTAATGCAGCGTCTGAACACGGCAGCCTAATGTAGGCTGCGAACGCGCCGAACACGACTGCTCAGTTGTAGTCGCGGCTCCTGCTTGTACCCGATTGCATGGCTATATAATGAGATCGAATTCTCATTCATAGGTGACGAAAAACTGCAATGCAATTGCCAGAATTCACTATCCTCTCTTTGATTTCCAAAACACCCAAACCCTAAGTTGCTTTGTTTTCTTGCCTAAGAACAAAGTGTTTCACAATTTGAATTGTATCTCATATTCAAGTTTCCTGCAACCCAAGACATAGTAATAGGGTGGAAATATTGAATTCGGACAGCGATTACGTGGTTCAAATTGCTATCCAAGTACTAATTCATCACACAAGAAGGAAGATATCTGCATTCGACCGAAATTCATAGCCCGCATTGAAGACCCTATGCTATCTTGTTGCTGCGAAGTAAAGCACAAAGACGACCCAGCAACTACATCATATTATACCGCTATTTTTAACAAAGGTTTGTTTCGAAATTGACGTTGCAATATTTTGTATAGTCAAAAGAATTTATAGTTTGACCGGTAAGACCGGTGTCCAAGGGAGTAATTGGATTATACGCTAGGGAAATCAAGTGTTCTACTCGGCTAATCCTTCAAATCAATTATGGAATGGTTATCAATAATGTAACAAGCAATGAGATGGCACTAAAGGGTTGAATATCAATCAAAAGAGAGTTTCGAGGGGTTGTGCCCCTCCTTGGCATTTCCCATGATCATGCATACAAGAATTAAACGCATTCAAGGTGTTAGATAGTATTGAACCTAGCTTAGACTAGGGGAGACCAATTGTCATTGAATCTACCTCACCCAAGCTCTCTTATAGCTAGAACCTCACTCCGTCGAGATAATTGGTTCATTCCATGGCATTTATTAGCATTGGAATGTCTCCCAAGCAATAAGTACCATGAACTCGAGTCCTAGTTCACTTCAAATCCGTAGATATGATCACATTTACTACATCTAAACCATCCCTAACATCGCTAGATTATTAGGTCAAGTTTTGGGATAAACAATTCACTTAGGCGTTTCATCAAACACCTAGTGGCATGCAATAATGAAGAGCATAGCAAATGTGAATTTAACACCATATATATTAATCATCAAACATGTGTATACATGATCAAGAGTACCAAGGAGGGTAACTACACCCTCAAAACACAAGGTAACTACTCACACATCATGTAAGACAACATGATGTGAGTAGGGTTTGAATACAACTGATGGACCATAATTATACGAATCATAAACACAGTTAAACCCACTAAATTAGACTGTTTGTCTATTTAACTTTTGCTTGTTAGTTCCGATATATTTCTACAGGGTATTTTGGACTCTAGAGAGAATACACGCTAAGGAGAGGATTTTACGCTGAAAAGATATTACGAGTCAGTCCAAGATCACGATCAGACGCTGAATGCAGAAATCTCAAGATCCTGACATTGAATTACTCAAAATAAATCCAACCGAGGAGCAACCAAAGTCAGTCCGGAGCTGAAATGGACCGATGGCTTTTTGGAATGAGATCACAAAGCCACAAACCACTCCTCTTGTGCCACATGGGGGGGGGGGGGGGGGGGGGGGGCTCTCCTCCTCCCTCTCAAAGCCGCCGACGGCTATGGAGCTCACCATGGGAGCTTGCCACTTGTCCCCTCCTCCTCCACATCTCCTCCATCCTTATCCATCCTCCATGCCTATAAATACATGCCTCTCCCTCATTTGTAATCCATCCTCAAATCAACATTTCACTTATCTCTCTAGAAAGTTGGCACATTTGTAAGCTTTGGTTTGAAATAATACTCCTGTTGGTTCTTGAGTATTATAACAGTTTTAGAGAATACTCCTGTTGGTTCTTGAGTATTCAAGTAGGATTTGGGAATACTCCTGTTGGTTCTTGAGTATTCCCCTTTACTTACTGTCTTTCAAAAACCCTCGAGTATTTAGCTATGATATCCTCTTCCATGGATAATCGTAGCTAAACTCTTCATTCGGTTGAAGGGGTGTACTTGTATTATAAAATGTTTTAGGCAATTCTTAGAGCCTCTTCTCTATATTCAAAACTTGTTCTATGTGCCATATATTAGGTTAGAACTTCCAAGGTTGAGTGGATGCTTGGAATGGCAAAGCTCTTCCGCGGGGTTCGTAAAGATACTCGGGTAAGTGGATGCTTGGAATGGCAAAGCTTATCTGAGGAGTTTGACCTTTCTAAAACACCATTTGGTTGCTCGGGAATGACTGACCAAATGGATGCACACAGGCTAATATACCTTGGAATGAGGTATTAGTCTAAGTAGAACAAGTGCTCTACGACTTTTGCAAAAGACTAGACGGCGTCGCAAGTTGAGTGCTTGGAATGGCCTCAATTCACTATCGAACACTTTTGCAAAAGACTAGACAGTGTGGCAAATCGAGTGCTTGGAATGGCCTTGATGCACGTTTGAATACTTAGAAGGATCACTAAGAGCCAATGATAAACAGGCTATGATATAAGGCCCTCGAAACCGAATGCTTTCTTGAGATTCAAACCCCCTTGCATTTACTTTCTTAGTATAAACTGCTCTATCAACCGCTCACCTTCCGGAGGACTTGCCAATCACGCATCACCCGCTGTAAGTCTTCTTCCTTTTATTTTCAGTATTTACTTTTCTGTAATTTACTTTTCCGCACTAAAAACCAAAACCAACCAAAAAAAGGCACTTACTTTTCCGCACCAAAACTCAATCAACCTAAAAGACGCTCCCATCCTGTACAAATCCCTCAAAGAACAACTTATCCCCCTAATTCCCTTGGGTTCAACCCCTACTTACCACTTACTACCCAGTAGTAAGGTCACGAGTAGCGGAATATAAATTAGCTTTTGCACAGAGAACACCGCACCTTAACGACAGTGCGGTGGGCTCCGTCAACAACAAATTAGAAGAGAAGAGGAAGAGAAAATAGGATGATTAGTCCTTGAACTCCCTTTGATCTTCACTCCTACTTTGTTGGTTGTGGATTGATGGCGTTGATTTGATCCCCTTTGATGAGTATTTTTGCCCAAAAGTTCCCGTACTTTGCCAAAACCCTCTTTTTCTATTTGTAGTATTGAGTCCCAAAATCAGGAACAGCAGTCGTACTCGGGCGAGTACTGTGTCAGGCAAACTTGCAGACAGACTCGTACTCGGGCGAGTACTGCTATCAGAAGGTGCTCTAGTGCAGGGGAAGCTGGTACTCGGGTAGGTAAGGCGTCATACTCGGGCGAGTGCCATACTCAGAGGAAAATGATGTCTTTTAAGAAGTCGGTACTCGGGCGTGTAGGCGTGCGTGCTCGGGCAGTCGGGCGAGTACAACTTCTGGTAGCTTTTCTGAGGTCTAAATGTCCGAATTTGGTCTTGGCGTCAACTAGAAAGTTGTAGCCCTTTGAAATACCTTTCCAACAAGCTAAAGATAATTCAAATCGGACAACGGATCCGCCCTGCACGTCCATAACAAGACGCAAGGGTCAAATTTGCTCGATTTTGGTCTAAATCTTCAATTTTTCCCCGAGTTTTCTATTTTGGCTTCGACCTTGGGGGAAACTTGTTTTCTACCTGAAATGTAGAGATAGAGGTCAAATGACATCAAAATAATGTCGGAAACGATCCAAAACTATAGTGAAGAATGACCATAAATGAGTCGAAAACTCGACTCATCAGAAATACAACTTCCTCGACATTCACTGCTCTCTCCTCCTCGATGCGCCTCTATCGATCCCTATAAACATCAGAAAAGCAGCGCTGTGGTAAGGCTAGTCGACAAACGACTAATAATGAAGAAACAGAAGACCATGGCGGCTTGTTGGGTTCTCCTCACGGCAGGAACAATTATGCCTTCAATTTCTCAAAAAATCCTCTTGCTGGATCTTCTATCATCTGCCTTCGATGTCTCTCCGAGGTGAAAATTAATTTCGAAACAAAAAAGTTATTTTTAGGTGTTCTAGTTTTTGTTGATGGATTAGGGGTTTAATTGGTTGATTACTTTCGTGATTGTTTAGATTACTTTCCACCGCAGTTTCTAAATGGTGTTATTTGCGAGAAGAATACTGCTAAGGATGAGGGAGGGATGTCGGCCACCAAAGAACCTCATCTTGTACTGGATTCTGCATCCTTGATCTTCCGCATAGTCGTCATTGACTGTAGCTTCCGTTTAGGGCTGTAGGAAGTTGAGGCGAGTAGGAGCACAAGATCCTCCATCATCTTCTCCATTGTTTTCATTAGCTGCTGCACTGTTCTCGCGGTCGGAAATCTGTTCCATAGCCCAGCCAACAAATAGTCAATTGAGAAGTAGGGTGATTTAATGGAGAGCGGAGGTTGTGAAATGGCGCTGGGGATTCTGGCTTTAAAACATACTGCTGATACTAACAGCGGTACATATGATGGTGTGGGTCGAGTCAGCAATGTCTAGTTACAGCGTGGCTTAATTCATCCAATTCAGTGACTATGTCAGCAATTTTTGGAATTTTTGGAGTGAAATAAAACTCCAGACAATGACATGTGTGAAATAGAAAATTTAAAATATGGCATGCCTAAAATTAACTCGAGTAAGGATCCTTGTAGAATTAAGTCCCTCAAAATCTTAGAAGTTGTTGTCTTCGAAATTGTCTTCTACTTTTGAAGTTATCCTGCGCACCTAGTGATCCCATTTCACGCACATCAACCTCTTAAAGCATATTTTATCCCCCAAAAGAAAACCTCTTAAAGCATATGAGAATGATAGGAAGCTTGTTAAGACTCAAGAATTTTGCTCATCATGGGCGTCATCATCAACGTCGTCAATGAAGTTGCTTAGATCAATCTTGGGTAACGGCAAATTATACCCACGACCAGGGGTGGAGCCAAAAACTGAAAGTTTGTAGTAGGGATATTTTTTTATTAGTTGATACAAAATTGACGACGATGCTCAAGCCTATTTTTTCATAATTATTAAAACTAAAAATATATTGAGGAGAACTTATATCATAAAGTTTTAAGAAAAGTACTTTTAGAATTGAAACTCTCTCTCCTGCTTCTCAAACTCTCTCGAAGACAGTAGACCTTCAAAGAAGCTTTGCGTTTTCAGCCCGCCGACGGGGCTGGGAGCTTCTTACGGACGGGATTTTGTCTGCCGATGAGGTGATGGAGGCGTGGGTTGGCTTCTCGGGTCCGTTCTTTTCCTCTTGATGTTTCCTTTCTTCTTTCTGGTCGACATGGTCGTGGGTTGGTGGTCAGCGGTGGTCGGATAGGGGCGTGAGGGGTGGTGTTAGCTGGGTAGGATGTCGGATCTGTAGTCGTGCTGGAGGCTGGGTGCTTGGTGGAGGCCGTTTGGCTTCGGATGTTCCTTCAGAGGTGCAGATCGGTGTCTGGTGCGGGAGGTGGTTGAGGGCGGTCGATTGGAGGTGTGACGGTGCTGTCGGCTGGCAGGGATCTCGGATCTACGGAGGGGATGGAGGACGGCTTGCGGTGGCTCTGGGTCTCGGCTTCGGTCCGGTGGAAGCTCCTGGTTGCCTTAGCCGGTGTTTTGTGTGTGTTAGTTTAGGTTGATTTGGTTAGTTTAGTTTAGTTTAGTTTAGATTAGTTTAGTTTAGTTAGTTTGCTCATGGTGTCGGCTTCGGCCGGATTTGCTGTACCTGTCTGCTTAGGCCGGATGTGTCGGTTTCGGCCGAAACCTGTCGGCTTAGGCCGGATATTTGGCCAGCTTTGACTAGCTCGGGTTTTATAGGGCCCACTGGGCGTAATCCGTTTCTTAGTAGGGTCTGCTACCGCTCTTTGTTGGGCCTTTTTAGGGCGATTGTATCCCTATATTGGACATCTTGATCGAAAAAAAAGAAAAAAAGAAAAGTACTTTTAACAAATAAATTATTATAAGTGATGTCGATTAGTAAGATATATAAAGCACATGAGCAACTGAAGAACAAAGTTAGCCTTCTAGCTCAATGTAAGATGGAGGGAGGTGGTTTAATTAAGAGTTCTTGCTTGGAGTCACATGTAAGTTTGAATTTTTTTAAATTTGTGATTTCTACTCTGGTTGTAGCTCGGGTAGCCGCCAACTAGATTCGTCCCTGCCCACGACCAAGTTACGACTTTATGTACAACGACAAAATTTTTTAGCCTCGTGCAGGGCCTCCTATTCTTCACTATGATATAAAATGTGGTGAATTTGATTTTTTTATTTGATCCCTCTATTCGCAAAAAGTGTGTTTGGTATGATATATAAGTTTATCTAGGTCTTTACATTGCTCATCATATTTTCCACAAATGCTCAAAAAGCTCCCATAGCACGAGAGATCATCGATCTGCTGTTGTGAAAAATCAAAACCGGTCTTTTAAGCTTGTTGGATCGTTAGGTTAGCCAACTATGTGAGGGAGATCCCAGAGTGGTATCCCTCAGACAGATGGCAGCGGAAATTAACTTTCGTACAGGAAATATAGAACGGAAAGTAAGTACTCACGATTTAGAGTGGAAACCTTACTACAATCCTTGCAGGAGGCTGAAAACATCTTGCATTCTGGACAGTTCCAGAAGGGCTTCAAGATCGGTGTTATTGATAAAGGAATATGCTTGTAGTTTGTTACACTTGTCTCACACAGTGACAACTAACAGACTACTCAATTCGAAGGATCAACTAACACGATCGTCTTGCCCGCACACAGCAGCACTTCGTCAGCTCCGGAATTGATCGTCTCTTCAATCTGCGATTCTTTTCCCAAAAAGCCGACATTCACATTGAAGACTTCTCCTCCTTTTATAGCAGTCTTCAAGTCGGCAAATCTGATCTCTGTCTTAGATCCGATTGCTATCCAGCAGATATGATGTGGTTAAGATATTTCCATATCTTAACCACATCACATATTTCCCTTCCAAATCTGGCTTTGATCTTCTCATCGTATATACTGATTCAAATATACCGATGTTAATTCTTCTCGTCAATTATTCAGCATATATACTCGAATATCTCCTGATTTGTATTGAGTATATTCTCGCCGATCTGATCTCGTCATAAGTCGGTTGTCTCTCGCACAGATTGCATCTCTCTCGCAGCACTGCTCTCTCTCAGAGATGTTCAGTAGCCTTACCTGTCAGACAGTGATTTCTGCACACTCAAGTGAATTATTAGTTAAGTGTTTGTTATCATCAAAACACAAAGGGTCCAACAAATTCCCCCTTTTTGATGATGACAAACACTTATTCACAGATAAGAAATCACACGGCAATCATATCTACATTTCCCTAGAACATCCAGCTACTTCAGAGTTTATTCACTAAATTTTTATTTAAAGTCTAGCTAGCATAGTTCCCCCTCAGATAGACATCCGCTTAAATTTCGGTACCGGTTTTCCCCCTTAGTGTATTCACATATAGTTCTTCCCCCTTTTGGCATCATCAAAAAGATATGCAAATAGGAACACAGAGTAATGGAAAGAAAACACTTCATTCATGCCGGCAAGTCATAAGCGTGTCATTCAGACACCACACATGCGGCAGAGAATTCAAAATGCATAGAAGTCTTAAACATGAAATTCAAAATAAAATAACAAAGAAAACAGGAGTTGATGTGGGAGGGATAGGCAAGGACGGGGTTCCATGAGACAGTTAAGACGAAGTGTCAATCGTGAACGAAGCCTTCATCTGTTCAACAATCTCCACGGCAAGGTCCTTCATCTGCTCTGGGAACCCTGCGACTGCCACCGACATGGCACCCGAGTCAACTGTAATTGCCAACTCCAAGGCAGTCATCTTCGCCTTTACGTCCACCAACTCGGTCTTTGCCTCCACCAACTCTGATCTTACCTCCTTCAGCTCACTCTTTAACTCCTTCATCTCTGCTCGAAGCACTTTCAGCAGTGCCAGCATCTCACCTAAGCCCTCAGAGGGGGTTGCTTCATCATCACCGACAGGAGCAGCAACATTAAGAGGAGTCACTTCAATGACATCCTCATCATCAGCTTCCTCTGCCACAACAGGAATGATGGACCATATTTATATGATTCGTTAAGAGTGTTAAACCCACCAAATTAGACGCTTTATCTTGACAACTTTATCTTGTTAGTTTCACTTTTATTCTACAGGCTATTTCAAGGAGTAGAGATGAAACGAGCTAAAAAGGAGTTTTTGACGCTAAAAGTGGATTACAAGTCAGAACTGGCCATGCTCCGGCAGTACTCCGATCAAGCCACAACTAAGTCCCAATGACTTGTTCCAACAAAGATCAAGAACACAAGTGAAATGCCAAGTATAAGTGCCTTGTCCTTTGATGTCAACCAAGAAGCAACCAAGGGGCAACCAAAGTCTAACCGGAGTTGCATGGGAACCGATGGCTTTTGGAGGCAAAAGATCTCATTCCACTCAACTCACCTCTCCTCCACCTCACCACCGGTGGCTTTGGAGGAGAAGAAGCCACATGGGCGGCGGCTTGTGGCTTGTGCCACCTCACCACCGACGGCTTTTGGCCCTCCTCCCCCCTCTTGACAAGTGTGTGGCTCTCCTCCTCCTCTCCCCTTGCCTATAAATACAAGTCCTCCTCCTCCTTGAAGAAGTGTCCCAAAAATCCTAGTCTTTGGTCCTTGGTTCTAGTCCCATTTTGGTTCTTTGATCACTTGTTGCTTGGATAGAAATCTCTCTACAATTCATCCCACAATCCTTGTAAACACTTCACTTTGATATTGAAAGCTCCAAGTTTGTTCTTGAGTTTGAATGTGTTCTTGAGTTTTACTTTAAAAAAACCTTTACTTTCCTTGTCTTCACTTTCTAAAACCTTTACTTTCCTTGTCTTCACTTTCTAAAACCTTTACTTTCTTGTCTTTCAAAAACCTTTACTTTTCTAAGCACCTAGCTATGATATCCACCCCTATGTATATTCGTAGCTAAACCCTTCATTCGGTTGAAGGGGTGTGCTTGTATCATAAAATGTTTTAGACCCTTCTCTTAGTGCCTCTTCGTGTTTAACTTGTTCTAAGTGCCTTATATTAGGTCAGAATACCATTGGTTGAGTGGAGGCTCGGAAGAGCAAAGCCCTTCCATGGGGTTCGTGAACATACGTGGATAAGTGGAGGCTCGGAAGAGCACAGCTTATCGGTGGAGTTCAACCTCTTTTAAACACCATTTGGTTGATCAGGAATGATTGATCAAATGGATGCACATACTAGAACAAGAGTTCTATGTCTTGAAAAAGACTAAGACGGTGAGGCAAGTCAAGTGCTAGGAATAGCCTTGATACATCTTTAAACACGTAGTATGATCATTAGAGGTCGATGATAAACGGACTATGATACAAGGCCCCTAAAACCGAATCTTTCCTTTGATTAAAACATCACCTGTCACTTTACTTTCAGTCTCACTATCAACTGCTTACTTTTCAGTACTTTACTTTTCAGCACTTTAATTTCAGTACTTTAATGTCCGCACATTTACTTTTCAGCAATTTACTTTCTGTCGCTTATTACAGACCCTTCAATATCAGTCCATACCAAAAGTATGTTGATTAAGTAGATATTGAATTCGACTGTTCCAGCAATTTACTTTCAGTAATTTACTTTCTGTCGCTTATTACAGACCCTTTCAATATCAGTCCATACCAAAAGTATGTTGATTAGTCGATATTGAATTGGACTGTTCCAGCACTTTACTTTTCAGTATTTACTTTCAGTCCTGTATTTACTTTCTTTACGTTCAGTCATTTACTTTTCAGTACTAAAATCACAACCAACCCACGTTACTTTCAATACTAAAATCACAACCAACCCCCAACTGTCTTACTTTCCATTTTCGAAAGAACAACTATCCACTAATTCCCTTGGGTTCGACCCCTACTTACCGCTTTACTACCCAATAGTAAAGTCACGAGTAGCGGACTTATAAATTTATTTTGTACACATTGCCTCACGACAAGGCAGTGTTGTCAAATTGGCGCCGTTGCCGGGGAATTAGAAATTATCAATCGGATAATTGTTCTTTCTTTTCTCTTAAATTTCGAACTCGCTTCTGCATAACCATGTATCGTGCAGGAAGCCACCATGAATACCAGGATGATGACGAGATAAACCTGTACGATCGAAATAATGAGGCGCCGCCTCCATTTATTGACGATCCGGAACAGCTCATCAGAAACCAAAGAGCTCGTAATAGGGAGGCCGTTCGAAGAAACCAAGGACCACCCGAGGACCGAAATGAAGCTGGTCCAGTGCAACCCCCTAGACATCCCCCACCCCCTCAACCTCGACAAGTGCCAAGGCGATAACCCGTCTTTGATGACTGCTATGGGGATAACAACTTCCGCGAACCTACTATGGGAGAACTGTCGGCACCGGATTTCAGAAATCAGCCGTGGTGCATTTACGAGGGCACTGAGCTAGAAAACATCGCCATCAACACATCAGTGGTCCACAATTTGCCAAGTTCTCAGGAACTCATGGGGAATCGGCGACAACTCATCTCCAACGCTTACATGGCATTTGCCAAAACCTAAAACCCAATGGCGTGAATATAGACGACTTCAAGTTAAAGGCGTTCTACTTTTCCCTCATTGACTCGGCGAACGACTGGTTCCTTTCATTGCCTTCGGGAAGCATCAGAACATGGGCTCAGATGCAAAATAAATTCCTGGACAAATACTACCCAGCGGGAAGAGCAATGCAAGTAAGCAGGCAACTGCAGGACATCAAGTAGGGGCCCAATGAAACCATGTACGATTACCTGGAGAAATTCAATCGCCTGGAGAGAAGCTGCTGCACCCTTGGACTGCCCGAGAAACTCATCATCGAGTACCTCATTGATGGATTGAGACCTTTAGACAAAATGCTCCTGGATGCCTCAGCTGGAGGATCCATGATGAATCTATCATTAAGTGGCATAAGGAATCTCATCACCGACGTTGCTGAAAATGCCCGATTTAGAGAGGAGACAACTCGGCAAGAAGAATTTTCCCGAACAAAGAATGTGGCAAAGGCTGAAACAACGATGAACTCTATGCCAGGGGAGATGAAACAAATGAAGGAGATGATGGTTCAGATCCTACGAAGGCAGCCAGTTCAAATAAAGCCTTGCGAGTTTTGTAGTTCTACGGACCACAAGACTGACGCATGCCCAACGTTAATAGTAGAGGAACCGGCAGAAGTGAATGCAGTGGGAGGATACCAAGGGTACAACAACAACAGCAACGACAAAGCCGGACCAAGCCGACCGTATGATCAAGCAACCAACCCGAGCTGGCGAAACAACATCTATCCTCACAAGGAAACACAACAAGTTGCCCCTCAACTAGCTCAGTCATTCTACCAACCTCCACACCGATAGTACAACCAGAATGCCCCACCAACAGGTCAGTATCAACAGAAGGGACCAAATCAATATCAGGCGGGCCCGAGTAATCAGCAAGGACCGAACAAGTGGCTTGAGGACATGATGAAGGAGCTCCAGGGCAATATTAATCAATTGTCAATTAAGTGCTACTGTCCATCAAAACCAGGCGAAAAATGATGGAGCAATAGCCGACCTGAAGAAACAAATGTCTCAGCTCGCCACCTCAATGTTCGAGCGTAATAATGAACCTGGCCGACTTCCTTCACAAACCATTCAAAACCCGAAGGAAAATGTAAGTGCCATGACCCTAAGGAGTGGGAGAAAGCTTGCCGTCGAACCCATGGAGCAAGGGGAGGACAAAAGCCCAAGGTTGCCCGGAGAAGAACAAATGAGGCCCGAGGTTCGCGGAACTCTTGAGCAGGAAGCGGCCGAGAAAAATAGGGACGCACCCGAGGAACACAGGCCTAGCCCGGTGCCCAGAACCGAAACCTCCAAGATTCGCGCCGCGCTTCCATTTCCAGTGCCAGCCCGAGTACCAAAACAACATGTCATGGATGAGGACGTGTTCGAATTGTTCAGCAAAGTCGAAATCAACATCCCCCTCTTGGAAGCCATCAAGCAAATCCCTCGATATGCTAAGTTCTAAAGGAGCTTTGCACCAACCGGAGGAGGAGCAATAGAAATGATCAAGAGCTGATGAGTAGGGACGTGTCGGCCGTCATGCAACGAAAGGTGCCCCCCAAATGCGGAGATCCGGGAACTTACACCATTCCATGCACAATTGGCAACATCCGGATCGAGAACTGCATGCTAGACCTTGGAGCATCAATCAACGTCTTACCCTTCTTTATCTACTCATGCCTTAGGATTGGGCCACTCGAACCCACCGGTCTCACTATTTAACTGGCAGATCAATCGTGCAAACAGCCCGAGGGCAAAATTGAATACGTTTTGGTCCAAGTAGGAGAATTAGTGTTCCCAGCAGACTTCTACGTCCTTAAAATGGAGAATAATGGGCCAACTGACCATGCTCCTATCCTTCTCGGTCGACCATTTCTTAAAACCTCAAAAATGAAGATAGACTGCGGGAGTGGGATGCTATCAATGGAAGTAGAAGGAGAGATCTTCAGCTTTGACATATTCCAAGCAATGAAACATCCCATAGAGTTTGAAGCTATCCATGCTCTTGACACCTTTTTGTTCAAGAAGTTCAATCAGAACCAATAGCAGATCCCTTAGAACTAATACTCAATGGAGCCGAGAGCCCATATGAATTGACTGAGGGCTTGCATGAAACACTAGCCCACTTAACAATCTCGGAGCCTCTCACACCAGGATATGAAGTAAATGAGGTAGAATTATTCAAATCCAATACCTTTTTGCCCTCAGTAATGCAAGCTTCCGAAATAGAATTGAAGCCCCTACCCGTACATCTGAAGTACGCATTCCTTGGGGAAAATAACACACTCCCGGTAATCATAAAGAGTGGCTTGGAAACAGACCAGGAGCGTCGTTTGATAAAAGTGCTGAGACAACACAAGTTGGCTATCGGATGGACTCTAGCCGACTTGAGAGGAGTTAGCCCGGCAGTTTGTATGCATCGCATCTTACTCGAAGATGGAGCTAAGCCATCAAGAGAACCTCAGCGACGACTCAACCCAATCATGATGGAGATCGTCCAGAAGGAAATACAGAAGCTCCTGGATGCGGATGTCATCTATCCAATCTCGGATAGCCAGTGGGTGAGTCCAGTCCACATAGTCCCGAAGAAAACTGGAATCACGGTCGAGGAAGATACCGAAGGAAAAATGGTGACAACAAGGATCAAGAACGGCTGGAGAATGTGCATCGACTACAAAAAATTGAACGCCGTCACAAGGAAGGACCATTTCCCTCTGCCATTCATCGATCAAATGCTAGACCGACTGGCAGGCAAACCATACTTTTGCTTCCTGGACGGGTTTTCAGGCTACAACCAGATCTCCATAGCACCTGAGGACCAAGAGAAGACTACATTCACCTACCCATTCGGCACATTCGCCTTCAGAAGAATGTCGTTCGGTCTATGCAATGCTCCGGGGATTTTCAAAGAGTGGTGACCAGCATCTTCTCGGACATGATCGGAATATTCATCGAAGTCTTCATGGACGACTTCACCATCTATGGCGATACATTCGACGCTTGCCTAGACAACTTAAGCACGGTTCTGGCACGATGTGTCTCAATGAACTTAGTGCTCAATTATGAGAAGTGCCATTTCATGGTAACTCATGGAGTGGTCTTAGGGCATATCGTCTCACAAGAAGGCATAGAGGTGGACAAGGCTAAAATAGACCTGATCATGACTTTACCATACCCCTCCACTGTCCGAGACATCCAATCCTTCCTTGGGCATACGGGATTCTACCGACGATTCATCAAGGACTTCTCCAAGAAGGCATTGCCTCTATCCACTCTTCTCCAAAAAGAAGTCCCTTTTGAATTCACCAATGCATGCAAGGAAGCCTTTGATGAGCTCAAAAAGGCCCTCACTAGCACACCCATCATCCAAACTCTGGATTGGAAAAAACCATTTGAAATCATGTGCGACGCAAGCGACTTTGCTGTGGGGGCAGTTCTCGGCCAAAAAGTTGATAAGAAGGCGGTTGTGATCTACTACGCCTCAAGAACCCTAGATTCAGCCCAACGAAACTACTCCACCACCGAGAAGGAACTCCTAGCAGTAGTATTCGCTCTGGAAAAGTTCAGATCCTACTTGCTTGGAGCAAAAGTGATAGTCTTCTCTAACCATGCTGCCATCCGATACCTGATGAAAAAGAAGGAGGCCAAGCCAAGGCTCATACGGTGGATCTTGCAACTGCAAGAATTCGATGTGGAGATAAGGGACAAAAAGGGGATTGAAAATACAGTGGCCGATCATCTAAGCAGGATTATCCGAGAGGAAGAAGAGGGGCACATAACCGAATCATTTCCAGACGAGCACCTCTATGCAGTCTCAACAAAAGTGCCATGGTATGCTCAAATCGTCAACTATCTAGTAGGAGGTACATTTCCTCCCTCTTTTACTAAAGCAAAATGCATGAAACTTAGGCATGATGCTAGGCATTACTTATGGGATGATCCTTATTTATGGAAAATAGGAGCAGATCAAATACTTAGGAGATGCATCCCCGATAATGAAATAGCTTCTGTTATTAGCTTCTGCCATGAGTTTGCATGTGGAGGACACTTCGGGCCTCGGAGAACCGCTAGGAAAGTCCTAGATAGCGGCTTCGTTTGGCCGAGTATATTTAGAGATGCATATGAGAAGTGTAAAAAGTGCGATAGGTGTCAAAGAGTAGGAAATATGTCAGCTAGAAATGAGATGCCTCAAGTACCCATATTGGTCAACGATGTTTTCGACATTTGGGGCATTGATTTCATGGGGCCATTCCCAGTTTCATGCGGTTATACTTACATTCAAGTTGCTGTAGATTATGTGTCAAAATGGGTAGAGGCTAAGGCCACAAGGTGCGACGATGCAAAAACTGTCATAGATTTTTTGCGCACTAACCTGTTTTGTAGGTACGGAGTACCCAAGGCCATAATCAGCGACCAAGGAACTCATTTCTGCAACCGCATGATGGCTGCCACCTTAAAGCACTACCATGTCCACCACCGGACATCCACGTCATATCATCCCCAAAGCAATGGTCAAGCGGAGATCTCCAACCGCGAAATCAAGGGTATTTTAGAAAAAATGGTGAAGCCGGCGAGGAAAGATTGGAGTCAAAGGCTGGATGAAGCTCTTTGGGCTTATCGGACGGCATACAAGACACCGATTGGAACCTCCCCATTTAGGCTTGTTTATGGGAAGGCATGCCACCTTCCGGTGGAATTAGAACATAAAGCCTATTGGGCGGTCAAGCATTGCAATCCAGATTTAAAGGCTGCCGGACTGGATAGGAAGCTTAATCTGTGCGAACTTGAGGAATTGCAGCTTGAGGCTTATGAAGGGCAAACGGACTACAAGGCGCGGACAAAATTGTATCATGACAAATTCATCCTCCGGCGCTCATTTGAAGAAGGACAACAAGTACTACTCTTCTCCTCACAGTTGAAGTTGATGCCAGGCAAACTAAAATCAAGATGGACCGGTCCTTATACCGTGACTAAGGTAGTCAACCATGTGATGCTTGAGTTGGAAAGCATGGAGGATGGAAGACGATTCAATGTGAATGGACAGCAAGTCAAACACTACCATGGCGAGGTCAACTTGACAACACAGAGGTTTGACCTGAGCCACCCATGGGATCCAAACTTATGATCCAGGAGTGAGGTATCGTCGAGCTAACGACGTTAAACAAATGCACTGGTCGGGAGGTAACCCGACATCTATCTTACTTTCAGTCATTTTATTTTATGTCATTTAGTTTTTGCCTTAAGTCATTCTCACCTTTCCTGTATATATTTGCTTGCAATTGACTTTTGAACTAAGTCGTGCTGTGAGGCACGCCTTCGTTCAAAAGTGTGGGGTGAGAACCGCCTTTGTACATAGTTAACATGCTTTATTTTTTCCTTTTCCCTTAATATTATCTTTTTGAAAATATGAACTTGAGAATGTGAAAAAGATAGATCTAAATTCAAGCATTTACCTTGTGAAATCTCAACTGTATAAAAACTTAGGATGTAACTTCTCATTTGTCCCTTTGTGCTGAGATATACAGGGGATGTGGAGTTGATATAAAATGCCCTAGAGAGGCATGGCAAGCACTCGAAGGATCGGATTTCACTATATGGTTTACGAAGTCAGTGGAGGCTGCACTTCGGATTTCATTGAAGATTGAAGTCATCTCCGCCGTGCAGCGTTTATGCAAGAGGCGGGACGGGAATCAAACCATCCTATCTCTAGTCCTAGTAGCCGAGAAAATAGATGAGCGATCCTCATCTTGACCCGCGCGAAACGGCGAGGATGAGAAAAGAGCGGGGAGGTATTTCCATATGCTCGCGGGCGATGATTGGACCACCCAAAGGTTGAGAAAATGGACAAGCAAACCACAAAGGAGCAAAGCTCGAAGAAGCAAATCAAAGGCCAAAGGCCAAATTCTGTGAAGGTTTTAACCGAAACAAAAGTGAAGAAACTCCAATTCAAAATCAAAGGCTGAAGGCCAATTCACTTCAAAAGCTGTCCCTCACCAAAAGGAAATCAAAGAACTCAACTCATTGAAACCCGAATCAAGTCATGTGCTAGAAAAAGCTACAAGAAAACCATATAGTGCGAGTCGGTCCCGAGAATGCAGTCCAGGAGCCTGAAAAGGGCTATCTCCCGAAACATCCGAATTAATTTGCATCTCTGCTCGAAGGTACAAGTATCAAGTTTCTTCTAAGGATTTACACGGTTTAGTTTGGTAACAAGTAAGTATTGCATGAATAGGATAAATCTAGTCCCACATTCTCACTTTCTTATTTAAAGTTTTTACTTGGATTGTGTGCGCATCTTTCAAATAGCATTGTTCGGGACGAACAAGTATAAGTGTGGGGTGATCTGATGGACCATATTTATATGATTCGTTAAGACAGTTAAACCCACCAAATTAGACGCTTTATCTTGACAAATTTTACTTGTTAGTTTCACTTTTGTTCTACAAGCTATTTCAAGGAGTAGAGATGAAACGAGCTAAAAAGGAGTTCTTGACGCTAAAAGTGGATTACAAGTCAGAACTGGCCATGCTCCGGCAGTACTCCGATCAAGCCACAACTAAGTCCCAATGACTTGTTCCAACAAAGATCAAGAACACAAGTGAAATGCCAAGTATAAGTGCCTTGTCCTTTGATGTCAACCAAGAAGCAACCAAGGGGCAACCAAAGTCTAACCGGAGTTGCATGGGAACCGATGGCTTTTGGAGGCAAAAGATCTCATTCCACTCAACTCACCCCTCCTCCACCTCACCACCGGCGGCTTTGGAGGAGAAGAAGCCACATGGGCGGCGGCTTGTTGCTTGTTCCACCTCACCACCGGCGGCTTTTGGCCCTCCTCCCCCTCTTGACAAGTGTGTGGCTCTCCTCCTCCTCTCCCCTTGCCTATAAATACAAGTCCTCCTCCTCCTTGAAGAAGTGTCCCAAAAATCCTAGTCTTTGGTCCTTGGTTCTAGTCCCATTTTGGTTCTTTGATCACTTGTTGCTTGGATAGAAATCTCTCTACAATTCATCCCACAATCCTTGTAAACACTTCACTTTGATATTGAAAGCTCCAAGTTTGTTCTTGAGTTTGAATGTGTTCTTGAGTTTTACTTTCAAAAAACCTTTACTTTCCTTGTCTTTACTTTCCAAAACCTTTACTTTCTTGTCTTTCAAAAACCTTTACTTTTCTAAGCACTTAGCTATGATATCCACCCTTATGAATATTCGTAGCTACCCTTCATTCGGTTGAAGGGGTGTGCTTGTATCATAAAATGTTTTAGACCCTTCTCTTAGTGTCTCTTCGTGTTTAACTTGTTCTAAGTGCCTTATATTAGGTCAGAATACCATTGGTTGAGTGGAGGCTCGGAAGAGCAAAGATCTTCCATGGGGTTCGTGAACATACGTGGATAAGTGGAGGTTCGGAAGAGCACAGTTTATCTGTGGAGTTCAACCTCTTTTAAACACCATTTGGTTGATCAGGAATGATTAATCAAATGGATGCACATACTTGAAAAAGACTAGACGGTGTGGCAAGTCAAGTGCTAGGAATAGCCTTGATACATCTTTAAACACGTAGTATGATCATTAGAGGTCGATGATAAACGGACTATGATACAAGGCCCCTAAAACCGAATCTTTCCTTTGATTAAAACATCACCTGTTACTTTACTTTCAGTCTCACTATCAACTGCTTACTTTTCAGCACTTTAATTTCAGTACTTTAATTTCCGCACATTTACTTTTCAACAATTTACTTTCTGTCGCTTATTACAGACCCTTTCAATATCAGTCCATACCAAAAGTATGTTGATTAAGTAGATATTGAATTCGACTGTTCCAGCAATTTACTTTCAGTAATTTACTTTCTGTCGCTTATTACAGACCCTTTCAATATCAGTCCATACCAAAAGTATGTTGATTAGTCGATATTGAATTGGACTGTTCCAGCACTTTACTTTTCAGTATTTACTTTCAGTCCTGTATTTACGTTCTTTACTTTCAGTCATTTACTTTTCAGTACTAAAATCACAACCAACCCACGTTACTTTCAGTACTAAAATCACAACCAACCCCCAACTGTCTTACTTTCCATTTTCGAAAGAGCAACTATCCACTAATTCCCTTGGGTTCGACCCCTACTTACCGCTTTACTACCCAATAGTAAAGTCACGAGTAGCGGACTTATAAATTTATTTTGTACACATTGCCTCGCGACAAGGCAGTTTTGTCAAAGAACTGTCCATCCAACTCCCTCAGAGAACTCCAACCCCAGTTTGGTAATATGCTCATCACACAGTGCATACGAAAGCACTCTCTCCGACTCAGGAAGGTAAATCTCCCAATACTTCATTATCTCCTTCACAAACCCTGGGAAGGGTAGTCCATTTGACGGGTTGTCCCTGTTGTTCTCCATATGCTTCATGATCTGAAATGCCAAGTTCACTAGCTTCCTCTGCATAATTTGATCGACCAATAGTAGATCCTGGAAGGTCACTAGATTGTGTTTGTGCTTCCTCGGGGAGATATTTGAGATGAGGATTCTGTGTAGAATCCTAGGGGGCACATTCATGTGAGTGTTTTCCCTTTGGCCCTTTGCCGTGGGGTCTAGCCCGAGACGCTCAAATACCTCTGCCTTTGCCACAGTGCCTGGCCACGTACCTTTGGAGTAGGTGGCATACCCGCCTTTGGGCACCCCCAGAACAGTGGCCAACTCCCTCAGACTCACGGAGTACACCTCACCTCCGACAACAGCCGATAGCTCCAAGTTACCTTTTCCCTCCTCCTTTTCAACCAGCTTCATTCTTGAATAAAACTTCCTCACCAACTTCTCATCCACAACAACAGACTTTTTAAACAAACCCCCCCACCCCTGGGCCTCCATCAGTTCCACAACTTCTCCCAAACCGTTCGCCACCATCCACTTGTTATTCAGCGCCAACTCCTGTGCAAACCCTTTCCTTGCTTCTTCTGATTCTTCGGCGCTACCATGTGACTCGGCCTCCTCTTCAACGGGAGGAGCGGAGGTCCGGGTAGATCTCTGTCCTTTTCTGGCGGATTGAGGAGCAGGTTTCCTCGCTCGTTTGCCTGCCGACCTGGTAGCAACCGAGGTCTCCTTTTTAGCATGGCGCAGGGAGGAGGAATCCGCTCAAAGATCCTCAAGCCGTCCTTCTAATTTCACCATATCTGCGGCTACTGCCGAGTTGGACGGAACGGAGCCAGTTGGCGTGACCGACTGCAGAATGGTCTCTAGGTTTTGGGGGTTGACTCAACTTGCGATCAACTTTGCATCCATCTCAGCGGCGGCGGCGGGTGAGAGGCTTGAGTTAGGGTTTGAAGATGCCAGGGAGAATTTCTGAACTTCTGAAATTTTTGAGAGAGAGGAAATAATAGTCGGAGAGTGATGAGACATAACGCTCGGTCTGCTTTCTTTAAGTATCCTTTGCAAACCCTAGAGGTTGTGAGACAACAGAAACCCCAAACGTCGCCTCTTTCCAATAAATAAACCGCCTTCAATTTTTAGCAATTGTCATCTTTTCCTTCCTTCCAAAAACGGTTTCGTAATAAACCCTTGCCAAAAACAAATCAACTGAACGGGCATGCGCTAACAGCCAGGGGAGTGACATGTGTCATCTGTAATTAAGCGATTTGCCTCATAAGCAACCGACGCGACAAGTCCCTGCTGCAGAAACTGTTCATCTTTCAATTCAACTTTACTTCTTCCCAAAGCTAACCCAACTTCAACAGAGGACGTGTACCTGCATATCTTCACAACTGGCACCTGGCCTGTTTCCCAGCCAAAGGTGATCCGTTCATGGTGATGGCTTAGTCTTACTGTCTCATGGGTACACAAGATTTTGGTATGGTGTGCAACTTTACTCGAATGGTACAAATAACACCACACACAATCAAGAATGAAATTTTTCAAGCATATTTTATTTTCTTTGTACCTCATGTGGAAGAACTCCGGAAAAGGAACATCTCGACGGGCTCATAGGAGCGTTCCACACGAAGATAGGTGATGGACCATAATTGTATGAATCATAAACACAGTTAAACCCACCAAATTAGACTGTTTGTCTATTTAACTTTTGCTTGTTAGTTCTGATATTTATCTACAGGGTATTTTGGAGTCTAGAGAGAATACAGGCTAAGGAGGAGTTTTTACGCTGAAAATATATTACGAGTCATTCCAAGGTCACGACCAGATGCCGACTGAAGAAATCTCAAGATCCTGACGTGGAATCACTCAAAACAAATCCAACCGAAGGGCAACCAAAGTCAGTCCGGAGCTGAATTGAACCGATGGCTTTGTGAAAAGATCACAAAACTCACAAAACCTCCACCTCCCCTCCTTGTGACCGGCGGCTTTGGGCATCATCCACTCCCCTTCCTCCACATGGGGGGGGGGGGGGGGCTAAGGAAGGGGAGGCTCCTCCTCACATGGGCGGCTCCTCCTCCTCCCTCCATGGCCTTGTGACAAGTGTCCCTCCTCCTCCTCACCACATCTTCCCCTCCTCCAAGCCTATAAATACATGCCCTCTTCACTTGTAATCCAAAAAAACATCCCACAATCCATACTACACTTCTCTCTCTAAGATTTGGTACTTTGTAAGCTTTTGTTCTATATCTATAATACTCCTGTTGGTTCTTGAGTATTATAGTTCGGTCTTGTGTACTCTTGTCGGTTCTTGTAGTACTCAAGCTTGTCTTTACTTTTCACTGTTCTTGAGTACACTTGTCGGTTCTTGAAGTACTCACCCCTTTCCTTTACTGTCTTTTACTTTCGAAAACTTTACTTTCCTGTCTTTCAAAACTGCAATTTTACTTTCCTTGTCTTTACTTTCAAAACTTTACTTTCCTGTCTTTCAAAACTGCAATTTTACTTTCCTTGTTTTTACTTTCAAACCTTTACTTTTCCTGTCTTTCAAAACCTTTACTTTTCAAGAACTTAGCTATGATGTCCTCTTCCATGGATAATCGTAGCTAAACCCTTCATTCGGTTGAAGGGGTGTACTTGTGTCATAAAATGTTTTAGACCCTTTTTCTTAATGCCTCTTTGTGTTCAACTTGTTCTAAGTGCCATATATTAGGTCAGAACTTCATTGGTAGAGTGGATGCTCGGAAGAGCAAAGCTCTACCATGAACTCGTGACCTCCGTGGATAAGTGGAGGCTCGAAAGAGCACAACTTATTTGTGGAGATCAACCTCTTTCAAAAACCATTTTATTTATCAGGAATGATGGTCAACTGGATGCACATATTAGAACAAGAGTTCTACGTCTTGCAAAAGACTAGACGGTGTGGCAAGTCTTGTGCTAGGAATAGCCTCGATTCACTTTTGAACACTTAGTATGGTCATTAGCGGTCAATGATAAACGGATTATGATACAAGGCCCCTGAAACCGAATCTTTCCTTAGATTTAAACACCACCTACACTTACTTTCAATTTTAGTATAAACTGCTAATCAACTGCTCACCTTCCGGAAGACTTGCCAATCACGCAACAATCGCTGTAAGTCTTCTCTTTTATTTTCAGTATTTACTTTTCTGTCATTTACTTTTCCGCACTAAAAACCAAAACCAACCAAAAAAACACTTACTTTTCCGCACTAAAACCTCAATCAACCTAAAAACAAGCTCCCTCGCTGTACAATTCCCTCAAAGAATAGCTTATCCCCCTAATTCCCTTGGGTTCGACCCCTACTTACCACTTGCTACCCAGTAGTGAAGTCGCGAGTAGCGGACTTGACGTTTGCACACGACGACTGTGCATCCATCAATAGGCTAAGGTCGGTCTACAGTACCTCCTTGGCTTATAGTGTGGGATCAAATATGGAGGTCTCTTTTGGGCAGAAAGAAATCAGAATTTCATGTTCTTTGGTCCCTAATGCAGTCATCAATCACATAGCAAGCATGCATGGCTACATTATGAACACAACTTACTTTTTCACTAGCACAGAACATTCATGTTAGGCTCTCCATCAGACGTGACTCATATGCATCTAGTCTAGCCAATCACTGAGGGAGCAACAATTGAGCATAGCTTTAAGGGAGAGAAACCATACCTAGTTCGAGCCTCAGCTTCTCGTAGGGTTCTCTGTGCAAAGCCTTTGTGAATATGTCTGCAATCTGTTCCTCAGCTATACAATATTCCATCTCAATTGTTCCCTTTTCTACACAATCACGTAGAAAGTGATATCGAATCTCTATATGCTTGGTACGTGAGAACTGCACTGGATTTTTTGAAATGTTAATAGCACTAGTGTTATCACACAAAATCTTAGCACAATTTGTAATAACACCATAGTCACTTAGCTGTTGTCTGATCCACAGCAGCTGCGCACAGCAAGCAGCAGCGGCGATGTATTCCGCCTCAGCGGTGGATAGCGCAATTGAGGACTGCTTCTTTGAAGCCCACGAGATGAGACAAGGTCTAAGATATTGAGCCATTCCTGACGTGGACTTCCTGTCTGTCTTGCACCCAGCATAGTCTGCATCAGTGTATGCTTCCAGGCGTAATTCACCTCCCCTTGGATAGAACAGGCATAGGTCATCTGTTCCCTTCAGGTATCTCAATATCCTCTTTACTGCTTTCACGTGGGTTTCCCTGGGATCAACCTGAAACCTTGCACACAGACAAACACTGAATAAGATATCAGGTCTGCTAGCAGTGAGATATAACAGTGAACCAATCATTCCCTGATAGAGAGTCGGATCCACCCGAGGTGAGGATTCATCCTTTGTCAGGGTGTCATTTGGAGACATTGGTGTGGCACATGTCTTGGCAGCTTCCATCCCAAACTTCTTTAGAATCTACTTGACATACTTCTGCTGATGAATTCGGGTACCATCCTCTCCTTGAGCAACTTGAAGTCCAAGAAAGTACTTGAGCTCCCCCACCATGCTCATCTCGAACTCGCTTGACATCAAATCTGTGAACTTCTTGACAAGTTTAGGGTTAGTTGAACCGAAAATGATATCATCCACATATACCTGAACAACCAGAGTGTCTTGTCCTTCCTTCAGAAGGAAGAGAGTTTTATCCACCTCTCCTCTGACGTATCTGTGGGATAGCAAAAACTGAGACAGTCTCTCGTACCAGGCACGGGGTGCTTGCTTCAGCCCATACAATGCCTTCTCAAGGATGTGGACATGATCAGGGTGAGTGTGATCCTCGAACCCTGGTGTCTGACTTACATAAACCTCCTCTTTCAGAACTCCGTTCAAGAAGGCCATTTTCACATCCATTTGCTACAAAGTGAAACCATGGTAAGTCGAATAAGAAATTAAAAATCTGATTGCTTCTAACCTTGCCACTGGGGTAAATGTCTCATCGTAGTCAATTCCCTCTTGCTGGTTGTACCCTTTGACTACCAGGCGTGCTTTGTTTCTCACAACGACTCCCTTGTCATCCATCTTGTTTCTGAAGACCCACTTTGTTCCTATCACATTCTTGTCCTGTGGCCTCGGAACCAGTCGCCATACCTTGTTTCTTTTGAACTGATGCAGTTCCTCTTGCATGGCATTGACCCATTCTGGATCCTTCAGCGCCTCAGTAATCGTCTTTGGTTCTGTATGAGAGCAAATCCACAGAAATGACACAATTCATTCAGGTTTACCTAATTCTGTGATGAATAGCACTGGTAGTCCCTCATTCTAGATGAGGGTTGCACAACTCTTCCACTCCTTGTAGCTCTGGGTTCCTCTGCGATCCCTGTAGGAGGAAGATCATTAGCAACCTCTTCCTCGTTAGGGGGAGCAGTAATGATGTCTGTCTCTGGGACATCAGGGACATGCTCAGGGGCAGCCATCTCTGTCTGAGCATCTTCAGCTAGGGTCTAGACGGGTTCCTGAGCAGCTGCTCGAGCGACCTCTTGAGCTGGCTCTGTGGCTTCACCTGGAGTAGGTTCCCAGTCGGGATCAGATCTGTCGGTGAACTGGAGTTCTCCATCATCCTGTGACGAGGAGTTTTTCACTAGGTGTCCAGTCATGGCGCGCTCATCAAAGGTTACATGGATGCTCTCCTCCACCCGTTCCAGTCTCAGGTTGTACACCTTATACGCTCTGCTGTGGCTTGAATACCCGACGAAGACGCCTTCATCGCTCCTTGGGTCAAACTTTCCCAGATTGTCCTTTCCATTGTTGTGGACGTAGCACCTGCATCCAAACACTTTTAAATGAGAAATATTAGGTTTTCTTCCCCGCAGCAGCTCGTAAGGTGTTTTTCCTATCAGATATCGTAGAGATGCTCGGTTCAGTATGTAGCCGGCGGCATGTACTGCCTCAGCCCAGAATCCCTTAGGAACACCACTAGCAATCAGCATTGTCCTTGACATGTCTTCCAGTGTCCTGTTCTTTCTCTCTACCACACCATTCTGCTGAGGAGTTCGTGGTGCTGAGAAGTTGTGATCTATTCCAGCTGTCCTGCACAGGGAGAGGAACTGGGAGTTCCGGAATTCAGTTCCATTGTCAGTGCGAATAGAAGTCAACTTCTTACTTAATTTGTTTTCAATCAGTTTCAACCATGACACAAATTCAGAGTACGTTTCATCTTTAGAACTCAAAAAGATGGTCCAAGTGTACCTGGAATAGTCGTCTACGATGACTAATACATACCTGTTGCCTCCACGGCTGACGACGTTGACTGGACCGCACAGATCCATGTGAATCATGTCCAAAGGTCCTGAGGTACTCACTGATTGTTTTGACTTAAACGATGTACGTACCTATTTGCCTATGGCACAAGCACTGCATATCTGTTCGAACGAGCTTTCCACCTTTGGTAAACCGACCACCAATTCATTTTGATGGAGTTTATGAATCAGCCTCGTGCTTGCGTGCCCAAATCTTTTGTGCCACAACAATTTGTCGTCAGTGATACTTGTTAGACACAGCTCCCCGTCTGGGACGAATTCTGGGTCCACTGTATATATCTGATTCTCCCGGACACCTCGAAGGATTATTTCCCCTGTCTCAATGCACTTCACAACACAGTCATTAGAGTTAAATATCACTTGATTTCTTCCATGTTGACACAGTTGTGATATACTCAATAAGTTGTATCTCAAATTTTCAACAAGACTTACTTGTCGAACTTTGATAGTTTCTGAAATTCTTACCTCTCCTGTAGCTACTACCTTACCTGAGCTCTTGTTTCCGAAGATGATGTTATCTCCGGAATAGGCTTGGAGTGAGATGAACCATCCTGGATGTCCCGTCATATGTTTGGAGCATCCACTGTCCAGATACCATGGTTAGCTCCTCACTCCATCCTGCAAAAGAGAGATCAGTTTTTACGAACCCATACAAGCTTGGGCTTACTGGGTTTAGGGACAGTTTTAACAGCAGAAGAAAAATTTAAAGGACGGGAATCATTATCAACAGTGAGATTGATTCTCCTTCTGGGGGTTCTTCTGGGTCCTCCATAGATGGCTGTATCATGGTGAGGGCGAACCCATTCAGCTCTGCCTTCCCTTCTATAAGGAGGAAACTTTCTCCTAGGGACATAAGCGGAACTGGCCTTTCTCTGATAGCTGTGATTTTCCTCGTTGGCTACTTTCCATTTTTCGCAGTCTGATCTGTAATGGCCAGAGTGGCCACAGTGCCAGCATACACGGTAGTAGAGACTGCCGGTTTTCTTGTTTCTTTCTAAGGGCACGGGTCTCCTGTTTCTCCGTGCCTGAACGTCATATGTGTTCCTCCATTTCTCTCTCGAGTCGCATAGCCTTGGTTGACCAGAGACGATTGTTCTCCATGTCATCTTCATGTTCATCTTTCATGATCTCAATCTGTTCCTTAAGGCTTGTGATCTTCTTTAGTAGTTCGGTAATAGTTTCTGCAAAGTCAGATTCACTGAACACTTGATCTATGAAAGAGTCAGATTCGTTTACCTCATTGTTTGCAGAGTTTGCCATCATACACGGCTCCTTAGCTTGCTTCCTATCGCTTTGTTCCTCGTCAGAGTCACCCCAGGCAGCGAACATGGCTTGAGCTTCCTTTGGGGCGGATGGGTCACCCTTCTTCTTGCTGTAGCAATCTTTAGCAAGATGTCCCTTTTTCTGGCAGTGGTAGCAGATTCTTTCTTCCTTTGCTCCTACCTTTGTCTTGCTTTCCTCTGAGGCAGATCCTTTGTTCCACCTTTGATTGTTTCGACCTCCGCCAGAGACACCTCTGTTCTGTGTTCTGCTTGTGTTCGCCATTTTGAAGGCCCTCGAGAGAAGAGCTATCTCCTCGTCCTCACCTTTAGATGGCAAGCTCACTTGTGCCAAATCCAAAGCTTTCTCAACTTTCAGTGCTATAGCTTGAGATTTTCCAGCTTGTCTCCTGGCCATTTTCCTCTCTGCTATTCCAGCTTGGCTTTGTAGATTCGCCACGAGCTCTTCCAGATTGATGTCTTTGATCCCCTTCTGAGCTTGGAGAGTAGTAGTTACTGTGTCCCATCTGGAGCTGAGAGCTTGCATGATATGATGAGTTACTTTCCACTGTGGGAGAACCTCATCCAGGGAGTTTAGGTGCGCGACGATGATTTGAAATCTAATGTAGAAGTCATCCAGAGATTCGTCCTTGCGCTGTTTGACAGATTCGTAATCCTTTGTGGCAGCTAGGATTCTGTTCCTTTTAATGTCCTGGTTTCCCTCGTACAGTCTAGCAAGTCCATCCCACTGCTCCTTTGCAGTTTTGTACACAGCCATCTTCACCTAGTCTCCTGGGGAGAGGGCCATGTTCGGAACCTTTTTAGCCCTGGCATTCTGCTGGAGAGCTTTGTAGTCATCATCTGTGTACTCGTCTTTCTCCTTCTCTTTCGGCTTGTTAGGATCTGTCACATCCAGAATAGGGAAGTTACCCTTTTCAAACACACACCACAACTTCCCATCCAGGGAACAGACATGGGCTTCGAACTGATCCTTCCACCAGTCATACTCTCCCGGACTGAGCACTGGCGGCTTCCAGAACGAATCACTTCCGTTAGACATGATTTCCTGCAAAGGCTAACACAAAATCTAGAGCTTCACGGCTCTTATACCAATTGTTGGATCGTTAGGTTAGCCAACTATGTGAGGGAGATCCCAGAGTGGTATCCCTCAGACAGATGGCAGCGGAAATTAACTTTCGTACAGGAAATATAGAATGGAAAGTAAGTACTCACGATTTAGAGTGGAAACCTTACTGCAATCCTTGCAGCAGGCTGAAAACCACTTGCCTTCTAGACAGTTCCAGAAGGGCTTCAAGATCGGTGTTATTGATAAAGGAATATGCTTGTAGTTTGTTACACTTGTCTCACACAGTGACAACTAACAGACTACTCAATTTAAAGGATCAACTAACACGATCGTCTTGCCCGCACACAGCAGCACTTCATCAGCTCCGGAATTGATCGTCTCTTCAATCTGCGATTCTTTTCCCAAAAAGCCGACATTCACATTGAAGAATTCTCCTTCTTTTATAGCAGTCTTCAAGTCGGTAGATCTGATCTCTGTCTTAGATCCGATTGCTATCCAGCAGATATGATATGGTTAAGATATTTCCATATCTTAACCACATCACATATTTCCCTTCCAAATCTGGCTTTGATCTTCTCATCGTATATACTGATTCATATATACCGATGTTAATTCTTCTCGTCAATTATTCAGCATATATACTCGAATATCTCCTGATTTGTATTGAGTATATTCTCGCCGATCTGATCTCGTCATAAGTCGGTTTGTCTCTCGCACAGATCGCATCTCTCTCGCACAGATCGCATCTCTCTCGCACAGATCGCATCTCTCTCGCACAGATCGCATCTCTCTCGCAGCGCTGCTCTCTCTCAGAGATGTTCAGTAGCCTTACCTGTCAGACCGTGATTTCTGCACACTCAAGTGAATTATTAGTTAAGTGTTTGTTATCATCAAAACACAAAGGGTCCAACAAAGCTTGAATTTTCTCCGGGCACTTCTAACACATGCAATAAAAAAACTACACTGAACTAGTGATGTTTGACATGTAAAGTATTAAAACGCATGAAATAAGATAACTATATAAGTTCATCCTCAAACAAGAATAAGTTATAAGAGAAAAATATCATCATAGTAGTTAACGGAGTGACGTACAATATTGCGTGCAATATCATACAACAATTTATAAATTTAAAGTAAGCCCTAAGGTCATTCAAGAAACTACGTCTCACGACTGGTCAGACTAATCTATTCTAATCATAAAAAGATTTGATAATGCGGAATATTAAGTTCATTATTAGTTTTATTGATTGAGCAAAAAGATACACAAACGTTCAAGAAGTGACTCATAGAACCCTAGTCCACTTCCAATCCAAATTATACAAATTGAGCAATGAAATTCGAATTAACAAGAACTGAAACTTCCCTGAACGAATACGAACTGAAGCCCTCTATCATCACGCTGCAATCACCACCGGAATCCCTCCGACGAAGTCAAATCTCAGTTGCTGTTCGATCGGCTTATCTCTGATGAAAGCTTGCACTCACTGCAACGATTGTAGCCTAGGGGTGGCAAAGTGGACAGATGGATGGATTAAACGGTTAAACGGATGCAATCCATTATAATCTATTAGTGTTAATTGACTAAACAGATGGATCACTAACGGTTAGCAGAAATATGGATAATAATATTTAATCCGTTTAATCCGTTTAATCCATTTAACTCATATAACCCATTTAGTTCATTTACTAATGGATTTTTTTAAAGAAAAATATAGAAGCGAGATGTGAAATTTGGATTGGTGCATATAAAAACTAGCGGTATAATTTAATAAGATCCAATAAAGATCTTTCTAATTGATAAGAGTAGGATTAAATGAATTAGGTGCAGTTTCGGTATAAATCGGATTTTTATATATATTAACTCTAAACATCTTTAAATGTTGACACGTGTCAAACGAATTAGACCTTTGCTGCTTTAAAAGATTACAGGGAGCAAATTAAAAATCTAATGAAAGCAAGTTATATATCGTTGCGTAGCTAATTCAAATCCCTACAACTCTTTATTTCATATCGAGAGAAGAATAGGTCATTTAGATGGTCGTAACACGAGCCGAAGTCAGACATAAGGGTATATCGCTACGAATTCAGCAGTTGCGCCAACTTTGACTCGTGTTTCAACCTCTTAAAAAATATTTTCTGCTCTCGGTGTGAACTATGGAGTTGTAGAGCTTTGAGGTATCGACGCAACGTGACGGAGCCCACCGCACTGTCGTTAAGGTGCGATGTTCTCTGTGCAAAAATAAATTTATATCTCCGATACTCGCGACTTTACTATTTTGGGTAGTAAGTGGTAAGTACGGGTCGAACCCAAGGGAATTAGTGGATAGTTGTTCTTTTGAAAAGGAAAAGTAAATAAAACAGTTGGGGGTTGGTTTTGGTTTTAGTACCGAAAGATAAAGTGCTGGAACTGTCGATTTCAAGATCAACCGCAGACACATGTTTGATACTGGCTGCACGCTGTGTTTCAAGCGTGTTGCGTACCAAAGGTTATGCCGGGCTGATGTTGATAAAGTCTATAGTAAAAGTAAAGTACAGAAAGTAATTGCTTGATGGACAAGTCGTGCGAAAAGTAATTGCTTGAAGGACAAGACTTTACAGAAAGTAAGTGCTTGAAGGACAAGTCTTACGGAAAGTAAGCAGTTGATATGGACTGAAAGTAAAGTTGCAGAAAGTAAATGACTGGAAAGTAAACAGTTGATAGTAAGACTGAAAGTAAATGACAGGTGATGTTTGAATCAAAGGAAAGATTCGGTATCAGGGGCCTTGTATCATAGTCCGTTTATCATTGACCTCTAATGATCATTATAAGTGTTCAAAAGTGAATCAAGGCTATTCCTAGCACATGACTTGCCACACCGTCTAGTCTTTTGCAAGACAAAGAACTCTTGTTCTAGTATGTGCATCCATTTGATCATCATTCCTGATAAACCAAATGGTGTTTTAAAGAGGTTGACTTTCACAGATAAGCTGTGCCCTTCCGAGCCTCCACTTATCCACAGAAGATCACGAACCCATGGCAGAGCTTTGCTCTTCCGAGCATCCACTCAACCAATGAAATTCTGACCTAATATATGTCACCTAGAACAAGTTGAACACAAAGAGGCACTAAGAGAAGGGTCTAAAACTTTGTATGATACAAGTACACCCCTTCAACCGAATGAAGAGTTTAGCTACGAATATCCATAGAGGTGGATACCATAGCTAAGTACTTGGAAAAGTAAAGGTTTTGAAAGACAGAAAGTAAAGGTTTTGGAAAGTAAAGTTGCAGTTTTGAAAGACAGGAAAGTAAAGGTTTTTGGAAATCAAGACAAGGAAAGTAAAAGGAGAATACTCAAGAACCGACAGGAGTAAACTCAAGAACTGTAAAAGAAAAGCTTGAGTACTACAAGAACCGACAAGAGTACTCAAGAACAACTGTAAAGCTTTTGATATCAAAGAGAAGTGTTTACATGGATTGTGCTCTCAATCTAGAGAGATAAGTGATTGTGGATTTGAGGATTATTTACAAGTGAAGAGGGCATGGGTATTTATAGGCTAAGGGAAGTGTGGGATGTGGAGGAGGATGCAACACTTGGCACAAGATGAGAGGGGGAGCTAAAAGCCATCGGAGTGAGGTGTCTCTTCCCTTAGCCGCCGCCCATGTGGCAAGAGGGGAGAGGCTTGTGAGCTTAGCCGCCGGCCATAGGTGGCAAGGGAGTGGGTGAGTGTGTTTTGTGATCTTTTCCAAAAAGACATCGGGTCCTTTCAGCTCCGGACTGACTCTGGTTGCTCTTTGGTTGGACTTGTTTTGAGTGATTCCATGTCAGGTTTATAAAAGTTGTACAGTCGGAATCCGATTGTGGCCTAGAGTGTCTTGTAATCCATTTTCAGCTTTAAAACTCCTCCTAAGCTTGTATTCTCTCTATACTTCAAAATACCCTGTAGATAAATATCGGAACTAACAAGCAAAAGTTAAATAGACAAAGAGTCTAATTTGGTGGGTTTAACTGTCTTAATGACTCATATAAATATGGTCCATCAGATCACCCCATACTTTTAGTTGTTCGTCCCGAACAATGCCTTTTAAAGAGATGCGCACACAATCCAAGTAAAACTTCAAAATAGGAAAGTGAGACTGTGGGACTAGATTTATCCTTATTCATGCATTACTTACTTATTACCAAACTAAACCGTGTAAATACTTAGAAGAAACTTGATACTTGTACCTTCGAGACGAGATGCAAATTAATTCGGATGTTTCGGGAGATAGCCATTTTCATGCTCCTGGACTGCATTCTCGGGATCGACTCGTACTATATGGTTTCCTTGTAGCTTTTTCTAGCACATGATTTGGTTCGGGTTTCACTGAGTTAAGCACTTAGATTTCTTTTTAGTGAGGGACAGCTTCTGAAGTGAATTGGCCTTTGGCCTTTGATGTTGAATTGGAGTTTCTTCACTTTTGTTCGGTTAAAACCTTCACAATTTTGGCTTTTGGCCTTTGATTAGCTTCTTCGAGATTTTGCTTCTTTGGGACTTGCTAGTCCATTTTCTCAACCTTTCTTTGGGAGGCCCAATCGTCGCCCGAGAGCATATGGAAATACCTCCCCGCTCTTTCTCATCCTCTCCGTTTCACGCAGGTCAAGATGAGGGTCGCTCATCTATTTTCCCGGCTACTAGGACTAGAGATAGGATGGTCTGATTCCCGTCCCGCCTCTTGCATAAACGCTGCACGACGGAGATGACTCTTACTCACTGAAACCCGAAGTGCAGCCTCCACTGACTTCGTAAACCATATAGTTAGATTCGATCCTTCGAGTGCTTGCCAAGCCTCTCTAGGGCATTTTCTATCAACTCCACATCCCCTGTATATCTCAGCACAAAGGGACAAATGAGAAGTTACATTGTAAGTCTCTACACAGTTAAATTTTCACAAGAAAGATGCATGAATTTAGATCTATCTTTTTCACATTCTCAAGTTCATATTTTCAAAAAGATAATATTAAGGGAAAATGAAAAAAGAAAACATGTTAATTAACTATGTACAAAGACAGTTCTCACCCCACACTTTTGAACGAAGGCGTGCCTCACAGCACGACTTAGTTCAAAAGTCTTGCAAGCAAATATATACAGGAAAAGGTGAGAATGATTTAGGCAAAAAACTAAATGACTGAATGTAAGATAGATGTCGGGTTACCTCCCGACCAGTGCATTTGTTTAACGTCGTTAGCTCGACAGTACCTCATTCCTGGATCATAAGGTGGGATCCCATGGGTGGCTCAGGTCAAATTTTGCTGTTGTCAAGTTGACCTCGCGAAGGTAGTGTTTGACTTGCTGCCCATTCACATTGAATCGTCTTCCATCCTCCATGCTTTCCAACTCAAGCATCCCATGGTTGAATACCTTAGTCACTGTATAAGGACCGGTCCATCTTGATTTTAGTTTGCCTGGCATCAACTTCAACCGTGAGGAGAAGAGTAGTACTTGTTGTCCTTCCTCAAATGAGCGCCGGAGGATGAATTTGTCATGATACAATTTTGTCCGCGCCTTGTAGTCCGTTTGCCCTTCATAGGCCTCAAGCCGCAACTCCTCAAGCTCACACAGATTAAGCTTCCTATCCAGTCCGGCAGCCTTCAACACCGGATTGCAATGGTTGAGCGCCCATTAGGCTTTATGTTCTAATTCCACCGGAAGGTGACATGCCTTCCCGTAAACAAGCCGAAAGGGGGAGGTTCCAATTGGCGTTTTGTATGCCGTTCGATAAGCCCAAAGAGCTTCGTCTAGCCTCTGACTCCAATCTTTCCTACCTGGTTTCACCATCTTTTCCAGAATGCCTTTGATTTCGCGGTTGGAGTTCTCCGCTTGACCATTGGTTTGGGGATGATATGCCGTGGATGTTCGGTGGTGGACATGGTAGCGCTTCAAGGTGGCAGCCATCATGCGGTTGCAGAAATGAGTTCCTTGGTTGCTGATTATGGCCTTGGGTACCCCGTACCTACAAAACAGGTTAGTGCGCAAAAAATCTATGACAGTTTTTGCATCGTCGCACCTTGTGGCCTTAGCCTCTACCCATTTTGACACATAATCTACAGCAACTAGAATGTAAGTATAACCGCATGAAACTGGGAATGGACCCATGAAATCAATGCCCCAAATGTTGAAAACATCATTGACCAATATGGGTACTTGAGGCATCTCATTTCTAGCTGACATATTTCCTACTCTTTGACACCTATCGCACTTTTTACACTTCTCATATGCATCTCTAAATACACTCGGCCAAAAGAAGCCGCTATCTAGGATTTTCCTAGCGGTTCTCCTAGGTCCGAAGTGTCCTACACATGCAAACTCATGGCAAAAGCTAATGACAGAAGCTATTTCATTATCGGGGATGCATCTCCTAAGTATTTGATCTACTCTTATTTTCCATAAATAAGGATCATCCCATAAGTAGTGTCTAGCATCATGCCTAAGTTTCATGCATTGTGCTTTAGTAAAAGAAGGAGGAAATGTACCTCCTACAAGGTAGTTGACGATTGAGGCATACCACAACACCTTGGTTGAGACTGCATAGAGGTGCTCGTCTGGAAATGACTCGGTTATGTGCCCCTCTTCTTCCTTTCGGACAATCCTGCTTAGGTGGTTGGCCACAGTATTCTCGATCCCCTTTTTGTCCCTTATCTCCACATCGAATTCTTGCAGTAGCAAGATCCACCGAATGAGCCTTGGCTTAGCTTCCTTCTTCATCAAGTAACGGATGGCAGCATGGTCAGAATAAACTATTACTTTTGCTCCAAGCAAATAGGATCTGAACTTTTCCAGAGCGAATACCACTGCCAGGAGTTCCTTCTCGGTGGTGGAGTAGTTTCATTGGGCAGAATCTAGGGTTCTTGAGGCGTAGTAGATCACACCTGCCTTCTTATCAACTTTTTGGCCGAGAACTGCTCCCACAGCAAAGTCACTTGCGTCGCACATGATTTCGAATGGGAGTTCCCAATTTGGCGTTTGGATGATAGGTGTGCTAGTGAGGGCTTTCTTTAGATCATCAAAGGCCTCCTTGCATGCATTGGTGAATTCAAAAGGAACTTCTTTTTGGAGAAGAGTGGATAGAGGCAACGCCTTTTTGGAGAAGTCTTTGATGAACCGTCGGTAGAATCCTGCATGGCCAAGGAATGATTGGATGTCTTGGACCGTGGATGGGTATGGTAGAGTCATGATCAGGTCGATCTTTGCTTTGTCCACTTCCATGCCTTCTTGTGAGACGATATGTCCCAAGACTATTCCATGTGTTACCATGAAGTGGCACTTCTCGTAATTGAGCACTAAGTTCATGGACACACATCATGCCAAAACCGTGCTCAAATTGCTTAAGCAAGCGTCGAATGTGTCTCCATAGATGGTGAAGTCGTCCATGAAGACTTCGATGAATATTTCGATCATGTCCGAGAAGATGCTGGTCACCACTCTTTGAAAAGTCCTCGGAGCATTGCACAGACCGAACGACATTTTTTTGAAGGCGAATGTGCCGAATGGGCAGGTGAATGTAGTCTTCTCTTGGTCCTCAGGTGCTATGGGGATCTGGTTGTAGCCCGAGAACCCGTCCAGGAAGCAAAAGTATGGCTTGCCCGCCAGTCGGTCTAACATTTGATCGATGAATGGTAGTGGGAAATGGTCCTTTCTTGTGACGGCGTTCAATTTTCTGTAGTCGATGCACATTCTCCAGCCGTTCTTGACCCTTGTTGTCACCATTTTCCCTTCGGTATCTTCCTCGACCGTGATTCCAGTTTTCTTCGGGACCACGTGGACTGGGCTCACCCACTAGCTATCCGAGATTGGATAGATGACATCTGCATCCAGGAGCTTCTGTATTTCCTTCTGGACGATCTCCATCATGATTGGGTTGAGTCGTCGCTGAGGTTCTCTTGACTGCTTAGCTCCATCCTCGAGTAAGATGCGATGCATACAGACCGCCGGGCTAACTCCTCTCAAGTCAGCTAGAGTCCATCCAATAGCCAACTTGTGTTATCTCAGCACTTTTATCAAACGACGCTCCTGGTCTGTTTCCAGGCCACTCTTTATGATTACTGGGAGCGTGTTGTTTTCCCCTAGTAATGCGTACTTCAGATGCCCGGGCAGGGGCTTCAATTCTATTTCGGGAGCTTGCATTACTGAGGGCAAAAAGGTATTGGATTTGAATAGTTTTACCTCATTAACTTCGTATCCTGGTGTGAGAGGCTCCGAAATTGTTAGGTGGCCTAGTGTTTCATGCAAGACTTCGGCTAATTCATACGAGCTTTCGGCTCCATTAAGCATGAGTTCTAAAGGGTCTCCTTTTGGTTCTGGTTTAACTTCTTGGACTAGGTCATCCAAAGCATCGAGAGCGTGCACTTCCTCGAACTCTATGGGATGTTTCATTGTTCGGAATATGTCGAAGCTGAACACCTCTCCTTCCACCTCCATTGAGAGCATGCCACTACCGCAGTCTATCTTCATTTTTGATGTTTTGAGGAATGGACGGCCGAGAAGGATAGGTGCATGGTCTGTTGGCCCGCCAGTCTCCATCTTTAGGACGTAGAAATCTGCTGGAAACACCAATTCGCCCACTTGAACCAGGACGTCTTCTATTTTTCCCTCGGGCTGTTTGCAAGATCGGTCTGCCAGCTGGATAGTGAGACCGGTGGGTTCGAGGGGTCCAATCCTGAGGCACGAATAGAGTGAAAATTGAAGAACGTTGATCGAAGCTCCTAGGTCTAGCATGCAGTTCTCAATTCGGTTGTTCCCGATTATGCAGGGAATGGTGTAAGTACCCGGGTCGCCGCATTTGGGGGGCACCTTCCTTTGTATGACCACGGAGATGTTTCTACTCATCAGCTCTTGATCATTTCTAGTACTCCTTCTTTGGTTGGTGCAAAGCTCCTTTAAAAACTTTGCATATCGAGGGATTTGCTTGATGGCTTCCAAGAGGGGGATGTTGATCTCGACTTTGCTAAACAATTCAAATACATCCTCGTCCATGACATGCTGTTTTGGTACTCGGGCTGGCACTGGAAATGGGAGCGTGGTGCTGAATTTGGATGTCTCGGTTCTGGGCACCGGGCGCTCCTTGTGCTTCTCGGACGTGGGAATCGGGCAGGCCGCTGGTATCAGGCCAGGCGTGTGTTCCTCGGGCGCGTCCTTATTTTCCTCGGGCTTTCATCTTCCTCTTGTTCCATGGGTGCAACGTCTAGCTTTTTTCCACTCCTAAGAGTCACGGCATTCACATTTCCCCTCGGGTTCTGGACGGTTTGTGAAGGAAGTCTGCCGGGTTCATTAGTGAGCGCGGACATTGCGGTAGCGAGTTGGGACATGTGCTTCTTCAGGTCGGCTATTGCTCCATCATTTTTCGCCTGTTTTTGATGCACAGTAGTACTCAACTGCTGCACAGTGCCTGACAATTACTGCACAGTACCCGAGGATTGTTGCACAAGACTCGAGAGCTCCTTCATCATGTCCTCCAGCCACTTGTTTGGTCCTTGCTGATTACTCGAGCTGGCTTGGTACTGATTTGGTCCCTTCTGTTGATATTGGCCCGTCGGGTACTGGTTTGGTCCCCTTTGTTGGTATTGGCCCGCTGGTGGGGCGTTTTGGTTGTACTGTTGGTGGGGCGATCGATAGAATGACTAAGCTGGTTGAGGTGCAGCTTGTTGTGTCACCCTTGGAGGGTGGTTCTCATTTTTCCAGCTCGGGTTGATTGCTTGACCATACTGCCGGCTTGGACCGGCGTAGTAGTTGTTGTTGTTGTACCCTTGATATCCCTCTACTGCATTGGCCTCCACCGGGTCCTCTTCGATCAAAGTTGGGCATGCATCAGTCTTGTGGTCCGTAGAGCCACAAAACTCGCAAGGTCTTACTTGAACTGTCTGCTTTCGTAGGATTTGCATCATCATTTCCTTCATCTGTTCCATTTGCTCGGGCATTGAGTTTACCGGTGTCTCGGCACTTGCCACGTTCTTGGTTCGGGTAAACTCATCCTGCCGAGTGGTCTCCTCTCTGAACCGGGCATTTTCAGCAAATTTTGTGACTAGTCGTCGTATGCCGCTTAATGGTAGGCTCATCATTGACCCTCCAGCTGAAGCATCAAGGAGCTTTTTGTCTAAGGGATTCAGTCCATCAATCAGGTACTCGATGATGAGCTTCTCGGGTAATCCAATAGTGCAGCAGCTTCTCTCCAGGTGGTTGAATTTCTCCAGGTAGTCGTACATGGTTTCATTAGGTCCCTGCCTTATGTCCTGCAGTTGCCTCCTTACTTGCATTGCTTTTCCCGCTGGGTAGTATTTGTCCAGGAATTTCTTTTGCATCTGAACCCATGTTCTGATGCTTCCCGAAGGCAATGAAAGGAACCAGTCGTTTGCCGAGTCAATGAGGGAAAAGTAGAACGCCTTCAACTTGAAGTCGTCTATATTCACTCGATTGGGCTTAAGATTTTGGCAAATGCCATGTAAGCGTTGGAGATGAGTTGTCGCAGATTCTCCATGAGCACCTGAGAACTTCGGCAAACTGTGGGCCACTGACGTGTCGATGGTAATGTTTTCCAGTTCAGGGCCCTTGTAAATGCACCACGGCTGATTTTCGAAATCTGGGGCATTAAGTTCTCCCATAGTAGGTTCGCGGTAGTTGTTATCCCCATACTAATCATCGAAGATGGGTTCCCGTCTTGGCTCTCTTCGATATTGCGGGGGTGGTGGATGTCTAGGGGGTTGTTGCGCTGGGCCAGCTTCATTTCGACCCTCGGGTTCTGGACGGTTTGTTAGGATGGCATTCCTATCACGAGCTCTTTGGTTTCGGATGAGCTATCCCGGATCGTCAAGAATTGGAAATGGAGGCAGCGCCTCATTATTTCGATCGAACAGATTCATCTCGTCGTCATCCTGATAGTCATGGTGGCTTCCTTCATGAGACATGGTTATGCAGAGACGGGTACAAAAGAAAAGATCAACTAGTCAGAAAGCTAACTCCCTGGCAACGGCGCAAATTTTTACGGAGCCCACCGCTCTGTCGTTAAGGTGCGATGTTCTCTGTGCAAAAATAAGTTTATATCTCCGATACTCGCGACTTTACTATTTTGGGTAGTAAGTGGTAAGTACGGGTCGAACCCAAGGGAATTAGTGGATAGTTGTTCTTTTGAAAAGGAAAAGTAAATAAAACAGTTGGGGGGTTGGTTTTGGTTTTAGTACTGAAAGATAAAGTGCTGGAACAGTCGATTTCAAGATCAACCGCAGACACACGTTTGATACTGGCCGCACGCTGTGTTTCAAGCGTGTTGCGTACCAAAGGTTATGCCGGGCTGATGTTGATAAAGTCTGTAGTAAAAGTAAAGTACAGAAAGTAATTTCTTGATGGACAAGTCTTGCGAAAAGTAATTGCTTGAAGGACAAGACTTTACAGAAAGTAAGTGCTTGAAGGACAAGTCTTGCGGAAAGTAAGCAGTTGATATGGACTGAAAGTAAAGTTACAGAAAGTAAATGACTGGAAAGTAAACAGTTGATAGTAAGACTAAAAGTAAATGACAGGTGATGTTTGAATCAAAGGAAAGATTCGGTATCAGGGGCCTTGTATCATAGTCCGTTTATCATTGACCTCTAATGATCATTATAAGTGTTCAAAAGTGAATCAAGGCTATTCCTAGCACATGACTTGCCACACCGTCTAGTCTTTTGCAAGACAAAGAACTCTTGTTCTAGTATGTGCATCCATTTGATCATCATTCCTGATAAACCAAATGGTGTTTTAAAGAGGTTGACTTTCACAGATAAGCAGTGCCCTTCCGAGCCTCCATTTATCCACAGAAGATCACGAACCCATGGCAGAGCTTTGCTCTTCCGAGCATCCACTCAACCAATGGAATTCTGACCTAATATATGGCACCTAGAACAAGTTGAACACAAAGAGGCACTAAGAGAAGGGTCTAAAACTTTGTATGATACAAGTACACCCCTTCAACCGAATGAAGAGTTTAGCTACGAATATCCATAGAGGTGGATACCATAGCTAAGTACTTGGAAAAGTAAAGGTTTTGAAAGACAGAAAGTAAAGGTTTTGGAAAGTAAAGACAAGGAAAGTAAAGTTGCAGTTTTGAAAGACAGGAAAGTAAAGGTTTTTGGAAATCAAGACAAGGAAAGTAAAAGGAGAATACTCAAGAACCGACAGGAGTAAACTCAAGAATAGTAAAAGAAAAGCTTGAGTACTACAAGAACCGACAAGAGTACTCAAGAACAACTGTAAAGCTTTTGATATCAAAGAGAAATGTTTACATGGATTGTGCTCTCAATCTAGAGAGATAAGTGATTGTGGATTTGAGGATGATTTACAAGTGAAGAGGGCATGTGTATTTATAGGCTAAGGGAAGTGTGGGATGTGGAGGAGGATGCAACACTTGGCACAAGATGAGAGGGGGAGCTAAAAGCGATCGGAGTGAGGTGTCTCTTCCCTTAGCCGCCGCCCATGTGGCAAGAGGGGAGAGGCTTGTGAGCCAACAAGTATAACATACAAAGAACACTAACACCAAAAGTCAAATCCAGTCTAGTACAAAGTATAACATACATGATAGAGCCAACAACAACATCATATGGAACTTTACAAATTTTCTGTTTTTCCTCATCGGTGACAGGATAATCATGTTTAGACAGTTCAAGGTGCCCTCCTAAGGGTACTAAAGAAGGCTTAGTGTTTTTTAGTTGAAATTTGTCTAACACTTTATCCAAGTAATCAGATTGTGACAAGTACACGCGTCTCTTATTTCTGTCCCTTATTATCCTTATACCAAGTATTCTTTGGGCAATGCCTAGGTCCTTCATATCAAAGTGTTTCTTCAAGTCAGACTTAATGTTGTTAACAATGGGCCTAGACTCACTAATGATCAAAATATCATCCACATAAAGAAGAACAAAGGCATGATATTTAGCATTCATGTTTTTCAGATAGACACATGAATCATATTTACCTTTTGAGAGGCCAAGATCAGTCATGCAAGCATCAAACTTCCTATTCCATTACCTAGTGGACTGCTTTAAACCATAGATGGATTTATTCAAATATCATACAAGATAAGGAAACTTTTTATTAACAACTCCCTTAGATTGTTTCATGAAAATAGTTTCATTTAGGTCTCCATTCAAAAAGGCAGTTTTAACATCCTTTGATCAATTTCCCAGTTAAAGACAGTAGACATGGCTAACAAAAGCTTCATGGTTTTATATTTTACAACTGGAACAAAGATGTCATTATAGTCAATTCCTTCATTATGAGAAAAACCTTTAGCAACAAGCCTTGCCTTGAACCTGGGAGGTTCAGCAGGGCTGTTGCCATCTTTTAATCTAAAACTCCATTTACAATCAATGGCTCTAGCATTTGTTGGCAGTGAAACAAGTTTCTAGGTTTTATATTCATACATGGATAGAATTTCCTCATGCATAACATTAATCCAATCACTTGCATGCTTACTATTTACTACTTCTTCAAAAGTTTCAGGCACAGGCACATCATGCGTAATTAGTTCAGACGCTAGTAAAGCATTCTTAAGCACATTTGTGACACAATCTTATATCTCCTATTAGCTATTCTGTTTCTAGGTTCTTTGTCCCTAGATAATACATAGTTAGCTAAATGATTTTCATTCTCAACATGGTCAGCATTCTCAGCAATAACATCATGCATATTATCAGCAATATCAGCAACATGATCAACATCAGCATTATTCACAACATTTCCACTGTTCCCAATATTTTCAGTATTTAAGGGCTGATCATGTTCAGAGTTTCTAACCTCTCCCCCACCTAATTGGTGAGGGTGCTGACCTTCATCTTCAGTGTGGTCATTCTGCAGCACACCTTGATCAAATTCACCTTGATCATCAGTTCTAGCTTACTGATGTAACTGATAAGTTCTGGGCACAAAGTCCTCACCACAATCAATGTGGGAACCTAAAACTTGCTCAACTTGAGATGTTAGTCTTGACTTCAAATGAAAATCAGCCTCATTAAAAGTCACATACCTAGATGTAATCACTTTATAACCACCAAATTGTATGGGCAACAGTTTATAACCCTTAGTTCCTTCAGGATACCATATCATCACACACTTAAGAGCCCTTGGTTGGAGCTTACCCTGTGAGATATGGGCATAAGATGTAACCAAAGGGTCTTAAGTTAGCAAGGCTGTTTCCTGCCAAACCACACCACAAAAGGGGTCTTAAAATCTGTAGCAGATGAAGGACACCTATTGATTAAATAGCATACAGTTATGACAGCTTCACCCCCACTGAATGTTTAATACCAGAACTGAGTAATAAGCATCTGGCCTTTTCTAACAAAGTTCTATTCATTCTTTCAGCTGTGCCATTTTGTTGTGGGGTACCACGAACAGTTAAGAGCCTTTTAACACCATTTTCTTTCCAAAACTGGTTAAATTTATTTTTGCAAAATTCGAAGCCATTATCAGTTTCAATCCAGTTTGGTTATCTACCATGGATTTCCAGTGTTGAAAGTGATCAAAAGCTTCATTTTTATGCTTCAGCAAGTAAACCCAGACTCTCCTACTAAAATGATCAATCAAAGACAAGAAATAAAGCCTTCCACTAACAAGTGGGACTTGAGAAGGACCCCCATAAATCAGCATGAACACACTCAAGAGGCTTAAGAGCCTTACAAGAAGATTTAGGAAAAGGGTGAGCAGATTTTTTGCTCAAAATACATGTTTCATAAAAAGTCAACGTAGTAGGGGAAATAATCAATATTCTAGATTTAGCCAAGTTACTTAATCCCTTGTTTTCTATGTGTCCAAGCCTAGCATGTCATTGTTTAATTTCATTGAGGTTTTTAGCAACATGGTGATCAATAGCATTCTGTTCATGTAAGGAATCAACATAATACAGCCCACCCTTCTTAATGGCTCTAATGATTACCCTGTTATTTTTAATTACTTCCTTTATGCCATTACTAGTGTTAATTTTCAGGTGTTGATCATCAAATACATATTCAGATAAGAGGTTTCTCCTAAGGTGGGTAACCCATCTAACATTTTGTATGATCCTAGTAACACCATCAAACATCACAAGGGGACATAACTAATGCCTTTAATTTTCAAGGTAGTGTGATCACCCAAAATAACTTCACCACCACCAATTAACTTCAAAGAGTTAAATAGAGATTTGCAAGGAGTAGCATGCATGGTACAACCAGAGTCTAATATTCAAGAATCAGCATCATTAGTTGAGAAAACAACAAGCAATTCAGTTCTGTAGAGATTACCATGTTCACAAACATTTGTAAAACCAGTTTGTTTAGCATTTTGATCCTTGTTACAACCAATTTGACCCCTGTCATGGTGTTTCTTATTACACGTAGTAACATAATGGACATTTTGACCACAATAATAGCACTTAACAGTTGCTAGTGATCTATTGGGCTGCCCTGAGTTAGATGTTGGTTTTACAGGGGACTTATTCTTATGTTTGTGCCTTTTCTTGCCCTTAAACATCATCACTTCATTCTTATTGTCAGATTTATTTCCAAGCCTATTTGAGCCCTTAGACTTAAACACCTTAAGTGTATCATTTTTCTGCACAATAGTTTCAGTGATTTTATCAAGAGAAATCTCATCCCTACCATATTGAATAATATCTTTAACAATGTCAAACTAAGGGGGCAAAGCATTAAGTAAAATAATAGCTTGGTGAGTTTCTTCTACCTTATCCTTACCTCTAGCCAAATCTTGTGTCATTCTAAGAAAGGCATCAAGATTCTCTTGAATAGACAAAGATGTATCGATTCTAAAATTAAACAGTTTACATATCAGAGCAATCCTACTAGGCAAAGACTTATTAAGTTAAATAGTTCAAGAGTATCCCATAGTTCTTTAGGGTCAGAATTGCTTACCACTTGCCTTAGTACATCATCAGCAAGCATTACCATTATTTCTGAATGAGCCCGCTCCCTTAGCTCTTGTTTCCTCTCCTCATATGTGGGATCCAGCCACTCCCCCGTCATAGCTCTATAACACTTCTCCCTTATCAGTATGGCTGTCATCTTCAACCTCCACATGGAGAAATCAGTAGTGCCATCATAGGGCTTCATTCTCACACTGCCAGCCATCATAGAAAGTACACAATCAGTTCTTATTTAAAAGGATAAGAACAGATAGCAAGATAAGAAAGCACAATAGGGTCAGGCTTCCTAGTGGAACACCCTATCACTAAGGACCTTCCCTAATAAAGATCAATAGAAATCGATCAAGATCAGGTTGGCTCTGATACCAATTGATAATGCGGAATACTAGGTTAATTATTAGTTTTATACCAATTGATAATGTGGAATACTAGGTTAATTATTAGTTTTATTGATTGAGCAAAAAGGGTACACAAATGTTCAAGAAGTGACTCATAGAGCCCTAGTCCACTTCCAATCCGAATTATACAAATTGAGCAATAAAATTATAATTAACAAGAACTGGAACTTCCATGAACGAGTATGAACTGAAGCCCTCTATCAGCACACTGCAATCACCACCAAAACCCCTCTGACAAAGTCAAATCTCAGATTATGTCTGATCGACTTATCTCTGCTAAAAGCTTGCACTCACTGCACCGATTGTAGCCACTCGACCCCGAATCACTCTCGGTCTGACGCGCATCGTCTGACACGTCAAACTTTGTATTTATAAATCTCCTGTGACTACTAGCAAGCGGTAAGCAGGGTCGAACCCAAGAGAGTTGGTTTGTGAAGCCGTAACTGTAAACAAATAAAACGGGGGGGGGGGGGGGTTTGTGAGCAATTATTGTAAAGCACAGGAGAAAATATTGACGAAGACAATCAGAGAAAACATTTAGCTTAGGGTTTTTATTGTGACACATTTATCATAGATATCTAATGATCAATTTTATATTTTAAAGTGTGGTTGTTCCGACAAAGGTAACAACCCAAGTATCCCGACAAAGGTGATACGCCACAACCTATCCCGACAAAGGTGTTAGGCTTCTAGTTCTTTCCTAAACTAAATAATCCTACAAAGATATTATTTAGCTTAGGTGTTACTATCTACCTTTATGACAAAGTATTCAGTAGATGTTAACGGTAAGAATTAGTTGCTCAACTAAGCTTTGTGGCAAAGCTTCCACTTAGTCTAACAATTTAATTCGTAAGAATGCGCATAAGAACTAGCAAAATATAAAATTGAATTAAGAAAGAAATCTCAAAATGTGTTCACAATATACAAAACCCTAAATTGAAAGAGAAATTTAGCTACTCATTGTCATGGTAATAAAAAAAATATTTTTGACGAAAAGGAAGTAGAAAATCTCTGTATCGCCGAAAGCTTCGCGTTCTTCGTCTTCTCTAGAGCGGTCTCAGTCGTCGTAGGATTATGAGATGAGATATGCAAACCCTAACCCAAGCCTCTTAATATTTATAATAAATTGGGTTTCCAAATCTATTTTTGGGCTAGAATTATCAAATTCTCCCAGGTGCGTGGTTACTATAATTTTGAAACCCAGTTAGCGCGTTGACATCACCTTGTTCTTCTTTCACCACTGTTGGGCAAGCGTCTATCTTATGGTTTGTTGCACCACAAAACTCACACGGCCTTACCTGGACTACCTGATTCATCATGAGCTTCTGCATCATCTCTCGCATCTGCTTCAGCTCTTTGGCCATCGGATTTGCTAGGGTTTCGGCCTTTGAAACAATTCTGAATCTGCTGAATTCTTCCTGTCGATTGGTTTCCTCTCTGAACCTTGCGTTCTCAGCCACTTCCGCGATCAAGTTCCTCACTCCAACTGGGGATAAATTCATGATCGTGCCTCCAGCTGAGACATCAAGTACCATCCTATCGAGTGGTCTCAACCCATCCAGCAAGTACTCGATTATCAGCTTCTCAGGCACTCCCGGGTTGCAGCAGCTCTGTTCTAAGGCGTTGAATTTCTCCAGATAGTCATACATTGACTCATTAGGCCCACGTCTGATATACATTAGCTTCTTGCGAACCTGCATCACCTTGGCATCTGGGTAGTATTTAGCCAAGAATTTCTTCTGCATCTGGTCTCATGTCCTGATGTTACCTGGGGGAAGAGACAAAAACCAAGCATTAGCAGCGTCAGTTAAAGAAAAGTAAAAAGCTTTTAATTTGAAGTTCTCCATTGAGACTCCGTATGGTCGGAGAGTCTGGCAGATGCCATGAAAGCTCTGTTGATGCTTGGTGGCTGACTCTCCTTGTCGTCCTGAGAAATTTGGCAGATGGTGCACTACTGCAGTCTTTATTTCTATTTCAACTAGTTCTGGCCCTTCGTCGATACACCACGGCTGATTCTAAAAGTCAGGAGCAGACAACTCCTTCATGGTAGACTCGTAGTAGTATTCTTCATTGTCTTCCGGCCTCCTGTGAAGTGGCGGTTGTGGTGGTGGTGGCTGCCTCACGACAGCACCATTCCCAACATTTTGGGCAGCTGGTGCCCTCTGATTCAGCTGTCGGGCCAGCCTTACTGCGTTATTTGCCCTGTTGCGAGCACGTATCTCTCATTCCTGCTCATCATAGAATGGAGGTATGACTTCATTTTCATTAACTGGAGCGATCTCATTGTTGTTGTTGTTGTTGTTATCTCCAATCTGGCTACCTGCATGAGACATTGCGAACAAGTAGCAAAGCACAAAAGATAACTAAATAAAAAAAATAAAAAAGAGACAACTTCACCGAAGAGCAGCTCCCCGACAACGGTGCCAAAATTTGACGTGCATCGTCTGACGCGTCAAACTTAATATTTATAGATCTCCTGCGATTACTAGTAAGCAGGGTCGAACCCGAGAGAGCAGGTTTGTGAAGCTATAACTGTAAACAAATAAAAGAGGGGGTTTTGTGAGCAATTATTGTAAAGCACAGGAGAAAAGACTAAAGAAGACAATTAGAGAAAACATTCAGCTTAGGGTTTCTATTGTGACACGTTTATCATAGATATCTAATGATCAATTTTATATTTTAAAGTGCGGTTGTTCCGACAAAGGTAACAACCCAAGTATCCCGACAAAGGTGATACGCCACAACCTAACCCGACAAAGGTGTTAGACTTCTAGTTCTTTCCTAAACTAAATAATCCGACAACGGTATTATTTAGCTTAGGTGTTACTATCTACCTTTACGACAAAGTATCCAGTAGATGTTAACGGTAAGAATTAGTTGCTCAACTAAGCTTTGCGACAAAGCTTCCACTTAGTCTAACAATTTAATTAGTAAGAATGTGCATAAGAACTAGCAAAATATAAAATTGCATTAAGAACAAAATCTCAAAACGTGTTCACAATATATGAAACCCTAAACTGAAAGAGAAATTTAGCTACTCATTGTCATGGAAATAAAAACAAATATTTTTGACGAAAAGGAAGTAGAAAATCTCTGTATTGCCTAAAGCTTCGCGTTCTTCGTCTTCTTCAGAGCTGTCTCAGTCTTCGTAGGATTATGAGATGAGATATGAAAACCTGAACCCAAGCCTCTTATTTATAATAAACTGGGTTTCCAAATCTATTTTAGGGCTAGAATTATCAAATTTTGGCTCGTTGACGTCATCAAATGCGTTGCTGATTTCACCATCTGGTGGCTCACCGCGTCTCGCTTCTACATTACCACCGTGTTTCGCGTTGACATTAGCGTTAACGCTAATGTCTCTACAAGATGCGGTCCTCTCAGAGCCTGATTCCTCCTTTTTGCGCGCAACTCTGACTTCGACTCTTAATTTGACCTTCTATATGACTTCGGCTGCTCTCGGTGTGAACTAGAGAGTTGTAGGGAATCGAGTCAGATACGCAATGTTGCGTGGCTCATATTTTTTTGATCAGTGGTCCGTTCCCATCACTCCGTCGAATGCCCAAAGGTCTGATCTGCCATTGTGTTGTTTTCGGCATGAAATGCCGTCTTTTATGCATGTTTCCTCCTAGAGCTTTCGAAACACCTGAAATGTAAAACAACACTAAAAAGTAACTGCTCGCATAATAAAGTGTTGAAATAAACGGGATTAGTTGATTCGACGAGTCGTATAAATACGACTCATCACTGTCCGTCAATCTCTGACATAAGCAATCGCTTGAAATTGCTCTCAATTCAGAAATCCCCAAAATTGGACTGAAGAAGCCTAAATCGATTTCCAGGCAGCTTTAAACGAACTTGCCTCGAGCACAAAACGTAATCGTTCGCATGTAACGAACTTTACTGCCAATCCTGCGCCTCGCCTTTTAATGGGACGTCGTCGTTGTCATCTGAGCGAAACTCAATTTCCCTCTTACACAAAACGCTGCCGTTTCCTTTGTTAGTGACTCTAGACGACGCCTTTTGTCTCCTGGACATGCAGACTTGAGAACTTGATCTGGACTTAAACCAGAAACCTGCATTTGGGCACCAAAAAATACCAACACAAAACACAAGCTTCCCAAACACATAATTCATTCATATTTGCTCAATCAACATGTTTAGGATTATACAAACTCAACAAGATTGATGGTTGACAATTTTCACACGAAAATATTTAAGCAAATAACTTTGCTACAGATAAGGAGACAAGTGAGTTGCAATCCTGGGTGGATCCTGATCAGTCAATATTTTGACTGATTATTCGCTACATTCGATGAAGGATAACACTCGTTCTCCGGGCAAATTGTCTCTATTTGACTTCTTTTCTAGTGTTTCAGGTCATATATCACATATCTAATACTTTTGGATTGATCAGGATAAAAGCAAAGCAATCGGTGCAGATTTGGGCAAAAACAGGACAAAACAGGACAGATTGACCTCTCCGACTTGTTTTGCTCGTACAGATCGCGTTTGGTGTCCAAATAGGTTGATTCAAAACTTGTTGGAAAGCTAATTCAATTCCCTACAACTTTGTAGTTTACACCAAGAGCAGATTCGAAGGTGTAGACCTCGAAAAAGGCAATGGAAGTCAGGTCACGGGCGTTACGGGCGTCACGGACCAACTCAGACGCCCCGGAAATTGAAGCAACTCATTGAGCCCGTGACCAACACCTTGGTCACGGGTGTCACGGGCGTCACGGGCACCGTCAGCACATAATTATCAGAAATTTCCTAATTTAATTTTGGAAGTTTTCTAGGCCTTTTTTGGAAATCGTTCGATTGGGCTATAAAAGGAAAACGACCTGAACGTGCTTAGTTGTTGATTTTTGGAGCAAAAACCCTAACTTGGGAGAGAAGACAAGTTTTCATCGTGAGGATCAACGAGCCAATCGTCTACGGTTTATTCGTTTCTTCCTTTAATCTACACTGTTTTTGGTTAATCACCATGAATAGCGAGTAGTCTTCTCTATTCCGGGATCCTACGGATCCCGTGCTATGTAACCCTAACTCTCATGTGATCAATTGAAGTTTATTATTTATGCGATTGGAATATTCAATTTCATTGCGTGCTTAATTATTATCGTTCTATGCAAGTATTTACATCAAAGGGTATGTTTGCTTTGGTAGAACGTAATTAGGTTATATGCCGAAAGGTGGATGGGCCCTAGGGATTAACCGGATTGCATGAAATTGATGTTAGGTCATGTTTACATGAACTAATAGGAAAACCTTTAATTTAATAAATCAAAATCGTTGATAATCCGTGGATGGGCGGCGTTCAATGATTGAGATTAATCTAGACAATGATCCGTGGATGGGCGGCTTGTCTAGTGTTATTTCGGTTATATTCCATATTCGATAGCATGAATAATTAACGTAGAAAGATTGCATGATTAGTGGGGTTAGCACGGGTGAAGTACGGATTCTGGGATTGTTTCTCTGATAAAAACACAAACTTTATTTTCTGCACTTTAATTTCTGCCCTTTAATTATTGAAATTCTCATAACAAAGTGAACCTTTTTAATTGGAATAGCTAAATAGGTCACTTGTTACCTAGTACTCACACGCATTGCTCCTAGGATCGACCATTGGCTTACCAAGGATTATAAATTTTGTTTGACTACGATTTGACCCCTAAAACTCATAATTTGACAACTATAAAGGGTTAAAAATACGTGTCAAAATGGCGCCGTTGCCGGGGAGCAGCGTTTAGTGTGATATTAGATCTAACTCGTGTAGTTTAGACTATTCCACCTTGTTCGTTACTATTCTTTTTCTGTTTCCTTTTCTTGCTACGTTCACTCTTCTCTTGGCTTTTTGCAGGTGCTGCTTAGTACATGCCTAGGAAAGTACCAAGGCAGAAGAAGCAAATTCAGATTTCAGACGACGATACACCGGACCAACGAAAGCTCAATCGTCAGGCCCAGAACGAAGCTCGGCAGCTACGAGCACTGAACCGTAATTTCGCGGCAATAGCTATGAATCGTAATTTGCTAGATGGAAGGGTCGAAGATGGCCAGCCACCACGAGTGCAACAACCAGTGCGCAGAACTCTTGGAGATTACACTACTCCACGCGTCACTGGATTTCAGTCCGCCATTACACCACCCGGAATAGAAGCCAATACTTGGGAGCTAAAAACCGGACTCATTCAGATGGTGCAGAACAGTCAATTCTCGGGAAGAGTTAATGAAGATCCTCACCATCACCTCAAGCGTTTTGTTCAGATGTGCAATACAGTGAAGACAAATGGGGTCTCTTCAGAGTCATACTACCTCAGGCTACTCCCATTCTCACTGTCCGATAAAGCCAGCAGATGGCTAGATAGCCACGCAGAGGGCACATTTACTACATGGAATAGGCTGGCCGAAGTAGTACTTCCCACCATCGTAGACAGCTCATTTCAGGAATAAGATTATATCATTTCGGTCTATTGATGGTGAGACTCTGTACGACGCTTGGGAAAGGTACAAAGAGCTGACAAGGATGTGCCCGCACCACAATCTAGAGGAGTGGCAGATTATCGACACCTTTTATCAGGGGATCGATCAAGGGATGCGTACACTGATTAATCAAGCAGCCGGCGGGGGACTTAATGGAGTCCCACTTGAGGACGCCTATGGTATTATAGAGAGAGCAGCCCTAGACTACCACCTCTGGACCAGTGACCGCGGTAATCCCAGGGACAGAAAAGGTGTTCAAGACCTCTGCCAAGTAGAGAGCACCAATGATATCGCTCGGTTGGCTGATTCAATGAAGATACTTGCCACCGAGATGCAGAATATGAAGCTAGCAAACAGCATGAAGTCCTCAGATGTCGCTCACGTTAGCATATATTGTCAGATTTGCGGCTCCCCTTCTCACTACGCAGATGGCTGTCCAGTGATCGGATCAAACAATAACAGCGGAAATCAGGAGGATGCTAATTATGTTGGGTAGAATAATCAGGGGACTAGTTTTGGCTATGGTTCGGCAACCAACAGGTGGGACAACCAGAACAGGAACAATCCTAATCTCTCTTATAAGCCACAGAATCAGGTAGCACCAGGATTCCCTTACAGGCAACAGCAAGACAATGCTCCCTACCAGCCGAAGAATCATTACAACAACCGAACCCAGCAGCAGCAAAATCAAAATTCTGGGAGCTATAACAGTCGAGATCAGCCACAACAAGATCAGAATTCAGAATCGACGTCAAACATGGAAGCCATGCTAGCAAGCTTCATAACCGAACAGAGAAAGACGTCTGAGAATCAGCAACGGGCATATGAGCAAACTGCCACTGAGGTAAGGAACCTGCAAAGGCTTGTTGAGGAGCTCGCTGTTCATGTCAGAATGCTGGAAAATCAGATTGCTCAACTAGCAAATTCAGCAAACAGGGAGCAGGGGAAACTTCCGTCGAAGCCAGATCTGAATCATATGGCATCGGTGAATGCCATCACACTACGGGGAGGTAAACATGTTGAAATGGTGCCAGCTCAAGCCACTCGAACTCCTGGTACGAAATCAGCAATTGATTCTACACCCACTGAAGAGGAAACGTCAAAGGACGCTAAAAACCGAGCTGAAAATTCTGTGCAGCCAGTGGAGCCAGCACCTTATAGACCTCCAATTCCATTCCCTCAGCGACTAAAGGGTGCAAGAAGAGACAAGGAGTTCATGCAGTTTGTCGATAAAGTTCGTACTTTTTACATCACGATGCCCTTCACCGATGCAATCACCCAGATTCCCACTTATGCGCAGTTCATGAAGGAGATTATGAGTGGGAAAAGAAAGATTGACGGGATCGAGAATGTGGCCCTGAGCGAGGAATGTAGTGCAGCCACGAACCAGCCCATGCCACCCAAACTTCAAGACTCAGGGAGTTTTTCTATCCCTTGTGATATTGGTGGTTTTCCTGTTCGTCGTGCCTTATGTGATCTTGGTGCTAGTGTGTCTATCATGTCATACTCTTTATATGCTAAACTGAATTTGGGTGACCTCTGTCCTACTAATATCACCATTCGCCTCGCGGATCGTTCTTGTAGACTCCCGAGAGGGATTCTGAAGGATGTTCCAGTCAAGGTGAAGAACCTGCATTTTCCTGCTGATTTCATAGTGCTGGACATCTCTGAGGATGTAGACATCCCAATTATTCTTGGTAGACCATTCCTCTACACAGCTAAGGCAGTCCTTGACATGGATAGATGTTCCTTAGCCTTGCGAGTAGGCAGTGATAGGATTGTTTTTAATTTGCCTGACATGTCTAAGAGTCCTAGTCTGTTTGCTGATTGTGATATTCTGGACTCCGCTGCTGTTAATGATCCTATTTCACTTACCTCTATTGAGCCTTGCAGAGTTTTACAGGGCTGCCCTGTCCCGATGGATGTTTGTGCAGTAAGCACAGAGGGAGCAGCTGGTGCTAAACAGACTACAGGCTCGGGTAAGGAACCCTGCGAGGGAGAGCTGAAGCCTCTTCTCGACCCAGGTGATGTCTTTAAGGAGAGGACGACAAAGTGGCACTACAAACGAATGGTGCGCAGAAAATTCAGTCGAGCCAAGCGAGCTATTCTCTACAAATCACGCCTTAAATTAATTCATGGGAAGTTGCGCACCAGGTGGAGTGGTCCTTACACAGTGGAGAGATCACTTTTGGACAACCACCAGCTTAGCTACAAGGGAGGGAAGTCAATGGTGGTCGACGGGCAGAGCCTTAAACATTACCACATCCTGAAACACCGGGAACCACCTGACGACATTGGAGATTGCTTATAGTTCTTTCTCCCTGGCTATGTCTCGCCAAGACGTTAAACTAGGTCTCTTCGGGGAGTAACCCACGCTGTAAGTTTTCTTTCGTTGCCTTTGCATTGTATGTTATGTGTGTGACCATTACAGGACTGTTCAGAAAGATCTTCATCGCCAAAGGCGCGTCCATCGCGAAACAAAGTTTGAAAAGTCAGTTTTTCTTCTCTCCTGGACCACCCGTTCAGCCCATGACCAAAGGACTCGTCACGGGCGTTACGGGCCTCTATTGTCTTTCAGAAAGTTGCTTATTTTGGAAGCCCGTTCACCCCGTGACCAATAGGATCGTCACGGGTGACACGGGCATCTGCAGTATATCAGTTTGGGGAGAAAGAAAAAAAAGTGTTTATCTATTCATCTCGCGATTATCGATGCTAACATATACCTTGTGCAGCTCTATATTTTTATTCTCACTCTATCAGCTCGCAGGTCGTATTTCACTCACCAGTCATCGTTTAATCTCTCTGACTTTCGCGCCCCCACGCACGAGTGAAGTTCCTATGCAGTTTCTCTTATTTTATATATTTTTTCGCTTAGGGACTAAGCTCGTTTTAAGTGTGGAGTGGGTATCGCATAGTCACATGCATTGCATATCATATTCACTAATTGTACATGCTCAACTGTCTATGTATTGCGATTGAAATCCTCGTTTTCTACGATACTCCTTGACTGATGGACATTCTTTTGGATTCAAAATCTAGGACTTGAAATAGTTTTGCTCGTACGTGCATTCTCTTGAGTCAGTATCATTGCTAACCCTCGCCTATCACATGTTCTACGTATTTCTTGAAGCATGTTTAAGATTTGTATCTAGTAGGCACCGTTTCAAAACTTTCAAAAGCTTAAAATTGCATATCTTTTTCTAGGTGACCTCAGTACAAGTATATGATTCTCTACCCTTGTCGTGATTTGCATGCACCCGCCTTTATTCATACACTATGTCGAGCTTTAAGTGTGGAGTTAGACAATTGACTTTCAAGTTTTCCCCTCAAAAGAAAAGCTCTAAATTCGCTAGTATAGTGGGTGCAACATTGGCCCCGAGCATAGTTGTTTATGAAAGAAAAAGCCAGTTTGAAAAAAAAATATATGCTTTTGTTGATTCTGCGAAAGCAGAAAATACCAAGGATCCGGTGAGAAAAGTCACCCCTGGTATCTGGAAAACACTCTTGAAACAATTTTTGCTCCCTTCTGCTTGGCGTAGTGTAAATCCACCTTTTCATTGCGTGCAAATCATAGCATATCTAGAGAATTCATATACTATAGTCTAAGGGACGATCCTCGTGCTTGCACTGAAATTTTCTATGCAATTTTTCGTTCTATTTTTCAGAAAAATTATTAAGCCAGGCTCCTCTTCTCTTACGGGTCATTGCCTAGTCCTTGGCACTTGAGAATGAGCTTTGCGCCAAGAGCCCGTGGACTATCCCTAGATAGCATAGGTGAATGGCGAGCATGTTTTGTGCAACTCTTCATACTTATCCCGCTGCTATAGAACTATTTAGAACTTGTGATGAGGCGTTTCTTAGTCGTGTGTACTGACCGTTTGAATGCATAACTCGTTTAATCTATGATTGTCTGAAACTTTGATGAAGATGTTTGTCTTGAAGTTGAGGTAACACGATGAATCCGAGGTATGACATGACTTTACTATGACTTGTTGAGCACCATTTCATGCATACACGTTAGTTAGTTGTATAGGGGATTTGTAGGTAGTCCCATTCCTGAAAACCTTCACGAGACTATACTCGTCCTACTAGGGCAGCCTAGGGGTTTAAAGGCTTGATGCATACGCTAAATGCATTCGTGTCCTCTACGATAATGAGTTATCTTTTTGTTTTCATTATTAGTTAGAATTGATCGCATGTCACTTGAGTGGGTAGCTTTGAAACATATGGACGTTGAGCATTATATTCACTCGTTTATTTATCCTGCCATTTGTTCGACATTTGTTCGGGACGAACAAATCCTAAGTGTGGAGTGTTTTGATCAGTCAATATTTTGACTGATTATTCGCTACATTCGATGAAGGATAACACTCGTTCTCCGGGCAAATTGTCTCTATTTGACTTCTTTTCTAGTGTTTCAGGTCATATATCACATATCTAATACTTTTGGATTGATCAGGAGCAAAGCAAAGCAATCGGTGCAGATTTGGGCAAAAACAGGACAAAACAGGACAGATTGACCTCTCCGACTTGTTTTGCTTGTACAGATCGCGTTTGGTGTCCAAATAGGTTGATTCAAAGCTTGTTGGAAAGCTAATTCAATTCCCTACAACTTTGTAGTTTACACCAAGAGCAGATTCGAAGGTTTAGACCTCGAAAAAAGGCAATGGAAGTCAGGTCACGGGCGTTACGGGCGTCACGGACCAACTCAGACGCCCCGGAAATTGAAGCAACTCATTGAGCCCGTGACCAACACCTTGGTCACGGGTGTCACGGACGTCACGGGCACCGTCAGCACATAATTATCAGAAATTTCCTAATTTAATTTTTGGAGTTTTTTGGGCCTTTTTTGGAAATCGTTCGATTGGGCTATAAAAGGAAAACGACCTGAACGTGCTTAGTTGTTGATTTTTGGAGCAAAAACCCTAACTTGGGAGAGAAGACAAGTTTTCATCGTGAGGATCAACGAGCCAATCGTCTACGGTTTATTCGTTTCTTCCTTTAATCTACACTGTTTTTGGTTAATCACCATGAATAGCGAGTAGTCTTCTCTATTCCGGGATCCTACGGATCCCGTGCTATGTAACTGATGGACCAAAATTATACGAATCAAAAACACAATAAAACCCACCAAATTAGACTGTTGGTCTATTTAACTTCTGCTTGTTAGTCCCGATTTATTTCTACAGGGTATTTTGGACTCTAGAGAGAAAACATGCTAAGGAGAGGATTTTACGCCGAAAAGATGTTACGAGTCATTCCAAGGTCACGACCATGCTACACTCAAAATCAGCCTTAACATCCTTCATGGAACCGACTTGGAATCACTCAAATATGCTAGAACAGTTGGCAAATGGACAAGAACGCAAGGCAAAGCCACCAAGCCCGGTGAAGGACAAACAAGGGCAATTTCATCTGATTTGGGATTTCGTCCATGTTCCGAGCAGAATTTGGCTTAGTTTCCTTCTTGAGATCATCTTAGAATGACATTTTCATTCAAAATACACTCTCCAAAATCCAAGAAGCTCCGGCCAAAGCTCCGGTCAGATCCGGTCAAACCGATGGCTTTTGTGAAAAGGTCACAAGCTTCTAGAAGGGATGCTCCTCCTCACATGGGTGGCTCCTCCACTCTCCTCCCTCCACCTCACAGCAGCCGGCGGATTTTGAGCCACCACAAGGTGGTGACAAGTGGTGGCTCCTTGACAGATGCTTGTCGTCACAGCAAATGTGCAAATAAATTTATAGTCCGCTACTCGCGACTAGACCACTGGGTAGCAAGTGGTAAGTAGGGGTCGAACCCAAAGGAGTCAGTGTGGATTAGTTGTTTTTACGGGATTGTCACAAAAGTAAATACAATAATTAATAATGGACTGTGAGGAAAGTATTCGGTTTTAGGGGCCTTGTATTATAATTGTTTATCATTGACCGCTAATGATCATGCCAAGTGTTCAAAGATGAATTGAGGCTATTTCTAGCGCAAGACATGATCATGCTAAGTATTCAAAGATGAATCGAGGCCCTTTCGTAGCGCAAGACTTGCAACATCGTTTAAAGCAACACTTGTTCTAAGCAAAACTAATTCCTCCTTTCGAAGTATCTTAGCTGTAAGTGCATCTACTTGATCTCCCAGTTACGTTATTGACCAAGTGGTGTTTTAGATAAGCCGAACTCCTCGATAAGTTTTGCTTGTGACAGCTTCCACTTACCGAGTATGATCACGAATTCCCAGTTACGAAAGGGCCTCGATTCATCTTTGAATACTTAGCATGATCATGTCTTGCGCTAGAAATAGCCTCAATTCATCTTTGAACACTTGGCATGATCATTAGCGGTCAATGATAAACAAATATAATACAAGGCCCCTAAAACCGAATGCTTTCCTTTAATCGTAATATCAACTGTCGTAATTTACTTTCAGTTCCCAAAACACTCAAACCCAACCCCCAACTGTATTTACTTTCGTGACAATCCCGTAAAAACAACTAATCCACACTGACTCCTTTGGGTTCGACCCCTACTTACCACTTGCTACCCAGTAGTCTATTCGCGAGTAGCGGACTATAAATTTATTTGCACATTTGCTGTGATGACAAACATCTGTCAGTAACCCTAACTCTCATGTGATCAATTGAAGTTTATTATTTATGCGATTGGAATATTCAATTTCATTGCGTGCTTAATTATTATCGTTCTATGCAAGTATTTACATCAAAGGGTATGTTTGCTTTGGTAGAACGTAATTAGGTTATATGCCGAAAGGTGGATGGGTCCTAGGGATTAACCAGATTGCATGAAATTGATGTTAGGTCATGTTTACATGAACTAATAGGAAAACCTTTAATTTAATAAATCAAAATCGTTGATAATCCGTGGATGGGCGGCGTTCAATGATTGAGATTAATCTAGACAATGATCCGTGGATGGGCGGCTTGTCTAGTGTTATTTCGGTTATATTCCATATTCGATAGCATGAATAATTAACGTAGAAAGATTGCATGATTAGTGGGGTTAGCACGGGTGAAGTACGGATTCTGGGATTGTTTCTCTGATACAAACACAAACTTTATTTTCTGCACTTTAATTTCTGCCCTTTAATTATTGAAATTCTCATAACAAAGCGAACCTTTTTAATTGGAATAGCTAAATAGGTCACTTGTTACCTAGTACTCACACGCATTGCTCCTAGGATCGACCCTTGGCTTACCAAAGATTATAAATTTTGTTTGACTACGATTTGACCCCTAAAACTCATAATTTGACAACTATAAAGGGTTAAAAATACGCGTGTCAGATCCAATATTATCAAATGTGTGAGCATGAATACATATGTGAAGAACATCATTCGACCCTATATTATTTATTCAATGGGGGCAGTGACAACACAACAAGAATATGAAGAAATTACAAAATTCAATCTAATGTCACTAGAAAGTATTAGCCATATCCTCACTTTATTGGACAGTTATTTGGTCGGAGTTCCTCACACCTCATGTTTCTTTGTGGAATAACTGATACTCACTACAAACAGTTGTGAATCTGATTCGCCAAATCAAAATGGGTTGGGATGAAGACCGAAGCGCTTTTTATAGTTTGCTTTTGGAAATCTACGCCTATTCTAAAAGGGAGAAGCGCCGCCCTGGCGAGGCTATGCTTTTTCAGATCAAATGCGTAGTCTTGATGTCCTGAAAGTCGCTCTGCATTTTTTTGGAAGCATAGCTTCGTGTCCAACTCCAAGTGCCGTCTTACGTTAAGAGGAAGTGTAACTTCATAAAGATGCGCGAAGATCATAACCTTGATTCTGTAGGGGCCGCTTCTAAAATTGAGAAGGTCTAGCATTGTCCAAAGCAGACCTTCTTCATTTGTCTAAGTGCAGCTTCATGCAAAGCGTAATTTCTTTAGTTATCTAGGTGCAGCTTCTTAGGGCATTTCGGAGCAGCTTCTCTCTAATTTTGTTTTCTTAATATATCTCATTTCGAAAAGTATTTGAGTAAATTTTATCTAAAACACAAAATATATTCCAAAACAAAATATATCACACGACAAGAATGTGTAATTAACATTTTTAATTTTATCCTCTCGATATGTCAATAAAGATGACATTCGCATGTGTCAAACAAAATTTGTATAATCGATAAGACCAAGTCGAGCCCAAAGAAACAAGTTAAGCACATGTACTATATAAGATAGTATTTTCGTTCAACTACTCTAATTCAAATGATAGATGTGTGAATCTATATCCTAATGTGATCCGAAATGTAAAAGAGTTTAACCAATGCAAGAAAGTGTTCTAAGGTTGCTACTTTACCTAAAATGTACCATTCAATGATCAATGAGCAATACATGCATGCTATGTTAAATTACAAATAAAAATAAATCATGTATGTTTCCTAGTAAAGACTAACTTCCGTTGCGCCTCTACTCCTCAAACATACATCTTAACAACGAGTCCCCTCTCCCAAGGTGCATACTCGACTGATTCTACCTCGTCTAATCACCAATTTCCGTTGCGCAATTACACGAAATAGAACTACTTTAGTCCTAGTCTTTGAAGCATGTAATGCCAACTTCCCCAATAAGATAATAGGCCACAGCAGTGGTCACTACTTGTAGTTGATTCAATAGTTAGTCAAAATATCCATCCGATCTAATGGTACTAAACTAATATGTTCATGCATTGATATATTTTATCAAACATTTTGTATGCATAAACTAAGACATGTGATCATATTGAATTAAATCCTCAGAGCAACATACCAAACACGTATATCATAGCACAATATAAGTTTGAGCACAAATAGTGTAAACAATTGAATGAGTTGGGAAGCATGACATGATATTGTTGATATTAGTTAGTATCACATAATATAGGGATGTACATGATAACTACGGAAATTGATAAAGACAGAATACATGGCAAGTTGTTGACAACTGAATATAGCAACCCCTACTAAAGATCAAATAGAATAATATACTAATATATCTTTAATATTCCTATAATTATGATATTCCTAATATATCTCTAATACTCTCCCTCAAACTCATAGCGGATAAAGCAATGAGTTTGTAATGATAGAAATTAAACTGTAAATAAAAAGAGCCAATCGGCGTGGTAGAGGCAACATGGACAGTAGAGACGCAACTGGAGCGGTAGAGGCGCAACTGGAGCGGTAGAGGTGCAACGGGCACGGTAGAGATGCAACATGCGTGTTAGAGCCGCAATGGGTGCGATGAAGGCGCAATGGGTGCAAAAAGGCGCAATGAATGTGGAACAAGCGCAAAAAAGGCGCAACGGGCGCAAAAAAGGCACAATAAAGGCACAACATGCGCGATAAAGGCGGAAAAAGCGCGCTAGAGGCGCATCAGCCACAGTAGAGGCGCAATAGGCGCGATAGAGGGTTAGTGTTACGGTTAAGGTTACAGTTAGGAGATCGGTTAGGTGTAAAGGTGTATCAGACACGATTGTGGTGCAACAGCCACAGTAAAGGCACAACAGACACAGTAGAGGTGCAACAGGTGGAGTAGGGGGTGCAACGATCGAGCATAGTAAAGAAGTAGGATTAGGGGATCAGTTAAGTATAGTTAGGTAAAGGAGAAAAAGAAGAAAAAAGAAACAAAACAATTGTGCAACGACGACACAACAACTCAAAGTTGTGTCGGATGCACAATGTAGACAAGTAGTAGGTTAAATGAGGGAAAGAAGAAAAAAAGGTTATTTACGTGGAAGCGGTTTCGAAGGTGGTGGTGTGCGATCTGTGGCACACCACCACCCAAGAAAAAAAATGATCAAAGAAAACTCAGAATCGACTAAGCTCTAATACCATGTAAAGAATTAAATGAGTTGGGAAGAATGACTTGATATTGTTGATAGTAGTTAGTATCCCGTTATATAGGGGTGTACATGATAAATATGGAAATTGATAAAGACAGAATACATGGCAAGCTGTTGACAATTGAATGTAGCAGCCCCTACTAAAGATAAAATAGAATAATATACTAATATATCTCTAATATTCCTATCATGATATTCCTAACATATCTCTAATAAATAGGATCCATAGAACTCTAGAACAAATGAACTATTTACTACTCATGTTTTCTAGTGTAGAAGGCCTCCCTCAACTCTAGTGATCTTCAATCCTCCATGGATGATCTGCGTACAAGCCTTGGGTCATTTCTCTCTCAAAAAATTGGATTTCTTTCCATCAAAATCGAGTTCTCTAATTATAGTCCAATGCTTAAAATCCTATTTTTTAGTAATGACTCGGAGAGTTAGTTGTATGACTCGCACGAGTTATTTTGCATAGAGGGGAGTTTTCATCATTTTGGCCGAGTTTGCAAGTGACTGACCGAGCTCTTCCTTCACCATCTTGACACGGACGAGCTATTGTTGACCTTTTTCCATTTTTAATTGATTCTTCAATCTTTCGCCCGACATTAATTTTTTTAGGCGACGAACTAGGTGCGTTAAATATTAGGACAAAAAATCCAAATAGAGGATTAAATGACATCAAAACAATCGAGAAACGAACTAAAAATGACTAAGAGTGAAGCAAATAATCGGACGAGAGTTTGACTTATCTGTAATTCCAAGTAAACGAAGCCACAATTTTAGCACTTATCACCTTGTGGTTGGATGGATCATTGATAATCTCCACATTCTTCTCACTAAAAGTGGAGAAGGCAGCACATACTTAAAAAGGAGTGGCAGTCGCGCACTTCAATTAACATTGTTCAAAACGTCCGAAATCCCGCGTTAAACGAAATTTTTGTCCAAACGTCTAAAATCCCGATCAAATTAAGTAACATTTTTCCATCAATATTCCGTCATTTTTCCATCAATCCCGCTCACCATTTTTAATCATTTTTAAAAATAGACCATTAGACGGCGCTTTTCTGGAAAAGCGCCTTTAAAAATAGACCATTAGACGGCGCTTTTCCAGAAAAGCGCCTTTAAAAACAGACCATTAGACAGCGTTTGGTTACAAGCACTGTCTTATGTCTATTCTAGACATCGCTTGTAACCAAACGCTGTCTAATGGTCTATTTTTTTAAAGGCACTTTTTTGGAAAAGCGTCGTCTAATAGTCTATTTTTAAAGGCGCTTTTTCAGAAAAGCGCCGTTTAATGGTCTGTTTTTAAAGGCGCTTTTCCAGAAAAGCGCCGTCTAATAGTCTGTTTTTAAAAATGATTAAAAACGGTGAGCGGGATTGATGGAAAAATGACGGAATATTGATGGAAAAATGTTATTTAATTTGAGCGGGATTTCAGACGTTTGGACAAAAATTTGGTTTAACGCGGGATTTCGGACGTTTTTAAAAATGATTAAAAATGGTTGCGTCTGGTTTTAAAAATGATTAAAAATGGGGGCAAATTAGGTTCCGTCAATATTCCATCAAATTTCCATCATCGTCGACGAAAATGTGATGGAATATTGATGTAATTTTTTAAATATTCAATGAAATGTAACTAAAAATAAATACTACAAATTTATGTGTCGGATGACGGAATGAAGTGGGAAAAATAACGGAAATGCTTGGATGACGGAATCAAGGGGGAAATATAACGGTATAAGAAATGACGGAATCTAGGGGGAAATGTCACGAAAATATTTTTGCCAATATTTCCGCTCATTGTCCATCAACTTTCCGTCAATAAAATTCCGTCGATTTTCCGCGTCAAATTTTGAGACGGAATATTGTTGACGGAATGTTGACGGAAATACAACGATATTTTTTTTGTGACGGAATGTTGACAGATTTCCCCCTAGATTCCTCAAGGCCGCCCCCGCGTTCGCCGGAAAATTCCTCAAATCCTCAAGGCTCACGGGCATAAAATTCCCCCCCCCCCCCCCCCCGCCCCTTGGCCCGCCCCCCCGTTCGCTTGCCGCCAGATTTGGTTTGATTTCGAGGTCGGACTGGCGTGGGCGTGGAGGTCGGGCATCCGGTCGGATGGGCTGGGATTCCGCGCGGACGTCTCTGTAATTGCTTCCCGCGGACGTCTCTTGAATTATCATAATTCATGAGACCTCCGCGCCATTAATGGTACAGACGTCCGCGTAATTCACTGTTGAAAATTTTTGGAGGGCAAATTTGGAAGATTTTTGGATAAAAACCGTCGACTTCGACCTCGACAACAGAAATGAGACGCGACGGCGACGCGGTGACGGACGAGTGACGGGACACGGGAGGCGACCAGAATCAAGCTTGGCTGCTTGGGAGATTTCAACACCGTAGATCGAAGATTGGATCCGCATCCGCCGCTGCTCTTGAATCTCCAAGGACCAAGTTGGTTTTGAAACCCTAAAACTCTACTTTCCAATTTCCATATGCTTTTGTTGATTTTGTTGTCGTAAATTTGTTGATTTTATTGATTTTGTTGTCGTATCCACTAGTATTCTATATCCATTGTATGATTTTGTTGTCGTAAATTTGACAGGTAAAGTCTAAAGATTGTTGCTTCGAATCAAAATGGAGAGATATTTTTCAAAAAGACCAAAAGTTTCTATTGGTTCTTCTAGTAGTGTTGTACAACCTCAAACCTCAAACCTCAAATGCGGATATATTGACTACGAACGTTGAGTTAGAAGCTAATTTGAATGATGAAGAAGTTGAAATTATCGAGACTGATATTGTTGCCGATCCTGGGTTGCGCAAACCTATTGAGAGTTATGAAAGTAATATCAGAGATTGTATTCGAAGAGAATACGTAGCTAAAGGCCCATGTCAACCCAAAGGACATAATTTTCCTAGAAAGAAGTATGGAAAAGATAATAGAGCCTTTAGAGATGCTTGGTTTGAAGAATTTGAGTGGTTGGAGTATAGTGTCCAAAACGATGCAGCATTTTGCTTTTGGTGCTTTCTTTTCAAGACGAAGCTTTACAACCCGGGCGATGAAGCATTTACATCAAATGGGTTTACTAATTGGAAAAAAGCGAAAGAGAAGTTTAAAGAACATGTTGGCTCGGTTGGCATCCCACATAACAAAGCCAGAATTGAGTTTGAAAATTTCAAAAATCAAAGGCAGAGTGTGGGTTATGTTATCCAGCGTGCTAACTTGAGAAGAGAAGAAGATTATCGCATTCGTTTGACAGCAACTCTTGATGTTAATCGATTTATTTTATGTCAAGGTTTGCCTATGAGGGGACATGACGAGACATCTACTTCTCTTAATAGGGGTATTTTCTTGGAATTGTTGACATGGTATGGCTTGCGAAACAAAGAGATTGGCAGTGTTGTTTTGAAAAATGCACCAGGGAATAATGAAATGATAGCTCCAGCAGTACAAAAAGACATGGTACATGCGTGTACAGTTGAGACAACTCGTGCAATATTAGATGACCGTAGTGATGGATTGTTTTCTATTTTGGTTGATGAGTCGCGTGATTGTTCTTTAAAGGAACAAATGGCCGTTCTGATTAGATATGTAAACAAGAACGGAGAAGTGGTGGAACGAATTCTAGGGTTGGTTCATGTAAGGGAGACATCGGCAATCTGTTTGAAGGAGGGTATTGATTCTTTGTTTGCCAAATATGGATTGTCTTTATCTAGAGTAAGGGGTCAGGGGTACGATGGTGCGTCAAATATGAGGGGCGAGTTCAATGGCTTGAAGGCACTTATTTTGAAGGAAAATCCTAGTGCTTGGTATGTTCATTGTTTTGCACATCAACTCCAATTGGTAATTGTTGCTGTGTGCAAGGTGAATCGATATATTTTCGATTTTTTCAACTATCTTGGAATAATCGTAAATATATGTGGATCTTCTTGTAAAAGAGCAGATAATATGCGACAGTTAGAACATGCTAGGAAGGTAGTGGAGCTTGAAAAGGGAGTCATTTCTTCTGGTAGTGGAAAAAATCAAGAAACTTCTTTGAAAAGACCCGGGGATACTCGTTGGGGATCACATTATATTACCATAATTCGCCTCAAAGATATGTGGTCTTCAGTTGTGGAAGTTCTTCACAATGTGTTTGAAGATGGCTCTGAACGTGAGTCAGGTGCCCAAGCCAGAGGTGTGCTTCGTCAGATGCAGAGTTATGAATTTATTTTTCCTATGTTTTTGATGAAGCGTTTGTTGGGGATCACAAATGCATTATCCATGGCTTTGCAAGAGAGAGATCAAAACATGTTGAATGCTATCAATCAAATTAGGACTGTGAAAGATGAGTTGCAAAAGTATAGGGATTCTGGATGGGATGGGATGGGTTGGTTCAAGAAGTGGAGATCTTTTGTCAAGCGAATGAAATTCCAGTAATTAATATGGATGACATCGTTCCAAGGATGGTTCGTGTGAAGAGAGATGGAGTGTCCATAACCAATCATCACCATTACAAGTGTGAGATTTTTTATGAGGTAATAATTTAAATTATAGCTTTATTTCTTACATTTTTATTTATCAATTATTTTTAATAATTGTTCTTATCTTCTTGAAATGATAGGTTCTCGATTTAATTCTACGAGAGTTTGAGCATCGGTTCTCTGAAACAAGCACATATTTACTGGATTGCTTTGCATCTCTCGATCCAAAGAATGGATTCTCTAATTTTGATGTGGAAAAGCTTGCTCGGCTTCCTCAATTTTATCCGAATGACTTCTCAAATATGGATCGTTCACTGTTTTCTCAAGAGTTAGATTCATTTTTATGTGATGTAAAACGAGACAAACGATTTGTTGAAGTGCGGGATTTCAGAAGTCTTGCAAAGAAGATGAAGGAAACTGACAAGGATAGATTGTTTCCATTGGTCTACCGTCTGATTGAATTGGCTTTACTTCTACCAGTAGCTACAGCATCTGTTGAAAGGGTATTCTCAGGCATGAAATATGTGAAGAATGATTTGAGAAACAAAATGGGAGATGAATGGTTAAATGATAGTTTGGTGGTATTTGTCGAGAGGGGTGTGTTTGCAACAATTGAAAACGAGTCTATTTTGAATCGTTTTCAAAGTTTAGAGACTCGTAGATGTCAATTATCTCGTAGTAAAGAGTCAATGTAGTTTGATTTGCACGTTTGTACTTTGTTAAATCAATATGAATTGTTAAAAAAAATTTCTATTTTTACTTAAAGTCCGCCCTCCCATCGATCCAGTCCTGGATCCGCCACTGGAGGGTTGGATGGGCCAACCTTCTATCGTCGTAATAAAAACGTTGTACTCTGGCTTAAGGCCACTAAGTATGAACTTACGAATCCAATCATCTCCAAACTTTGAGTTGCGGTGTGTACTATCTGTATCTCTCAACATAGATTCTTTACTTTCAAAAATAGCAAGCGATAGACATCTGACCTTTTGAGACATCCGTAAGTTCTTGCTTGAGTAATTAGAGACGTGCAACAATCGTGTGTGAGAATAGTGGTTCAAGGGTATCCGAAGCATCCTTCGGGTTCTCCACGCCCTCTAGGCGTGTTATTTGACTCATGTCATCTGTAGACTTAATAACATACAATGCTCTTCCAAATTTTATATCCCACTTTCCATATCCATCTTTATCATCTTTTAACGGTGGTGAGGTTTGGCTACCAACAGTCACTTCCCACAAATCATACCCCTTAAATATGATTTTATGCATGATCTAATTATATTGGTTCAATTTCTCCATATTACCAGTTGAACATCCGAAGTCCACCATAAGAAAAAAGTTTAAGAGCGTACCTTACTTGGTTCTAGCCAAAGACTGCTCAAGAGTCCCCGACTGTATTGCTCGCCGAACGATTCTCCTCCGCTCTTTAAAAGTTCCCGACCGTCTAACTCTTGACACCAAATATTGAGAAACTCATTTTAAAATATAATGTTCGGGACCCTTCTCACTTTTGAGCAATTTTTTTTCAATATAATGTTACATTGAAAATGTCGGCAAATTTTGATCAAACAATCAATCTTCGGTTGTCATTTTTGTGAGCTTAGCCTTCGAATCTCAATTTGAAGTAAATATAAAAGTTATAGAACATTCAATTATCTTTCTATCCATATTTAAATCATCTTAAACGGACACCGGATGACATCTTTATGAACTTCAAAAGGTTGGCTCATACCTCCTCAATTTCGGCAAATTTAAATCAATCATCTATCTTTGGTCGCTGTTTTTATCAGTTTAATCTCTGATTTTCATCTTTGAGAAAATATGAAACTTATAGAACATTCAATTAGCTTTCTAACCGTATATGGATCATCTGCAACGGACACCGAATGACGCCTCTATGAGCTTCAGAAGATTGGCTCGGATCCCCTCTATTTCGGCAAATTTCAATTAATCGTCTATCTTTGGTCGCCATTTTTATCAGATTAACCTTCGAATTTCATCTTGAATTAAACATGAAAGTTATAGAACATTCAATTAGCTTTCTATCCATACATCAATTGTCTTCAACGGACAACGTATGACGCGTCTATGAGCTTCAGAAGGTTGGTTGATCATTAGTAAACTTCAAACATACTAGAAAATAGCTTATATCATCAAATATAAGAAACATATATATGTACATAAAATTTTCTTGAATTCGACCTTTCAAAAAAAAATTTTAGGACCCTCTCACACGAAGCTCTGTATCCGCCACTGCATGTAGGCATGGTCACTTGGAACTTCAATATGACACTCAATTGTCATAGATACATCATACATGTGCATTTAGCTGTATCAACGTCCACATACAAACATGAGGTCGGTAACATGATAATTTTTTAGCAGGTCACCCGACATTTCAGAATTCATGACCTTACACTTGGATCACTCATTGCAGTCTACAAAGAGAGTGCAGCAAATGCAACAAAATCTGTTAATAGTTAATAACTCCAGCATTGAGATCACTTCATTCATAGATTATCCTATATAGGTCATCCCAAGTCCTCAGTTCTTCCGGTGCAACTAAGGTTATTGAGTCTCTTAATCTTGGCAACTTGATATTATGAGTAGAAGCCATTAAGTAGTCATGGTTATTTTTCTCATTTACTCGAAATGCTTCCATTTTGCTGAGCGTCTGTATTGATCTTGTCAGCTGCTTCAGCTGCAGCATGTGCTGCCTTATCCAAACCCAACTTTTGTAACTCGTTTGAGAAAGCATCTGCATCGGCATGACTGATTTTGTATGGGCTATGAGCTGAGCCAGGAAATGTGCCATTCGTCACTTCTTCTTTGTACTCCAAAAGAGCTTTATTTATGGCTTCTCCAACATGCGCATACTGCTTACAAAACTTTGGGGTCACCTGCAACAGATAGTAGAGTTTCAGTTCAGCTACAGCCACATTTTATATGAAAAACTCATTTTTATTATAATAATAAAATAAAAGATCAGGGGTACAATCATGTCGGTAATTATGGGAGTGACCTTGGCATGATGTGGATGTTGCATCATTCCCAAAAGATCATGGTACACTAATACCTGCAACAGTAATGGCAATCCAAATAAGGCTATGAATAAGCAATTAGGCTCTTAAAGTTCACATGATCTTGAGAGTCATATACTTTCGTGAAAAGGGCAAAGAAGATCCTTAGTTATTAAAGCAGCCTAAACACACAATTGATCTACAACAAATGTTTAATAGGACAGCTTGACGATAGACCTTGGGTTCAAGAAAACAGAGCACGAAGCATTCCAACCCCGACATCACGAAACATGACAGTGCACAACATTTGTGCAAAACAATGTAATCTTAACTGGTGTTGGAATGCTTGGATTTATATAAACAAGTCTGGGCCAACAGATGGAGTAGGGGGTGGAAGATCACAATGGGGTATGTATAGAGAAATCTAATTAAGCAATTGAGATAACTCAACCTTCACACAAGCAAGCAACACTACTGCCGAAGCTGAACATCATTTGAATACAGAGATGCATCACACTTATGTTCACACTTGAGCAACTAAGCACTATCTATTGCTCCAATGAGAGATATGTAACTTAAAAGTTAAAACTAACCTGACCACTGCAGAAAGGGCCAGCTCCAATGCCAATAGTTGGAATCTGGAGAGCAGATGTTACAGCTGCAGCCACAGGTGCAGGCACACATTCTAATACAACAGAAAAACATCCAGCCTCTTGCAACGCAACTGCCGTCTCCACAACCTAACAAATAACTGATAAAACTCGAAACACGTAACACACACATTCAATAAACAAAGAAACCAAATGTAGTATGTTATACCTTAATAGCACTAACTATGTTTCTCCCTTGAGGCCTAAATCCCCCTAATACACTTATAGCCTGAGGAGTGAGCCCAACATGTCCAATTACGGCAATTCCAGCTTCCACTATAGATTTAGCCGCAGTAATCCTTGAAGGCGATCCTCCTTCTAATTTAATGGCATCCATTGCTCCTTCCTTCAGCACCCTCACAGCCGTATCTACAGCCTATTCACATAAATTTTGTTCACGATTTCATCACCCCCAATCACATGTCAACCAAATCCAAACCAATACAACAAAATTTACAACTGAAAACGCTAAGAAATTGAACCTGATTGGCGCTAGATTCGTATGTACCAAACGGAAGATCACCAACCAGCAAAGGCCGCTTAGCGCCGCGGGCGACGGCGCGGCAATGAACAAGCATTTCCTCAATTGTAATCGGCAAAGTCGTATCATGTCCATGAACAACCATAGAAGCGGAATCCCCAACTAAGCAAATGTCAATCCCGGCATTGTCCAGATGCACAGCCGACGGATAATCATACGCCGTAACCATCGTAATCCGCTCGCCCATCTTATACTTGTGCCTTAGATGAGTCAGCGTGACTCTCTGGTTAGGGTTTTGCGATTTAGGTCCACCGTAGACGGTGTTCTCCGGCACGTTGCTCATATACTTGACGCGGTGTAGGAGGGATGCCGACATGGTGATTGCGGATCGGGAATTGGCGAGGCGGGCGAGGGACATGGTTGCGAGGTTGGAGAGCGATTGTAGAGGATAAAATGGAGCCCGGCGGCCATAGTTGCGTGATTTAACTGATGTCGATCCGACGGAGAAGCGGGAAGTCGAAATTGACGGTCGAATCAACTCGCTCGCATTGTTTATTAGGTTGAATTGTTTATTTTTAATCTTTTTTTTTATGATGGGCTACTAAAGAGTACAAACGTTTAGGATAAAAAATTCATAAAATTCTGAGAAAATATACTAATTAAAGAAGTCGAACCTTCAAACCACTTGACTAACAACCTATTATGTTGAATTATTGACTCGGCAAATTGAAGTCTCGTGTCTCATGAGCAGGGGCAGATCCAGCCAGGTTCTGGGGTCAGACCCCTCTCAACTTTGGTATAAAAAAACTTACATATAAAGTTATATATATTTTTCATTTGATCAAATATCTATCTTCGGTCACTATTTTTGTGAGCTTAACCTCTGAATATCATCTTGGAGTAAACATAAAAGTTATAGAACATTCAATTATCTTTCTATCCATATAAAAAACATCTTAAACGGACACCGGATGACGCATCTATGAGCTTTCGAAGGTTGGCTCAGACCCCCATGATTTCGGCTAATTTCAATCAATCATCCATCTTTGGTGACTGTTTTTATCAGCTTAACCGCCAAATTTCATCTTTCAGTAAGCATGAAAGTTGTAGAGCATTCAATCAGATTTCTATACATATTTGGACCATATTCAACGGACACCGGATAACGCCTCTATGAGCTTTAGAAGATTGTCTCTAGCACTTGTTGGAAATCTTGCCATAAAGATGAGTAGTAGCCTCTAGGTGTAGTATTATCTTTATGGGGATATGTGTGCTTCGTAGAACTAGAATTACACTACCTTTGTCCGAGTGTATCAGGGTTTATTACCTTTGTCGGACTATCATCATGATTTATGATTATTAGTGTCAATGATAAATCAATCACAAGTGATAACTCTAGGCTGAATACTCTCATTGATAGTAAAGATATTGCGTTTGTTTTCGTTACAACAACTCACAATCTCACCCCTTGTTTTACGTGTTTAGCGGAAAATAACTTCTCAACCGATTCAAAGGAAGATCAACCATGCTTGCCGTCGTACTATCTACATCAGGAAAATAAGTAGTTAATGTTGGAAAATGTGTTTGTAGTGGGTTGAAGAAAATGGTGGTGCGCCACATTTGAGACCTAAAATTGAGCGTGGAGAACGCCTCGAATCTTGTTGACAAAATTAGATTAAAATACCTTGACGTGTGAGGTATGAAATCAAGTATTGAATCGCCAAAAATGAAGCTAAATCGAATGAGTAATTGATGCTCAAAGTAGTGCCAAAAACCATGAAAATATGACTTTGGTAGGAATGGATAGCTAGCTTGATTTCACACAAGTAGAAAGCTTATATCCCACATTGGAGGCCAAATGGGAACATTGTTTGTTCATATATGATTTCCATAACAAGCTTGTTAAGTTGTTAAAAGAAACTCTCCCAAAATGCCTTCGCGGGCGTGCGCAGGGGGGGGGGGGAAATCATCCGGTCGACGACGTCGGATTTGGCCTGTCTTGTGCGCGCCCACATCATGCGGGTGAATGTTGTCGAATTTCTCAGCGGGTTCGTTTTTGGTTAATCTAATTTTGGTTCGGTTTTATGCATAACTCGATCTTATTTTTATGTAAACCAAACGTCAAGAGTAAGACTGAGTCAGTCTTCGGCGGTTGCTGATTTTTCGAGATAAGAAGAGATCAGAACTTGGACTGTGCTTGCAGATATACTGGCCAGATCCTATCTTTTCCGAAAAGTCAGGTTGAAACCGTTTCTCCTCTCAGCTATATAAGGAAGCCTGCGCTTCAGTACAGAACACACCGAAAACACTCCTTCACATCTCGACTACACTGTTCTCTTTCCGATCTGTGATAGCAGAAGATCGAATAGGTTCAATCAGCAAGGCTACGGTGCTCGACGCGCTTGCTGAGGTTCTTTTATCCTGGGAAGCTTTTTGCCGTCAAATCCAGCACCAACGGGAGGCAAATCAGCTTTAAGGACAGCGTCAACGACGTGACTGAATCACCAACTCGGTTTGCTGTCCTTTTAATATCTGTTTGATTTTATCAGATTCTGATTACTGTATTCGTTCACATTCATATATGCATGTTCAGCTTTATATATGCATGTTGATTAATTGATACCACTGCAACAGTTTATTATTGTTAGATCCGCATGAAATAAAATTATATTCAGATAGCCAGACCTACAACATTCTTAAAGCTGATTTTGTGCTTCGTTATTATCTGAATATTATTTCATGCTAACAGATCTGTCTCTGTTGTAGCAATGAATTCTGAACAAGGACAAAACAACTTGTCTGTGAACATGGAAGGTGTCGAATATCACCAGGATGGTGCTGAATCGGCTGCGACAACCCCATTGATGGCTCCGGCCGGGAATGTACCTGCGGGTCCAGTTCCAAATGCTATGGTGGCACAAGTGCCTGCTGCAGTAATGGCAGCTGAAAGGCCTGAGAAGTTCAATGGGTTGAACTTCACTACATGGCAGCCTAAGATGCATTTCTACCTCTCCCAATTAGGGTTGGCCCGGTATCTGACCGAGGAGACACCTACGGTGACTGAGGGTGAGGCGGACAATCAAGTGCTCATTGCATACAATGCATGGAAAGATGCTGAGTATCTCTGTCGCAATTATGTGATGAACTGTCTTAATGACGTGTTGTACAAGGTGTACAAATCCAAAAGTTCAGCTAAGGAGCTTTGGGTGGCGCTTGATCGGAAGTACCGAACAGAAAATGCTGGCTCCAAGAAGTACCTGGTGGGACGCTTCCTCGAATTCTCAATGGTGGATTCGAAGACTGTGACCAGTCAAGTGCATGACTTGCAGCTGATTATGCATGAGATGAATGCAGAGGGAATGAAGGTCAGTGAACCATTCCAGGTTGCTGCAGTAATTTAGAAGCTGCCTTCGGGGTGGAAGGACTTCAAAAATTACCTTAAGCACCAGCGAAAGGAAATGTCTATGGAAGACCTGGTGATTCGCCTCAAGAATGAAGAGGACAATCGACTCTCTGATAAGAGGACAAAGCTACCTTCTGAAAGGGCTAACATAGTGGAGCATGGTGCTAGCTCTAAAGGGAAGAAGCCCTTAAACAAACTTGGACCCAAGAGTAGGGTTATCAAGAAGAAAGTACAGGCAAAGTTTGCTGGCAAGTGCTTCAATTGTGACAAAGAGGGTCACCGATCTGCTGATTGCAGAGCTCCAAAGAAGAAGAAGGCGAATGTCGCCGAGGGAGATGAAGAGCAATTAGTGGCTGTGATTTCTCAGCTGAGTCTGGTGGATTCCAACCCCAAGGAGTGGTGGCTGGATACTGGAGCAACCCACCACATCTGCTCTGACAAGAATGCCTTCTCTGAGCTGAAGTTGACTGAAAATGGAGAGAAGGTGTACATGGGCAACTTGGCCACCTCAGAAGTCAAGGGAAAAGGAAGTGTGATGTTGAAGATGACGTCGGGCAAGGAGCTGAAGCTGACCAATGTTTCATATGTGCCTGATGTCAGGAAGAATTTAGTGTCTGGAACCTTACTTACTAGTCATGGTTTTAAGATGGTGTTTGAGTCCCAGAAGGTCGTTCTTTCAAAGAACGGCATGTATGTGGGACGTGGTTACGTGAAGGATGGAATGTGGAAACTCAATGTAATTGCTATCAATTCTATCAATAAAAATTCTTCCGCTTACTTGCTTGAGTCATCTAATTTATGGCATGGTAGATTAGGTCATGTGAATTATGACTCGATAAGGAATCTAATACCAAAATTTCAATTTGATTCCGAACACAAGTGTGAAATTGGTGTTGAAGCAAAATTAACAAGAACATCCTTTCATAGTGTTGAAAGAGACACTGAACCCCTTGACTTAATACATAGTGATCTATGTGACTTGAAATTCATGCCAACAAGAGGTGGAAACAAATATTTTGTGACTTTCATAGATGACAGTTCAAAATATTGTTCAATATACTTGCTAAAGAGCAAGGATGAAGCAGTAGAGAAATTTGCCATGTATAAGTTGGAAGTGGAAAACCAACTAAATAAAAAGATTAAAAGGCTACGAAGTGATCGTGGTGGTGAATATGTAGAACCATTTGGGGCACTATGTGCACAAATTGGAATCATACATGAGGTTACACCACCTTATTCTCCTCAATCGAATGGTGTAGCAGAACGTAAGAATCGCACTATCAAAGAAATGATGAATGCGATGCTGCTTAGCTCAGGGTTACCCCAGTCAATGTGGGGGGAAGCCGTTTTGTCTGCTAACTATCTGCTAAATCGAATACCCCGAAAAAGGAAGGAGAAATCTCCCTTTGAATTATTTAAAGGGAGAAAACCTGCTTACAAACACTTGCGAGTGTGGGGATGCTTAGCCAAAGTAATGGCACCCGGTCCTAAAAGAATGAAGATAGGACCAAAGACAGTTGATTGTGTCTTTATAGGCTATGCGCAGAACAGTAATGCGTATAGGTTCATTGTGTATGAGTCTAAAAACCCTGATATACACAAGAACACAATTATAGAGTCTAAGAATGCTTCGTTCTTTGAACACGTATTTCCTCACAAAGAAATGCGATCGAGTTCATCTTATGAGATAGATGAAGATACTACTGAAATGTATCACCAACAAGAAGAAGTATCCGAGGATGATACAAATGTGGAGGAACCAAGAAGAAGCAAAAGAGCAAGGGTTGAAAATTCGTATGGACCTGATTTTGTAACCTTTATGGTTGAGGCCGGACCTCCTACATATAATGAAGCTATAAGCTCTGTTGATGGCCCTATATGGAAAGAAGCCATAAAAAGTGAACTAGACTCCATTATGAAAAATCATACTTGGGAGTTAGTTAATCTTCCTCCGGGATGTAAACCACTTGATTCAAAGTGGATTTTTACTAGGAAAATGAAAGTAGACGGTACTGTTGAAAAGTACAAAGCGAGACTTGTGATCAAAGGATATAGACAAAAGGAAGGTCTAGACTACTTTGATACATTCTCACCTGTGACAAGGATCACATCTGTAAGGATGATAATTGCCATTGCAGCTCTGCGCAATCTAGGAATTCATCAAATGGATGTGAAGACTGCTTTCTTGAATGGAGATCTTGAGGAAGAGATATATATGGAACAACCTGAGGGTTGTAAAGCGCCAGGACAAGAGAGAAAGGTCTGTAAACTAGTGAAGTCTCTCTATGGTCTGAAACAGGCACCAAAACAGTGGCATGAGAAATTTGACAAAGTGATATTGTCAAATGGATTCAGAATCAACGAGTGTGACAAATGTGTATATAGCAAAAACACTGAACACGGATATGTGATTTTGTGCTTATACGTCGATGATATTCTCATTTTGGGAAACAATGAAGAAATGGTTAAATCTACTAAGTCCATGTTAAACTCAAGGTTTGATATGAAAGACTTAGGTCTGGCCGATGTAATTTTAGGGATTAAAATTACAAGGACGGCAGATGGATTTGTCTTAAGCCAAGCACACTACGTTGATAAGATTTTAGACAAATTTGGAAAGGATAGTGTAGGAGTTTATAAAACTCCTATAGATATGAATCATCACCTGTCTAAAAACAAAGGGGAGAGTATCTCTCAAGTGGAATACTCAAAAGTAATAGGCAGTCTAATGTACTTGATGAATTGTACTAGACCTGATATTGCTTATTGTGTGAGTAGACTTGCAAGATATACGAGTAACCCAGGATATGAACACTGGAAAGCCATCGTGAGAGTACTGAAGTATCTACGATTTACTCGTGACTACGGTCTACATTATACCAGATATCCTGAAGTCATTGAAGGTTACACTGATGCAAGCTGGATATCTGATATACAAGACTCAAAGGCCACTAGTGGATATGTATTCACTTTGGGAGGTGCAGCCGTGTCATGGAAATCCTCGAAACAAACTCTAATAACCAGATCCACGATGGAAGCTGAGTTCGTGGCATTAGATAAATGCGGCGAAGAAGCAGAGTGGTTAAGGAATTTTGTAGAGGATATTCCTGGTTGGAAAAACCCTGTGCCACCAATATGTGTGTATTGCGATAATCAATCAACAATTGGTAGGGCACAGAATGTCATGTATAATGGTAAGTCTAGACACATACGTCGAAGACACAATACCATAAGACAACTTCTCTCATTCGGAGTCATAAGCATTGACTACGTGAGGTCCAAAGAAAATATATCGGATCCGTTAACCAAAGGGTTAAATAAGGACCAAGTAGAGAAGACAACTAAGGGAATGGGACTGAAGCCGTTTGATTGCTAACATCAAAGCATAGGCTTAAGCCCTTGGGCTATAAAAGTTGAGGCAAAGGAAAACCCTACCATGATGACTGGAGATCCCAAGAACTTGGTTCAAAGGGACAACCTACCTGCTAAGACTGTGTGAGGTCACTGTGGGGGTAACACCCCAATCCTATTCCCAGATAAAACAGTGACTCCTGCACGAGGCTAAGCTCGAAGCTTTTAATAATTCTAGTAATTTGAATAGTGAGATTCAAATGGGTAATGCAGGATTACTTTAAGAAAGAATCACCTATGTGAGAGAGAAGTGGGGTCGCTTCAAAGGAGAATTCAAAGGGCTTAATTCTTTAGAAACTCTTGCAGAACCAGGAAAGGGGTATCACGACCAAAATGAGCCCACCAGTAAGAACTGAATAAGATCAGGATAATATCTGTGGGAACTTGATTTCGTTTACAGTATAAGACGAACAGTTCAAAGACATCGCGTCTACTGAATAGTCAGTAAAGAGATCATGTTATCCCAATGGAAGGTTCAAGGGGTTAACCTACCTATCCTTTGCAGATATTATCCGTAGAAGCTATCACCACTTCGTGTCGAGTTGATTATCGAGGATTATTGTTTTATTTGATTTCACCACTCGATTTTCTTCATGTGGGGATTGTTGGAAAATGTGTTTGTAGTGGGTTGAAGAAAATGGTGGTGTGCCACATTTGAGACCTAAAATTGAGCGTGGAGAACGCCTCGAATCTTGTTGACAAAATTAGATTAAAATACCTTGACGCGTGAGGTATGAAATCAAGTATTGAATCGCCAAAAACGAAGCTAAATCGAATGAGTAATTGATGCTCAAAGTAGTGCCAAAAACCATGAAAACATGACTTTGGTAGGAATGGATAGCTAGCTTGATTTCACACAAGTGGAAAGCTTATATCCCACATTGGAGGCCAAATGGGAACATTGTTTGTTCATATATGATTTCCATAACAAGTTTGTTAAGTTGTTAAAAGAAACTCTCCCAAAATGCCTTCGCGGGCGTGCGCAGGGGGGGGGGGGAAATCATCCGGTCGACGACGTCGGATTTGGCCTGTCTTGTGCGTGCCCACATCATGCGGGTTGTTCGGTTTTATGCATAACTCGATCTTATTTTTATGTAAACCAAACGTCAAGAGTAAGACTGAGTCAGTCTTCGGCGGTTGCTGATTTTTCGAGATAAGAAGAGATCAGAACTTGGACTGTGCTTGCAGATATACTGGCCAGATCCTATCTTTTCCGAAAAGTCAGGTTGAAACCGTTTCTCCTCTCAGCTATATAAAGAAGCCTGCGCTTCAGTACAGAACACACCGAAAACACTCCTTCACATCTCGACTACACTGTTCTCTTTCCGATCTGTGATAGCAGAAGATCGAATAGGTTCGATCAGCAAGGCTACGGTGCTCGACGCGCTTGCTGAGGTTCTTTTATCCTGGGAAGCTTTTTGCCGTCAAATCCAGCACCAACGGGAGGCAAATCAGCTTTAAGGACAGCGTCAACGACGTGACTGAATCACCAACTCGGTTTGCTGTCCTTTTAATATCTGTTTGATTTTATCAGATTCTGATTACTGTATTCGTTCACATTCATTTATGCATGTTCAGCTTTATATATGCATGTTGATTAATTGATACCACTGCAATAGTTTATTATTGTTAGATCCGCATGAAATAAAATTATATTCAGATAGCCAGACCTACAACAGTTAATTTGATGCGTCAGACGAGGCACGTCACTGCGCCATGACGATTTTTCTTCTTTATTTGTCCAGAAATAATGGAACATAGTTAAAGAGGATTTTGTGAAAGAATGTCTACTCTTTTTAAATGATGGGGTTCTGGGCCAAGAACTAACATTGCTCAAATTGTACTTATTCCCAAATAGAAAAGTGCTGAAAGGATGCGAGATTTCTGACCCAGTAGCTTATGCATTGTCGTGGCGAAAACTATAGCGAAAGTAATGGTGAACAGACTTCAAGATGTCCTTAAAGAGGTAATTTCCCGATACAATCATCATTTATCAAGAATCGGCTTGTAAGGGATAATATTCCGTTAGCTCATGTGAAACGAGGTTATGGATCGCTCAAGTTAGATATGTCAAAAGCATATGATAGAATAGAATGAACCTTTTTAAAATGTTTACTTGAATGGTCAACGCTGAGTAACAATTGTGTGCCCATAAGAGGGCTAAGACAGAGAGAGATTCCATGTCTCCTTATTTATATATATTGTGCACGGAGTGCTTTACAACAGGTCTCTCATTAAGTGTGGCACGGAAAGCTATCAAAGGATTTAAGATTATTAGAAGAGCCCCTTATTTTTTGCGGAAGATTGCATTATCTTTTTGAAGGTTACTTCTAAGGCTGCCCAGCATCTGAAACATTTATTAAAATATGTATGAATCCGTTTCAGGCAAGAAAGTAAATTTTGACAAGTTAGAACTTGTATTAAGAAGTAATATAGGCACGAAGCTAAAGAAAAATGCTCCACGTTAGATGCAAAAGCACATCACAAGAGACACTTGCGTACATCTATGGCAGTCAAGAGGAGGGAAAAGGAATTGTTTGCTACATTACCAGATAAAATTTGCAGAAATATTCAAAGTTGGAGTTCCAAAGCCCTCTTAATTGGTGGTAAGGAAATATTAATTTAAGTGTATACTGTGTACGCCACACGTCGATATTAAATGTCTTACTTAATGTTACCAAACAGTATTAAGAAAAATGTGCCGATGAATATTAAAAAGTTATCCAATAAAAAAAAAGAATATTAAAAAGTTCTACTGAGGCTTTAAGGGCATATGCACGGATGCACCCGTTGGAGCTTATTATCTTCCTGAGAACTTTCTCACGTAGCAATTTTTATTACTATTCAGTGAACAATAACAGCATTTCTGCATATTCTGCGCACCAATGTCATCCTGCGGAGAACTTCCTATTACTATTTATGAATAAAAAATTATTATTTTTGAAATATTTTGTCCCTCCGATTTTTCTTTTATGTGAATTATTGATCAAGATTTGAATTGGGTTTCATGACATCAATTTAAAAAGGAATTGAAATTACAATAATGCAAAATACATAACTGAATGGAAATAACATTGTAAAAGGAATTGAAAAATACATGAACTAAAAGCTCGGACGGTAACAGTCTGAATAATCTTGCGGAGCATCTTGGTCATTGGTAGGTTCGGCTTCCTCGTACTTTCGAAGGATGGCAGCCTTCCTCTTCGAAAAATATCTTTTTGACTTTGGAGTCATCACATCTGTATTCATTTGCATGATCTTCGTTTCTTCCTCCATTTTTGCAAGGTTAAAAGCTTTTTCTTGGAATTTGATGTCATTCTCTATTTGCATTTGGTACAAATCGAAAAATTTCGTTTGATTTTCTGCAATGGTCCTCAAAGCATCGGATGTCAAAGGATTTGCTACTTTCTTACCTTTTCTTCTAGCTTCCTTGGCCGCTTTCACTCCAGGCGGCTAATCGGACTCGTGGAACTTCGAGGATCGCTTTCGGGTGTACTAAATTCCAGAACTTCATAGGACGGAGTTGGAGGTACGTCAAGTGTATGCACTTCTTCGACTTCTGGACTTGCTTGATATCTGTAAGATGGGAGGGGGGGTACTTGCTTCAATATTTGTAAATGTTGGATGATTTTTTACTTGTTCCCAACAATCAAAATGTATGAATGTTTTCTTATTTTTGGCCACATAGCGTACTTGTGCTTTCCTTATCTATCAATTAAATATTCAAAATTTAAAATCATAATCAATATATTGTAAAATAAAAATTGCATTTAACAATTTACGCGAATAATTTACCTCATCTTGCAAATTGTATCCTGATTTCTTCAATACAATACAAGAGCCCCAATAAACCAAATTTGGCTTCAGCTTAGCGAAACGTGATTGTAGAGCAGTTTTAGACCAAAAATTGGTCGTCATTATTTCATCCTCTCCCCTTACCCAATTTGAATGGAAATCGGTGTCAACTTTTTCCCACAACTTATCGACTTTTTGTTTGGCGCCGGTAATTGGATCAAGCGATTGACGACAATAAGATATGCAAAGTTTCACATCTTCGGACATACACCAATTGGTAGACATGTTAAGAGATAAATGAGAAAGAAATATCGTTGTAAGAATTTTTGGCGTGAATTGTTGTTGGAATAAATGATGTATTTATAGGCAATTGTTGATCAAATTTTTTTAGAAATGTTGGCGTTGGTGAAAATGCTGTCGTTGGTGAAATGTAGCCGTTGTTGAAAATCATACCGTTAAGATTTTTTTTTGAAAGATCAGTACAAATTGCGTCCGGCTTCAATGTTAACAGTCGCGTTTGCTTCAGACATTATTCTTAATGTCTGAAGCGAACACAGTAATAACGTTTACTACGATAGCGCGAAACTAGCCCAACACGTTTGGTGTGAACATTATGCCTTCGCTGCGCCCGCTTCAGACATTAGTGTCTACGGTCTAATGTCAAGTTTGAACGCGACCTAATGTAGCTACCGAACGCGCGGAAGGTTGATTACTGTTCATCATCTTCTCAAATCTGTCGATTGTTCGATCCGGTACTTATTTACTCTTCCATTGATGTCGAAAATCATCCCAAGTGAGTTTTGAATGTTCAATTTAATCGATTTCGTTCAATTGTTAAACGATTCACGCGACTCACGCGCGAGATTCACTCGCGAAGATCATCCGCTCAGCCGATCTCGTGGAGGATTTCTTGGAGGACGACCTCGTCCAGAATTCCTCGCCCAGCATGCGATCTCCCCAAGGTTGCCTCGCTGCACAAGAATGTCGTTCGAGAATGACCCCAAATCCTCCACAAGGTCGCCTCGCTACATATGCCCTAATAAGGAAACTGGAAGGGATCACTCAACAATGAGTACCATTTTAAACCAAAATAGCCACATGCATAAAGGGCCGTTTGCTAGAGCGCCTTAAATCTAAAGCGTAGGAATAGTGACTAAAAAAAAGAAACCAAATTTGGAGATTGAGTAAAAAGACAAGTCAAATTTCAATTTTGAGTAATTTGAAAAAAAAAATTCCCAATTTCATGTCTCAATTTCAACCACACAACCACCTGAACAACAACATCCATCCGAGTCCTTGCTACTTCAATACTATATATATCACACCAGCCGCACCAATCCAAACTCATTGGAAGGCAATGAACAGCAAAATGTGAATAAACTCCGGCTGGAGATCGAACAAGAGAAGAAGACGAAGGAAGCACACCAACTGTACATATGATAAACATAGAACCCCTGGACATAAGAAAAGATTGTGGCCGCTGCTCCATTAAGGGTATTGTCAAAAACTGCATAATTTGAGCTTCATGCAAAGGAGTTCAGTTCTAAACTGGAATGACATTGTCAATCTTGGACGAATCCTCACACCTCAGAACAATGCCCTCTAGACTGGCTGGAATGATGCCCTTGGTCCACTGGCACCCAGTGTTAAATGGCTCTGGTGGAGGAACTATCATCAGCACATTTTCATTCCTTTGAACAACTCCCATGACGCTTACTGTGCTTCCCTCTTTTATGTACCTACCCATCAAGAAATTACTTGAATAAGAGTAGAGAATATAAATTATTATAGCGGGAACTCCCTCATGATACAACCCAGAGAACTTAACTCTACTATATCAAATCCATATGAATCATCAGAATCTCCTTAAAATTGCTATCATAACAGAGAACATTAAGTGAAGAATACAGCACCATGATAAGAAGAATCACTATGATTCTACTTTGTCCACAGAACTAATGACTAAAGATGAAGATAAATGCAATCAGTACATGCATACCCTTCTTTCAGTCGCATGATTCGATCATCACTGGATAAATTCCTCTCTGCCAGCCACCTAACAAATTGCTGAGACATGTCTCTACTAGTCTGGTTTATGTCGACAACCACAGATTCATCAACGTAAGGTGTTACTCTAGCACCATATCCCGTTTTCACCAATGCTCTCAACCCAGTGTGAAAATCAGAAATGTAGAAGTCGACAACATGTCTCTACAAAAACCAGCAAGTCGAAGGATTAGAATCACAAATTAAGCATCATAACAGGCATACCTGTACAGTAAACCATCAGTTCAGTACAAATTTAATGAAAAATATACTATTCTAGCCACACAACAGTGAAATAGAACCACTTGATAAATATAGCTTTTGCACAACCAAAGAGAAACTAATCCAGAAACCTATTGTCCAAAGAACATTCATGACACGTGATTGCAGAAGAGACGGCTTAGCAAGTTCTCGTCCCATCTTAAATCTTATAAATCAGGAATGTTCTACATTCTGTATCTTTGCTAATCCTAAAAAGATATGATACTTAGACATTTACAATGCATAGGTCATAGGTGTTAAAATATGACTTTCAGGAGCCTCTCACCTCACTTGACCGCAAACCCCACGTTAAGCGACGATGAGTAGCATTGGCTGCTTTTGAGTTCCACCCTCTGTATTCATATAAACTTGTAGATGTATACACACATCTTTGGACCTTTCCAAAAGAGGACTCCAGAGGAACATTTCCACAAGTTACTACCTGTAATATTGTAATATTTTATAAGTAATGCTGTAACAGAATCATTGCCAAATGATAACCTCAGGCAAATACACAAACAGTATTAGCTAAATGCAACACCAACTACTAGATAGCTCATATTATATAGTTGGAAATGAGGTAGGCTCAACAAAGGGAGACGTAGAACCATAGACAGAGGTATCGAAAGAAATACAATATGCTAAATCAAAATATGTACCACAAACCACCGAAACTATATACAAGACTAAAACCTTAGACCAAGTATCTGGCACTACTTGCATTGTAGGGTCATACATATCCTGGTATAACAACGGACATCATTTCCACCCCGAGTATATCTACCAAACAGTCTGATTTGTAAGTTTCTAATAAAAAAAATTTCCTTCTTTAGAGTAATACAAAGACATGGACAATAACCCAATAGTTCGATATAATATTTCTACTATAATGGATCATGACAGCTAGCATATGGATGTAAATGCAATCTTCTAAGATTTAATGAAAGAAGGTAATCAGTATTTATGGAAGTACTACTTACCCCAGATATTTTGACGAATTGGCCATCTTTAGCAGTTCTGAGCTCTGTGTCTGGATACTGGGCAATAAACCCAGTGATGGCCCTTCTTCCCCAATAGTTGTTCCAGAAGAATAATGCCACAACAACACAAAAGAGAATAGCAACAACAATGAGAAGAATAGGGTTGTGAACTGCACCGAGGATAAACCCACCAGCAATGAATCCCATCAGAAACAATAGTATCACCAACCAAAGTACCAGCTTCGGAAAGTTCTTATGGAAAGCATAGTCTTCCTCCTTGCTTAAATTAGTCACAGCCTGATTACTAACAACTGAAACACTAAGCATCTTAACCGACCCAGTAGAGTCCAATTGACCAGATTTCTTTCTAGGGGCTCCTGACGCATTTAAGGGTCCAGAAGAAATGGGTCCAGATGTGATCAGGCCGGTTGCAGGTAAAACTGGAGCTAGCTGACCGGAGTTTTGACGTGAAATGCCAGACTGAGGACCAGATGATTTTTTCAGTGGCTCTCCATGCTTATTAAGTGGTCCAGAACTGGTCTTTTTCATTGATACTGAACCTGGAATTCCAGATGAAGCAGAACCTGGACGACCAGACCCACCAGTTATGAGAGGGCCAGAGTGGGCTGCCGCACCACCAAAAGACCCAGTCCTTGAAGGTGCGTTATTAACAGGTCCACTCTTCCTTGACCTGCTAGCTTCCGCATGCAACTCGAACATTTTGCCGAGCTCTCCAGATTTTTTAATATCACCGCCAGTATAAGGCATCGCTGACACGGCCGTCGTAGGAGCTCTTTCTTTTGGCTGCTCAGGGCGCCCAGATACGTAAAGCCCATTGCTAAGCTTGTGAGACGGAAACCGTGACCCCATCTTTTTGACTGCAGGAAGCTGGCACGCGAATAAACTTATACTGAAGGAACTAGCAGTTCTTCACCTTCCTAATTTATGAAAATGTGGTACAGCTAGCAGTTCTTCACCTTCCTAATTTATGAAAGCATGAAGATGCTCAAAGCTAAGCCATCAACTGCGGCTCTACAATCAGACCACAGACCGTAATGAAAACAGAAAGAGAGCAAAGAGTCTGATAGAATAAAGTTCTTCCTGCAATTCAAAACAAATAATGAGTTATTATTAGATGATCGGCCCTTTGAAAATAATTTATGAAAGTTGATTCATAACAATTAATGAATTTCTGTGTAAAACAATGGTATGTGTGATCAAGCCAGCCCATATGCATAAAAATTGTGGAGTTAGTATGTTGAATACACTTGCATGAAGCTAGATTTGTTTTAGGCATATAGTCATTTTTTCTCAAAAGAAATGGGAAGTGAGTAAATAAGCAATGTAACAATTGCAAAGTTCAGTGTGCAGACCGACGATATGCATTTCTCTATCAAACTCTACATTTGATGAACAAATCAATCATAATGCTTCTAAACTTATAATAGCAAGATGAAGCGTCAGACTGTCAGTGTCAGATCCAGTGAAATTTTAAAATTGGTGCGACCATTTCACCTATCACTCAAAAATCCTAACGAACACAAAGCTTCCAAATCCAAATTAGTTTCCTTTTTCCAAATTTGACGATATGACCATTGACCATAGCCCAGTCACATTGGATACGGACACCAAACATTCCGAAGTAATCATCCATGCAAAACGAATCACAAAATCAAACAATAACCGAAATGTATAACGATAACAAGCCAGAAGCTGAATAACACAGGTCCAAATACTCCGATGAACATTAGTAAAAATGCCCCTTAAAACAGTCCGAAGTGGACAAATGGCAAGAACGTATAAACAGAAAGCTATGATCCATACATATGCACAGAAAACGTGTGAATGTGATACCAGTCAGCATTGAAACCCAATAAACTAGCACTCGACCAAGAATCACAAACTACTTACATACACAAAACATTACAATCCAAATAGGCAGACGCAGACGAGAAGACCAAAAACCATACACAAAATCATCTCAAACCGACCGACCACATATTCATCCCAAACCCAACTCTCAAATTCCAGCCGAAGACAAAAATGCCATAAATTCCACGGATCCGGATCTCAGGGTCCGGATCCGAACCACAATACACACAAAAACGATCATTGTCCCCCAAACAGCCGCTCTCAGTGATTCGACTACTCACTCAGGCTCCTATTACAAATGAAATAAGCGACACACACAGACTCAGAGAGATCAGAACCCTAAACGCAACCAAATTCCTTCAAACAAAAACCGCTGGCTACAAAACACGAAACGCGCGAGAGAGGCAGTGTGAACTAGACCTGGAGAAGCGAGAATCGACGATCAGTTAGCGAGGGATCCCGACGGCATTTTGCGGAGAGGAATCTGCAGAGAGGAGGAGAGAGAAAGCGTAGATTGCAAGTGAGGAAATGATTTTCTGGAAAATAATTAAATTAATAAATAAATAAATAAATAGAAAGCGAAAGGACACCAGCGAGCCTCACCAGACCTACGTCTCATTTGTTGCCTTGTTATTTTGTTAATCTCTCTCTGTTACTCGTCTCTAGTTGGATTTTATATGCTTTTTTTGTTGTGTGTAAAATGACCAAATGACCCCTGTGAATTTCATCAATTTGAAACTTTTAAAATCTTTTTTTTATTTTATATGTAGTGATTTTGATGGTAAAAATGACACCATTTAAAAAAAAAAAATCCTTGGCGTGATATGCATTGTGGATTCGAGGTTTGTGTGTTGGAGGGTAGTGATTTGTTGCGATCATTCAATTATTTTTCATGACGCTTCTATACATATTTTGAGGGCTAAAATTTATATTTGATGTAACAATTATAATAACATTAAATATGTTCAAATTTATACTTTTTTTTATGAACAAGTTCAAATTTATACTTGGTGCTAGGAGTCAAGAAGGCGACATTTGAGCTGAAACTAGATGTGTATAAAAGCTATTGTGACTGGAGCTGGAGTTGATACATGGAGCGATTCTTGGATGTAACAAGCGATGGATCTTCTACGTTCAAATCCTCACTGGAATATTCTGTTGGTTAGCAGAGAAGCGAATGGAGTAGCAGATCTCCGGGCTTTTAAAGCAAGAGCTTTTGAATGGCAGTGGCAGGCTTTGAATGCGATACCAAGAGCCTTGGGTTCTGTTCTGTGCTAGTTTGTTGTTGTTGTTGTGTTGGTTCTCTGTCGTCTGTTGTTTTCGTTTGTTTGCATGTCTTTGGTGGAAAACTAAAAATGATTCTTTGGTGGAAAACTAAAACTAAAAGTTTTTTATGTCTTTTGTTTAAACCAATTTTAATGTAACTAAGCAACTCTTTGCGAAAAGAGATTTGGTCGAATGGTTTGATCCTTGACAAATTGCAAGAGGTCAAGGGTTCGATTCCCCCAGTAGCATATTTCTCCTCACTTTTGTGCAGGAGTGTTATTCCTCCCTCGCGGAGGTGTTTTCGTCCCGCCTTGGCGCGGACGTGCTATTACTCCCTCGCGGAGGTGTTATCCGTCCCTTGTGGACTTGTTGTGTGCTGCAGGTGGATGTTACGTGCTATTCCTCCCTCGCGGAGGTGTTACCCATCCCTCGTGGACGTGTTGTGTGTTGTCTTCCATGTGCGCATGGAGGTGCTGTGTTTCTCCTCAATGCTCCTGGGTTTCAATCTAAAGATGCGCTTCAATGGACACATTTTAAGTACCTATTCCAGGTTGGTGTCATGTGTGGCCCGTGCTCCAATAGTCTAAGTTCACATGTACCCGCTGAAGTTCTCATGTAATATGATTGAGATGTTGAATTGAGTTGTATGAGATGTGAAATCTAGTTGTCTTATTCAAGACGAGAACCAGCTGGTGTTTGAACTGAGACTCGAACACTTATCTAACAGCCACTGAACCAGAATAATGCAAAGACACGCAATGTGATACCCAGTTCGGCAACAGCCTACTCTGGGGGGATTCCCACACCCTAAAGAGTATCAAATCTTTATTGAAAAGTTTAGAGCTACAGATGGTCTTACGCTTACTATCTCCCGAATGTAATCGCCTAGCCTTTAACACTTCTTCTTTCAGATTTGCGATCTCGACTCCCCCTCGATCCCCTATGGGTAGGACGAGTCTTTCTCCCGACCTAGTCTTGGACCTCCCCGAAGTCCAGTAGCCTTCTCTCGAAAGCGTGTCGTGATGACTGTGTGTGTGTGCGTGTCATGCTATTGAATATGGAAATAAACCAAAATAACACTAAACAAACCGCCCATCCACGGATCATTGTCTATATTAATCTCAATCGTTGAACGCCACCCATCCACGGATTATCAACAATTTTGATTAGTTAAGCTTAGGGGTTTTCAAATAAAAGTCAACTTTCCTATTAATTCATGTACTACCATTGTAGCTACCATGACCTAATATCAATTTCATATGATCTGGTTAATACCTAAGACCCATTCATCTTTTGGTAATTAACCTAAATACGTTATAGCACGCAAACATCCCATTCAATGTAAAACTTGCAAGAACGATAAAATTAAGCACAATGAAATTGAATATTCGAATTGCATTAATGAAAAATGTTCAATTGATCACACGAAGAGTTGGGTACATGGCATGGGATCCGTAGGATTCCGGAATAAAATGACTACTCACGATTCATGGCTATCAACCACAAATATATATATGAAAAGATTAGAAACGAGAAAACCGTGTTTTGATGAAGTGTAGCCCCGAATCTCGGTCTTTCTTGAGCTCTTAGTCGTCCTCCTTCAATTTTGGTCAAAATCGATCCCCAAAGTCAGCGTACTCAAAATCTGGTCCGAAACTGCTATTTATAACTCAAAATATCCGCGGGGTCGGGAAATATGATTTTGTCACGGGTGTCACGACCCCCCCCTAAATGTTTCAAATAAAAGTCAACTTTCCTATTAATTCATGTACTACCATTGTAGCTACCATGACCTAATATCAATTTCATATGATCTGGTTAATACCTAAGACCCATTCATCTTTTGGTAATTAACCTAAATACGTTATAGCACGCAAACATCACATTCAATGTAAAACTTGCAAGAACGATAAAATTAAGCACAATGAAATTGAATATTCGAATTGCATTAATGAAAAATGTTCAATTGATCACACGAAGAGTTGGGTACATGGCATGGGATCCGTAGGATTCCGGAATAATATGACTACTCACGATTCATGGCTATCAACCACAAATATATAGATGAAAATATTAGAAACGAGAAAACCGTGTTTTGATGAAGTGTAGCCCCGAATCTCGGTCTTTCTTGAGCTCTTAGTCGTCCTCCTTCTTCAATTTTGGTCAAAATCGATCCCCAAAGTCAGCGTACTCAAAATCTGGTCCGAAACTGCTATTTATAACTCAAAATATCCGCGGGGGTCGGGAAATATGATTTTGTCATGGGTGTCACGGCCCCCTAAATGTTTCTGGGCAATTTAGGGGCCGTAACACCCGTGACATATTGTTTTGTCACGGATACCACGACAGGGCAAACTGGTAGAGACTTCTCATGGCACTTTCGCGGTCTTAACGTTTGAATTTGGTTTTGGTGTAAACTACCAAGTTGTAGCTATTTGAATTAGCTTTCCAACAAGCTATATCATGATCATTTGGACACCATATGGGATCTGGGAATGCAAATTAAATTGCAAAGGTCAGTCTGCCTGTTTTGTCCTATTTTTGCCCAAATCTTCACCAAATGCTTTGTTTTACTTCGGACAATCCAAAAGTCTTAGGTATGTGATATTTGACCTGAAACAATAGAAAAGAGATTAAATGACAATAAAATGTCGAGAAAACAAACATAATCCATCATCGAATGAAGTGAATAATAGGTCAAGAATTCGACCGATCAATCATCCTTCCCCTTACAGTACAAATTCGTGTAGCGTATTTCCTGGGAGTATCGCTCCTTTGAGGCAATACCTTCCTGCGAAGCCCCGACTTCTTTAACACGAAATCGGTGGCATGCACTTTTGCATTCAACAGTTTCCTCTTATCAAAAACCCCAATATGAGCCCTACTGACTTTATCCTTTTCCGAAACCTCAGACACAGTATTCAATTCCTTTGACTTCACATCACAAATTTTCTCACCCTTATCAACCACTGAAGCTTTACTCAACTCCTTCTCTTTCTCACTCGTTTGCACACTCACAGAATTGAGAACATGTACTTGAGATTGGGAACTAGGGATTACCTCTTTGAGGAGTGGTTCAGCCGTCGGCTGGGTTTTCTTCGCCGTCTGCTTGCTTTCCCCAATTAATGTTGAATTAGGGTTAGATTCAAGTACCATGACCCGCTCTGCTGTTGATTTTGCCGTATTTGCTACTGCCGCCTTCTTGTTCTCCTTAGGGATAGCAATCCCCAATTTCCCCATCGCCTTTTTTGAGTTCATCATCTCAGCAGCAGGAACAGTAGCACCAATTGATTTCTTGGTAGTTCGAGTGTTTGCCATTGTTTTCAAGATTGTATCTTGAGACGGTTGTCGATTGACGCGCGTCGTCTGACGCGTCAAATTTAATATTTATACATTTCAGCTAATAAGCTAGTGTAGCGACAAGTAGGGTCAAACCCAAGGGAGCTGGTGTTGTTGAAGCTGTAACTGAAAATAAGAAAGGAGGGGGGTTTTAAGTGATTGTGAGTGCAAAAGAGAAAATAGCAAGAGAATTCAATCAGAGAGAACATTCAGCTTAGGGTTTCTATTATGACACGTTCATCATAGATTTCTAATGATCAAATCTTATGTTTCTAAGTGTGGTTATTCTGACAAAGGTAACTACCCTAGTATCCCGATAAAGGTGATACACCACGATCTAACCCGACAAAGGTGTTAGACTTCTAGTTCTTTCCTAAACTCAATAATCCGACAAAGGTATTACTAAGGATAGGTGTTACTATCTACCTTTACGCCAAAGTTTCCAGTAGATATTGACGATAAGAATTAATTGTTTGATTAAGCTTTGCGACAAAGCTTCCACTTAACCTCACAAGTTAATTTATGGAATAAGCACAAGAACTAGAGAAACATAAAATCGCATTAAGAACTGAAACTCAAAACATAGTCACAATATGCGAAACCCTAAACTGAATTTAGAGTTTAGCTACACATAATGGAAGTAAAACACATAATGAATAGTAAGAAATTCTCTTCTCTCGTCAAAAGCTTCACCTTCTTCTCCAGAGCCGTCTTCAAACTTCGTAGAATGATTGATTCTGGAAACCCTAACCCAAACCTTTTATGTATAGCAAAACTGGGTTTCAAAATCTATTTTTGGGTTGAATTATCAAACTGGGTTTCCAAATATGTTTTTGGGCTTGAATTATCAAAATTTGGAATGCTGACATCATCAAACGCATTGCTGATGTCATCACCTCATCGGCTCGCTGTGCCCAGCGTGTACATTAGCGCCGCGCTTGCTTTAGACATTATGCCGCGCTCGCTTCAGATAGTAGCGTCGAGCTAATGTCTTCCTTAGGCGCGATCCACACTGAGTCTGGTTCTCCTTCTGCACCCCAGTTCCGACTACGACTCTGGATTTGACCTTCTAAATGAAATCGGCTGCTCTCGGTGTGAACTAGAGAGTTGTAGGGAATCGAGTCAGCTACGTAATGACGCGTGGATCATATTTTTATTCTCAGCGGTCCAATCCCAGAACTCTGTCGAGCGGCCAAAGGTCTGATCTGCCATTGTAATGTTTTTGGCATGAAATGCCATCTTTTATGCGCGTTTCCTCCTAGAACTTCCAAAACACCTGAGATGCAAAACCATACTAAAAAGTAAATGTTCGCATATAAAAGTGTCGAAATAAATAGGATTAGTTGATTTGACGAGTCGTATAAATACGACTCATCAAACCACCCCACACTTAAATTTGTTCGTCCCGAACAAGAACTGAGTCATAGAAGGAAAACAAATATGACACCACAATTTCTTCGACGTACTGAGTAGATGCACATGAATATGAGTCGCTAGTCTAGACTTTCTTTTCTATGCATAACTCAATCGTTACTCAAATCATCATGCTTAACATAGAATTAACTTGATACGTGTTACCTTCGAGCTGAAATACAAACCAATTCAGATGAATAGGAGATAGTCCTTTTTAGACCCATGATCTGCATTCGCTGTTCCGAACTCTAGCTATATGGTTACACGTCATTGCTTTTTCTTGCACGTGATTCATTCGAGTTTCAAGGTTTTTGAGTTCTTCTTTCTTTGTTGGACAGCTTTTAATGTAGTGACTTTCTTTGGCCTTTGGCTCTTGATATGAATGTTGTACTTCACTTTTTGTTGTATAAAACTTCACAACGTGGCTGATTCTTCTTAAGCTTTGCTCTTTTATTGTGAGTTGATTGTCCTTTTTTTCTTTTTCTTCTGAAGGAGGTCCAATCATTGCCCGCGAGCATATTGAAATACCTCCCCGCTCTTTCTCATCCTCGACCTTTTTTACGCGAGTCAAGATGAGGGTCACTCACCTCTTCCCGATTACTTTGGACTAGAGATGGGATGGTCTGTTTTCCCGTCCCGTCGACCTACATAAACGCTGCAGCGGTGGAGCCAACTCTGAACCAATAAGTCTCGAAGTGCTAGCCTCCACAAAATCCACATAACCATACAACGCAAAATTTGGTCCTTTGAATGCTTTGTCAAGTCTCTCAAAGACATTTCTATCAACTCCACATCCCTGTTTATCTACACTCAAAAGACACGTAGTAGGTTAAGTACACATGTAAGACCATAATTCAAATTTCACGAGAGAAATACAATATAATCAGCATCATCTATTTCACATCATATGATGTTCCCTTGTGTGGCATGTATTTGGCAAAACATAGTTAGACAGTTCGAGCAGGAGTTCAGGGGGAGTTCGAACATATCCTAGCACTCTTGTACAGCGTGGAACAGACGCAAGGATATTTCCCGAAAGATATTGGACAGCGAAGATCTCAGCGATTTGAAGTCGGCTAGCGAATTATTTGAACAACAGATATTCGAATGAATATCTATATTGAAGGCGGCATAGCTGACTTGGGCAAGAGATCTCCATATATTCTTCCAACCGATTTGAGAAAGATATACATCAAATATCTAGGAATATTTCCTAAATATTTGATGGGATTATCTTGTGCAGATTAGAGTTTCGTCCAAGCATATAAATACGGTGCTAGGATGTCCTCATTCTGCATGGCTTTCAAGATAAAACATACACAAGTATAACCTATCGATTGGAGAAGAAGAAAGCGACGGCCGGTTGTGTTTCCCCACTGGAAACTCATCGGTGCAAGAGCAGTCTCACCACGTGCAACTCAGACTGCCTGGAAGCGATCAAACTGCCGCACACAACAAAGGTGAACAAGCTTTCGTGAGAAAGCATCCGAGCTTCAAGAGAAGGTCGAGAACATTTGGACTGCAAGTTCAGACGAAGGGGATCGAGGTTAACTGCTGTAAACCTCGGTTGCAAATCTGAGAGCCGCAGTGTTAGAGGCTAGGCAATTACAAGGTGTAAGTGTAAGTCCACGTACAAGCTCTAACTCGTAATAAAGATTTGATGTCCCTTTTCGGGTGTGGGAATCCCCCAGAGTAGGCGTGACCAAACTGGGTTATCATTCTGTGCATGCTCATATTATTTGCTTTGTCTGCTGAACTAGTGTGATATGAGTTCAAGGTCTATCGCAACTATACCTTGAACTGTCTACTGAACTGTTGTGAAAACAGTTCCAGGTCAGTCGCAACTGTATCTTGGACACAAGCTTGAACAGGGGATATAATTTCAAGTGGTATCAGAGCAGACACTTGACACACTGAGTGGGATCCTGAACTGTTCAAGATGACGCTGAAGGAAGGACAAAGCATCACCTGACCCCCGCTACTCGAAGGATCGAACTATGCCACTTGGAAGCCCGTGATGAGATCCTTTCTGAAATCTCTAGACGAAAAAGCGTGGAAGGCTATTCTGAAAGGTTGGACGGAACCCATGATGAACAATCTCACTGGAGAACCAATCTCAAAACCAGAAGCACTGTGGACAGAAGAGGAGGACAAAGCATCTATGGGAAACTCAAAGGCTATGAATGCAATTTTTTCTGCCGTAGATGAAAAGGTCATGAAGCTCATCATCAACTGTGAAGTGGCCAAGGAAGCATGGGACATCCTCCAAACAGCCTTTGAAGGCACGGACAAGGTTTGTAACTCACGCATGCAGGCTGTCACAACCAGATTTGAAGAAATGAAAATGAAGGAAAGTGAAACCATCACTGAGTACAACACCAGAGTTCTGGAACTGTCCAACGAGGCATCTGCACTAAGGAAACCCATTGATGAAGAAAGATTGGCCAGTAAAGTTCTGAGGTCACTCCCTCCGAGATTTGCCATGAAGGTCACTGGCATTGAGGAAATGCATGACATCACCAAACCTAAGCTGGACGAGCTAATGGGGTCACTCAGAACTTACGAGATTAATCATGACTTCCAAACCGGAGATGTGAAGGGAATCGCCCTAAAAGCAGACATGTCAGAAGACAAACTGGATGCTGGTTGTACCACTGAGCAACTGGCTATGATGGCACAGAACTTTGGAAGAATGGTAAGGAAAATCAACAGGCATGGTCCAGAACAAAATCAGCCTTCATCAACCAGCTTCCGAAACTGGAAAACCAGAAGATCGAGATCCAGCGATGTGAAGCAAGACTCCTCTGACAAAGGAAAGGAAGAAATTCAGTGCCATGAATGCAGGGGTTTCGGCCATATTGCGTCACAATGTGCAAATACTCTCATAAGAAAGAAGGCAATGGTCGCTAGTTTCAGCGATAGTGAGTCAGACGAAGAAAAAGAAGGAGGTGAAACCACCAACTTTGTGGCTTTCGTCACAACTCTGGGTGAATGCAGCAACACCAGTGAAACAGTTCCATCGCAGTTGGAACTCCCAGCTGAAGACCTCTCAGACAGTGATAATGAAGAACTCACGCAGGAATCTCTGGCTCAGACATATAAAGATCTGTATGAGAAGTGGTTGCTTCTGATTAAGATCAACAAGAAGCTGAATGACTCAGTTGCAAGTGTCACTATAGAAAAGGACAAGGTCTGGCAGGAGGTCGAGATACTACTTACACAGAAGGTGGAACTCAAAGGCACAGTAGACTCACTAAACACTCAACTAGCCGAGATGAAACAGGAAAGATTGTGTCTTCTTGCTTCGAAAACAGAGCTCCTGGGTACTGTTTCTTCACTAAAAGTTGATATGGAAAGGGACCGTGACACTCATCCTGTAGGCATGACGGTTCTAAGAAAAACCATCACAAATCTGAAGCGAAAGGAAGTGTTTCAACTAAGGAGGATAGAACAGCTGGAACTCCAGCTAGAATCTAAGAAGATGGATCATTCAGACACTAAGAAGGAGCTCGATCACCTCAAACAGTCGGTAAGGATGCTAAACTCTAGCACTAACGACTTAAATGATATTCTCAGATCTCAGAGGATGGAGTCTGGACATCGAGGTCTGGGGTTTACGAAAGAAGGTACTTCAAAAGGCACTACTTTTGTCAAAACTCAACAAGTGTCGAAACAGCTACCTGAACAGACGGTAAGACAGTCCAAAGGAAAGAACCCAGCTGATCACAAGAAGACTCATAACACATCAAATGGTGGAAAGACTCGTAAAATACCCGTCCAACGCCGTAATCTCTCACTAGTGAAGCAAAGGGGAGAGTGGCGCACTTGCTGGTACTGTCACCAGATGGGACACATCAAACTAAAGTGTCGCATGTTTCTTACTGAACGACGGGCATATCAACATCAGACCATACCTCGACAAAAACAAATCTGGGTTCCAAAAGCTGAGCAGACCGTTTGCATGGTGGCCTGCTGCTCAAATTACACAGTGCAAGACAGTTGGATCTTCGACAGCGGATGCTCCGCCCACATGACAGGTAACTCTCAATACCTCACCCATATTAGACCTGTTGAACAGATGTGGATTGTCACCTTCGGGGATGGTGGAAAGGGTCAGGTGATCGGCTGTGGGACGTTGATGGTTCCGGATCTCCCTGCACTCAAGAACACCCTCCTTGTCGAGGGACTGACAAGGAATCTCATCAGCATTAGTCAACTGTGCGACGATGGACATTATGTGTCATTCTCTAGCTACTCATGCCTCGTCCTAGATGAGAATGGCGGTACACTGATGAAAGGAAGAAGGGATGCCAACAACTGCTACACCATTGGGATAGGACCCCTGGACGACAAGAACTCCAGCAAGCAACAGGTTGCCCGAGCCTGTGCAAACGCCAACCATCGATTTCTGCGAGGGGGAGTGGATCGGAGTTGCGCACAAATCCATGTTGACAACTGTCCCAGGAAACTGTTGAATCAGAAGGTGTCACAGTTACAGAAGAAGTTCGCACTATGCCCTCAGAAATATGCCTGGAACCAAACAAGAAAATATGAATATGGAGGGCACCAGAAGATGATAACTCTGAGGCAGACCAAGACCCTCGGCATCTCACGGCATCGAACACCCAGACCCATCTCAGGTCCATGTGGTGTCAAACACTAACTATGTCCAAGGGTGGTCAGTCAGAGTCGAATCCCCAGCTAGAACAGTTGGACTGACCACCTAAGGAAGAGAGCTGGAACAGAAGGCACAACGCGTGAAGACCAAATTTTTTTGAATATTCTCAAAGATTTTTCCCGCCGTTATTTAAAATGAGAGTTGACCAATTTGGGAAGTTGAAAAGGCTGAAGTATTATTTCTTTTGAAACACAAAACAGTTCGCAGACTACTCACTCTCTCGTACAAACCCTAGAATGGCAACCAGCGATTTCTCTCTCAACCACTCATCTACTCAACGGCGATGGTGAACACAAGGAAGTCAGCAAAGTCCGGCGTCAAATCCGCTGATAAGAAGAGGGAAAGCATGCAGTCCTCAAAGGCACTGGCGGCGAAATCCAAAATTCCGAAATCACAAGCTCCGAAGGTGAAAAAGGCATCGCCTTTACGCTCCGACTCCGAATCCTTGGCCAAAGCAAAGAAGTCTGCCGAAGGAGTAAACGTTGAAATCCCACAGTCAGTTGCGGTGGATTCATCAATCGACGCTAGTCCGAGTCTTGTTCTTCCCCAATCCAAGGTATTCTCAGAATCTCAGTTCGTCCCTTCAGTTTCTGCAAATAAATCTGTTATTGAAAAGTCTGTGGTGGACGAAGTTGTAAGTATGGGTGGTGAAGCCAGTAGGGCTGTTGTTGGGGAAGCCAGTAGGGCTGGAGTTGGTGTTGAAACCAGTAGAGTGGTTATTGAAAATAAAACTGTCAAGATTGTGGAAGATGAGGTACCCAGCAAGGTGGCTGGAGGGTCAGCAACATGGAGGGAGAAAATCCATGCTTCTGGGTATATTCGTCCGGGAGGTTTACGAAGGAAGAAGGGGACTCGCCGAGTTGTTTCTCCAAGACAATGTCTGGCCAAGATCAGTTCAATCAGAGGAAAGCTCATAGCAATGTCTGATGAGGAGACAGAGAAACTTCTTGAGGCCTCGGGGAAAAGGAAGCTAGTTGATGGACCATATTTATATGATTCATTAAGACAGTTAAACCCACCAAATTGAATGCTTTATCTTGATAACTTTTACTTGTTAGTTTCACTTTTGTTCTACAGGCTATTTCAAGGAGTAATGACGAAACGAGCTAAAATGGAGTTCTTAACGCTAAAAGTGGATTACAAGTCAGAACTGACCATACCCCGACAATACTCCGATCAAGCCACAACTAAGTCCCGATGACTTATTCCAACAAAGATCAAGAACACAAGTGAAATGCCAAGTATAAGTGACTTATCTTTTGATGTCAACCAAAGAGGCAACCAAAGGGCAACCAAAGGGCAACCGAAGACCAACCGGAGTCACATGCCAACCGATGGCTTTTGGAGAAAGATCTCATTCCACTCACTTCTCCTCCCCTCCACCTAGCCGGCGGCTTCTTGGCCATGCCACCTTGCCCGGTGGCTATTTGCTCCTCCTCTCCCCGTGTGACATGTGTTGAGCTCTCATTCCTCCTCCATGCCTATAAATACCAAGCTCCTCCATGATGGACCATAATTATACGAATCATAAACACAGTAAAACCCACCAAATTAGACTGTTTGTCTATTTAACTTTTGCTTGTTAGTTCCGATATTTATCTACAGGGTATTTTGGAGTCTAGAGAGAATACACGCTAAGGAGAAGATTTTATGCTGAAAATATATTACGAGTCAGTCCAAGGTCACGATCAGACGCTGAATGAAGAAATCTCAAGATCCTGACATGGAATCACTCAAAACAAATCCAACCGAAGGGCAACCAGAGTCAGCCCAGAGCTGAAAGGACCCGATGGCTTTTTGGATAAGCTTGGATGCATACACAACTCCTCCCTTTAAGCTCATCCAAGCCACACATGTGGCTCCTCCACACCAAAGCCGCTGGCGGCTATGGAGCTCCCCCCATGTGGCTTCATCTCCAAGCTCATCCTCTCCCATCATGACAAGTGTTGCCTTCTCCATGCTCCTCCAAGCTTATAAATAGACCCCCTCCCCTTTGTATTTCATCATCCACAATCACAAACACTTATCTCTCTAAAGGTTTTGGTACTTTGTAAGCTTGGTTTGAAATCTATAATATTCTTGTTGGTTCTTGAATATTGTAGATCGTTCTTGAGTACTCTTGTCGGTTCTTGAAGTACTCACCCCTTTCCCTTACTTACTGTCTTTCAAAAACCGTAAGTACTTAGCTATGGTATCCACCTCTATGGATATTCGTAGCTAAACTCTTCATTCGGTTAAAGGGGTGTACTTGTATCATAAAATGTTTTAGGCCATTGACAGATGCTTGTCGTCAGAGCAAACGTACAAATAAATTTATAAGTCCGCTGCTCGCGACTTAACTACTGGGTAGCAAGTGGTAAGTAGGGGTCGAACCCAAGAGAGTCAGTGTGGATTAGTTGTTCTTTAATGAAGCTTATGCAGAAATTAATTACGATTGGGGTTGGGTTTGAGTGTGTTTTGGGAACTGAAAGTAAATTACAGCAGTTGATAATGGACTGTAAGGAACTGATTCGGTTTTAGGGGCTTTGTATTATAATTGTTTATCATCGACCGCTAATGATCATACCATGTGGTCAAAGATGAATTGAAACTATTTCTAGCGCAAGACATGATCATGCTAAATGTTCAAAGATGAATCGAGGCTATTCCAAGCACAAGACTTGCAACATCATTTAAAACACTTGTTCTAAGCAAAACTAATTCCTCCTTTCGAAGTATCTTAGCCGTAAGTGCGTCCATTTAATCCCTTTGGCCCAGTTTTTAAATGGTTTTTAGAATAGTCGACCTCTTCAGATAAGTTTATCCATTTGGTCCCTTTGGTCTAGTTTCCAAATGGTCCACTTACCCGAGTGTGATCACGAATATCTAAGGAAGAGTTTACGAATTTGGACCCCTATGGTCACATTTCCAAATGGTTTACTTGACCTTAGACATTCTAACTTTTATATATGGCACATAGAACAAGTATCGAACATAAAGGTATACTAAGAGTAAAGTCTAAAACATTTATAATACAAGTACACACCCTTAAACCGAATAATTAATTTAGCTACTAATCATGACAATGGTTATCATAACTATGAACTTGGAAATAAACAATAGTTTAGCAAGACAATTAAATAAATAAAAGAAGACTTACAAAACCGTTGAAGCGCCAAGGATCAAGCTTTGATTCCCAAAGTAATATTACATGATTAATATTACATGATTAGTGCCCAAAATTCTAGAGAGATAAGTGAATTGTTGTGGTGGTGATGATACAAATGAGGAGGAGGAGCTCCATATTTATAGCCATGGAGGAGGAGGATGGAGGGTGGAGATGGTAGCACATGGCAAGCATCCATGGAGGAGGAAGGAGGAGCCACCACATGTCAAGCATCCATGGAGGAGGAGTGGAGGGCAAGTTTGGAGGTGTATGGCTTGGATGGAAACACATGGAGGAAGAGGAGTGGTGGAGCCACCATGTGAGGAGGAGCCGCCCATGTGAGGAGGAGGCTCCTCCCCTTCTAGCCGCCCATGTGAGGAGGAGGGGGGGAGGCCACCCATGAGTCATCCTTGCATATGGATGAATCTTGACGGTTTTGTACAGTCTTTACAAAACTATCTGTCCAATTTCACTCCAGGCTGTTTTTGATAATTCCTCATTTGGATTTAATTTGAGTAATTCATCGTCAGGATCTTGAGATTTCTTCGTTCAGTGCTTGATCTTGACCTTCAATTGACTCTTGATATCTTTTCAGCATAAAATCCTCTCCTTAGCGTGTTTTCACTTTAATCTCTAAAATGCCCTGTAAAAATATATCTGAACTAACAAGCAAAAGTTAAATAGACAAAATGTCTAAATAAGGGGGTTATACTGTGTTTATGATTCGTATAACTTTGGTCCATCAGATTACCCCCCACTTTTAGTTGTTCGTCCCGAACAATGCTATTAAAGGGCGGCACACAATCAAGTAAAAACTTTGTAAAATATGAAAGTAAGACTGTGGGACTCGATTTTTCCTAATTCATGCATTACTACTTATTACTAAATTAAAATGTGTAAATAAATAGAAGAAACTTGATACTTGTACCTTCGTGTAGAGATGCAAATTAATTCGGATGTTTCGGGAGATAGCCCTTTTTAGGCTCCTGGACTGCAACCTCGGGATCGTCTCGTACTATATGGTTTTCTTGTAGCTTTCTCTAGCACGTGATTCGGTTCGGGTTTCACTGGTTTGAGTACTTTGATTTTCTTTTGGCGAGGGACTGCTTTTTGTAGTGAATTGGCCTTTGGCCTTTGATTTGACGCTTTGAGTTCTTCACTTTTGTTCGGTTAAAACCTCCACAATTTTGGGCCATAGGCCTCTTGATTTGCTTCTTCGAGCTTTTCGCCTTTTTGTGGTTTTGCAAGTCCATTTTCTCAAGCCTTTTTGGGAGGTCCAATCATCGCCCGCAAGCCTATGGAAATACCTCCCCGCTCCTCTCTTTTTTGCCGTTTTCGCGCAGGTCAAGGTGAGGGTCGCTCATCTATTTTCTCAGCTACTTTGACTGTCGTTTTCGCGCAGGTCAAGATGAGGGTCGCTCATCTATTTTCTCGGCTACTTTGACCGGAGATAGGACGGTCTGATTCCCATCCTCGCCTTTTGCATTGCATGGCGGAGATGACTTCAATCTTCACTGAAACCCGAAGTGCAGCCTCCACTGACTTCGAAAACCATATAGTTTGTCTGATCCTTCGATTGCTTGCCAAGCCTCTCTAGGGCATTTCTATCAACTCCACATCCCTAGTTTATCTCAGCACAAAGGGACAAATGAGAAGTTACGTTCTAAGTTTTTAGACAGTTGAATTTTCACAAGGTAAATGCATGAATTTTGGTCTATCTTTTTCACATTCTTAAGTTCATACTTTCAAAAAGATAATACTATTAACTAATATATACAGGTGGTTCTCACCCCACACTTCTGAACGAAGTCGTGCCTTTCAGCAAGACTGAGTTCAAAAGCCATGCAAGCAGATATTATATGAGAAGAAAATGATATTAAGGAAAAGGAAAGACAGAACTCCCTTTAAAGTGTCGAGTGAACGACATGGCACGAGGCTGGATAATCGAGGGAGTTCGGCTGGGGCCTTGAATTGTTAGCGTAGCCCTGACTGGCTTAATGTTGCACCCAAGTCCGATTCCTGAATAGTCAAATCTTCTATGCACCAAGTGGGTGAGAGCGACTTATTGATAAAAACTAAAAGACAGAAAATAAAAAGACAGAAAATAAAGTGCAGAAAGTAAGATAGTGTCGGGTTACCTCCCGACCAGTGCACTTGTTTAACGTCGTTGGCTCGACAGTACCTCAATCATGGATCATAAGGTCGGATCCCAAGGGTGAGTGAGGTCAAACTTTTTCTCGGCAGCCCTTTTGCTCCGAGAGGGTGAGGTTTCCTTGACCATAGCTGCTGGTCCAATGCGTCGTGCTTGCTTGTTACTCCTTCCGGGTTTCCATTCTTTCGGCCCATGTCTTTGCCGCCTCTTCATGTTGGAATAGTTGGCACCTTTGTGAGTTTGGAAATTTGGTTTTGTGCCATTCAATGTAGGCGACATCAGGCATGCGCCTCTGCCAATCTTCTTTATTGCGGCAGTGATGGATGGTTGTCTTGGAACGAGTGAGTTTTTCGGCGGTTTTCCTTGTTGAGTTGTGGTGAGTGGAATTGGGGCTTTCTCGGATAGTTCGGCAATGAGGTCCGGGACTTCCTCGGGTGCTCCGAGCGCAAGTACCGGGCCTGGCTTGATTTCTTCGGCCGCTTCAGCAGTGAGGTTCGGGACTTCTGTAGGTTCGGCAGTTAGGACAGTGATTTCCTCGGATGGATTGGTGATAAGGACCGGGTCTGATTGAGGCAGTTCTTCTTCGATCATTTGCGGGTCCTTGATGGACCACAATTGTATGAATCATAAACACAGTTAAACCCACCAAATTAGACTGTTTGTCTATCTAACTTCGATGTTCTAGTCCCGATACATTTCTACAGGGTATTTCAGAGCTTAGAGAGAATACACGCTAAGGAAGAGCTTTTAGCACAGAAAAGATATCAGGAGACAATCCAAGGTCAAGATCAGAAGCTGAATGAAGAAATCTAAAGATCCTGACTTGGAATCATTCAAAACAAATCAAACCGAAGAGAAACCGAAGACAATCCGGAGCTGGAATACACCGATAGTTTTGTGCAAACTGCACAAAACTCACAACCACTCTCCTCATGCCACATGGACCGGCGGCTTTCTCCTCACATCTCCCCTCCTCCTCTCCCACACCACCACATGTCACATCCTCCTCCATCCACACCAAAAGCCGCCGGCGGCTTTGCCCTCCTCCTCTCCCCTTGTGACACTTGCCCTCCTCTCCTTCTCCCCCCATCTCCACCCTTGGATGCCAAACCACATGCCCTCATCTTGGCCCTCCATTCCCCTCCCCTTAGCCTATAAATACCAAGCCATCCTCCTCATTTCAAACCATCCCACAATCCACAATCCATTCCACTTATCTCTCTAAGTTTGTTACTTTGTAAAGTTTGGTTTTGATATCAATAAAAGTTCAGTTTGTTCTCAAATACTTTAGTTCGATCTTGAGTACTCCTGTTGGTTCTTGAGTACTCAAGTTTTCAGTTACAGTTCAAGAGTTACTCCTGTTTGTTCTTGAGCAATCTCTTTCTCTTCTCTCTTTAGTCCTGTTTGTTCTTGAGTATTCTTTTCCAAATCCCCAAGTATCCTAGTTATGATGTCCAACTCCATGGATATTCGTAACTAAACCCTTCATTCGGTTGAAGGGGAGTTCTTATTTTATAAAATGTTTTACTTCGTTTAGTTTCTTTTCTCTGTATTCAAAACTTGTTCTATGTGCCATTTATAAGGTCAGACTTTCCAAGGTTGAGTGGAAGCTACGAAAGGGCAAAACTCTTCTGTGGGAAGTCGTGAACATACTCGGGTAAGTGGATGCTACGAAAGGGCAAAGCTTATCTGAGGAGTTCGATCTATCTTTAAAACCATTTGGAAACTGGACCAAAGGGACCAAATGGGTGCACAAAAGGCTAAGATACTTCGAAAGGAGGAATTAGTCTGAAGTAGAACAAGGGTTTACAAACAGTGTGGCAAATTGAGCGCTACGAAAGGGCCTCGATACACGTTTGAATACTTAGAAGGGTTACTAAAAGAATGAACAGGATATAATACAAGGCCCCCCAAGACCGAATACTTCTCTCGCAATTACAAAACCCCTTTGTCTTTACTTTTATTGTTCAATCAACTGCAACCATCAACCGCTCACAATCCAGAGGACTTGCAATTCACGCATCACCCACTGTAAGTCTCCTTTGTATTTTCAGTATTTACTTTTCTGTAATTTATGTTTCAGCAATCAAATCCGCAACCAATCAAAAAGTCACGTAGTTGTTAGCACTAAAACCTCAACCAACTTAAAACACGCTCTCTCGCTAGACAAATCCCTTAAAAGAATAACCTATTCCCCTAATTCCCTTGGGTTCAACCCCTACTTACCAAGTACTACCCAGTAGTAAAGTTGCGAGTAGCGGACTATTATAAATTTATTTGCACAAATCGCTCTGACGACAAGCGGTTCTGTCAAATTGGCGCCGTTGCCGGGGAATTAGCAAATGGATAGTTGTTCTTTTTTCTGTTGTACATAATTCACCATGTCATCTTACTACGGCAAAAAGCCTTGGTACGATGAGAAATGTTCCCCACCATCCTTCCAACATGAAATCCGCGAAAAGATCAACTACATTGAGCAATCCCGGGATGAAACATTGGATGAGTACTTACGGTACTTTGATTCCCTTGTGACAAGCTGCCCGCACCATGGATTCACTAACTACGATCTTATTCAAAGATTTCTCGGTGGAATGATACCACACGAGTGGGATAGGCTCAATGAGGCGGCAGGAGGCTCGATCTATGAGTTGACGATGAGTGCTCTTTGGGGCTTGATATATGATTTGGCCGAGGACTCAAGGCTCAGGCAAGAACAACACAATGCGCTTGAGGACATAATAAAAGAGTTGGCAGCTAGCAACCAACGGATAGACGAAAACCAAAGCCGGTCCTTGGAGGACGTAATGGAAGATTTGGCCGCGAGTTATGCGCAAATAGATGCAAGAATTCTGCAGAATCAAGCCGAGATGGCAAGGGCAGTAATGGATGTAGAGGCGGCTCTAAAGGAACCAACATTGGAGCCCACAAAGCTGACAGAGGATGAGGACGCATGGATAACTGAGGAAGAGCCTACATGGGATATCACTCCCGAGCCATCAGAAGACTTAGAGCCAGAAATCGATACAGTGTGGGACAAAGAAGAGCCTACATGGGATCTCACTCCCGAGCCATCCGAAGTGATGGACGAATCAGATACAAAAAGCATCGAGGAGGAATCTTCATGGGAACTCACTACCGAAGCGGACGAGGAAATCAAGCCCGGCCCGTTCCTCACTATCAAAGCACCCGAGGCAGACCCGGTCCTCATTATCAATCTGTCCGAGAAAAACCTGGCCCTTGGGGTGGAAGTCCCCCAACTTGTCCCCTCGGGTTGTATAAGGATCACAACCCTTGAAGATGAAGTGATCATTGAAGAGGTGCAAGGCGAGTTGGAGGCAAGGCATGAGCCAAGAAACCAAACAATGAAGCACTCCCTCGCCACAAGCCAACCAAGCAGCCCTGAAAACTCACTCGTACTGAAACGACCATTCACCTCTGCCGCAAAGAAGAAGGCTTGCAAGGAGCATAACCCAGATGCCAACAGTTCATATACAAAGAAGCGACCAAGATATGGGCCAAAGGAATGGAAGCCCGGATGGAAAAACAAGAAAGCTCGGCTCAAGAAACCTGCGACTGTGGTAAAAGGTCCCTCGCCTTCTCAGAGACAATGGAAAGAGAAACCACCAGATCAATGGGAACAGAACCCGAGTACAACATCCGGCAAGAGGTCAGGAAGAAGCAACACAGGAACGGTGGCAAAGTTTGACCTGAGCCACCCATGGGACCCAAACCAATGAACCACAAACGAGGTATCGTCGAGCCAACGACGTTAAACAAGTGCACTGGTCGGGAGGTAACCCGACACTATCTTACTTTTCTGCACTTTTAACTTCTGTCATTTAAATTTCCAATAAGCGCTCTCACCCACTTTTTGTATAGAAGGAATATCTTTCATGTAGGAATTAAGTTTGGAGCAAGACCGGATCAGCCAGGCAGCTTCCGTGAATTTACCGGGCCTGCGCTGAGAGTTCGAGGCCCCAGCCAGACTCCCTCGATTATCCAGCCTCATGCCATGTCATTTCCACGACACAGTAAAAGGGAGTTATGTTCTTCTTTTTCCTTAATGTCATTTCCTTCTCTTGTATATATTTGCATGACTTTTGAACTAAGGCACGCCTTCGTTCAAAAGTGTGGGGTGAGAACCATCTGCATGTTTTTCTTTTCTTTTTAAATAGTATCTTTTTGAAAATATGAACTTGAGAATGTGAAAAAGATAGATCATAATTCATGCATCAACCTTGTGAAAATTCAACTGTTTAAAAACTTAGAATGTAACTTCTCATTTGTCTTTTGTGCCGAGATAAACTAGGGATGTGGAGTTGATAGAAATTGCCCTAGAGGGGCTTGGCAAGCACTTGAAGGATCAGATCAAACTATATGGTTTTCGAAGTCAGTGGAGGCTGCACTTCAGGTTTCGGTGAATAATTGAAGTCAACTCTGCCTTGAAGCATCTATGTAAAAGGTAAGGACGGGAATCAAACCGTCCTCTCTCTAGTCAAAGTAGCCGAGAAAATAGATGAGCGACCCTCATCTTGACCCGCACGAAACAACAAAGATGAGAGGAGCGGGGAGGTATTTCCATATGCTCGCGGGCGATGATTGGACCTCCCAAGAAGGCTTGAGAAAATGGACTAGCAAGTCACAAAGACGCAAAAGCTCGAAGAAGCAAATCAAGAGGCCTCAGGCCCAAAATTGTGAAGGTTTTAACCGAACAAAAGTAAAGAACTCAAAGCGTCAAATCAAAGGCCAAAGGCCAATTCACTACAAAAAGCAGTCCCTCGCCAAAAGTAATCAAAGTACTCAACTCACTGAAACCTGAATCGAATCACGTGCTAGAGAAAGCTACAAGAAAACCATATAGTGCGAGACGATCCCGAAGGTGTAGTCCAGTAGCCTGAAAAGGGCTATCTCCCGAAACATCCGAAATAATTTGCATCTAAGCACGAAGGTACAAGTATCAAGTTTCTTCTACTTATTTACGCAGTTTAATTTAGTAACAAGTAGTAATGCATGAATTAGGAAAAATCGAGTACCACAATCTTATTTTTATATTTTAACCAACTTACTTAGTAACGCCCTTATAAAGCATTGTTCGGGACGAACAACTAAAAGTGTGGGGTTATCTGATGGACCACAATTGTATGAATCATAAACACAGTTAAACCCACCAAATTAGACTGTTTGTCTATCTAACTTCGATGTTTTAGTCCCGATACATTTCTACAGGGTATTTCAGAGCTTAGAGAGAATACACGCTAAGGAAGAGCTTTTAGCCCAGAAAAGATATCAGGAGACAATCCAAGGTCAAGATCAGACGCTGAATGAAGAAATCTAAAGATCCTGACTTGGAATCATTCAAAACAAATCAAACCGAAGAGAAACCGAAGACAATCCGGAGCTGGAATACACCGATAGTTTTGTGCAAACTGCACAAAACTCACAACCACTCTCCTCATGCCACATGGACCGGCGGCTTTCTCCTCACATCTCCCCTCCTCCTCTCCCACACCACCACATGTCACATCCTCCTCCATCCACATCAAAAGCCGCCGGCGGCTTTGCCCTCCTCCTCTCCCCTTGTGACACTTGCCCTCCTCTCCTTCTCCCCCCATCTCCACCCTTGGATGCCAAACCACATGCCCTCATCTTGGCCCTCCATTCCCCTCCCCTTAGCCTATAAATACCAAGCCATCCTCCTCATTTCAAACCATCCCACAATCCACAATCCATTCCACTTATCTCTCTAAGTTTGTTACTTTGTAAAGTTTGGTTTTGATATCAATAAAAGTTCAGTTTGTTCTCAAATACTTTAGTTCGATCTTGAGTACTCCTGTTGGTTCTTGAGTACTCAAGTTTTCAGTTACAGTTCAAGAGTTACTCCTGTTTGTTCTTGAGCAATCTCTTTCTCTTCTCTCTTTACTCCTGTTTGTTCTTGAGTATTCTTTTCCAAATCCCCAAGTATCCTAGTTATGATGTCCAACTCCATGGATATTCGTAACTAAACCCTTCATTCGGTTGAAGGGGAGTTCTTGTTTTATAAAATGTTTTACTTCGTTTAGTTTCTTTTCTCTGTATTCAAAACTTGTTCTATGTGCCATTTATAAGGTCAGACTTTCCAAGGTTGAGTGGAAGCTACGAAAGGGCAAAACTCTTCTGTGGGAAGTCATGAACATACTCGGGTAAGTGGATGCTACGAAAGGGCAAAGCTTATCTGAGGAGTTCGATCTATCTTTAAAACCATTTGGAAACTGGACCAAAGGGACCAAATGGGTGCACAAAAGGCTAAGATACTTCGAAAGGAGGAATTAGTCTGAAGTAGAACAAGGGTTTACAAACAGTGTGGCAAATTGAGCGCTACAAAAGGGCCTCGATACACGTTTGAATACTTAGAAGGGTTACTAAAAGAATGAACAGGATATAATACAAGGCCCCCCAAGACCGAATACTTCTCTCGCAATTACAAAACCCCTTTGTCTTTACTTTTATTGTTCAATCAACTGCAACCATCAACCGCTCACAATCCGGAGGACTTGCAATTCACGCATCACCCACTGTAAGTCTCCTTTGTATTTTCAGTATTTACTTTTCTGTAATTTACGTTTCAGCAATCAAATCCGCAACCAATCAAAAAGTCACGTAGTTGTTAGCACTAAAACCTCAACCAACTTAAAACACGCTCTCTCGCTAGACAAATCCCTTAAAAGAATAACCTATTCCCCTAATTCCCTTGGGTTCGACCCCTACTTACCAAGTACTACCCAGTAGTATAGTTGCGAGTAGCGGACTATTATAAATTTATTTGCACAAATCGCTCTGACGACAAGCGGTTCTGTCAGTCCTCATCCTCAGTTGGCTCCTCGGGTTCAGCCGTGAATTGGTGCATCATTGCACTCAATTGCTGCATGTCTGTGGCCAATTGCTGGGTGCTAGCTGCCAGCTCCTTTTCTGCCGCCCATAGTTCAGTTTTGGCCCTGATTTGTTGCATCGTGTTGTCCAACTGCTGGATGCTAGATGCCAGCTCCGTTATACCGTCCTCGATTGGCTCGGCCTGATCTTGGCTTGGTCTTGACCTTGCGGCCAAATCATTGATTAATATCCAAAGATCATCCACGGTTATGCCCATCAACGATCCTCCTGCTGCGTCATTTAGCCCTTTCCACTCATGTGGCAACATCCCACATAGAAACTTTGTTTGAAGATCGAAGTTGGTGAATCCATGGTGCGGGCAGCTCGTCACAATGGAATCGAAGTACCATAAGTACTCATCCAATGTTTCGTCCCGGGATTGCTCCAAGTTGTTGATCTTCTCACGGATTTCTAGTTCGAAGGATGGTGGGGAAAACTCCGTATTGTTCCAAGGTTCCATTCCGTAGTAGTATGACTTAGTGAATTGCATGATAAAAGAAAAAAGAAAGAACAAACTATTCCGATGCACAACTCCCCGGCAACGGCGCCAATTTGACAGAACCGCTCGTCGTTAAAGCAATTTGTGCAAATAAATTTATAAGTCCGCTACTCGCGACTTAACTACTGGGTAGCAAGTGGTAAGTAGGGGTCGAACCCAAGAGAGTCAGTGTGGATTAGTTGTTCTTTAATGAAGCTTATGCAGAAATTAATTACGATTGGGGTTGGGTTTGAGTGTGTTTTGGGAACTGAAAGTAAATTACAGCAGTTGATAATGGACTGTAAGGAACTGATTCGGTTTTAGGGGCTTTGTATTATAATTGTTTATCATCGACCGCTAATGATCATACCAAGTGGTCAAAGATGAATTGAAACTATTTCTAGCGCAAGACATGATCATGCTAAATGTTCAAAGATGAATCGAGGCTATTCCTAGCACAAGACTTGCAACATCATTTAAAACACTTGTTCTAAGCAAAACTAATTCCTCCTTTCGAAGTATCTTAGCCGTAAGTGCGTCCATTTAATCCCTTTGGCCCAGTTTTTAAATGGTTTTTAGAATAGTCGACCTCTTCAGATAAGTTTATCCATTTGGTCCCTTTGGTCTAGTTTCCAAATGGTCCACTTACCCGAGTGTGATCACGAATATCTAAGGAAGAGTTTACGAATTTGGACCCCTATGGTCACATTTCCAAATGGTTTACTTGACCTTAGACATTCTAACTTTTATATATGGCACATAGAACAAGTATCGAACATAAAGGTATACTAAGAGTAAAGTCTAAAACATTTATAATACAAGTACACACCCTTAAACCGAATAATTAATTTAGCTACTAATCATGGCAATGGTTATCATAACTATGAACTTGGAAATAAACAATAGTTTAGCAAGACAATTAAATAAATAAAAGAAGACTTACAAAACCGTTGAAGCGCCAAGGATCAAGCTTTGATTCCCAAAGTAATATTACATGATTAATATTACATGATTAGTGCCCAAAATTCTAGAGAGATAAGTGAATTGTTGTGGTGGTGATGATACAAATGAGGAGGAGGAGCTCCATATTTATAGCCATGGAGGAGGAGGATGGAGGGTGGAGATGGTAGCACATGGCAAGCATCCATGGAGGAGGAAGGAGGAGCCACCACATGTCAAGCATCCATGGAGGAGGAGTGGAGGGCAAGTTTGGAGGTGTATGGCTTGGATGGAAACACATGGAGGAAGAGGAGTGGTGGAGCCACCATGTGAGGAGGAGCCGCCCATGTGAGGAGGAGGCTCCTCCCCTTCTAGCCGCCCATGTGAGGAGGAGGGGGGAGGCCACCCATGAGTCATCCTTGCATATGGATGAATCTTGACGGTTTTGTACAGTCTTTACAAAACTATCTGTCCAATTTCACTCCAGGCTGTTTTTGATAATTCCTCATTTGGATTTAATTTGAGTAATTCATCGTCAGGATCTTGAGATTTCTTCGTTCAGTGCTTGATCTTGACCTTCAATTGACTCTTGATATCTTTTCAGCATAAAATCCTCTCCTTAGCGTGTTTTCACTTTAATCTCTAAAATGCCCTGTAAAAATATATCTGAACTAACAAGCAAAAGTTAAATAGACAAAATGTCTAAATAAGGGGGTTATACTGTGTTTATGATTCGTATAACTTTGGTCCATCAGCCATCTTTTTAGTGCCTCTTCTTTTTATTCAAAACTTGTTCTATGTGCCATATATTAGGCCAGAACTTCCAAGGTTGAGTGGATGCTTGAAATGGCAAAACTCTTCCGTGGGGGTTCGTGAACATACTCGGGTAAGTGGATGCTTGAAATGGCAAAGCTTATCTGAGGAGTTTCAAGGCTAGTATACCTTGAAATGGGGTGCTAGTCTAAGTAGAACAAGTGCTCTACGACCTTAAAATGGGCCAGACAGTGTGTGCAAATCGAGTGCTTGAAATGGCCTTGATACACTTTTGAATACTTAGAAGAATCACTAAAGGTCAATGATAAACATGCTATGATACAAAGCCCCAGAAACCGAATGCTTTCTTAGATTTAAAAAACCCCTCGCATTTACTTTCTTAGTATAAACTGCTCTATCAACTACTCACCTTCCGGAGGACTTGCCAATCACGCATCACCCGCTGTAAGTCTTTTACTTTTATTTTCAGTATTTACATTTTCTGTCATTTACTTTTCCGCACCAAAAACCAAAACCAACCAATCAATCACTTACTTTTCCGCACTAAAACCTCAATCAACCTAAAACACGCTCCCTCGCTGTACAATTCCCTCAAAGAACGACTATCCCCCTAATTCCCTTGGGTTCGACCCCTACTTACCACTTGCTACCCAGTAGTAAGGTCACGAGTAGCGGAATATAAATTTGCTTTTGTACAGAGAACACCGCACCTTAACGATAGTGCGGTGGGCTCCGTCACTCCCCTTGTATCATCATCCTCATTCAAATAAACTCAAACACAAGTCACTTGTTACTTATCTCTCTAGATTTTGGGCACAATCCTTGTAAACATTTACTTTGATCTTGAATACTCTTGTTGGTTCTTGAGTATTCTTGTTGTTCTTGAGTATTCTTGTTGTTCTTGAGTTTACTCCTGTTGGTTCTTGAGTATCCTCACCTTTACTTTCCTTGTCTTGATTTCCAAAAACCTTTATTTTTCTGACTTTCAAAACCTTTACTTTACTCAGTACTTAGCTATGATATCCACCCCTATGGATATTCGTAGCTAAACCCTTCATTCGGTTGAAGGGGTGTACTTGTATCATAAAATGTTTTAGACCCTTCTCTTAAGTGCCTTTTTGTGTTCAACTTGTTCTAGGTGCCATATATTAGGTCAGAACTCCATTGGTTGAGTGGATGCTCGGAAGAGCAAAGCTCTGCCATGGGTTCGTGATCTTCCGTGGATAAGTGGAGGCTCGGAAGAGCACAGCTTATTGACGGAGCGCACTGCACTGTCGTTAAGGTGCAATGTCTCTGTGCAAAAATAAATTTATAAGTCCGCTACTCGTACTCTACTATTGGGTAGTAAAGCGGTAAGTAGGGGTCGAACCCAAGGGAATTAGTTGATAGTTGTTCTTTTGAAAGTGGAAAATAAGATAGTTGGGGGTTGGTTGTGATTTTAGTACTGAAAGGTAAATAACTGAAAATAAAGTGCTGGAACATTCCAGTTCAATATCAACCACAAACACACTTTTGGATTGTCGCGCGCTGTGTCTCAAGCGTGTTGCGCACCAAAGTTGGGATGGATTGATGTTGAACAAGTCTGTAGTAAAATTAAAGTGCAGAAATTAAAGTGCTGAAAGTAAGCAGTTGATAATGGTACTGAAAGTAAAGTAACAGGTGATGTCTTGATTAAAGGAAAGATTCGGTATCAGGGGCCTTGTATCATAGTCAGTTTATCATTGACCTCTAATGATCATACTAAGTGTTCAAAAGTGTATCAAGGCCATTTCAAGCACTTGACTTGCCACACTGTCTAGCCCATTTCAAGGCATAGAACACTTGTTCTATTTAGACTAGCACCCCATTTCAAGGTATACTAGCCTATGTGCATCCACCTGATCAATCATTTCCGATCAACCAAGTGGTGTTTAAGAAAGGTTGAACTCCACGATTAAGCTTTGCCATTTCAAGCATCCACTTAACCGTGTATGTTCACGAATCCCATGGAAGAGTTTTGCCATTTCAAGCATCCACTCAACCATGTGTGTTCTAACCGAATATATGGCACATAGAACAAGTTCTGAACACAAAGAGGCACTAAGAGAAGGGTCTAAAACATTTTATGATACAAGTACACCCCTTCAACCGAATGAAGGGATTAGCTACGAATATCCATAGAGGTGGATATCATAGCTAAGTACTTGGAAAAGTAAAGATTTTTGAAAGACAGTAAAGTAAAGTTTTCGAAAGTAAAGACAAGGAAAGTAAGAGGGAGAATACTCAAGACCCAACAGGAGTAAACTCAAGAACAGTAAGGAAAAGCTTGAGTACTTCAAGAACCGACAAGAGTACTCAAGATCAAACTTCAATATCAAAGTAAAGTGTTTACATGATTGTGCCCAAAATCTAGAGAAAAGCTAGAGCTTATGGTGTGAGGTGTGGAATGAGGATTGTGGGATGATTTACAAAGGATGAAGGGATGCTCTATTTATAGGTAAGGGGAGGAAGAGATGTGGAGGAGGAGGAGACACTTGGCAAGAGGAGGGTGGAGAGCTCAAAAGCCATCGGGGTGAGGTGTCTCATCCCCATAGCCGCCGGCCACATGTCCTCTCCTCCTTGAAGCCGCCGGCCATGTGAGGTGGAGGGGAGTGGGTGAGAGCTTTGTGATCTTTTCCCCAAAAGCCATCGGGTCCTTTCAGCTCCGGTCTGACTTTGGTTGCCCTTCGGTTGGACTTGTTTGAGTGATTCCAGGTTAGGATCATGAAAGTTATACAGTCGGAATCTGGTCGTGTCCTGACTCGTAATCCATTTTCAGCTTTAAAACTCCTTTTTAGCTCGTATCATCTCTAGACCTCGAAATAGCCTGTATAACAAAAGTGGAACTAACAAGCAAAAGTTAAATAGACAAAGAGTCTAATTTGGTGGGTTTAACTGTCTTAATGAATCATATAAATATGGTCCATCAGATCACCCCACACTTTTAGTTGTTCGTCCCGAACAATGCTATTTAAGAGATGCACACAATCCAAGTAAAAACTTCAAATAGGAAAGTGAGATTGTGGGACTAGATTTATCCTATTCATGCATTACTTACTTATTACCAAACTAAACTGTGTAAATACTTAGAAGAAACTTGATACTTGTACCTTCGAGCCGAGATGCAATTTAATTTGGATGTTTCGGGAGATAGCCCTTTTCAGGCTCCTGGACTGCATTCTCTGGACCGACTCGCACTATATGGTTAACTTGTCGCTTTCTCTAGCACATGATTCGGTTCGGGTTTCACTGAGTTGAGCATTTTGATTTCTTTTTGGTGAGGGACAGCTTCTGAAGTGAATTGGCCTTTGGCCTTTGGCCTTTGATGTTGAATTGGAGTTTCTTCACTTTTGTTTCGGTTAAAACCTTCACAATTTTGGCTTTTGGCCTTTGATTAGCTTCTTTGAGCTTTTGCTTCTTTGTGACTTGCTAGTCCATTTCTCAACCTTTCTTTGGGAGGTCCAATCGTCGCCCGAGAGCATATGGAAATACCTCCCCGCTCTTTCTCATCCTTGCCGTTTCGCGCGGGTCAAGATGAGGGTCGCTCATCTATTTTCCCGGCTACTAGGACTAGAGATAGGACGGTTTGATTCCCGTCCTGCCTCTTGCATAAACGCTGCACGGTGGAGATGACTCTGATCTTCTTTGAAACCCGAAGTGCAGCCTCCACTGACTTCGTAAACCATATAGTGAAATTCTGTCCTTCGATTGCTTGCCAAGCCTCTCTAGGGCAATTTATATCAACTTCACATCCCCTGTATATCTCAGCACAAAGGGACAAATGAGAAGTTACATCCTAAGTTTTTAAACAGTTGAATTTTCACAAGGTAAATGCATGAATTTAGATTTATCTTTTTCACATTCTCAAGTTCATATTTTCAAAAAGATAATATTAAGGGAAAAGGAAAAGAAAAAACATGTTAATTAACTATGTACAAAGGTGGTTCTCACCCCACACTTTTGAACGAAGGCGTGCCTCACAGCACGACTTAGTTCAAAAGTTTATGCAAGCAAATATATACAGGAAAGGTGAGAATGATTTAGGGCAAAAAACTAAATGACAGAAATTAAATGACTGAAAGTAAGATAGATGTCGGGTTACCTCCCGACCAGTGCATTTGTTTAACGTTGTTAGCTCGACAGTACCTCATTCCTGGATCATAAGGTGGGATCCCATGGGTGGCTTAGGTCGAATTTTTTCTCGGCAGCTCTTTTGATTTGCCCAAAGAACACATATGGCAGCGGGCTCAGTTCTGCTTTCCCTTGATCCGGAGGCTTCTTTTTCACATATCCCTGAGAAGGCGAGGACTCCTTGACCATAGCTTCTGGTCCATCAAGTCGAGCTCTCTTGCTTCTCCTTCCGGGTTTCCATTCCTTTGGCCCATGTCTTGGCTGTTTCTTCATGTTTAAATGGGTGGCACCTTTGCAATTTTGGAAGTTTAGTATTGTGCCATTGAACACGAGCGACCTTGAGCTTGTTCCCATGCCAAGCCTCTTCTTTGTGGCCGAGATGATTGGCCATCCTTGGTCCTTACACTCTTCAGGAGGCTCTTCTTGGCTTTTGACGAGTGAGAGCTCCTTTGTTGGCTGTTTTGGCTCATGCTTCTCCTCCAACTCCCCTTGCACCTCATCATTGATCACTTCATCTTCAGGGGCTGTGATCCGCATACAAACCGAGGGGACAAGTTGGGGGACTTCTACCACAAGGGCCAGGTCTTTCTCGAGCAGCACTTCAGTGAGGACCGAGCCTGTCTCGGGTGGTTTGGCAATGAGGTGCTGGATTCTTTGATGAACCATGGCTTGCGCATCTCATTGATCAGATAATTAGTTTCTTTTATAGCCGCCTCTATTTCTGCCCATGCTTCCTCGGATCTGGCTTGATTTTGGTGCATCGTGGCATTCAATTACTGTATGTCTGCGGCCAACTGTTGGGTGCTAGCTGCCAGCTCCATTATATCGTCCTTGAGTGGCTCGGCCTGATCTTGTCTTGGTTTTGACCTCGCGGCCAAATCATCTATTAAGTTCCAAAGATCATCCATGTCTAAGTTGTTCACCGAGCCTCCTACTGCATCAATTAGCCAATTCCACTCTTGTGGCATCATCCCATTGAGAAACCTTTGAAGAAGATCGTGGTTGGTGAATCCATGGTGCGGGCAGCTCGTCACAATGGAGTCAAAGTATGCCAAGTACTCGTCCAAAGTTTCATCCCGGGATTGCTCTATGTTGTTGATCTTATCGCGGACTTCAAGTTCGCAGGGTGGTGGGGAAAACTCCTCATTGTTCCAAGGCTCGCATCCGTAGTAGAAAGACTTTGTGAACTGCATGACAAAACAAAAACAAATAGAACAACTATTCCAATTGCTAACTCCCCGGCAACGGCGCCAATTTTGACAGAGCGCACTGCACTGTCGTTAAGGTGCAATGTCTCTGTGCAAAAATAAATTTATAAGTCCGCTACTCGTACTCTACTATTGGGTAGTAAAGCGGTAAGTAGGGGTCGAACCCAAGGGAATTAGTTGATAGTTATTCTTTTGAAAGTGGAAAATAAGACAGTTGGGGGTTGGTTGTGATTTTAGTACTGAAAGGTAAATAACTGAAAATAAAGTGCTGGAACAGTCCAGTTCAATATCAACCACAAACATACTTTTGGATTGTCGCGCGCTGTGTCTCAAGCGTGTTGTGCACCAAAGTTGTGATGGATTGATGTTGAACAAGTCTGTAGTAAAATTAAAGTGCGGAAATTAAAGTGCTGAAAGTAAGCAGTTGATAATGGTACTGAAGTAAAGTAACAGGTGATGTCTTGATTAAAGGAAAGATTCGGTATCAGGGGCCTTGTATCATAGTCAGTTTATCATTGACCTCTAATGATCATACTAAGTGTTCAAAAGTGTATCAAGGCCATTTCAAGCACTTGACTCGCCACACTGTCTAGCCCATTTCAAGGCATAGAACACTTGTTCTATTTAGACTAGCACCCCATTTCAAGGTATACTAGCATATGTGCATCCACCTGATCAATTATTTCCGATAAACCAAGTGGTGTTTAAGAAAGGTTGAACTCCACGATTAAGCTTTGCCATTTCAAGCATCCACTTAATCGTGTATGTTCACGAATCCCATGGAAGAGTTTTGCCATGTCAAGCATCCACTCAACCATGTGTGTTCTAACCGAATATATGGCACATAGAACAAGTTCTGAACACAAAGAGGCACTAAGAGAAGGGTCTAAAACATTTTATGATACAAGTACACCCCTTCAACCGAATGAAGGGATTAGCTACGAATATCCATAGAGGTGGATATCATAGCTAAGTACTTGGAAAAGTAAAGATTTTTGAAAGACAGTAAAGTAAAGTTTTCGAAAGTAAAGACAAGGAAAGTAAGAGGGAGAATACTCAAGACCCAACAGGAGTAAACTCAAGAACAGTAAGGAAAAGCTTGAGTACTTCAAGAACCGACAAGAGTACTCAAGATCAAACTTCAATATCAAAGTAAAGTGTTTACATGATTGTGCCCAAAATCTATAGAGAAGCTAGAGCTTATGGTGTGAGGTGTGGAATGAGGATTGTGGGATGATTTACAAAGGATGAAGGGATGCTCTATTTATAGGCTAAGGGGAGGAAGAGATGTGGAGGAGGAGGAGACACTTGGCAAGAGGAGGGTGGAGAGCTCAAAAGCCATCGGGGTGGGGTGTCTCATCCCCATAGCCGCCGGCCACATGTCCTCTCCTCCTTGAAGCCGCCGGCCATGTGAGGTGGAGGGGAGTGGGTGAGAGCTTTGTGATCTTTTCCCCAAAAGCCATCGGGTCCTTTCAGCTCCGGTCTGACTTTGGTTGCCCTTCGGTTGGACTTGTTTGAGTGATTCCAGGTTAGGATCATGAAAGTTGTACATTCGAAATCTGGTCGTGTCCTGACTCGTAATCCATTTTCAGCTTTAAAACTCCTTTTTAGCTCGTATCATCTCTAGACCTCGAAATAGCCTGTAGAACAAAAGTGGAACTAACAAGCAAAAGTTAAATAGACAAAGAGTCTAATTTGGTGGGTTTAACTGTCTTAATGAATCATATAAATATGGTCCATCACTTATCTGTGGAAGTCAACCTCTTTTAAACACCATTTGGTTTATCAGGAATGATGATCAAATGGATGCACATACTAGAACAAGAGTTCTTTGTCTTGCAAAAGACTAGCCGGTGTGGCAAGTCATGTGCTAGGAATAGCCTTGATACACTTTTGAACACTTAGTATGATCATTAGAGGTCAATGATAAACAGATTTATGATACAAGGCCCCTAAAACCGAATCCTTTCCTTTAATCAAAACATCACCTGTCACTTTACTTTCAGTCTCATATCAACTGCTTACTTTCCGCAAGTCTTGTCCTTCAAGCATTTACTTTCAGTAAGTCTTGTCCTTCAAGCACTTTACTTTACGCACTTACTTTCCGCAAGTTTTGTCCTTCAAGCACTTTACTTTTCAGTATGTACTTTCTTTACTTTCAGTCATTTACTTTTCAGTACTAAAATCACAACCAACCCACTTACTTTTCAGTACTAAAATCACAACCAACCCCCAACTGTCTTACTTTCATTTTCGAAAGAACAACTATCCACTAATTCCCTTGGGTTCGACCCCTACTTACCGCTTTACTGCCCAATAGTAGAGTACGAGTAGCGGACTTATAAATTTATTTTTGCACAGAGCCATCGCACATTAACGATGGTGTGGTGCGCTCCGTCACTTGTGACTAATGAGGAATCTGACGATGGCTCTGATAAGAAGATTGGAGGTTCAGAAGGTGAACAAATCAGTAAGCAAGAAGAGATTGTGACCGAGATGGTTCATCCATCAGAGGACCTGGATGTGTTGAAGGAAGCCACTATAGAAGAATCTGTTCCTGCAGAGAAGGATGAAGAGTTGGAAAAGATGTACAAGGACATTGATGATGTCATGGAAGACTTGGAAAAAGAAAAGGATCGGGGAGTGGCAAGTTCAGAGGAAGTTCCGCGTGACCAGGCTGTTGGGGCAGAAGAGTCTGTTGCCGAGGAAGTTACAAGTGTTCAGACTGAAGTTCCAACTGTGGAACCAAGTGTTCAGACTGAAGCTGAGACGGGAAGAGTTCCAGAGGAGGTTAGTACTAAGGAAACAGTGGCTGTACCAGTAGTTGTTCAAGATAATCACCAGAGTGATCATATGGAGGAGGATGGTGCATCAGTTCGTAAGGACACTGCGAAGCAAGTGTCAAAGGGTGCTACTCTTTCGGAAGATGACCAGGACCTTGTTCCTCTTGTCAATCTCAAAAGGACAAAGAAGGACAAGGAAAAGAAGAAGGTAGCCTTTGCCAAGTCTACAAAGGGATCAGTTCAGAATGCTGCTGAGATCGGCATTGATGCAGGGGGAGTCGGTTCATCTAAGAAAAGGAAGCGCAATGTTGCGGTTCCCGTCTCTGAGGATGCTGGGAGATACGAAGTCCCATTCCCTGAGTCTGACACTGTTCCAGAGGGAGTGGTCAAGAAAGGAGTATGGTTCGTAAGTCGTGATGCGGCTAAAAAGTGGAGTTGTGTGCTGAAAAGAAAGATCATACCTGAGAGATTGCTAGAGAAGTCCCGATACAAGGGAAAGGAAGTGATTGAAGTGCTTAAAGAATCTGATCTATTCTGGACGTTGGACAGATGCAAGCCGTTCGACGAACAGTTGGTACGTGAAGCCATCGTAAACCTTCCCCCTGGGTTTGGGATCATTGGAGAAGCAGATTATGGGGTCTTTTATGTTAGAGGAAGAAGGATCAAGATTGATCCTGAGCTGATCAATGTATACTTCTCCATGGACGACCCAGCTGTAGATGAAGAGGAATCAAGCTTTGAGAAGATTGTGAGCACCATCACTGCAGGCTCTGTTCGATGGAGGCGGATCTTTCTACGTTCTACTCGATGCTGTTTTTCATTGCTGTCTTCAACTGGAGGCCCTCTACCCACCGATCTACTGTCAATCGGGACATGGCCCAACTTCTGTATCAGATAGGGAATAAGCTGAAGTTCAACCTGGGCAGAGTGATGTTCAAACAGATCGCTGATCATGCTACTTCGATGAGAACTCTTCACCAGATTTGCTTTTCGTCCCTGATATATGAGTTGATAATCCATCAAGCTCCAGATTTGAAGGCCTCGACTAACCATCTCTCAAAGGCACCCAGCAAGTTCATCGTTGACCACAAGTTGTTTAAAGGGCGTCACGTGAACGATCTCAAGGAAGGGAACCAGAAAGGAAAGGGTGTTGCGGAGTCGAGTCGAGGGGGAGCCAGAATGGGCCGGGATGAGAGGAGTCAGCTTCTCAAGGACCTGAATGTCATCATTGAAGTGGACAAGGAGCAACGTAGGCACATCAACAAACTTGCTCGTGCCCTCAGCTACCCAAGTGACGATGAGTCTGATGATGTAGATTCTGAGGACGACACTGATGATGAGTCGTCTGCTTAAAGGTCCCCCGACAAAACTATCTCTCTGAACTCAGTTTTATTAAACTTTCGTATTTTTGTGTGCTTGTTCTGGCACAGTTTGATTTGCTGTTTGAACTAGATCGGACCCATTGCCAGTTTGTGGCAAAAAGGGGGAGTATTTTGAGTGGGTGACAATTTTTGTTCCCTCAAGGTTGTCTACTGTCTAGATAAGTTAGATAGACTTAGTTATCTAGTAGATCGGGTTTTGCCAAAATGCCAAGGGGGAGATTGATGTTCCCTTGTGTGGCATGTATTTGGCAAAACATAGTTAGACAGTTCGAGCAGGAGTTCAGGGGGAGTTCGAACATATCCTAGCACTCTTGTACAGCGTGGAGCAGACGCAAGGATATTTCCCGAAAGATATTGGACAGCGAAGATCTCGTCGATTTGAAGTCGGCCAGCAAATTATTTGAACAACAGATATTCGAATGAATATCTATATTGAAGGTGGCATAGCTGACTTGGGCAAGAGATCTCCATATATTCTTCCAACCTGTTTGAGAAAGATATACATCAAATATCTAGGAATATTTCCTAAATATTTGATGGGATTATCTTGTGCAGATTAGGGTTTTGTCCAAGCATATAAATACGGTGCTAGGACGTCCTCATTCTGCATCGCTTTCAAGATAAAACATACACGAGTATAACCTATCGATTGGAGAAGAAGAAAGCGACGGCCGGTTGTGTTTCCCCACTGGAAACTCATCGGTGCAAGAGCAGTCTCACCACGTGCAACTCAGACTGCCTGGAAGCGATCAAACTGCCGCACACAACAAAGGTGAACAAGCTTTCGTGAGAAAGCATCCGAGCTTCAAGAGAAGGTCGAGAACGTTTGGACTGCAGGTTCAGACGAAGGGGATCGAGGTTAACTGATGTAAACCTCAGTTGCAAATATGAGAGACGCAGTGTTAGAGGCTAGGCAATTACAAGGTGTAAGTGTAAGTCCACGTACAAGCTCTAACTCGTAATAAAGATTTGATGTCCCTTTTCGGGTGTGGGAAACCCCCCAGAGTAGGCGCGGCCGAACTGGGTTATCATTCTGTGCATGCTCATATTATTTGCTTTGTCTGCTGAACTGGTGTGATACGAGTTCAAGGTCTGTCGCAAGTGTACCTTGAACTGTCTACTGAACTGTTGTGAAAAGAGTTCCAGGTCAGTCGCAACTGTATCTTGGACACAAGCTTGAACAGGGGATATAATTTCATCATCAAAATTCACTACTGCATATTCAGGAAATAGAGAGTAATTTCATACTTTTCAATTTTTTTCAAACAAAATGTGCTGACACAGTACATATGCAAGAAAAATAAACGTGCTGACACAACAGACTGACTGAACCTCCCACCCGACACTTTTGAACAAAGTCGTGTCTCACGGCACGACTTAAATTCAAAGACACAAACAATGCAAGACACACAAACGTAGCGAAAAACAAATAGAGAATAAAAGTGAACAGGCACTCCCCTCGTTTCATCGTGTGATGATGAAAATTCTGGTCAAATGAGTCGGTCAACGGTCAACCGCGCCCTGTGTAGACATTGGCGGCGCGGGCAACTCTTAATGTCTGTGTTAGGCGCGGCACTAATGTTTGCTGTGGGCGCGCCTCTAATGTTAATGCTCGGCACGATCCGCACTGAGGTGGACCTGTTTCCCGCATGAAAAGCATCTCGTTTCCCAAAAGACAATGTAAAAAAATATGACTTAAGACTCAAACAAACATAAACGACATAAAAAACAAAAAACGCAAGAATTTGCCAAGCTGCCTCCCTGCGAGCACCTTTGTTTTACGTCGTTGGCTCGACGATACCTCATTAGGGATCACAAGTTAGGATCCCATGGGCGTGTGAGGTCAAACTTTGCCTCAGCTACTTTTGCACTCTGCTCATAGCCTTTGTAGAATAATGTGCTCGCGTCTGTTCTCCATCGATCAGGCGGGGTCGCCTTCACATCCTCCTTAGTTTGCGAGGACACTTTGATCATAGCTACTGGTCTAGCTGCACAACCAGTCTCGTCCGGTAGGTATGGAGATATGGAACTAAGATATGGTGTGTGGACAATGTCTGGTGGCTTCTTCATGCATGGACTGTCACCATCCTCATAGATATAAAAGTTTAATGTCCTGCCACCAAACGCAAGTGACAATAAGCCTGTGTCCATGTCAATCTTGGTCTTGGTGGCGAAGAGGAATGGACGTTCCAAGATTAGCGTTGGAGGATCATCATCTCTAGCGTCTCCCATCTGCAAAACATAGAAGTCTGGAGGAACAACAAGATCTCCAACACGAAGTGTTAGGTCCTCAAGTAAGCCAACAAGACGAATAAGCAACTTATCTCCTAGCTCTACCAACAGTTTATGAGGTTTCAATGGCCCCAATTTCAAAGAGTAATATAACGAGTAAGGCATGACATTAATGGCAGCACCCAAGTCAATTAAACAATGATGTATTGGAGTCTCACCAACACCACAGGTGACTGTGAAGGCACCTGGATCCTTACACTTTCCAGGCGGTGCCTCTTGACTCGCAGCAAGTGGGTGCTCCATCGTTGGCTTATCTGGCTCATGCTTTGCCTCCAACTCACCTCCTAGCTCATCCTTATTTATCACATGGTCTTCGGGAGCTCTTACCTGCACAAAAGACGGAAGCAAAAGGTTAGTTTTGGGATGTGCATCAGTGCGGGTCGCGTCTGCTGTAGACAATATAGGTGCGTATAGCCTTAACATTATGGGCGTGTCCACTTCATACATTAGCGTCGAGCTAATGTTTTCTGTGGGCGCGATTGGCACAGACTCAGGCTCTTTTTCACTGTTTGTTGCCTTAATGTGCTCGTTTAGCGTGAGTAACTTGTTCACTGCATTCGTAGACTCCTTTAGTGTCGCGTCCACTTCATCTACCACTGCCAATGTGCTGATATTCCCTCTCGAATTAGGCACTGTCTACAACGGTAGCCTTCCCGGATCTCTCTTCAGCTCAAAAACAGTTTGGGCTAAGTTGGACATCTGCTTAGACAGCTCCGCTAAAGATCCATCGTTCTTCGCCTGATTTTGTTGCACAGTGATGGCTATCTGCTGGGTGCTAGCTTCCAGCTCCTTCACCATTACTAGGGCCTTCTTGATTGTAACCTTGCCCTCTCTGCTGATACTGACCCTGATTACTATAGCTACCCTGCTACTAACGATATGGTGGGCGGTAGTACTGGTGCTGAGGCTGCTGGGGTGTATGGTTGTTGTAATTTTGTGTAGTTGATCCAAACACTATATCATCAACATAGATTTATGCAATAATGAATTCTGACCTCATTTGTTTGACGAATAGAGTCTTATCTACAACCCCTTGCACATAGCCATGGTCGATGAGGAACTCCGTGAGTCGTTCGTACCATGCTCTGGGCGCGTGTTTGAGTCCGTACAACGCCTTCTTCAGTTTTTATACATGAGTAGGATGATGTGGATCCTCAAATCCCTTAGGTTGAGCCACGTATACTTCTTCGTTCAGGAACCCATTCAGAAACGCGCTCTTGATATCCATCTGGAATAGTTTGAACTTTAAGTGACATGCAAGCGCAAGAAGTAGTCTGATTGCTTCCAGTCATGCAACATGTGCAAAGGTCTCATCAAAGTCAATCCCTTATATCTGAGCATATCCTTGTGCCACTAATCGAGCTTTGTTTCTGGTGATGTTGCCCTTCTTATCAGATTTGTTTTTGAAGATCCATTTAGTTCCGATGACACTCACTCCATCAGGCCGTGGAACTAAATCCTTCACATCATTTCTGGTGAACTCACCCAGTTCTTCCTGCATGGCCATTACCCAAAACTTATCAATAAGTGCTTCTTTGACATTCTTCGGCTCTATGGTGGATAAAAAGAATGAGCACGAAGCCAATTCTTGGTAATTTATCTCCTTTCCTAGAGTCTTCATCCCTTCAGACGGTTCACCAATAACTTTAGTGATTGGATGATTCTTGGAAATCCGTCTGGATGGCTGCAGTGCTGCCACATTGTCTTGTGTTGCAGTCAGTGTGCATGTGTTCTCGTCTGCGTCAGAGGAGGAGTTCGAGGTGTTGTTGTCCTCAACTGACACTCCCCCTGGACCTTCATCACTAGTGTTCTGAGTTGAACAAGGTGTTTCAGACGATATTCCACCGCCATCTTCATAATCTTCTGGGACTATTTTCCTAATAACTTCATCTTTTACTTTTACATTGATAGACTCCATCACTCAGCTTGTGCGTTTGTTGAACACCCGATAAGCATGACTATCAAGAGAGTACCCAAGAAAGATTCATTCGTCACTCTTGGGGTCAAGTTTCTATCTGTACTCTCGGTCATTCAGAATGTAGCACTCACTCCCAAAGAAGTGGAAGTATTTCACAGTTGTTCTTTCCTTTCCATAGTTCATAGCAGGTCTTATCTGTGCCAGTGCGAACTGTAACTCGGTTGATGATGTGACATGCTGTATTCATTGCTTCAGACCAGAACTTGAGGGGAACTTTCTTGGCATGTAGCAGAACTTGAGCCATCTCTTGGATTGCACGATTCTTGCGTTCCACTACACCGTTTTATTGTGGAGTGATGGGAGATGCAAATTGGTGGGCTATTCCCTGTGTAGCACAGAAGATGGCCAAGGTGCTATTCTCAAACTTCTTGCCATGATCACTTCTTATAGTCACCAGGTTCTCTCCTTTATCCTCTCTTTCCCTCTACAGAAGAGTAGCTAGCTCAATGAACTGTTGCGGAGCCTCAGTTTTGTCACGTAGATATCTGGTCCAGGTGAATCTTGAATAGTCATCCACACACACCAGAACATACTTCTTGCCTCCGTAACTATCAATCTGCATCGGTCCCATCACATCCATATGCACTAGTTTGAGTGGACGGCTGGTGTTGATCCGAGTGGTCTTCGGATGCGGTGCCTTTGTCTGCTTTCCAATCTGACATTCTCCACATATGACATCCTAGTCTCCTCTAACTGTGGGCATACCTCGAATGAGTCCTGCTGTAGATATCTTCTTCAGGGTTTTGAGATTTATATGCCCCAATCGTCTATGCCACAACTCCATTTCATCAGTTTGGCTTGTCAAGCAGACATATGCAGCAACTGTTCCATCAGTACCTAGAAGAGAACAGTTGTTTGCTAATCTGTTTCCTTCTATCAGTGTGTCTCCATTCTTATCTAGAACTCGACAGGAATCATGAGTGAATTTTACATGGTAACCTCCATCACACAATTGACTAATGCTAATTAGGTTCACTTTTAATCCTTCAACCAATAGGATATCCTTAAGCGCAGGTAGATCTGGAACCTTCAATGTCCCACAGCCGATCACGTGGCCCTTTCCTCCATCACCAAATGTAACAAACTGACGTTTCTTAACAGGTCTGATATGTATAAGATACTTAGGGTTACCTGTCATATGCGCCGAGCATCCACTATCGAAGTACCAGTGGTCTTTCTGCATGTGACTGGATGAGCTGAAGGCAACCAGACACACTTCCTCCCTGATATTTGGTCTCCAAACCTGTCTCATCCGGGTTTTGTTTTTGGGTTCCATCGCCCTTCGCTCTGCTAGAAACAGTCGGCACATTGGTTTGATGTGACCCATCTGATAGTAGTACCAACATGTACGAGTGTCTCTTCTTCAATCAGTACCAGGTCTGACTCGTGAGGTCATCGTCCGAATCTTCCTTCGATCGTCAGATGTCTTCCCGGGATTCAGAGTCATCATCTGTCCAGGCTTCTGTGCCACCGTGTGTTCTGCCTTCACAAAAAATGTCTTGCCAGAACTACTTTTACTAGTGATACTGAGGCCTCTGTACCCGTCTTCCATTATTTGGGATTTCAGTATATCATCCAAATTTTTAGAGCCAGAATTTAGCATCTTCACCGACCTTTTGAACTTGCTCAATTCATCCATGGTAGCAGCATGGTTGTCTCTTTCCGATTACATCTGCAAGTCCAGTGCTTCTACTTTATTTAGGAGAAAAACTTCTTTTCGTCCTAGTTCTGCATTTTTCTTTCTTAGCTCCACCATCCCTCTAGGGTGCATTTCTCTATTTTTCTCCATCTCAACTTTCAGTGATGACACAACACCTAGGAGTTCCACTTTCTGCGTGAGCAGGGATGATCTTTCCTGATTTATTTCGATCATCTGATGCTTCAGGGAAGTTGCTTCATCTTAGAGTTCAACCTTCTGAGCAACAAGAGCATCAACCTCCTGCCATATCTTGTCTTTTTCTACTGCCAGGATGGTCACAGTCTCAGTGAGATTCTTGTTCAGATAAGTCACCATCAGTCACTTCTCATACAATTCTTTGTATGTTTCGGCCAGAGTCTCCCGAGAGAGTTCTTCATCATTAATGTCCGAGGTGGCGCCAACAGACTGTTCAGACAGTGCGCTAAAGCACTTACGTTCACTTGTTTCACTGCACTCTTCAATAGTGACGACAAATCCTATGAAGTTGACATTCTCATCCTCTTTTTCCTCATCGTCAGACTCACTATTTGTACCCTCATAGGTTGTTCTGAGAATATCCCATGCTTCCTTGGCTATTTCACAATTATCTATCAGTTTGAACACATTCTCATCCACTCCAGAAAATATTGCATTCATTAGCCTTTGCGTTTCCAGTAGCAATTTTTTCATCTGGGTCGGTTCATAATGCTTCAAGTTTGAGCACCATTATTCCTTCAACATTGGCCATCAGAGGCTGCGTCCATCTAACCAAGACAGTTCTCCAAGCTCTTTCATCCAGGGATTTCAAAAAAGCTTTCATCTTGGACTTCCAGTAGCCGTAGTTCGGCCCTTCAAGCAACGGTGGTCGGTTAGTGCTCAGCTCTTCCTTCAAACTCATATTGAATAGTACTCGGATCACACTCTGTATGTCGACTGTCTGCTCTGATACCAATTAAAATCTAGTTGTCTTATTGAAGATGAGAACCAGATAGTGTTTGAACTAAGACTCAAACACTTATCTAACACTCACCAAACCAGAATACTGCAAAGACACGCAATGTGATACCCAGTTCGGCAACAACCTACTCTGGGGGGCTTCCCACACCCTAAAGGGTAATAAATCTTTATTGAAAAGTTTAGAGCTACAGATGGTCTTACGCTTACTATCTCTCGAATGTAATCGCCTAGCCTCTAAAACTTATTCTTTCAGATTTGTGATCTCGGCTCCCCCTCGATCCCCTATGGGTAGGACGAGTCTTTCTCTCGAACTAGTCTTGGACCTCCACGAAGTCCAATAGCCTTCTCTCGAAAGCGTATCGTGATGACAGTGTGTGTGTGCGCTTGGTTTTTCAGCAAGAACAGTCTGATCATCACAATGAACAGACTGATTCTTCGTCGTTGGTATTCCGGTGTGGAATGATCAACCGGCCGTCGCTCTCCTCCTCCTTTACTCAAGATCACTCTCGTGTTTTTTATTTCTCCAAAAGTGATGCTGATCAAGGAAACCCTAGCCTTGTATTTATAGTACACTTCTGGTTCCTAAATCAGTTAGGATATTCAATCTCGAGTATTTAGGAAATCTTTCCTAAATATTCTCAAGATTCTAAATCTTCTATCTTCAAGTATTTTTTGAATATCCTCTTGATAATCTTGGCATCTTGATAATGTAGCTCGAATATATTGCCAACCAATATGATCTCCAACCGACTCCAGTCTCTAACCGACTCCAATCTGCATATCTTCGATATTAGAAAATTCCCAGATTAGGAAACGTCCGTGCTTCAGTTACACGCTGTATGCGAGTTCCAATCTTCGGTTGAACAGCTCCTTGACTTTGGCTTGAACACTCTGAAGATATTTTGCCAAAAGCCATGCCATACGCAGGAATAACAATATGTAAAAACCCACAATAAAAAAACTAAGCAAACTCCTTTACTAAGCAAATATACAAGTCTTTCCTACAAAACCAGTAAATTCATTTTGACTAAAGTGAAAACTGAGAAAAATAAAAGCTTGATAAAAGGGAATATAAGTGCCTTTTGGCCGCTACTTGATGCATTTTTTCTTGTTTGGTTTTTTTTGTTGATGAGTTTCTTGTTTGGTTTTTTTGGATGAAATTGATGAACACATGATCCGAATCCGGGGTTTATGATGGACTCTTTAATCAATAGGCTATCACCTTTATTGGCTTTTTTATTCTTGTTTGGTTTGATCTATCATAAAGGTGAAACCTATAATTTTTCATATGATGAAAGAGAATTAGTAATGACATTCTTCTTTAACATTTGTTAAAGTGTATTGCAATTAATTTTATCTGCTAACAGGATATGAAGGTAAGAGTGTAATGAATGAGTGTTTTCCTTCTCTTACTATTTTTTGTTTGATTGTGGGTTTTTACATCTTTTCACATATTATATTCCCAACACGTCCACAACTCAAGAAACAAGAGAACAAGTCACTCGAGTAAATCCCCATCACATGCAGCGTTTTCACATATTTAATGAAGATTTGCTGGCGCATTTTGACTCAACCTCAGTTGCTAGTTTCCAGAGTTTTGCGAGCAAAATATTGTCAAGGATGGAGTCTTTACAATGCACGATTGGGAGGGAATCCCTCTCACATTTAGAGGGGAGTTGTGTTGGGATGAAGAGAGGAATGCGTACTTGTGGAAACTATCTAGCAATGGCATTTTCTCTATAAAATCTGCTTATGACTAGATCATGAAGTGTAGAACCAGGGGTGGAGTTGATGGTGGGGAGCAATCCAGTATGACACTTATAAGGAAATTATGGAGTGCAAATTGGAAATGTGAGATTCCCAACAAAGTTAAAAAAAATTGTTGGAGATTATATCATGATGCACTGCCGGATGCAAAGAATTTGATTAGAAGAGGTGTGGAGGTTGACAACTATTGCAAGATTTGCGGAAGGGAAGGTGAATCAGTTGATCACGTTGTGTATGACTGCTAGTGGGCAAAAGCTTTGAGAGCTGCTTTTGGGCTTCGGACGGAAATTCTTGAAATGTCTAATGCAGTGATAGGGGATCGGTTGTGGCATTGTGCCAAGTCACTGGAGGAGGAGAAGCTACGCTGGTTTCTGGTGGCCTTGTGGCTTTGTTGGAAAAATAGGAATAGGGTGTGACATGATGATCCTTGTTGGGATGTTAACATTGCAACTCTTATCGGGAGGAATATTTTAAATCTGTTTAGAAGGAGTAAGCAGATCACCTGGGTGGGGAATATATTGGTTGATAATGGGAGGATGTCTAGTCCGAATAATTTATATAAAGTTTGCTGTGACTGCTCTTGGGACGGTGATAATGCAACAATGGGGGTGGGGGTAGTCATTAGTAAACAGGGGAAGGTGATTGAGAGGATTGCAGCGGACTGGATCAGAAGAGGCACTTGTGTTAGTGAAGGCGAAGGTTTAGCTTTGCTTAAAGGGATGAGATGTGCGCAGGAAAGTGGCCTTGCTGCAATCAGATTTGAGATCGACTCAGCGGAAGTGTACAAGGCCCTTTGCCTGGGCTTGGGCATAACGGAGTGGTGTGTGCCATGGCTAACGAAGGTTTCCCAGCTGTTGAACCTGAATAAAGATTGGAGTGTGTCCCTAATCAGTAGAAATTCCAATAGGTTGGCGGATTGCTTGGCGCACAAAGCTAGGTAGGAGGCTTGGAGATGGGAGGATCCCTTTTCTATTCCTGTGTGGTTGGGTGCTTTTTTTGATTGTCCTGTTGGTGTTGGGCAAGCTTAGCCTGTTATTTTGTTGAGTAATTGTAACTTTCCATTAAAAAAAAGTCACTCGACTAAATCTTTTTTTTTTTGCGCTTTTTTACTATTAATAAGTTGAAAAAGAAATATTGTTTATAGTATTTTCATCTTTTATTTGTTAAATTACGGAAAAACGCACATTTCTTATCTCAGCTGAAAGCTTGCTCCCTCTTGCTAACACCACTCATTCAACTGAATCAACTATCATCAGACATCAAACTCGTTAACCGGCAAACTATTCAGTTGCCAAACAAAATGCCCACTTTGAATCTGTACACCAACATTCCCGTTGACGCAGTTACCGCCTCAGACATCCTCAAAGACGCCACCAAAGCTGTTGCCAAGATCATCGGCAAGCCCGATTCTGTTGAGTCCCTGGCCTTCTTACTGCTTTTATCATCTATATATAATGTCTACTGCTGTTTTGCTTGACTGGTCTTGGTGTTTGGTGGCCTGCACGGTACATGTTTGATAAATTTACTCAATGACATGTTTTTGTAACCTGATTAATGTCTGAGCTGGTTTCAACTGTTGGTTGTCAATTTGGTTTGTTTCTGAAGATTGGATTCATTATCCTTGCTTTTTTCTGAGTAGTATTGGATGTTAATTGCGAGGTGTTGCTGGAGTTGAGCTATGTGGGTGGGGCATTAGGTTTTTATCTTGGAATTGAGTGTAGATGTCGGTATACTGATTAATTGTTTCTTTCGTCAAATATTTTGACAAACACATCGGCACGAATAACATTTTTTCCTTCTTATAGTATGTCATGATTTTGCTCAATGGAGGAGTACCCATTGCTTTTGCTGGCACTGCAGAGCCTGCTGCCTACGCGGAATTAGTATCCATTGGAGGACTCGGACCAGGTGTCAATGGAAAACTAAGTTCAACTATTGCGTAAATTCTCCAGACTAAGCTTTCTATTGAGAGTTCCAGATTCTATATCAAGTTCTATGATGTGGAGGCACTGTTGTTAAGTCGCTCGACTAGTCACGACTACTCGACCAAGTCGTTTTTGGCTGGCCGACTAGGAACCTCGACTTGGTTTTTGTGGGAAAGTCGGTCGACTTGCTCGACTTACGCAGCGACTAGTCGACTAGTTGGTAAAAGTAACAGTTTTGGGCTCGACTAGGCCCAATATGAAAATATAATAAAATAAAAAACCTAGATCAGATTCAAAACTCGTCTTCGCTCTTGATCTTCGCCGTTCCTCGCTCTTGATCGTGGTCGTTCTTCCGTCTTCTCCTCTAGACTCATTGTCGTTCTTCTTCGTCAAGCTGCAACGTCTTCGCTCGAGGTATTTCAAAGGCCTCCTTTGTTATTTCTCACTTTGTTTTTAGCAGCCAAGTTGTTTGTTTGTTTCAAATCTTTTTAACTCCAACAGATATTAAGTGTCTTCAGTGGCTCTGGGCTTAAAACATCAACTGATTGTTTAATTATTGTTTCTAAACATGTCAGAACTGTTTGTTTATGTACTGTTTCTAAAAGCTAAATGTTATTCTAATTTTTTTTTTGTAGATGGCGGAATAAGATTATGATCCATCTAAGGATCCTAAGAGGAAGGCCAAGTGTTATTCTAATTTTTCCCTTCACCTCTTATATTATATATATGAATTATATATGTCGACTAGTCAACGACTAGTCGACTAGTGATAACCCTACGAACTCGACTCGACTTGTCGCATTGTGTGGAGGTAATTAAGTAGTGCTGGGTTCGGTTCAAAAACCGAACCAAACCGACAAAAACCGAACCGAACCGACTTGTCGGTTTAATGAAAAATGAAACCGAAAATCAAACCGACTTTTCGGTAAACCGACATTCGGTTTCGGTTTCGGTTTGGTTCGGTTTTACCGACATTATCGGTTTTTATCGGTTTTGTCGGTTTTTGTCGGTTCGGTTTGTCGGTTTTGTTGGTTTTTATCGGTTTTTGTCGGTTCTCAAAATGAAAACCGAAACCGAACCGATATAAATCGGTTCGGTATGATAAATTGAAATTCGGTTCGGTTTGAGGTCGGTTCGGTTTCGATCGGTTCGGTTTCGGTTTGATTTCGGTTTTCGGTACAAAAACCCGGCCCTATAATTAAGTACTCCCCTTTTATAACCATTCTTATCCAACCTTATGTTTTTTTGTAAGACTTCATTAGCTTCAAAAAGCTAAGGTAATGTTTCATTTTTCTGGTGCAGCGCTCTTTATTCGGATACAATGGCTCATCTTTTTGATTGGCTTCCAAGCTAACCAGAAAATGTTTTGTGACGACAAAACATATTTTGTTTCTGAATCAGAAAAATGTATATTATTACTTACAATTTGACGCCAAATAGTTGTAAAAGTGAATGCTTCTGTGAACTACCTCACAGGCACTGCTACTGGCAAAAAAAAAAAGTTTTTTTTGCTTTCTAAAGGATAATATAAAAAATTACCGACAACAATCACCCGACACAGGAACGAGGCAAGGGCTTATGTAGGCATTTAAGGACAAGAACAAGACATGCAAGTGCAAGATGCTCGAATAAAATGTTGTTAATATATTTTCAAGTCGAAAGGAAACAATCAGCATTGTGAAAATGAAAATAACGTCATTTGAAACAATACACATATATAAAAGTGATCGTATGAGAAATGAAAATTATTCACAACCGTTCTACAATCGAACAGTTCTTATTTTTGGGAATATTTTGTATATGAATATCTATTCAATATGATAGTAAGGGCATATATGTCATTAGCATTAAATCAAATCCCTTTGTTGAAAACCTACCATCTCTATCCAAAATAAAAAAAAAAGCCATTTTGAAATTGTCCTCATCCTGAAGCGTTCCACATCACACAACTCGACACTCTACAAAATCAGTTTCTCTGATTCATTGATCGGTTCAACCCAACGACGGACATTGGTCCATGTTCCGGTGCTAAACCCTTCGACCAACTCTAGGCTAAACTCAGCAACTCTAGTCATGTATCATCTGTTGTGCTTGGGCATTTGTTTTCGAATGTTAGTCGAATAAAGAATCGAATATGAGGATGTTTAGGCGATGCAAACTCTAGTATGCATAAAATTGGACCGGACTGTAAATCTGGATTGGATCGGATCGGAATTTTACGGGTCGGTTCAGGACCGGATCGTAAAATCCGAATCCAATCCAAGGTCCATTTTTTCTGAAAATTTCAATGCGGATCGTAAAATCAAATATTATACAGTAAAATTAAGATACGAAGCGGACCACGATCCACCTTTTAAATAAGTTATAGTCCACCGGTCCGATCGGACCGTATAAACTTTGATTCGATTCAGTCCGGTCCTCGGTCCACTTTTATGAAAAAATTCGGTACGCCGGTCCGACCCAAACCGTAAAATTCTGGTAAGGTCTGGTCTGGGTCGGACCGGATGTGCATCTCTAGCGAACTTAAGATGGTTTTGTGATGTATAAAGTTTCGATCTTGGAAGTATTTGGCTGATTTTTCTGTTTGCAACTTATTGCATGTTGAGTCAAATTGTTTGGACAGTGCCCAATTTCAGGTTTTCCCCTTAGTGATCACGAATTGTACTATTTGAACACGAATTATATAAACTACGAATTTTTAGTTTGTCTCTTTACTTATTACTGACAAATATACTATGAATTTTGGCTTCTAAATTACGAATTGTGTTCATTAACAGGCACTAAATTCTGTTGCGTTGCTTCGTCACTCGTCACCACAATTTTTTGTTTTTAAAATACTAATTTTGGTCAGTAGTAGTCATGAATTTAATTTGATTGTTTTGTTATTAGTCACTATGAATTTTGTTTTTAACTATGGATTTTGATCATTAGCAATCACGAATTTAATTGGATTACTTTGTCACTAGTCATTGCGAACTTTGATTTTTAAATTACAGATTTTGGTAATCAGTAGTCACATATTTAATTAGATTGCTTTGTCACTAATCACTACGAATTATGATTTTTTTAAATTACAAATTCTGATCATTAACAGTCACATATTTAATTGGATTGCTATGCCATTAGTCGCCACAAATTTTAGCATTGAAATCATGAATTTTGTGTCATATTGAAGCGTAGCATTGAAATCATGAACTTTGTCTGCTCCGCAAAATGATTGTCGGTCATCTTAGCAAAAATCCTGAACCCAAAATCTGCCCCTTATAGGCATGTGGGGTTGTAGTTGAGTTGGTTCAATTCTTGGCTTTGTAACCAAGAGGTGAGGAGTTCAACCCCCACAATGCACCATTCCCACCTAATTTAGGTGTGGAATTTTCTCCCTACCTAGCAATGGGTGTGTGGATGCTTTCCTCCCTTTCGCAATAGGTGGATTTCCTCCCTTTCGTGGAGGTGCTTGAAGATGACTTCTTCCGTGTGGAGTCGGCAATTAGCAGGTCAAGGCATTGTGACCTTTGAAGATGCATCAAATGGGATGGGACGCCGCATTAGGCTCGTGCTTCAGTCAGATTGAATGTACTGCATAATGTCATTGAAAGATGATGTGATGATCTTGTATAACTTGTAATCCCTATACAAAAAAATCTGCCCCTTATAGCAAAGGCCAAAAAACCAAAATCTGCAGCGTGCCATCAGGTTCAATGTCGGACTCAACCAGACCAATGTCACCATGTTCCACAACAAAACCATCCACACCCTCATTTTCAGTCAAATCCTCAACCAAAACATCTCTTTCTTTTCAACTCGGTCGACACTCAGATGCCATAAAAATCAATTAACCTAAACGAATTTGTGCTTCAAATCAAAATCCAAATTTCAACAGTTTAATGGCTGCACCCTGAGATACAACACTAAATCAATTCGGTCGACCACTACACCATTTTGACACCTATGCAACAAGACATGGCACGCCGTTGAAAACGACACGTTGCATAAAGTCTATAGCAACAAGCGCTTTCTATTGCTTATGTTTTATGTTGCGTAAGATACCTAATGCCACGTATCAAAAGCCTCCGTCATTTCCCTCGTTGTGTAAGACCACCTAGGCAACATGTAGTTACGCAGCATACCATTTTACATTGTTTAAGAGTATTACGCAACAACCTCAAAAGCAGCATATGAACATCTGTTGCATAAGTAACATAATGGAACATTATCTATAGTGACATATGGTCGCGCATTGCGTAAGAGATCCTATGCCATGCATTTTAAAACAACAAGAATACCTGCGTTACGTTGGATATCCTATGCAACAACCGTGGTTTGAATATTTTGTTTTTGTTGCTTAAGTGTCTCATTTATTTTGAAAGGACAAAATTTATGAACCTAGTACAAAATTGAAGGTGATTGTTGAGCTACTTTTTGACTTACGCAACAAGAACGGTACGGATACGTTGCGTAAAGTTTGAATGTCTGTAAAATCCTATACTATTGGTTTGACTTCCCCTGTCTCATTTTCGATTCCCTACACACATAGAGCTCCATACCTACGGCTCAACAAAACGAGAGCAAATATTGCTCGATTTGCGCTACAGATCTGATCCGGCTTTAACTTCAAAGGGGTAGCTTGCGGCCACCAACAACCACTCCCACCATTTTTTCAGCAATGCTGCTGGTTTTGTCTCTGTGAGAAACCCAACAAAAGCTAACACTTCAACTGAAAATATGTAGAGGTAAAGGTGGAAGAAACTGATTCAGATTTTGTATATGTAGGAGGTAAAGTTTGAGTCATATATATGTTGCTTTTTCAATGGACATTTGTTAGAAACAGGGACAAAAGCAGCTAGGCAACTGCTCAGATTTGTTTAATCCCCCTGGCAGTTCCATTTTTCCTCACCCCTGCTCACAAATTTCCCACAACCAAAGGTTGCTACTTGATTATTTTGTTGATTTGCTCCCAATTAGTTTGAAACAGGGGCCTCAAATATATATGATCATTTCCATTTTGTTGTATGTTGTTGTACATATATAACAATGGACAAAAGTTTGCTTAAATTGTCAAGAAGCGAGCCACGTTACTATGAGGGGATTGATATATTCGTCGAATTTGTGAAACAAAATATGGCAGAATTCACATATGCATGTCCATGTAGAAACTGTAGATTGCACAAAGGGGGGATTACATTGGACGAAATGCGTAGACATTTGATTGTAAACGGTATGATGCTGTCATACACCACATGGTTTTTGCATGGCGAACATGAACAATCCAATTTGTAGAGTGACGAAGGAACAAGTTCCAATCCGAGTTGTGAGTTGCAAAACATGAACTGGACTATGGATATGTTACATGATTCCTTTCATTTTCCAAATAGCTATGGGTCATCTGAATATGACATGATGAATGATGTCCAAGATGATTCTTTTGGTAATGATGCCCACAAGAAGTATAGTACGCTTGTGGCCGAAGCCCAGAGACCTTTGTATTTTGGTAGTAGGCAAACGGTGTTGGAGCTTATTCTGAAGGGAATGCAGACAAAAGTAGAGTGTCGATGGTCGGATAAAAGTTTCACTAAGTATTTGGAGGGCATTAAGGATGCGATTCCTCCTGAAAATAATTGTCCCGGATCTTATTGAGATGTTAAGAAAATTATGAAGAATCTGGGTTTGAAATATCAAATGTTAGGTAGAGAATGTGAACTGGAGACATTCCACGTCAAATCCTCTTCATATTCACGGAGACATTCCAGTTCCTTCCACAAGTCGATGATGTATGTGAATATGAAGATGATGAAGATGGTTATGAAGATGACGAACATGATGATTATGAATATGACGAAGAGGATGGATATGAATATGAAGAAGATGATGTACATGATCATGAGGATGCTGAACTTTTGGATGAAAATGATGATTATTCTAATGATGAGGATGATGCCGGTGACGATCAATGGTGATCATATGTGTTAAGGGGGGTTATTATTTTATCCATTGCAACGCACGTTTCTATTTTCGTTGCGTAAGACTATTTTCAATTTGGGAGGTAAATTTAGGAAAGGAGGGAATGAAAATTATGCACCAAAATTTGTTTTTTTGGTTTCCCGCCAGCTCTATTGCAACGTAACTACGTTGTATAGTTGCGTAAGGAAAAATTGAATTTATGGGAGGTAACATTTCGAAAAGGGGGGAAGTAAAATTTAGTTCCAAAATTTTCGTTTATGTTCCCGCCTTTATCTAATGCAACGCTGTCATATATAGTCATTGCGTAAAGTAAATATTCAATTTTGGTGGGAAAATTTGGAAGAGTTGGGTATGAAAGTAGATGAAAAAAATGAAAATTTTGGTCCCAAAATTTTCATTTTGGGTTCCCGCCAGACGTAATACAATATGCACGTATGCAACGCGGGGTTTCATATTGCAAAAGTGAAGGTTACAAGGGTTTTGAGGGTTATGAGAGGGTTATGCAGTATTATGCTATGATTTAATTGAGTGATCAAACAATACATAAGGGTTAAGGCAAGATCAAATGAACTAATATGAGTTAGCAAATGCACATGGTTGTTCGATTAATCTTGGTTTGATGATAATGCACTAATATGAGTTAGCAAAACACTAATAGCAAATGTATCATGTATGCAACATGTTCGATTAATATGAGTCATAAGGTTTAATTATGTTATGTTCAAATGTATCATGTTTATCCAATGTATCATGTATCAAATGTATCATGTATATCCAATGTATCATGTATCAAATGTATCATGTATCAAATGTAAAGCTTAATTTATCATGTATCAAATGTAAAGCTTAATTTACCATGTATAGTGTATCATGTATCATGTATAACTTAATTTAAAGCAAATACAAATCATGTATAACTTAATTTAAAGCAAATACACATCATGTTATGTTAGAACACTTTGATTTATACTGATCAAGGCAATTAGATTGAAGTGCTGCCGTTTAGTTGGTCAGCTCATTTAAATGTTGCGTTTAATTCAAATCCCCCTAAAGTGCTGCCGTTTGATTAATCTCAAACACAACAATATACACACTGACTCTCCTAATTTTGTACATCTCACAAAATCAAATTTTACACAACGAAACCCCTAAATCCCACCGCCACGCCACGCTACCACTCAGCCACCACGCCACGCTACCGCTCAGCCACCACGCCACGCTTCCGCTCAGCCACGACATGCCACGCTTCCGCTCAGCCACGCCTGCGCGCCACGCTTCCGCTCAACCACGCCAAGCTTCAGATCCACTCCACCACCCCCTAAATCCGACATCTCCTCCGCGCTCTTCTCTGTGTCCATGGCGCCGCCCACACTAGTGTCGAAGAAGGTGAGAAACCTCGATGACATCCTGTCCGATCGTCTTGCGAAGAGCCCAAAAAAGGGTAATGGAAAGAGCCCCATAGTGGCTCGGAAAAGGTCGTAGAGGATAAGGAACCGCACACTTGGCCCCAGTAATGCATCATGTCCAATCGTACTGTCTCGGTCTCCTAGCCCTGTTCCGTCTCCGTCTTCGAGCCCTCCAGCACCAGTCTCTCCTCCCCGGGTAGTGCCAGCTTGTGACGACGATGGCCAAATACCATTAGGCGAAGTGGAGTATTACGCCTCAAACAATAATTGGAGGTTTGGCCAAGGAGCACCTTTGAGTGCAAAATTTGGGACGTTGAAAAGCTTCTATGGCCCAAAAGTTCCCGGAGACTTGCCAAGAAGAAGAATATTACCGAGCAAAGAGACACAACCGGAGCCTGCTTCAAAGCTGCCCATAGATGATTCAGTACCTCAGCCTTCACTGCCACAATATCCTTCGACTCAGCGCTCAATATTGCCTCGACAAGGGAACTCCTAGACTTTGCTGCCATACAGCCAGTCGAAGTCCAAATTAGTGGCCAGTTCATCAAACTCTCATCCGCAGCCCGGTGCATCTACCAGCTCTATCCGCTCCCGGTCCGATACACCTACGGTGTCCGAGAATGATGAGCCCGAAGCCCCGCTGCTGTCAACTGTTCACTTGCATGACCTTGATTCAGTACTGATGAGTCGTAGTTGTACGACTATTTTATATGTTAAAACCCCGTCTCTTAGTGTTACCTGTATATTATTTCACTACCTGTGTGTAGTTTTCATTCTCAGATACACTCGGAGACCATGGAAGGAATACCGGCTAAAAGGAGCCTATTTGAAGATGTTTGGCGCGGAAAGAAATGAAGTCCGAACCACTTTGGAATTTTTGTCAGTGCAAACCGCGGAGGGCTTAAGGAGTTAAGGCGCGGACGTCTATACATTTACAGTAATTCAAGAGATGTCCGCGGATCATAAAGTAAGAGACGTCCGCGGATGACAGCTGGCAGTCGAATTTTGTTATTTCTAAATTGCAATCTCGGGAAGTATAAAAGCAGAATAAGACGAGCCAAAGCCTAGGCGACCAGACCTCGAATTTCAGAGAGAAAAGAGACACGGTTTGGAAGGAAACAAGAGACACGGATTCAAGTGTTAGAGTTGAGCTGCAGCTTGGTGGAAAGTTCACCATTAGTAATTTCGTTTCATTATATTCAAACAACTTGATGATGTATTCCATTACGATGAGTAGCTAAACTCATATGTGTAGGCTAGAACTCGACATTGTGATGTTTTGACTTGAGACCTATATTGATTTCTATATTTTGCGTTATACTATTATGCAATGTTTATGGAATTGATGTGCTAGCATAAGTGGAACCCTAGCGGGGGAGCTTCTGTTTGTTTGTTGATTCCAATTGTTAAAGTTTACTAGCAACCTAGCGGGGATAGCAAACTAGGACACGAATAATATACCACTAGGATTGACACCCTAGGACAGCTTGTAGTGTAACCTAGCGGGGAGCTATAAGTTGTAAAACATTAGAAATCATAATGGTTGGGTTAAGGATTTAGTCTTGCATCATAGTCGAGAGTTCTAGCTTGCACTGCTCTTTAATATTTGATACTCGAATTAGTGTGACGATTTCTCTAGTAATCATTGTTGCTTGCTGCGTTTTATTTACTTGTTGAATTTAAAACCCCCCCTGTTACGTTCTTACTTAGTGAACAGATTCTCAACCGATCTCTGTGGATTCGACCCGACTTACCACTTGCTAGTTGGAATTATAAATTTTTTTGCATAGGTACAACGACACCTGTCAAAATGGCGCCGTTGCCGGGGATTGGTAACGAGGAATCTCACTAAGTGTTTCTTTCTTTTAGCTTTATTTTATTGTCTTTTTATTTTTGTCACTTGATTATTTTTCTGTTTAAGTAACCATGTCACAGAGAAGTGTTGAACGTGATGGTGAAGAGCGAGGAAGTGTACTAGGAGATAACATGCAGGAACATAGGCAAGGACTGCCCCCTGTTGATCAAAGATTACCACCCCCAGGAATCAACAATTTGTGAATGAGTTTGCTAGACATCGTGCAGCTAGACACGATGATTACGAGGACGAGCTGGATCGACAATACCTCGGTGGAGGAAATTAATATGGACAGTTAGCTAGGCGTCGGGATTTGGGACGCACGATGAGAGGAGTATGTGCGCCATTTATTGATGAGGAGCCTTGGTGCATTAGGCTGGATGAGGACGCAGATGATATCGAGATAAAGAGTGGGGTGATACACCACTTGCCCAAGTTTGGAGGAATGCCCGATGAGAACCCCCTAAGGCACTTAAAGGAATTTCATGGAGTTTGCATGTCCATGAAATCAGCATCGGTTCCGGAAAATATTTTTAAATTAAAGACATTTCCTTTTTCTTTAGAAAGTCAAGCTAAATCGTGGTTAATGTCTTTGCCTTCAGGTTCGATTACTTCATGGGATCAATTGCAAAGGAAGTTCATGGACAAGTACTACTCCCATTCGAAGGTGGCTCAAACAAGAAAGGAGCTCTCTATGCTTAGACAAGGACGTGCAGAAATGTTGTTCGACTATTTGGAGAGGTTTAGGCATTTGGAAGAGAGTTGTCCGAATCATGGAATCCCACAAAGGATGCTGCTCGAATACTTTATGGATGGGATGGTTCTAATGGAAAGAAGAATGCTAGATGCCTCAGCTCAAGGGTCTATCCTTGACATGTATCCCGAGGAGATATGGGAGTTGATTGAGAAAGTTGCCGAGAGCACAAGGTATTTAGAAGAAACATATAAACCTGCACCAGTTGCTAACATGAATGTACATTCTGAATTGCAGGAACTGAAGGATATGATGGCTAAAATGATGACGCAACAACCACAAAGAAATCAACAAGTGGAGTGTAAGGTAAACAAGTCCACTTTTAATTTGATAAATAATGATAACGCTGTTTTTCAGGAAAGAACAGAAGACGTGAATATAGTGGACTACATAAACAAGGGAGATTTGCCACCAAGGAGAAATGATGGATATCAAGGCAACAACAAATGGCAGCCAAGCCAAAGCGATGGTGGTTGGCAAAGGAACAACAATTACGATGCGGGGCAATCCTCGTACCCACAAAAGCAGCCATACAAACCACCACAGATCAGACAAGGAGATGAGGACCCGATCAAGGAATTTAGGGATGAAATGAGAGGCATGTTCAAAGAACTCACTCAAAAGATGGGCCACCATGCTGGAGACATTAACGAGCTAAAGAGGCAAGTGTCTCAAATTGCCAGTGCCGTTTACGAACAGCGAGAAGACAAAGGGAAGCTGCCTTCACAAACGATCCCTAATCCAAGGCAAAATGTCAGTGTGATCGTGATAAAGGCTGAAGAAAAAGAAGAAAAAGAGCAAGATTTGGATTCTGCATCAGTGGAGAACGCGGACGCCTCAACCATTAAAGCGCGGACGCCTGAAGAATTACTGATAAATCAAGAGACGTCCGCGGAGAAAAAGCAGGAGACGTGCGCGGAATTCCCAGTGAGCAATTTCCAAATTTTAAATTCTAACCCTCTTGCGCAATTGCCATTTCCCATGCAGGTTATTGAGAGCCACGAAGCTTTAAATAATGACATTCAACTGAAGGGGAATGAGGACGCGAGAACCAAAGTCCAAATGCAAGAATTGGAGCAAGGGAAACAAGGAGCGTTGACCAATCGGACTAGAGACCCAGGTGCCTTCACGGTGACCAGTGGCATTGGTAACACGCTTATTCCCTGTCTCTTATGTTGTACGACTATTTTATATGTTAAAACCCCGTCTCTTAGTGTTACCTGTATATTATTTCACTACCTGTGTGTAGTTTTTGTTCTCAGGTACACTCGGAGACCATGGAAGGAATACCGGCTAAAAGGAGCCTATTTGAAGATGTTTGGCGCGGAAAGAAATGAAGTCCGAACCACTTTGGAATTTTTGTCAGTGCAAACCGCGGAGGGCTTAAGGAGTTAAGGCGCGGAGGTCTATACATTTACACTAATTCAAGAGACGTCCGCGGATCATAAAGTAAGAGATGTCCGCGGATGACAGCTGGCAGTCGAATTTTGTTATTTCTAAATTGCAATCTCGGGAAGTATAAAAGCAGAATAAGACGAGCCAAACCCTAGGCGACCAGACCTCGAATTTCAGAGAGAAAAGAGACACGGTTTGGAAGGAAACAAGAGACACGGATTCAAGTGTTAGAGTTGAGCTGCAGCTTGGTGGAAAGTTCACCATTAGTAATTTCGTTTCATTATATTCAAACAACTTGATGATGTATTCCATTACGATGAGTAGCTAAACTCATATGTGTAGGCTAGAACTCGACATTGTGATGTTTTGACTTGAGACCTATATTGATTTCTATGTTTTGCATTATACTATTATGCAATGTTTATGGAATTGATGTGCTAGCATAAGTGGAACCCTAGCGGGGGAGCTTCTGTTTGTTTGTTGATTCCAATTGTCAAAGTTTACTAGCAACCTAGCGGGGATAGCAAACTAGGACACGAATAATATACCACTAGGATTGACACCCTAGGACAGCTTGTTGTGCAACCTAGCGGGAAGCTATAAGTTGTAAAACATTAGAAATCATAATGGTTGGGTTAAGGATTTAGTCTTGCATCATAGTCGAGAGTTCTAGCTTGCACTGTTCTTTAATATTTGATACTCGAATTAGTGTGACGATTTCTCTAGTAATCATTGTTGCTTGCTGCGTTTTATTTACTTGTTGAATTTAAAACCCCCCTGTTACGTTCTTACTTAGTGAACAGATTCTCAACCGATCTCTGTGGATTCGACCCGACTTACCACTTGCTAGTCGGAATTATAAATGTTTTGCACAGGTACAACGACACCTGTCAAGTACCCTGTCGGAGTCAGTCCCCACAGTGCTACTCTGACCCACCGCTGTCTCCAGAAGATGTTGTGGGAGACAACGACAATGCCCCAACTGCTGTTGCTCCAAAAAGTATAAGACAGAAATCCACTCATCTGCCCACAGAAGGTATCAGATTTTCTTTTTCCTGTGTAATGTCCATTTATGATCACAAATATTTTGTATTGATGTCAAATGTTTTTCTTGTTTGCTATGTAGGAGAACCTCCCGCCAAAAAGAAGAGGGGCATCGTTAATAACCACATGCTCGGGCAAGAAGTGGAAAATTTGGGACCCGATAAGCGGTTACGCGTGGAGGTTGAACCTGATGGCAAGAACCCGGCCAGTGCTCAGATAAAAAGCCTTTTGGGCCATGTTGTTGGCAGCTACGTGAAGGCAGTACTTCCGATGAATGTGTCGAGCTTCTCTCATTATCCCGATCCGGTCTGGAAACAGATGATGATGCACATTGGAGTAAGTAATATTGTTGAGTTTAATTTGATTGTTCAATATGTTATGATCGCTATATATATATGTTTACTTGAATCAATTTTTCTACTTTTGTGTATTTATACATGCCAACTTTTTTTGGTAGTGCTCTTTTGAGATTAATGATCAAGCCTGGCTCAAGAGTCTGATCCTGAAGATGGCAGCTGACCGTTTCCGGGATTGGAAAAGCAAATGCAGCAGTTTTTATCTTGCAAATCCAGATGTAGTTCCAGATGAGTTTACCCATCGCCGCCACGAGTGGGACTGGCTTGTGAGCCATTTCAATGATCTTGCATTTTAGGTATTACCACTTAATCACCGTTTTAATATATAGTACATTCATATAGTTATGACTATAAAACTAATCCGTTTCAACTGTTCGCCAACAGGCAAAAAGTTCCCAAATGAAGAAATTAGAGTAGCCAAAAATTGGAAAATCCACCATTCAGGCAAGCTGGGCTTCAACTACAGGGCAGAGCGACATCTAAAAATGGTCACAAAGCAGCTCATTTGGCTGCTTTTTTGGAAGTGTACGCTGCTGACCCGAAAGCCACACACTTGGTGGTATATTTTTTAACTTGTTACTTGGATTTTTTGTGGCTTTCATCACTTTAATTTATTTAGATGTTTATCAACAGATTTTAACGGACGTCTTTGTGTGTACCGGTTTAAATGTGTTGTTTTCTTGTGTGGTTCACTGTATTGAGTAATTGATTTCAGTATTGTGGTGGGATGCAGAGTGCATATATTGTCAGCGTGTGGTACATATTTTTTGTTCAACCATTTGTTCATGCATCTTGTTTACAAATTGCAGAATTGCTCGAACATTAATTCATGTACTATGTTTAAAATGTGAAGTCATGATCGCCTTTATTGTTGTTTGATGTGTATGTGGCTATGAAAATTGTCCTGTTATTATGTTGTTAGTGGCTATGTATATATGCTGTGTATATTTAATTCATGTACACTATGTTTGATGTGTAAGTGGCTGTGTATATATGTAGTAAAAATTGGCATGTTATGTTGTTAGTGGCTGTGTATGTATCCTGTGAAAATCGCCTTTATTATGCGTTGTATATAAGGTATCTATTGCTGCAATTTATTCATTGAATTCATTTGCAGGAAAAGATGAAGAAGAAGTTGGCTGAACTCATGAATGGGGAAACTGACCTCGATGCTCTAGTAGATCCTATGCCACTCCAGACCCAATTGGACATCATTGATGAGATTATGGATCGTCGTAAAGTGAAGGGTACTCGAGGTCCGCCTAAAATGGTTCAAGCTTTTTTGGACATACATGAAGAGCTTGATATGACTAGAGAGGAGCTGAGGAAGGAACAAATAGAGGCTGCCAGAAAACAGGAGGAGTTGAGGGCTTGATACAAAGCCTCCCGGATAGGATCAAAGCTCTTGAAGACAAGGGTGGTAATGTGATGTTCCCTTAAGTGGCATGTATTTGGCAAAACGTAGCTTAGACAGTTCGAGCAGGTGTTCAGGGGGAGTTCGAACATATCCTGGTACTCATGTACAGCGTAGAACTGACGCAAGGATATCTTCCGGAAGGATATCAGACAGCGAAGATTTCGTCAAGTTGAAGTCGGCCGGCGACTTAATCGAGCATGAGATATTCGAATGAATATCTAAATTGAAGGCGGCAAAGCTCTCTTGGGCAAGAAGACGACTTCGTATATTCTTCCAACCGATTCAAAAGATATACATCAAATATCTAGGAATATTTCCTAAATATTTGATGGGATTATCTTGTGCGAATTAGGGTTTCGTCCAAGCATATAAATACAATGCTAGGGCACCCTTATTCGGCATCGCTTTCAAGATCAAACATACACGAGTATACACTGTCGATTGGGAAGGAAGAAAGCGACGACCGGTTGTGTTTTCTCATTAGAAATACATCGGTGCAAGTGCAGTCTGCTCAAGTGCAACTCAGACTGCCTGAAGCGTATCAACTGCCGCACACAACAAAGGTGAACAAGCTTTCGAGAGAAAGCATCCGAGCTTCTGGAGAAGGTCGAGAATGTTCGGACTGTAGGTTCGGATGAAGGGGATCGAGGTTAATTGCTGTAAACCTCGGTTGCAAATCTGAGAGACGTAGTGTTAGAGGCTAGGCGATTACAAGGTGTAAGCGTAAGTCCACTTGTAGCTTTAACTCGTAATAAAGATTTGCTGTCCCTTCTAGGGTGTGGGAAACCCCCCCAGAGTAGGCCTGGCCGAATTGGGTTATCATTCTGTGCATTCTTCTACTTTAGTTCTGTTGGTCAAACTGTTGTGATACGAGTTCAAGGTCTGTCGCAACTGAACCTTGAACTGTAAGCTGAACTGTTGTGCAAAGAGTTCAAGGTCTGTCGCAACTGTATCTTGGACACAAGCTTGAACAGGGGATATAATTTCAATTGGTATCAGAGCAAACACTCGACACACTGAGTGGGGTCCTGAACTGTTCAAGATGACTCTGAAGGAAGGACAAAGCATCACCAGACCTCCACTGCTCGAAGGATCGAACTATGCCACCTGGAAGCCCGTGATGAGATCGTTTCTGAAATCACTAGACGAAGGGGCTTGGAAGGCAGTCCTGAGAGGTTGGACTGAACCCATAATGAACAACCTCACTGGAGAACCGATTCCAAAACTAGAAGCTCTGTGGACAGAAGATGAGGACAAGCATCTATGGGAAACTCAAAGGCCATGAATGCGATCTTCTCCGCAGTAGATGAAAACGTCATGAAGTTAATCATAAACTGTGAAGTTGCTAAGGAAGCATGGGACATCCTCCAAACAGCTTTTGAAGGTATGGACAAAGTTTGCAACTCTCGCATGCAGGCTGTCACAACCAGGTTCGAAGAGATGAAAATGAAGGAGAGTGAAACCATCACTGAGTACAACACCAGAGTTCTGGAACTATCCAACGAGGCGTCTGCACTAGGAAAACCCATTGATGAAGAAAGACTGGCTAGCAAAGTCCTGAGATCACTCCCTCCGAGATTTGCCATGAAGGTCACATCCATTGAGGAAAATCATGACATTACCAAACTAAAGCTGGACGAGCTGATGGGGTCTCTCAGAACCTACGAGATGAACCATGATTTCCAAACCGGAGAAGTGAAGGGAATCGCCCTCAAAGCAGACATAACAGAATACAAACTGGACGCTGGCTGCAACACTGAGCAACTGGCTATGATGGCACAAAACTTTGGAAGAATGGTGCGGAAAATCAACAGACGTGGTCCAGAACAAGGTCAGTCTTCTTCAACCGGTTACCGAAACTGGAAATCCGGCAGGCCAAGGTCCAGTGATTCGAGGCAAGACTCGTCTGACAAAGGGAAATAAGAGATTCATTGCCATGAATGAAAGGGTTTCAGTCATATTGCCTCACAATGTGCAAACACTCTCATGAAAAAGAAGGCAATGGTCGCTAGCTTCAGCGACAGTGAGTCAGACGAAGAAAAAGAAGGAGGTGAAACCACCAACTTTGTGGCCTTTGTCACTACTCTGGGTGAGTGCAGCAACACCAGTGAAACAGTTCCATCGCAGTTGGAACTCCCAAGTGAAGACCTCTCAGACAGTGACAATGAAGAACTCACGCAGGATTCTCTAGCTCAGACATATAAAGATCTGTATGAGAAGTGGTTGCTTCTGATCAAGATCAACAAGAAGCTAAATGACACAGTTGCCAGCGTGAATATGGAAAAGGACAAGGTCTGGCAGGAGGTCGAGATACTGCTTACACTGAAGGTAGAATTGGAAGGTACAATTGTCTCACTGAATTCTCAACTGGCTGAGATGAAACAGGAAAGATTGGGTCTTCTTGCTCAGAGAACAGAACTCTTGGGGACTGTCTCCTCACTGAAAGTCGAAATGGAGAAGGACCGAGACACTCATCCTGTAGGCATGACGGGACTAAGAAAAACCATCACAGATCTGAAGCGTACAGAGGTGTTCCAACTGAGGAGAGTAGAACAGCTGGAACTTCAGCTAGAATCTGAAAAAATGGATCACTCAGACACTAAGAAGGAGCTCAATCACCGCAAACAGTCGGTAAGGATGCTAAACTCTAGCACTAACGACTTAAATGATATTCTCAGATCTCAGAGGTTGGAGTCAGGACATCGAGGCCTGGGGTTTACAAAAGAAGGTACCTCTAAAGGCAGTACATGTGTTAAAGCAAGACCAGTGTCTGAACACCTGCCAGAACAGAAGGTGAGACAGCACCCCAGACAGAAAGTAGACTTATCCCAAGATCAGTCCAAAGGAAAGAACCGAGCTGTTCACATGGAGACGCATGGAACACTCGGTGGTGGAAAGACTCATAGATCACCCGTCCAAAACCGTGACTATTCACCAGTGACACAAAGGATAGATCGGCGCACTTGCTGGTACTGCAACCAGATTGGACACATCAAGATGAAGTGTCACCTATTTCTTGCTGAACGACGTGCTTTCCAACAATGGACCACACCACGACAGAAACAAGTCTGGGTTCAAAAGACAGACCAAACTGTTTGCATGGTGGCCTGCTACTCCTCAAGCCACACAGCACGAGATAGTTGGCACCTCGACAGTGGATGCTCCGCCCACATGACAGGTAACTCTCAATATCTTACCCATATTAGACCTGTTGAGCAGATGTGGTTTGTCACCTTCGGGGATGGTGGAAAGGGTCAGGTGATCGGCTGTGGGACATTGATTGTTCCGGATCTCCCTGCACTCAAGAACACCCTCCTTGTCGAAGGTCTGACAAGGAATCTTATCAGCATCAGTCAACTGTGCGACGATGGACATTATGTGTCATTCTCTAGCTACTCATGTCTTGTCCTAGACAAGAATGGTGATACACTGATGAAAGGAAAAAGGGATGCCAACAACTGCTACACCATTGGGATGGGTCTGATGGGATCAATGGACGTCGAGAACCATGGCCAGCACTGGTTACTCTAGCTTGTGCAAACGTCAACCATCGATTTCTACGAGGGGGAGTGGACAAGACCTTGCACACATGATCCTGTTGGAGATGCGCACAAATCCATGTTGACAACTGTCCCAGGAAACTGTTGAAACAGAAGGTGTCATAGTTACGGAAGGAGTTCGTTCCATGCCCACAGAAATATGCCTGGAGCCGAACAAGAAAATATGAATATGGAGGGCACCAGAAGATGATAACTCTGAGGCATACCAAGATCTTGGTCACCCCTCATGGCAGGACACGGAGTGGAACACCCAGACCCTCAGTGGGTCTATGTGGTGTCAACCACTGAAAGCATCCAACGGTGGTCAGTCATAGTCGAATATCCAGCTGAACAGTTGGACTGACCACCTAATGAAGAGAGCTGGAACAGAAGGCACAGCGCGTGAAGACCAATTGTTTGAATATTCTCGAAGATTTTCCTGCCGTTATTTGAAATGAGAGTTGACCAATTTGGGAAGTTGAAAAGGCTGAAGTATTAATTTTGTTTGAAACACATCAGTTCGCATTCTACTCTCCCTCTCTCGCTCAAACCCTAGAACGACATCCAGTGACTTCTCTCTCAACCGCTCATACACTCAACGGTGATGGTGAACACAAGGAAGTCAGCGAAGTCCGGCATCAAATCCGCTAAAAAGAAGAGGGAAGGCATGCAGTCCTCAAAAGCTCTGGCGGTGAAATCCAAAATTCCGAAATCGAAAGCTCCGATGGTGAAAAAGGCATCACCTTTACGATCCGCCACCGAATCTTTGGCCAAAGCAAAGAAGTCTGCCGAAGGAGTCACCGCTGAAATCCCTCAGTCAACCGCGGTTGACTCGTCTGTCTCATTAGATGCTGGTACATCTCAAGAAGTCCATCCCCAATCTGAGGTATTTCCAACTGTTCCTTCAGTTTCTGCAAATATTCCTATTATTGAAAAGATTGTGGGGGTTGAGAAGGATGTTGAGTCGGTTGACGGTGATGAAGCCAGTAGGGATGTTGGTGTTGAAACCGGTAGGGCGGTGCTTGGTGGTGATGATGGTAGAAATCTTGAGAGTGGTAGGGCTGTTGCGGTTGACAAAGCCGGTCGCGCGGTTATTGAAAAGGATTCTGTCAAGATTATGGAAGAAGAGGAACCAGCAAGGTGGCTAGAGGCTCAGGAACATGGAGGGAAAAGATCTTTGCCACATGATACATTCCTCCGAAGGCAGGTCACATGAAGAAGATTAAGCGGGCTCGTGACTCTCCCAGAAAATATCTAGCTCAGATATAGGCCACTAGAGGTCAGAAGATTGCAAAGTCCAATGAAGAAACAGAGAAGTTCATTGAGTCCTCGGGGAAGAGAAATTTGGTGATTAATGATGCTGAGCCGTCTGAGAATCAAGGAGGAATCACTGAAGAAGGTTTCGATATGCATGCTGAGACTGTGGCAGAGGAGATTAATCCATCAGGGAAGACAGATGTATTGAAAGAATCCATACCAGAAGAATCAGACTCAGCAGAAAAGGATGAGGAGTTGCAGAAGATGTTCAAAGACATTGATGATGTCATGAAAGACCTGGAAAAGGAGAAGGACCAGGAAGTGGCAAGTCCAGAGGAAGCTCAGCGTGATCAGGCTGTTGGGGCAAAAGAATCTGATGCAGAAAAAGCTACAAGTGTTCCAACTGTGGAACCAAGTGTTCAGTCTGGTGTTGAGACTGGAAGAGTTACAGAGAAAGCTACAAGCGGTTCAACTGTGGAACCATCTGTTCAGACTGAAGCTCAAACTGCACCAGCTCCAGATGAAGTTTTGCCTAAGGAGACAGTGGCTATACCAGCAGTCATTAATTCAAGGTGATCTTCGTGATGATCATATGGAGAAGGATGGTACATCAGTTCATGGGGTGTCAGCAAAGCCAGTGTCAAAGGAAACTACTCTTTCGGAGGATGACCAGGACCTTGTCCCTCTTGTCAATCTCAAAAGAATAAAGACGGAGAAGAAGAAGGTAGACTTTGCAAAGTCTGCAAAGGGGTCAGTTCAGAAGGTTGCTGAGGTCAGCAGTGGTGCAGGGGGAGCCGGCTCTTCCAAGAAATAGAAGCGCGTTGATGGGGTCCCCGTCTCTGAAGATGCTGGGAGATGTGAAGTCCCAGCTCCTGAGTCTGAGACTGTCCCAGTGGGTAAGGTCAAGAAAGGAGTGTGGTTCGTTAATAAAGACACTGCGTTGAAATGGGATTATGTGCTGAAAAGGAAAATCATACCTGAGAGGTTGCTGGATGCATCCAGTTACAAAGGGAAGGAAGTGGTTGAGGTGCTTAAAGAGTCTGATCTGTTCTGGACGTTGGACAGATGCAAGCCGTTCAACGAACAGCTGGTGCGTGAGGCCATGGCAAACTTGCCCCCAAAGTTTGGGGTCATTGGAGAGGCAGAGTATGGGGCCTTCTATGTTAGAGGAAGGAGGATCAAGATTGATCCTGAGCTGATCAATGTATACTTCTCCATGGATGACCCAGATGTTGATGAAGAAGAATCAAGCTTTGAGAAGATAGTGAGCACCATCACTGCAGGCTCTGTTCGGTGGAGGCCTGAGTCAGTTATGCATACAGCGAATCTGTCTACGTTCTATTCAATGCTGTTTTTCATAGCTGTCTTTAACTGGAGGCCGTCTACTCATCGCTCTACTGTCAACAAGGACATGGCCCAACTGATTTATCAGATAGGGAATAAGCTGAAGTTCAACCTGGGCAGAATAATGTTCAAACAGATTACTGAACATGCTACATCGATGAGAACTCTGCACCAGATCTGCTTCCCGTCTCTGATTTATGAGCTGATCATCCATCAAGCTCCAGATTTGAAGGCCTCGCCTGACCATCTCACAAAGGCACCCAGCAAGTTCATCGTCGACCACAAGTTGTTCAAAGGGCGTCACGTGAACGATCTCAAGGAGGAGAACCAGAAAGGAAAGGGTGTTGCGGAGTCGAGTCGAGGGGGAGCCAGGATGGGCCGAGATGAGAGGAGTCAGCTGCTCAGGGACCTGAATGTCATCATCGAAGTGGACAAGGAGCAACGCAAGCGCATCAACAAGCTCGCTCGATCCCTCAGCTACCCAAGTGAGGATGAATCTGATGATGCTGATTCTGAGGATGCCACGGATGACGGGTCGTCTGAATGAAGGTCCTCTAAAAAACTATCTCCCTGAACTATTTGTTTAAAACTCTCGTACTTAGTACTTGTTCTGGCACATTTTAATTGACTGTTCGAACTCGGATCGCACCCCTTGCCAGTTTGTGGCAAAAGGGGGAGTATTTTGGAGGAGACAATTCTTGTTTCCCTCAAAGTTGTCTACTGTCTAGATAGTTAGATAGACTTAGTTATCTAGTAGATTTGGTTTTGCCAAAATTCCAAGGGGGAGATTGATGTTCCCTTAAGTGGCATGTATTTGGCAAAACGTAGCTTAGACAGTTCGAGCAGGTGTTCAGGGGGAGTTCGAACATATCCTGGTACTTATGTACAACGTAGAACTGACGCAAGGATATCTTTCGGAAGGATATTGGACATCGAAGATTTCGTCAAGTTGAAGTCGGCCAGCGACTTAATCGAGCATGAGATATTCCAACCGATTCAAAAGATATACATCAAATATCTAGGAATATTTCTTAAATATTTGATGGGATTATCTTGTGCGAATTAGGGTTTCGTCCAAGCATATAAATACAATGCTAGGGCACCCTTATTCGGCATCGCTTTCAATATCAAACATACACGAGTATACACTATCGATTGGGAAGGAAGAAAGCGACGGCCGGTTGTGTTTTCTCATTGGAAATACATCGATGCAAGTGCAGTCTGCTCAAGTGCAACTCAGACTGCCTGAAGCGTATCAACTGCCGCACACAACAAAGGTGAACAAGCTTTCGAGAGAAAGCATCCGAGCTTCTGGAGAAGGTCGAGAACGTTCGGACAGCAGGTTCGGACGAAAGGGATCGAGGTTAACTGCTGTAAACCTCGGTTGCAAATCTGAGAGACGTAGTGTTAGAGGCTAGGCGATTACAAGGTGTAAGCGTAAGTCCTTTTGTAGCTTTAACTCGTAATAAAGATTTGCTGTCCCTTCTAGGGTGTGGAAACCCCCCAGAGTAGGCCTGGCCGAACTGGGTTATCATTCTGTGCGTTCTTCTACTTTAGTTCTGTTGGTCAAACTGTTGTGATACGAGTTCAAGGTCTGTCGCAACTGAACCTTGAACTGTAAGCTGAACTGTTGTGCAAAGAGTTCAAGGTCTGTCGCAACTGTATCTTGGACACAAGCTTGAACAGGGGATATAATTTCATAATGCGGCAGGGGAGGATGCCTGAGAAGAACTTTGTCATTTTAGTATGACACTTAATTATCTAACTTTGTGAACTTGTTATTTTGAGATTTGGATTGAAACATTGTCATTCAAATCTGTAGGTGGTGTTTTTTGAGATTTGGTTTGAAACTATGTTGTCATCCAAATCTGTAACAGGTGCGTTTTGGTATTTGGATTGGAAATTTAAATCCAAAGAAATTGGATTTTCTGGTGCATATATGTTTCTATATTTTGTTGCATCAATGTCTGTTGCATCGTTTCGTATCTTTTGCAATACGTCAGAAGTTTATGGTGAAAGTGTATAGTGTTGCATAGTAATAAACCAGAATAACTGTGTTGCGAAAGAATAACTCTAAGGCAACACAGTAATGTGTTACATAAACTATGTTGCTTAGTACTTTCACAACAACACTATTGTTGCATTAAATCACGTTGCATATACTCTATTGCTTAAAATATAGCAACGAATTCGCATGTAGTGTTGCAAAAGATAAAATCTTATGCAACATACCAATTGCAACAAGTTTACTCTACGTTGCGTTAGTTAAAAACTTATGCAACACAAATTGAAACTTGTTGCTATATTTTAAGCAATAGAGTATACGCAACATGACTTTATGCAACAGATGTAACGTTGCGCAAGTTCGAAGCAACGATTTTAGCTTAAGCAATGTTTTATTTTCTGTTGCATATGGGCAAAATGGTGTAGTGGACTACTCTACAACTCATTCACGAAAACGATATCAATGCCAACAAGGCTAAGGCGGCCACGATTCACCAAAAATACCAATCATGGAATCCTGAAACCCTGACTCGCTTAATTCATTCACCAATTATGCGGGTTTACAGTTAATCCGATATTTAATTTGACAATAATGCCATTTTTCATACTTAATCGGATAAAAACTGGATTTTAGAATTAATTTTTTACAATCTTTTTTATGCCCCTCAGTATTTAAACACAACATGCTGCTTAAGCCTCGATATTTTACGTAAATCTCTTGAGATCTATGGTCTTGAAAAATTCTTGTTTCTCATGTGATATCAACCCTATTGTCGGTAATCAACAAAGATAAGATACATGTGTTGTTCATTTTAAAGGGAAAATTTCTTAAAATTCACATCAAATTCATTTAATAAATTTTACTGTTGTAAATTTCATCCGTCAACAATTATGTAAATACGAGGTGAACCCTTCCAAGTTCAGTTTGTCGATATTTACTTTTTCCCTTAATTTCTCTATCTCTCTCTCTAAGATTAACTCGTGTGGGTGTTTCCTTCTAATCCATTCACTTGGCTGGACTATAAGACCTCATTGCCTGATAGCGATTGATATTTCACGCTCATTTTGATTCTCATAGTTCGTCAACATATCGGCTACAACACCTAAGGAGCACGTATGGATGGTTACCGTATATGGGAACGTCATGGATCAAATGACGCAACTCATACAAATGTATTAACGAACAGATACAGGGGACAAGTGGTGGTGTCAGCGCGTAGAGATACCTTGGAGAAGAGTAGAGCATGAGTATGAGATGAGAGCTTTCGTAATCAAACTGACGACATGGAAGGACTTCCAAGTTGTAGGTTTGGTCGAAGTTTTCAAGAAAGACTGGGAGATAGAGAGAGGCAACGTAACATTTGAAGAGCTAGCGAGTAACATGGTGGTCGTAAGATTTGAGGATGAAGAGCAGGGGGAGAGGATCCTACAAGGCGGACCCTGGTTATACAATGGTTATGGTGTCTTCATAAGCTAGTGGGACATGGGCCGGTAAAAAGCCTGGAAATATCAACTTTGAAAATTTTCAGTTTTGGGTGCAACTACACAATCTTCAATTGGGTTTCATGCAAAATGACATAGCTAAAGATTTTGCAGAACTTGCCAAAATAGTATGTAAGAATGTGATAACTGAATCATGCATGGTCAAGAAGAGATTTGCACGACACAGAGTGGAAATCGATTGCCATTCGACCCAGGGGCGAATCTGGTTAGTGGGCTGGTCGGGCTGCAGCCCAGGTAAAAATTAGCCCAATTTGTTTTTACGTATACGCACAACAGCTACCCTAATCCCCTTCACCTTCGAATTCGAAACTCACCAAAAGAGCGACTATGAACGCAAACGAGAAGAACAGACTCCATCTTTGTTTTCAGATCAACGAATTACGGTCAGGTGCTTGGAATTCTGCATGCTTGGGCTAGTGTGATTTGGCTATGGAGTTTGGGAGGCAGCGCCCGTGTATTTTGGGCAGGGCGGTGACTATTTGTGTGTGGTAGCAACCTAGCAGGTTTGGAATTGGGAGGTAGTGGCCGTTTATTTTGGGCAGAGCGATGCCTATTTGTGATTTTGTGTGTCGGTTTACTGTGTTAGTTTTGATGGATTGTTGGATTGTTGATTTGTTGGGCAGGGCAGGGCTGTAGTAGCAGGTTTGGGTATGCGCTAGATATTGGTGGATTGTTGGGGTTTCGCACTGTTAAACGTTGGAGTTGAATATTGCTAGTGTTAAAAATTGGTGGATATTGCTAGTACTGGTGACTATTTCTAGTGTACATTGCTAGTGTCGGTGACGGTTATTGTGTCGGTTTTTTCAGTTTTAGCCTTTGTTTCTTGGGGTTGGAGCTTGGAGGTTAAGAAAAAGGTTCGAGCTTTTTTTATTCGAGGTTTTTTTTGAGGTATTGATGGATAATAGAAAACCTAAACGTTTGAAGATTACATTTTCGTTTTTTCAAAGTAATGTTTCTTCAAGTGCTAGTGAGAGCACGTATCATAGTAATGAAAGTGGAAGTGGCGTGAGAACTCGAAATATTTTTGAAGAATCTGTAAATGAGAAATTGATATCTCCACTTGAAGACCGGCAAAATGAAAATTTGAGAAATCTGTCACGACATATCGAAAGAGCGATAAATACTATGTCCTCAAATGAAGTAGCAGATAACCGACTACGGCTTGTTGCCACTATAGAGGCCGTGAAGTTGTTGGCAAAACAAGGGTGTCCTTTTAGTGGTTATGATGAGGGAGCATTTTCATCGATGAAGATCATCAAAAACGATCTTAGGAATAAGATGAGCGATGAATTTCTTGATGATCTCATAGTCCTTTATATTGAAAGGATTTGCACTGATTGTATTAGTAATGATGATGTAATTGCTGAGTTTGAAATGAGTGGACCTCGAAGGGTCAAATTTAGCTAGTTGTATTTGTAATGTGCTTTGATTGGTGTAATCAAAATGGCGTGAGGATGGGCCTCCCATTGGGTTCCAAACCTCAAAAAAAAGTTGTTTCACGTCACTATAAAAAATTTCAGCCCTAATAACTTTCGATTCGTGGATTCGCCCCTGATTCGACCCAAGTCCCGGGAGTGTATCTAAAGAACAAGGAGGGTGCAATGGAACATATACTTGGATAATGTTTACGAACGAACGATTGCCCGTAATATGTGAGTATTGTGGGTGTATATATCACACAACAGAAGCAACTGTAGTGAATAAGGTCGGATAAAGTTATTCGGTGACGAGCTTCAAGAAGATATTGGAAGCAGTTAGAATGTGACAGGAAATCAGAATGTTTGCCTCAATAGACCAATATTTGGAGACTGGTCGAGATTGGAAAGCCTCGGTGGCCAGAAGGCCGATGCTGTTATGCAGGGCGAATCCAGAATTTGAAAGTTACCAGGGCTTGACGCAAAAAAAATTGGGCGTGAACATGTTACCAAGTCCATCAGCGGTATAACTGGGCGTGAACCTGTTACCAAGAAGATGAAGCACATTAAAAAGGCTTCTACAAGCTTAGGATGGCCTAGCCCCTAACTCTGCAGGATATATATCCAAGTGGAAAAAATACTTTGCATTATAAATTTTACAAATAAGCAAATCAGGAAATAACCTAGTAGATTGTTTGACTAAACTGGACATCATTTGTGCAGTTGAAAACTTGAAACTTAATCTCACATCTAACTTTGATTTACATAGTTCAGTCTTGCTTATCCAGGTAATATTCCTTTTACTTTTGGCATCATTCAACCAATATATGGAGACAATGGAAAATAACTTATCACATAAGGTAAGAGGTAGTTTAAAACAAGTCATGTCATAAATAAGTATAGACTGAATAACTTATTAAAATCTCCTTACCTGCTGATGGCAAAAGTTTCTCTCCCTCCAGCCATTAACCTTCTTCCATATCCTGTTTTTAATAAAGCTGAACAGTTTTATTTTGATCTTGCTAAAACAGATAGGAAGCCCCAAATATTGATAACATTACAAAACTTAATTCACTTCCCTAAAATCCAAAACAAAATCCACGCTCATTGCTTATCAAACTCAAGTGCAGGGTAGCTCAATATCCATACCAAAAAGACAACACCATAAAACTCCATAATCCAAATTACCACTTGATGGAAATCAATACCAGCAAAAAAATCAAACAACAAAAAAACATTTCAAAGCAAAGCAGACAAAACTTATCAAACTCAGCTCCTCAACTCTCCAACGCCACCACCTCATCTGCCGCAACTGCCTCGTTTTCCACCGCTGTCGCCTCCACCAGTGTCCACTCCCCCGACAACGCATGCATCTTCGGATATACAATCGGCTTAAGCTGCATCATTCATCAACACCCAAAAGTATTAATACTACCTTCAACCAAGTAAATCTGAATTCCCAAATGAATAAACATATTTACGCACTCAAAATTTTGCTAAAAATGGCAACAACCACCTACAACCAAGTAAATAGAAGATATAAAAACACTGAAAAATTACATCGAGTGAAAAGAAGAAACCTAAATCACTACCAGTACTGAGCTCCTCGTTTTACTTTTTCTGGAAATCAACGAATTGCTCCGGCTGTAGTTCGACCTTCGGGGTCAGATCCATGATGGAAATTGCTCTAATTACAGTAATTGAACGAATTCGACCCTTCCCGGCATTGGGTAGACAAAACCAACGTCCTCTCTGAACCGGTAGACAAAATCAATGCTTGGGAGTTGGGACGTCCTCAACAGCTCCCTACGACGTCCTAAAATCTTCCACCGATGCAGCCTGCAGATGCCCTTCAGACGAAGCCAAGCTGCGTCAGATCGGAGGCGATGGAAACTGCTAATGCGGAATTGGAAAAAAAAGAAAATTGGGTCAAGTTCTTACCCGGGCTGCAGCCCGAGCAGCCCACTAGCTGGGTTCACCACTGCTGTTATGAGAAGCTCTAGCTCGAATGAATATGGTGGAGGAAGTGTCCTTAGGGAAGAGGAATGGCCACTAAGGCAAATACCGAATGAAGAACATGCCCGAGGGAAAGTTGGCTGGAGGTGTGAGAAATTTGGGATTTGAGGAAGGGCGGCCACAAGAAACGAGGTAAATGATAGCAAACGGTAGATCAGATACTGGCTTCGACGTTGAAAATAGGATAAAATCATATGGCAAAGGAATTCAGACGGATCAATCCAGTTGGATGGGCCGGCACACTAATGAGCTCAAAAGCGTGGGAGGCCGATTACAATAAGCTCATCCTCAAGGCTTGCTGATGCAAGGCTCGCATGTCATGCAAATTGATAGGCTTAATGGAAAAGAAGTTGAAGAGAAGAAGAGGAAGGCACAAACAAAGATTTAAGTTCAAAAACAACCATTGACTAACAAGACGAGTACAATCAGGAACACATTGAATGGCTTATTACAAGGTGTGATGAATAATGTCGAGATGGGTGGAGTATCAATTCAGAAGGGAGCAAGCTCGAGTCAAAATGGAGACATGACCTTCGGTAATCTTCTTATGATCACCGCCGGGAGCCATGTGAGGTTACTATGGTGGAACTGCAAGGGACTTGGGAAATCATCTTCAATTAGAGATCTAAAGAATGTGATCGCAACACATTCTTCCCAAATAGTAGGGCTGGTGGAACTGCTTTGCAGTAGGAGTTAGATGTGAGGCACTGAGATATAGGTTAGGATTTTTGAACTGCTTTGCAGTAGACAGGCCGGGTAATGCTGTCAGAGGGTTTGACGTCTTTTGGAGAGAGGGGTAAATGTCTAGATCAACATTTACTCCAGATTCTATATAAACATTATTATTTAGATGGAGAATAAGTTTATATTTACTATATTCTATGGAAACCCGAACACTAGACTGAGAAGGAAAGTTGGAGATCGCAAGAATCACTTTACATAGGGAATAATATGTCTTGGTTGGTTGTAGGCCATTTCAACGAAATCTTCTTTTGTTGGGAGGCCAAAGGAAAGAGAGTATAAGAGATGGGCAGAAAATGCAAAGATTTAGGAAGTACATGAGCAGATGTGGCCATATGGATATGGGTTTAAAGGGTGCTTCTTATTTACTAAAGCAGAATAATTTTCCCTAATGAAGTAAAGGCCTGATTGGATAGGGTGCTAGGTAACTCTGAACTACAAAGCATTATTCCAGATGGCCCCAACAAAAGCTCTTGGGTTGAACAGATACCATGCACTTTTCTTCAAAAGACACTGAAACATGGTTGGGGATGCTCTCTATAGAGACATTCTGAAGTTTTTGATATAAGGCACTCTGGATGTGAGCTTAAACAGGGCAATAATTGTATTGGTCCCAAAAAGAAAGGAGCATACGGACTTGAGGAATTCAGACCAATTAGTGTATGTAATACGACCATGAGGATAATCACAAAGTTTTGGCAAATAGACTGCGCATCACATGGTAATTTCAGAACCTCAAAGTTAGTCACTTTATTAAAAATAGAAAGCAAACTAGGAAATATTACCGCTCACTAAAACTGGACATGATTATAGCATATAATAGGATAGAATAAGATTTTTAGAACAAATGTTGCAGAAATTTGGTTTCGCAGAGCAGTGGATCAAACTCTCGTATCTGAGTGTGTTAAAACTGTCACATATAGTATCAAAGTGAATAATAAATGAACTAGGGAAATAATTCCGCAAAGAGGGCTTAGGCAAGGTGACCCAATATCACCATATATTTTTATTCTATGTGCTGAATGGTTATCTAGATGTCTGGAAAAAAGCTAGTCGATAAACATACAAAATACCTGGGACTTCCAATGGTTATATATAGGGTTGAAAAGAGGGAAATTTTTCGAAATATTGATGAGAAAGTGAAAAAAAGATATCAAACTAGAAACATAAATTGCTATCATTTGTAGGGAAAGAAACACTCATTAAAAGTATTTTTCAGGCTATTTCAATTTTTCATATGCAGTGTTTTAAGTTGCCAAAATATCAGAGTAACAATTTGTTAATTGCTGCTACTAATTTCTTGTGGAGTAATAGTGGGAAGGAGAGAACAATTCATTGAATAAATAAAGAGGTAATTATGTCAGATAAATTGGTTGGAGGGCTAGTATTTAGGCACCATGAACTATTTAATACATCCCTTTTATGAAGCAGGCATGAACGCTTTTAACAAAGTTAGACCTGTTTTGGTGCAAATTCATATAGGCTATTAACAAAGCCAGACCTGCTGTGGTGCAAACTCATGTAATCAATCAATGATAGGGTAAATTTGATGAAAAGGGGATGCGGGAATAATATCGAATGTGTATTCTGTAATTTTCCGAATGAAACCTCATTACATATATTTAGAGATTGTTGGTGGTGTGGGTTATATGGAATGATTATGAGATTTCCCAGCTTAGTGCATGTCTGTCATGTAATAACCTTGCAGATTGGTTATGGATTTGTGCCCAAGAGCTGAGTATGGAAGAGTTGTGATCACTAGTAAGTATCTGTTGTTTGCTTTGATTTAACAGAAACTTAATTTGTCATGCGAAATAGAGGATTTCTCAAAAGGAGATAGTTTGCAAAGTTAAGTTGCTGATAAGCCAATGCAATGAGTGGCTGAATGTGCGAAACAGAGTCCTAGAAAGCATGTGATGATACATCCAACAAAGTGAAGGATTTATGTGATTTTCATGTGATGGATCATATGAGAAAAGGGATAGAGAAATGGGGTATGCTATTATTGTAAAAATTGGGAATTGTTGTCATAGTTTTCTTGCATGTTGGAAAAACAATTGTGCTTCATCCTTGGAGGCAAAAGGCGTGGCGATTTGGAAAGCTATGGAGTCGGCGACAAAGCTACAAATTGAGGAAGCTATCCTCTCTTCAGATTGTCTTGAAGCTATTGAAGCCATCTTCAAAGGAAAGCGTCTGCCAAGCTCTATTGTAAACTGAGTGGATTAATGCTTCAATCTTCTGGATTTACATAAAGGTTGGAAGTGCAACCTAGACCATGTACTTCAAGAAGACAACAAGGAGGCAGATATGTTGATAAACTAGGCAAGAGCGAACCACTGAGATAAAATCATCAGTAGGCGATTCCAAAGATATACTGCAAGCCGCGAGTTCAGATGCTTAGCGCAAGGTATATTTGGATGAATAATATGTCAGGTAATTAAGCGCATAGTGCCACTTTCAATATGTAATATGTTTAGTAAAGTTGCCATGCTTCACTGAGTCTGTTTGGCGAGTCGCTTGTTTGTGTGTTTGGAAAATTTCCTCCTGTTGGTGCGTTAGCCGCAATTTTCCAATTAAAAACGGTTATGATTACTAGCTGTCAATGATGAACATGTCACAAGTAAACTCCATAAAAAAATCACTGGGAATGAAATCATCACCAGGCGATCCCAAATATATACAGCAAGTTCAGATGCTCAGCGCAAAGTATATTTGGATCCATAATATGTTAAGTAATTCAGGACATAGGACATGTCCATTTGGACTTATATTTTTGACAGTTAACTCAAGTTAAGTTAATTTTAGTTAAATTCAGTTAAGTTAAGTTCGATTTAAATTAATTTTTTCATCATCATCATCATCATCTCACAATCATCGTCACCATCATCATTATATTATCATCATATCATCTACATATCACCATCGTCATATTATCATTGTCAACATCACCATCAACATCATCATATAACCATCATCATCAACATCATCATCAGCATAACCATCAGAGCATCCGCACCCATTCAGTATCTCCTAGAATGGAGAAGGTGCTAAATCAACACAACCTAGACATGTAGCACCTTCTCGATCTGCAATTTATGCACCAGTTTAGAAGTTCAGCACCTCCTTGCACTATTTATCAAATAAAATATTATTTATTTTAAAAATAAATTATAACTTGATAAATTTATCGAGATTTTTTATCACATTTTTACCTAATAAGCGTGTGACTCGGTATACATTTAGATTGTGAAAATCTCAAAATCCGTATACTATCGTTTGGATTATTCGACTAGATTTTTGATAATATTGACCCAATTGTTATGTGACACGTGTGTACACTTAGATTGTGAATATCTCAAAATCTGTATACTATCTCTTGAATTAATGGATAAGATTTTTAATAATATGTTGAACCAATCGTTATGTGACACGTGTATTAGATTAGATTTTCTGAAACCCGACAATTCCTATATATAATAGACCTATAACTATTCTATACTCACACCATCTCTCAACACAGTCCACGTTATTTCCTCTTCTTTCCGTTCACACATGGATCCATTCGATTTCGATGAAAATAGAAGGAGGTACGAAAAGAAGAGAAAGTGATATAATTACTAATTCTTTCATCATGGATGCGGCCGTGTTAGCAACAATCGGTGATGAAGAAAATTCTCCCCCTCGTCGTCAACCAAATCGAGAAAGACAAAGACAATCTAGGGGATAACATTTATTGGATGATTACTTTGTTGAACACCCTATTTTTCGACAATAAGACTTTCGTTAGAGGTATCAGATGAGTAGTAACTTATTCAACCGTATCAAAACCGCGCTTTGCAATCATGATACATTATGGCATCAACGACGTGATGCCACCGGATTGCTAGGTCTCCATCCCTCGCAAAAGATGACCGGTGCTATACGAATGTTGGCATACGGATCATGTGTAGATCAATGTGCTGAACTTACAAGGATGGGTGAGTCAACAACACTCAAATGTATGAAGAAGTGGTGTGAACAAATAATCGAGCTTTACAAAAATGATTACCTACGATCTCCTAATGCGGCTGATCTATCTAGACTTCTACGCAAGGCAGAGCAGCGAGGATTTCCAGGTATGGTAGGCAGTATTGATTGTATGCATTGGGAATGGAAAAATTGTCCAACTGCTTGGCAAAGTTCATATTCAGGTCGTAAAGGTCATCCCACTATCATTTTAGAGGCAGTAGCCTCGTACGATACCTGGATTTGGCACAGTTTCATTGGTGTGTCTGGAGCACAAAATGATCTCAATGTGTTGTACAAATCGGACATATTCCACCCTCTCCTTGCTGGAATCTCACCACGAGTCACGTATAAAGTCAATGGGAGCACATACGACAACAGTTACTATTTAGTCGATGGTATTTATCCAAGGTACTCCTCCTTTGTCAAAACAATTCCTAATCCACAAAATGATGCAGAGAAGTTATTTTCAAAGAAACAAGAATCTTATCGTAAAGTTGTTGAAAGGTGTTTTGGGATTTTACAATCTCGTTGGGCAATACTTCGTCACGCATGTATGACCCATCGACTTAGTGTTTTGAAAAAAAATTATGTTAACTTGCATTATCTTGCATAACATGATTATTGAGGAAGAATTTGTGGGGGAAGAATTTATCGAGCACGAAGAAGAAGATCTGTACAATCCATCTATTGCTTTCACAATGTATGTTGGGCTAGTCGATCCAAATGGTAGTTGGATTCATCATGACCCAGTTGAAAGAGTCGAACGATCGGAAGCGTTTCATAATCGTCTTGTTACTCTTCAATCTGCATATTTACATGCCCAACTTCAAAGTGACCTAGTGAAGCATAATTGGGTCATGGCAACCGGTGAAGAACTTTGAATTTTTGTTATGTCTTTCAAACTTGTATGCATTTCAATTTCGGTTATATGCTTCAATTTCTTTATGTATTTGAGTTTACTTTATGTTTTATTTCTATTTCAATTTGTATGCATTTCAATTTAAATTTATTTAAATTTGTTTTAATAATTAAAACCCTAGTCAAACTGGTCAACTGCATATACATAATTGATAAAATTAATATAATTAAGTTAGTGGGCCAAAATCAGCCCACAAGCCACTTTTTTTTAAATCAAGAAACTTTTATTCAAACTCAGAAAGAAGGGACAAACAGGGGGAAAGAATAAAAGAACAGGGGAGGCTAAACAAGGCCATAAACAATTAGATGAGGATGATTCCTGTGAAAGGGAGCCAAGCCAGTCTGGCTGAATACCGAAGACAAGCCGACATTGAACTACCACCTTCATCTTCTGAGGGAGAGGAGTTACACCAGGCTGGCAGGCGGATAAAATCCCCACGCAAGGCTTGACGAACTGCCAGCGGCAGCGCTGAGAACTCCCTAGTCGGGGGCGAAATGATCCTTCGAAAAGCCCAAAGCGGTGGCAGGGTTGTTGAGGCTAACAGCAAGCAGCAACCTTAGATAAGCTGATGCCATGGAGAAATGATCCTTCGAAAAGCCCACAAGCCACTTAAGCCCACAATGAAAACCCTGATTTCCAACTGTGTCTCCCACCTACGTACATGCTCCAGCAGCTGCTTGCCGAGCAGCTGCCGTTGCACCTCCTCTTCTCCCAGCAAGCGCACTTTTCCGTTGCACAACTTCAACTACTCGCACCTGCTCCAACTCAGCTCGCACCTCCTCCAAATCTCTACCGGTGCAGATGCTCTCATCTTTATCATATCATCATCATATCACCATCATTGTATCATCACCACCACCACCACCACCATCATCATCATCATCATCATCATCATCACCATCATCATATCACCATCACCATATTATCATTATCATCATCATATATGATGATGGTGATGATGATGAAATAATGATGATGATGGTGGTGATGATAATAATGATGATGGTGGTGGTGATATGATGATGTTGATGATCAAGGTGATGATGATATGCTGATGATGATGGTGATGATGATGATGACATGATGATGGTGATGACGATGACATAATAATGGTGATGATTATGATGACGGTGGTGATAATGTTTACGGTGATGATGATGATGAAGATGAATGATGATGGTTATATTATGATGATATGATTATGATCATCATCATCACTACCACTAAATTATATAATTATGAATTCAACAAGATCAAATATTAACTAAATAAATATATTTTTATTTAATGTAAAATTAAGTTAAATTAATTTCAGTCAAGTTAAAAGTTGAAATGGACATACAGATAGTACCTTGTCAATATGTAATATGTTTAATCAAGTTACCATGCTTCACTGATCCGGCGAGTTGCCTCTGTTTGTGTGTTCCTTTTTCCTCCTGTTGTTGCGTTAGCCACAACTATTAATTTAAAAAAAAAAAGAAGAAGAACGGTTATGTAAATACCATCGTTCAAAAGCCCTAAAATCATACGAGTAACATATATATAAAAAACCCATAAAATGATAAATTGCAATCTTCGTATTCGTCACTGTCTAGTCATCCCCAAAAATCCACCATGTCCGGCGACACGAAGTTCAGCGTCGTCTGCAGTCTATTCAACTGGATGCAAAAGAGCAAGTCGTCCGCGAAGAAGCGCTCCAAGTTCCGTAAATTCTTGGACACGTTTTGTAAACCTAGCGACTACTTCGCCGCAATCCGCTTGCTTTTGCCTAACCTCGATCGAGAGCGCGGCACGTATGGATTGAAGGAGTCTGTATTGGCTACGTGCCTGATTGACGCACTCGGCATGTCGAGGGAGTCGGAGGACGCTGTTCGGTTGATTAACTGGCGGAAAGGGGGTTCCAAGACTGGCTCAAATGCTGGGAACTTCGCTATGGTTGCGGCCGAGGTTTGTGAACCGATGAATCAAATGCTTTTGAGTTGAATTGTTTTTAGTATTTTTAATTCCAGTGTGGTAGATGGGATGGTTGTTGCTGCTTTTGTTATCAAGTTATGGTTTTGGTGGAATTGGATGACTTTGAGTTGAATGATTTTTAATATTTGCATTTTATAGTGTTCTTAGAGCTCTTGTGGTAAATTGAATAGTCCTCGTCCTCGTTGCCTTTTATTTTCTCTCTCATTTCAAGTTAACAGTTTTGTAAAGCAAGTTAAAAAGTCATTAGAAGTATGTTCAGATACTCTTAGCAGAGTTAAAGATCTGAGAAGCTGCTTTGTCTTAGAGGTTTTTTTAATATTTAGAATGTACTCCTAATATTTCTAAGAATGAACTAAAATGGCAGAGTTTATAGTTCTATGCAGAGTGTATATATCTATGTGGCCATGTACTCTGTCAAATTTTGTTCACGTGTCCCTTGATCAAACAAACTGCAACCCACTGTGGTATTTAATCTAGAGATGGAAGTGGGTCGAGCAGCATCAAAACGCCATAGCCCATGCAGGTTAGGGCTGGGTCGAGCTGGGTTCACCTAACATCGAGCCAGCTCCCGAGCTGTGGTAGGCAAAAAATATTGGACTCAGCCGACCCGCAAGCTATAATTCAACCCGCTTGAACAAATTGGGTTGAGTTGGCCAAAGGGTTGGGCCCGCGGGTTTGCCCTTCGATTTGAAACCTAGGGTTGGATATTTTTTAATAAAAAAACTTCAGAAATAAATACAAATCTCCATCCAAAATACACAAAAGTTACTTTAAAATTCATATAAGAATGCAATATTTTAAATGACAACTAAACTTCAAAAGTCTGACACGAGTCGGTCAAACAAACAACCAATCAATCAGACAACCAAACAATTTTATTCAAACCTTTCCTCAACATTTCATACTTTTACATTATGCTGACAATTTTAGTGCAACATTCCGATTTAGTGAGGATGCCACCATGGTAATATTTCTTCAGATATTGTTTCTTTGCCCGTGCGTTTTGCTTCTCAACTTTCTCATGGGCATTTTTATCGTTGTTTGTGTTTCTTGTCCGTTGGTCTATGTGTTTTTCATCGCCTCTTAATTCTCAGATGAGCTCCTTATATGATTTTCATTCTAGTGATTTCTAAATTCACGCAATCAGAAACGATGAACGATGACTTCAAGAATAATGTAATTCTGACGGGTGGCGTAATGTTTACTAACATGTTAAAATCATCAAATTATTATTAGTCATATTTATACTATAACTACTTATGACCTTATGTTATGACCCATGTTTACTCTCTTCAAAATCATATATGTTAAAATTTTCCATAGTGAATTAATGCAACTCAGTAATTAATAAAAATTGATTACAAAATATAAGGTACCAAAAATGATTGTTGAATTTGAAGTGAAGATTTCAACGTTACTTGAAATTGAGGCTTGAGCACTTGATAACTTCACACTTCAGAATAAGAGAGGATTTAGAAAGTTAGAGTTGATGGGGAAATATGATATGAGGATGAAGTATTTATAGAACTGAGATGACCTTGATTATGAAATTGTTTTGATGTTTTTGAATATCAACGGCTATAGTTTTGAATTTTTAGCTCATAGGTCGAGGGATTTGGGTTTTCAAATTCATACGAGTATTTTATACGACTATTTTTTTATTTTTTGGCTCGTGGGTCTAGCTGGCAAGTAAAGTTAGCAGGTTGAGCACTTGGGTTAAGCGCGAATTCGTCTAAATTCTTTTTTCCAACCCAGATCGCTCGCTAGCTGTAATCCACCATCCTCAACCTACGAGCTGGGTTCATGTGGGTCGAATCGGCCCACAACCCACTCGAGCTGACTAACGGGTTGATCAACCCATTTGGCCATTTCCATCTCAGACTTTACTTGGTGATAATGTTATCAAAACCAAGAGCAAGACTGGCCTCTGAACATATAGTATACTTGATGAATTTGGGTTGTGATGCATGATATTTTTCCTTGCATTGTGTTTGTGCAGGTTCTTCAGCGTAGGCAAGGCATGATCTCTGGTGGATTAACTATCAATGAATTAAATGACTTTCTTGATCGGTTGGCATCAAGTGAAAATAGGTCAGGGAGGACAGTTCCTTTTAGTTCTGTGTTGAATTATCTGCCCAACTGTTTCATTTATCGGCTTAACAGTCTTCATTGTCAGGTCTGATAAAACAGCAGTACTGTCCTCTCTGATCAACAGGACAAATGCTCAGGAAATGAAATGGATTGTCATGATCATTCTTAAAGGTATACCAAGCTGACGTAATGATTTATGTAACTTCTTTCACATGTTGTATGAAATTCATTGTGCATGCTATATAGATTTGAAGATGGGCATCAGTGAGAAGAGCATATTCCATGAATTTCATCCTGACGCGGAAGATTTATTTAACGTCACATGTGACTTGAAATTAGTTTGCGAGAAGTTGAGTAATCGAAGCCAACATCATAAACGGCAGGTATATGATTTAACAACCCGGTGAACCCGCTGATTTCTTTTGCAATGAGAACGCTAGTAAACAGATAGAAAAAGTTCTGCAGCTTAGAAGTCTGATGATATACGTTCCTGCATTGTAAAGTTTCTTTCTTGATTCATGCATGTTTGGTTTATCATGGAATCCACTGACTCGTGTTCATTACTATGTATATATGTATATGTGAGCTAACTATATATGACTATTTGGTAAATGTTTGCATTTCACAATAAATTAGGTGGTGGCTTTCATGCAATAATGAGTCGACCTTGCTTGTACTCCTATTCTTCTTCGTTTAAACCAATTTGGAAAATAAAATGAAATTGGAAACCCATGTAGTCTGCATCGTATCTTTTCAATATTTCCTTATATTTTGGTTCGTGCAATTTCTACTTTAGGACATTGAAGTTGGAAAACCTGTACGGCCTCAATTAGCATTTAGAGCAGCCAATGCATCTGCAGCATGGAAGAAGGTACAACACTACGCAAAACTTGTATTATTGGCATGATCAAGTTTTTTTTAATTTCTAGCATGATTAACAATTTGTAACATTGTCCATCATGAACATTCTGGATCTTGTCTTGTCTTTTTCTTTTTTCCCCCCTTTGGACTGCGAACAAACACAAACACGGTAGGAAAGTCCCAGTTAACATCTCTGATCGGCTATTTGTTCCAACTTGCTACACAAACTCACCTTACTCACTTTTTAGCTACATGGGAAGGAAGTAGTCGTGGAATGTAAGTTTGATGGTGATCGGATCCAAGTTCACAAGAATGGACCCGAGGTACACTTCTTTTCAAGGTAGTGTGTTGCCTAAACAAGTTCTCAACCTGGCCTTTCCTATGCTGGCACTGTGTTTTACAGACCAGTCTCGTGTGTCTGTTCGGATTTTCAAACTGGAGCTACATATCTCTCGTTTGTTATTGCCGACAATACTAGATTATTATTATTGTAACTTTAAAAAAAAAGATATCCTATCAGTGCTTACATTAGTATGCCGATACACTTATTAGTATATGATTATGATCCTTTGGTGTCTTGGTACAGGAACTTTCTTGATCACCCAGAGTACGAGCATGCAATGTCTGAGGTTATTGAGAATAACATTTTGGTTGATAGGTGAGGACTACTGGGATGTAACACGCTGTAATGTCAAACTGTTTTATCTGCCTGGATTGACTTCTTTACAGCAAATTTCTTTTCCTTCAGAATTATTAGTTAATTTAGTTCTTGGCTATGTGATTTCATGTTTTTTACAGGGAAATCTGAGTATTTGATGTTTGATAACATGAGTTTTGAAAGAACTTAAACATCCAACTACATCTTTGTTTAGGAATATACATATTTCGGGTTTGACCCTATGTAGAGAGAACTCAACACCTTTAAATAATGTTAGAATACCCAAAAAGGTAATAGCTGAAGCCTGAATATTAGATCTAATGAATAGTTGTTCTTTTGATTGGCTTATATGAAACCAGACACGAAACTGATGCTAACTTGTTAGCTCTTAGGTATTGTTTGCATATTACTCAGCATCTTATTGTTATCCATTAGAGACATGTCACTTATTTTTCGAACTTTCAGATGTATACTGGATGGTGAAATGTTGGTCTGGGACACGTCACTGAACCGTTTTTCTGAGTTTGGTTCAAATCAAGAAATAGGTAAATATGCTTCTTGAGATGTTGTGCTACATACCTATAGCTTCCATGTCCGCCTAAAGTTACACTATGCTTTCTTCAGCGAAGGCGGCAAGAGAGGGGCTTGATAGTGAGCGGCAGGTATTCTGTCTTAAATTTTGCACGGGTTCATGAACTTGAAACCACTACCGACTTTTAAAATGCTTTCCTGCTCTTTTTGCAGATGTGCTGTATCCTTTCCTATTGTTGAGGTTCATAGCCAAACTCAAAGATCTGATTTGGTTCTTGCAACTCTATTGGAGCGTCTGAGTAGGAGGATTATGTAATTCAATGATGCGTTTACCTTGACCTATCAATAGATGTGGCATTTGATGTTCTTTATGTTGGGGACACCAGTGTAATCCACCAGAGTTTGAAGGAACGCCATGAGCTTCTCAGTAAAGTAGTGAAGCCCTTGAAGGGCCGTTTGGAGATTTTGGTCCCTAATAGTGGTGGCCTTAATGCCAGCCTTCCTGCACGTAAAAGAAAAATAATCTGAAAAGGCTTTACTAAACAACTGATTTGGTGAGAAATGATTTTGATGTTGTATCATATTACATGTCTTACAGGGGAACCGTGCTGGTCGCGTGTTGCATACAACGTGGACGATGTGGAGAGATTTTTCAAGGAAACCATTGAAAATAGGTAATTGTCTACTTTGAGGCTGATCACTAGTATTGGGTTAGTGGTGTGACATGAAAATGATTTATAGACTATAGCTAGTCAGTCAAACATGGTGCACATCATAAATTGACTTTTATGAAATTTTAATTTCAAAAATGCTACAACTACTTTGACATGGGAAGTTGCAAAAAGCTTTGCATTGGGCTGTCACTAGATTGATCAATTTGCATGCTAATTATATATAATCTGGCTTGCTAGATACTGCCTATGCAGCTTGAGAACGCACTTGCATTTCTTATTGTTGAATCAAGCTTAACTGCTAGTAAAAATACAGTTATTGTATCTGGCTTTCGTTGAATGAGGAGCTGATCTTTCCCAGTTATATGACTTCTTTTTATTTATATACATGTTAGAGGATCCATCAGGGGTCAGTGGGCTTTTGGCCCACAATACAAACTCTATGTAGCCTCTCTTTAAGCTTAACCTTAATGTCTCTTGGACTACTCCTCCATAAACTCACTAATCCTACCTTCACGACATCGGAACCCTTATTTGGAAAATTGATGGATTGCATGGCTTATACTAATGATCTTTGTCTGCATTACTTATGCATTCAATTTGTAGACTTTTTGGTGGATTGGACAATGAACCAGTTTATGATAATCATTCAGCTATTATGTTGTAGTATGTGTGCAGCAGTTGACTTGAAACTATGAAGCATAATGCATGAATTTAAGTGGCTTTCATGAACGCAGCCCGGTCATCTTTTTACTGTAGGGATGAAGGGATTGTTTTAAAAGACCTTGGATCAAAATGGGAGCCTAGTGACCGAACTGGAAAGTGGCTGAAGCTGAAGCCTGATTACATTCGTGCTGGTTCTGATCTGGATGTCCTCATAATTGGTGAGCAATATCAGCCACACTATTTTTTTTTTTTTTTGAAAAAAAGTTACCAACCTAAGAAAAGAAAAGAAAAAAGTGAAATTGTAGTGTGTTCCCCAGTGGCTGATGGATTGTTACTTGTCAATAGGTGGCTACTATGGTTCTGGTCGACGTGGAGGAGAGGTTTAATAATTCTCTTTCTTCATTTGTTATATTCCTGCCTATAATTTGTTTCCCCATGGTCCTACTATCATTAGTTCTTGGGTAAGTGATCAACCATGCTCATGATTGATTTCAGGTGGCTCAATTTTTGGTTGCCCTTGCTGAACGACCAACTCCAAACACATACCCAAGGCGGTGTGAAACTAAGAACACCTTCTCGTATCTTTTCGAATTTGCCGCAATAAATGATTTTCTAATACACATTTCATGGAATCAACCAAGTAAACAATATCAACAATGCTTTATTGTATCAATAGAGGTGGCCGTTTTTCCTTCATGCCTTTTGGGAAATTATATTTTCCAGAGCCCACGTATGTCAGATGGTTGTTCCGAGGCTCCCCAGAGCTCAAAACTCACTTGTCATGATTCATCCAGTTGATTATTTGTATGTTGGATGAATCTGGCTTGAGTGGATTCTGCCACTATGAAATGGAATGACTTGCCCACATTATGTGCCTTGTTTCCATTTGTAGTTAACTTAGTCTTCTTTTTCATCGATATATCAAAGATGATACAATCAGGAATGAAACTAGTCTTGACAGCAATTTTTTATTTATTAACATAGCGTTGATGATGAATACGGTGATGACAACAATTTTTCATGTGTCGCAGGTTTGTGTCTTTCTGCAGAGTGGGTACTGGGCTTTCTGATAATGAACTAGATGCTGTTGTATCAAAATTAAAGCCTTACTTCAGGTAATTTTGAGGAATCCAGTGCGAATATGCGGGAACTATATCGATTATAACAAACCCGCTTCAGTAAAACATATATCAGAATATTTGATTCAATCTCGATGAATACGTGCATGATGATATATAACATCTGCATACATTCGAAGAGATAGATGATTTTTTTATTTAAATACTAGTATCTTTTCAGATCCTTTCGGCCGTCCCGTTTTATGTTGACCAGTGAATTCTTCATTTCAAATTGAGCTTCGCATCATTTATTTTACATGTTTTATTATTTTAGGAAAAATGAATACCCAAAGAAATCTGCACCAAGCTTTTATCAAGTTACAAACAATTCGAAAGAAAGACCAGATGTCTGGGTTTATAGCCCTGAGAAGTGAGTAGTCCTACTAGGCAATAAAAGCAATTGAAGTTGAAACTTTTAATCGATGAATGATATGGTTTTGCAGATCAATAATTCTTTCCATCACAAGTGATATCCGGACTGTCAGATCCGAGGTGTGATTATTTGACTTGTATACTGATATTTAATTGGTCATACATATTACTATATTCTTCAATCACTATGTTATTTTGTTCAGGTATTTTCTGCACCATATAGCCTCAGGTTCCCACGTATAGACCGAGTGAGAGATGACAAGGCATGGCATGAGTGCCTTGATGTACAAGGTACAAGAAGCACGATGATGATTAATCTCAAGATTGTGTGATGACTGCTTTTTGAAACTAAAAGCTTAGTTTGTTTATGCATCGGGCATTACCTATCATGTATTGTTGGTTTCTTTTTTATGATATGTAGCTTTCGTGGAGTTGGTGCATTCAAGCAATGGCACCACCCAGAAGGGAATGGATTTGAAAGATCCGCAAGCTTATCAACCAAAGCGGGGGAAATCCTCAAAAGGAGAGAAGAGGAACCTCTCCAGTGTTCCAAACCATTTCACTCAAACAGATGTCTCTTCTGTTAAAGAGGAAACATTAATATTTTCGAATATGATGTTCTGTATCCTCTCGCGATGCTTTACATGCGTTCATTTAGCGTATTGAAGATTCTCTATGGAGTTCTTATGCTCATTGCTAAAATATTATGAAACGTGACTTTTCAAGGATTACTGTCTGATCTCTTCTCGTTATTGTCTCTACGATTTTGATTACCTTGACATTTAGACTTTGTCAATGTGCCTTCTAGTCACTCGCTTGATTCCTTGCACAAGCTGATAGCGGAGAATGGTGGTACATTTTCAATGAATTTGAACAGCTCAGTTACTCATTGTGTTGCCGCGGAAAGTAAAGGTCTTTGCTACACCCTCTACCACTAAGTCTTTTATAGCATGGTTTAGTGTATGATCTAGCTTGTATATTCCCTACATTTTCTCAATAGTGTTATGGAGTTTTTCTAGGTATAAAGTTTCAGGCTGCCAAGAACCGTGGTGATATCATACATTACACTTGGGTTCTGGATTGTTGTGAACAAAGGAAGCTCATTCCTCTTCATCCGAAGTAGGTCAAAGCTATTCATGATTGTCATATATAACTAAAGACCTCATAAATGATTCGTTTTAAATGCCATTCCTGTATTAAAGTGTATCTGTTTTTTCTGCTGTCAAGGCACTTTATGTTCCTTTCTGAACTTTCAAAGAATAAGTTACAGGAAGATATTGATGAGTTTTCTGATCCATATTTCTTGAATGTTGAGGCATCAGACCTAAAACAGGTAATATCAATTGTGTGTTTCACAGAATTTATCTCATTTCAAAATTTAGTGGGATACATACCAAAATCTTTCTTTTGGTAGTGCTTGGAGATGGTCTATCATTTGTAGATGAGATAAAATATTACTAACTGATTGTTTGATTTCAGCTATTGGAAAATATTGATAGATCTGAAGATTCTAAAATTTTGGACCACTACAAGCAGAAGTATTGTCCAAAACAGAAGTGGTCGAGATTTCAGAATTGCGATATCTACTTCCATATCTCCCAAGAGTGAGATGCTGAACAGTTTCCTATTCGTCCTTAGTATTTTGAAAAGATTTCTAGTGATTCATTGTTGGAATTTTCTATTTTATCTGCTCATAGAAACTCCGGCTCGGATGATCTACTGGGACTAGCACGTAAGAGAATGGAACTTGAAGTTTCCATGGGTGGTGGTAAAATTGCCAGCAGTCTTCCTCAAGCTACCCATTTGATACTTCTGTCAATGCATGGGCTTGAAACAGATACTGATTTTGCACTGAGAAGGTGACAAATGGTTGAATTCTTTTCATTGTGCGCATTGTATAAATTTGTTATCTTGCCTTTGTATCCACTTGGACCACCTTGAATGACATTATCGAACATTAATCCATTTTCATTTGTTAGTTAATATTTATTTCTTTTATGTGTTGGCAGTTTCTCAAAGAGAGATAGAGATGTCATATCTAAGAAAAGGATGCATGTTATTGGTCTGCAATGGCTCGAGGAATTTTTGACAAGTGACCAGAATTTGCAAGATGTTTACCATGGGGTACTCAATGATCTTGAAGAATCAAACCCTGATGACATGTAAGTGAAACAGTCGACAAATTATCAGCTTTAGAAAGAAATGTGTATAACGGTCTACTTATTTACTGCTTTCTTTGTGACATGAGATGTTAAATGGTGATGACTACACAATGATTTTGAATCGTAGAGAATTGCTTAATATTTCGCCCTTTGTAGGTGAATAATCTTTACTATATTCTAATATCGCTTTCTTCATGCTCAGGAAATCTGACATCAATCATGAACCCTCAGGCTCTAATACAGTCAAAGAAGAGTCACTTGTGTCTTCTATCCAAGAGGTGAAACGTGGAAGAGGCAAAACAGATTCCTCAAGGATGTCAAATAAAAGGAGAAAGGAAAATACGGAAACAAGTTCAAAGAGAGGCAGAAAGGCTGTCAGGCGTCCCCGACAGACTAGAGCACGCCTTGTAAAGAAAGCTGTCAAAATATCTGAAATTGATTCTGAAAAAGATGACTCTGAAAATGAAACTGAGAATGACGACACACAACAGCGAGGGGAAAATAATGCAACCTCCAAAGTTGAATGTCAAACTTCAGAAGTTCGGGAGGCGAATAGCATGGCGGGACATGTTGAATTGTTAGGAAGTATGGTAACGAGAAGGGAAAGTCCAATAGTTAGAGACTACTCTTTAACTTCTGAAGAATTATTTCCGAAGGTTTTTGGTACAAAAAGTGACTGTGAAGAGAAGGAAGGGGACACTGGGAAGTTGGAGGTAATGGTGGATCCTCTACAAGCCATGTTGTTGGACATGATACCGAGTCTAGGTCCAAAAAGGGCTCATATGGTAGATTCCGCTAGCGCAAGCTCCATTGTCGCTGATCCTAAACCTTCAGATTGTTATTTTAAAAGCTCAGAGGCAGCCGATCAGAAGGCCGTAGAAAGTTCTTTAAACAGCTCAGTTGCATTGTCCTTAGGAGAGCAGCCAACAAAGAAAAGGAAAGTCAGCTACAAAGATATGGCATTTGAGCTTCTTAAAGACTAGTGTTATTATTCAGGGCTGTGACGAGTTCGAGCTCATATTTTGCAACATAAAACTGTGGGCTACCTTAAATTAACTGTATCATAGTTACTCGTGTTCACAATATGGATGTTAAAAAGTGTCGCAAGAGACTTGGTAGGAAAGCCAATAAAACAGCATTTGTGGGACTAGATTTGGCAAAAGCCAATACATGGACTGATTTTCAGCCTTAGCCTTAGCGAAAAGCTAATAACCATAATACATCGCATGTTAGCGTCTTGAGGTCGCTCTGCTGATTCCATTTCCTTTTGCTTCATGTCAAAACTAAAGAGAGAGAACCAATCTGGTGCTTTTTTGTGTGTGTGTGAAGCTTTTAAGGATCTGCCTTTTCCTTTGTTGAGAAAACTGCAATTTTTTCACGAACTCACGTTTAATTAATATTTCAATCGACGTCGCATATATGAACATCAATAAAAAGACCATATCCTCCGTAACCAATAAATTAATTTCCGGATAAAAGTAAGAAACAACAATTCTTGGTAATAATTGAATACTTCATTGGTATTGCAAATGTCTTGAGCATTGAAGAAAAAGAAATTCTCGTGGTGACACTGTGTTGTGATTGCTTCGGTATCTTGTACATTCTTAACAGTGTTTGGCTTGCTCATGCAACTTCCTTCTGTATTTTGTCTTAAGAACGTATTTGTGTTAATTAAAGTAGTGCCGAAAACATTAAGTATATATGACCCCTTTTATTTCTGTGTACAGTTTTAATTTGCGCGAAACATTAGCCACGCCTAAAATATTTACTCATGACGGAATTCTGCAGTAAGAGGCTGCAAAACTTCTGAGTCTCCTAGTTCTGGAGTGTTTTTCCATCTAGTCGTGTTGGAGTTATTCTCTCGCAGTCTCGCTCATGTCTTTCCTCCATGGCTTTTTGATTGGCTTCCTCGGTGTACTTTTCTGCTTTACTTCTCCCACAAATCGCACGTAACCAAGTCATTCGGTCTTGCAACTTGTCCTACTAAAAAGTCTAGTTGGTCCAGCTTGGTTTCAATCCTATCTAGCATCGCGTCAATTTTGGTCTTCTAGTGTCAGTTGTCCCATCAAGCAATTTCCATACCTGTTATTTTCAATAGACGTACGTATGTGTATATACAGAAAGGTATTTTCACACACAATAATCCTTCAAATATTAACATCTATCAACAAACAAATATGTGTACCAATATACATATTTACAAACACTTATATATACAAGTGTACAAAGATTTGCTATTGTTGGTGAGCTGAAGGGAGTGAAGGTGGTTGAGGAAAACAGAGCATTGAGTAAATAATGAAGGTGAAGTTTCATGCGGCTGCTGCTCTGCTTGGATGATTTTGCAGAGGAATCTGAGTGTTTGTCCAGTGCTGGGAATGATGCTCTGGTATATTCAGATCATCTTGGTTCTGTTTAGTGGTAGGGCGATGATCTATACATGCTAATACTTTTTTAATAACTCCGTTAATAATCAAACAGATGACGTGTTTGTTTTTAAATTTTTTTAATTACAATTTGGTCCCTGAGTACCTGTTATGAAAAATTAAATAGTTCGATACTTGTTTTGAAATAGGATAGTAGTTCAAGTAACCAATTTGTAGTTTTCCCTAAAAAGTAACTCCCCAACAATGGCGCTTTTTGACTTTGTTGTATTTTACTCGGTAAAAAACATTCATAAATATCTACGTAAGTCTCGGGTCGTTCAGGGAGTTACTAGCATGCAACACCAAGGTTTGTGTTAATTTCTACTTAACTATTCAAACACTTTATTTGAATCCTTGTATCACACATTGCTTAGACTTAATGCTAGATGCCATTGCCAAACTAAAGAAGTTCAATGTTTCTATCAGACATGACAAGATTTTTGTATAGGCATGGTCGAGTCTTAAGTGCCTTGAGAAAGAAGACATCTACGAGAGATATTGTGAGAACATGAGGTACAAAAATTTGCTGCTACAATTTTTACATTACGGAGTTTGTATAAAAATGGGATGCTTTTAGGTTTGATAGCATGAATCGAGCCATGGTAATTTGATAGAGAAATTATTTCGTAATTGATTATCAAACTACCTTCAAGAGAATCTTGTCACGTATTCTTATTAATACGATTGTCACGACGGTAAGTCGAGTATGTTGACAAGACTATGTTTTCTAGTGTCGACACTACAAAACAAAGGCAAAACAATACGAAATTCAATATTGGTGTGTTATCTTTTAGGTTTTTCCCCCCATATTATGCCGTTCAATTTTTATCTCCACCAAAGTCTGAAGTTTTGCTTCATAAAGAATATGGAACCATGGTGGTCTTGAGTGTAATTTGATAATATAACCTCTTATCTTACCACCACATCGATATTTAACGCTCGAGTTTGATTCTCTTATTTTTAACTACTGTAATATTAGTTAACTTAGGATATGTCCTGTTGACATAAAATTCAGCATTTTGGGTTCATTTTAGTTCCATCCAAGCCAGTGTAGTTTATTTAAATTCATAGTCGCTTCGGCACCTTGCATTGTAATATTTAAATATTTCCAATTGTTAAACGTGAAGGTGTGTAATACTTAGCCAAACGATTTTACAAATGAGAGGTACCGAATCATCCAAGTGAACAATTTTATATTTGCAGTAATCAATTTTACCAAATATTAGATTTTAGTCACGTAATTAAACTAAATCAACTAAGCAAGGAAAGAGAGGAATTACTAAGATTAGGGATAACTACTTCACTCATAGATGTTTTGAACTCCAAATGATTTAATTTCATATTTTTTGGGGCCATAAGTACATGTATTAAGGTCGTGTATTATCTTTGTCTCATATTTTTGTCAAACTGGACTAGTTTCCGTCAGTGTTTTCAGACCCCTTGGTCAATGATCGCGGTTGCACCAACAAGAGACGAATCGTGTTTCTCCATTTTCTTGTCTCTTATTTGTAGGTTTTCCTTTATTTGTCTGTTCAACGTTTTTAAGGAGTCAGGTTTTATAATTGGCTTCTGGTGTTGAGGACCTATTCGTGTATTAACCTCGATCCAGGCGTTTTGGATCTAATTAATATACCGTGGCTTTTGATGCGGGTTTAGATTTTGTTAGGCTAACTGAGACTGTCGTGTTTCATTTCAAAACATTTATGTGGAAACTCAATTAGGAAGTCGATCTCATCACCCATCAACCAAACTGTTGTCATCTGTGTAAACGTAGCAGGCCTAGGTCTGCCAAAAACGGTGGCTACGAGATCCCACGCTGACTTAGCTATATCACTGTGTAGAAAGAGATGGTTGATGAGTCATATTTATACGACTCGTAATCAACTAATCCTATTTATTTCGACACTTTATTATGCGAACAATTAATTTTTAGTATGGTTTTGCATTTCAGGTGTTTTGGAAGCTCTAGGAGGAAACGCGCATAAAAGACGACATTCATGCCAAAAACATCACAATGGCAGACTAGACCTTTAAGCTTTAACGAAGTGCTGGGAATGGACCGCTGATCAGAAAAATACGAGCCACATGTAGTTGCGTAGGTGACTCAATTCCCTACAACTCTCTAGTTCACACTGAGAGCATCCGAGGTCATTTAGATGGTCAAATCAATAGCCGAAATCGGGACACAGTGGGTACCGCGCCCACAGTAGACATTAGCGCAGTGCTAACGTTAAGGCTGGACGCGGGCTGTAACGTAGAGGTTGGATGCGGTCGCTACTGTCAGCACGTATTTTGATGACATCAGCAAGCCCGAAACTTAGAAATTGAGCCCAAAAACAGACTTGGAAACCCTATTTTTTACTATAAATAATATTTTTGGGTTAGGGTTTCCATGATCTCATATTCCTACATTCGAGACGGCTCTGGAGAAGACGCAAGCTTTCGACAAGAGAGAAGAGATTTTCTACTACTTTCATCTTGCATATTTGTATTTTTATTTCGATGATGTGTAGCTAAACTCTTAATTCAGTTTAAGGTTTCTCATATTGTGACTTATGTTTTGAGACTCTTTCCTTAATGCTATTTCTTGTTTCTCTAGTTCTTGTGCTTATTCCACGAGTGAATTTGTGAGGTTAAGTGGAAGCTTTGTCGCAAAGCTTAATCAAACAATTAATTCTTATCGTTAATATCTACTGGAAACTTTGTCGTAAAAGTAGATCGTAACACCTAGATAAAATAATACCTTTCTCGGACTATTATATTTAGAAAAGAACTAGAAATCTAACACCTTGGTCAGGTTAGATGTGCTGTATCACCTTTGTCGGGATACTTAAGGAATTATCTTTGTCGAAATTCCACACTTAGAAACTTGAAATTGATTATTAGCAGTCAATGATAAATATGTCACAATAGAAACCCTAAGCTGAATATTCTCTCTTATTGGAATCTTTTCGTTATTTTTCTCTTGCACTCATAAATACTCACAACCCCTCCTTTTTTTCTTATTTGTTTTTCAGTTACAGCTTCAACAACACCTGCTCCCCTGGGTTCGACCCTGCTTACCGCTACACTAGCTCATTGCAGGAGAATTATAACTATTAAATTTGACGCGTCATACGACGCGCGTTAAATTTTGGCGCCGTTGCCAGGGAGCTGCGCTTCGGTGAAGTTGTTTCTTTTTGTTTTTATTATTTTCTGTTTTTTATAGTTTATTTAGTTATTTTTTGTACTTCGCTATGTCTCGCACAGGTAGCCAGATCGATGAAGGTGATGATGATCATATAGAGCCGTATAAGCCCACGATGAAGGAGCTGTCTGCCCCTAATTTTCAGAATATTCCTTGTTGCATCCATGAGGGGCCAGACATGCAGGAAATCGAGATCACTGCAGTAGTGTACTATCTACCAAAGTTTTCGGGTCAGCAAGGAGAGTCAGCCACCAAGCATCTTCAGAGCCTTCATGGCATCTGCCAGACTCTCCGACCCTATGGAGCTACAGTGGAGAATTTTAAACTTAAAGCTTTTCACTTTTTTTTAACTGACATGGCTCGATCTTGGTTTCTGTCTCTTCCTTCAGGTAGCATCAGGACATGGGACCAGATGCAAAGACAGTTTCTTGCAAAATACTACCCATCAGCTAAGGCAGGACAGGTTCGTAGACAGCTGCAAGACCTCAGGCAGGGGCCTAATGAGTCAATGTATGATTATTTGGAGAAATTTAATGCCTTGGAGCAGAGCTGCTGCAACCTAGGACTTCCTGAGAAGTTGGTGATAGAGTACATGCTTGAGGGTTTGAGGCTACTCGATAGGATGCTGCTGGACGCCTCAGCTGGAGGAACCATCATGAATCTGTCTCCAGCTGGAGTGCAAAATATGATTGCTGAGGTGGCTGAGAATGCTAGATTCAGAGAGGAGGTCAACCGTCATGAGGAATTCAAAAGGACTAGAAACGTTGCGAAGGCTGAGACCACGCCAAATCAGATGACTGAGGAGATTAAACAGATGAAGGAGATGGTGCAGAAGCTCATGATGAATCAGAAAGTCCAGGTGAAGCCTTGCGAGTTTTGCGGTGCAACGAATCATAAGACAGATGCCTGCCCTAGTTTACAGGAGGAGACACAGGCCAATATCAACGCAGCAGGTGAGTTTCAAAATTATAATAACCATGCACCCCAGCAGCAGTACTATCGTCCACCATATCGTCAGCAGCAGAGTGGCTACAATAATCTAAATCAATATCAGCAGCGAGGGCAGAACTATAATCAAGTAGGCCATAGTAATCAGAGTTCAAACAAGTCTCTGGAAGACGTAGTGGAGGAGATGGCAGCTAGCACCCAGCAATTAGCCCGTGCCATTTCGAAGACATGGAGATATAGCAGAGCTGTCACAGCAGATGTCCCAGATAGCCCAGACCATTTTTGAGCTGAAGAGTGATCCAGGGAAGCTACCATCGCAGACCATCCCTAATCCGAAAGGGATTATCAATATATTGGTAGTGGTAGACGAATCAGGTGCAAAAAAATGAAGAAAACGAGTCACAAACAGTGCTTACCACGCCCACAATAGACATTAGCTCGACGCTAATGTTTGCACAGGACGCGCTGATAATGTCCAAACAAGACGCGATCCCAATGTCAAGGCAGGACGCGGTCCCTACTGATGCATGTTCCAAAACTCATCCTTCCCTTCCATTTTCTATGCAGGTAAGAGCTCCCGAAGGCCATGAGATCAATAAGGACGAGCTGGTAAACGAGTTGGAGATGAGGCATGAGCCGAAAAAGCCAACAAAGGCACACCCACTTGCTGCAAGTTGAGAAGCACCGCCTGGAAAGTGTAAGGACCCAGGTGCCTTCACAGTCACCTGTGGTGTTGGTGTGACTCAAATACATCATTGTTTCATTGACTTGGGTGCTACCATTAATGCCATGGCTTACTCGTTATTTTGCTCTTTGAAATTGGGACCATTGAAGCCTCCTAAACTATTGGTAGAGTTAGGAGATAAATCTTGTATTCATCCAGTTGGTTTGCTAGAGGATCTAACCCTACATGTAGGTGACCTTGTTGTTCCTTTAGACTTTTACGTTTTGCAGATGGGAGCTGCCAGAAATGACAATCCTCCGGCACTTATTTTGGGACGATCGTTCCTCTTTGCCACTAAAACCAAGATTGACATGGACACAGGCTTGTTGTCACTTGCGTTTAGTGGCAAACATCAAATTTTTATATTTATGAGGATGATGACCGTCCATGCATGAAGAAACCACCGGACATCGTGCACACACCATATCTTGGTGCCCTATCTTCTGACCTACCAGATGAGACTTGTGCAGCAAATGAAGTAGCTATGAGCAGAGTGTCCTCGCAGACTCGGGAGGATGTGAAGGCAAATCCACCTTATCGGTGGAGAGCAGACCCGAGCACACCATTATATGAGTATTTTGGGCAGATTGAAGGAGTAGCTGAGGCAAAGTTTGACCTCACATGACCATGGGATCCTAACTTGTGATCCCAAACGAGGTATCGTCGAGCCAACGACGTAAAACAAAGGCGTTCACAGGGAGGCAGCCCGACAAAATTTTTGTTTCTTTGTTTTTTATGTCATTTATGTTTGTTTGAGTCTTGAGTCATGTTTTTGACATTGTCTTTTGGGAAAAGAGATGTTTTCATGCAGGAAACAGGTGCAACTCAGTAAGTACTGCGTCCAGCATTGACATTAGCTGGTCGCACCCTGCATTGACATTATTTAACGTCTAGAGTGGACGTGGCAGTGTAACGTGTGAAGTGGGCACAGTTGACCTTTGACCAAGGTTGACCAACTTGTTTGACCAGAATTCTTACTATCACACGACGAAACGAGGGGAGTGCCCGTTCACTTTTATTCTCTATTTGTTTTTCCCTATGTTTGTGTGTCTTACATTGTTGCTTCTTTGAATTTAAGTCGTGCCGTGAGGACACAACTTTGTTCAAAAGTGTGGGCTGGGAGAGTCAGTCAGTCAGTTGTGTCAGCATGTTTATTTTTCTTGCATACGTTCTGTGTCAGCACGTTTCCCTTTAAAAAATTTGGAAGTATGACATTTCTCTCTATTTCCTGGATATGCAGTATTGAATTTTGATGTTGTGAAATAGATGATGCTGATTAGATGTGTTCCTCTCGTGAAATCTGAATTGTGCTTTTACATGTGAAGTTAACCCATTACGTGCCTTTTGAGTTGAGATAAACAGGGATGTGGAGTTGATAGAAATGTCCTAGAGAGACTTGACGAAGCATTCAAAGGACCGGATTTCGAGTTCTATGGTTATGTGGATTTCGTGGAGGCTAGCACTTCGAGACTATATGGTTCAGAGTTTGCTCCGCCGCTGCAGCGTTTATACAGGTAGGCGGGACAGGAAAACAGACCGTCCTATCTCTAGTCCGAAGTAACCGGGAAGAGGTGAGTGACCCTCATATTGACTTGCATCAAAAAGGGCGAGGATGAGAAAGAGCGGGGAGGTATTTCCATATGCTCGCGGACGATGATTGGACCTCCCTATAAAGAAAGGATGAAAAGGATAAGCTATTCACAACAAAGGAGCAAAGCTCAAGAAAAATCAGCCAAATTGTGAAAGTTCTATACGCAATAAAAGTGAAGTACATCATTCTTACATCAAGAGCCAAAGGCCAAAGAAAGTCACTACAAATGCTGTCCAACAAAAAAGGAAGAACACTCAAAAACCTTGAAGCTCGAATGAATCACGTGCAAGAAAAAGCAATGAAGTGTAACCATATAGCTAGAGTTTGGAACAACGAATGCAGATCATGGGTCTAAAGAGGACTATCTCTCATTCATCCGAATTGGTTTGAATTTCAGCTCAAAGGTAACACGTATCAAGTTAATTCTGTGTTGAGCATAATGATTTTAGTAACGATCGAGTTATGCATAGAAAAGCGGAATCTAGACTAGCAACTAATATTCATGTGCATTCATCCAGGACGTCGAAGAAATTGTGGTGTTATATTTAATTTCCTTCTATGACTTAGTTCTTGTTCGGGACGAACAAGTTTAAGTGTGGGGTGGTTTGATGAGTCGTATTTATACGACTCGTCGAATCAACTAATCCTATTTAGTTTCACCTTTATTATGCGAAAAATTACTTTTTAGTATGATTTTGCATTTCAGGTGTTTTGGAAGCTCTAGGAGGAAACGTGCATAAAAGACGGCATTTCATGCCAAAAACATCACAATGGCAGATTAGACCTTCGGAGCTTCAACGGAGTGCTGATAATGGACCGCTGATCAGAAAAATACAAGCCACATGCCGTTGTGTAGCTGACTCAATTCCCTACAAGTCTCTAGTTCACACCGAGAGCATCCAAGGTCATTTGGATGGCCAAATCAATAGCCGAAGTCGGGACACAGTGGGTACCACGCCCACAGTAGACATTAGCGCAGTGCTAACGTTAAGGCTGGACGCGGCTGTAATGTAGAGGTTGGGTGTGGTCGCTACTGCCAGCACGCGTTTTGATGATGTCAGCAAGCCCGAAACTTGGAATTTGAGCCTGAAAATAGACTTGGAAACCCTATTTTTTGCTATAAATAAGATCTTTGGGTTAGGGTTTCCATGATCTCATATTCCTACATTCGAGAGAAGATGCAAGCTTTCGACAAGAGAGAAGAGATTTTCTACTACTTTCATCATGCATATTTGTGTTTTTATTTCGATGATGTGTAGCTAAACTCCTAATTCAGTTTAGGGTTTCTTATATTGTGACTTATGTTTTGAGACTCTTTCCTTAATGCTATTTCATGTTTCTCAAGTTCTTGTGCTTATTCCACGAGTTAATTTGTGAGGTTAAGTGGAAGCTTTGTCGCAAAGCTTAATCAAACAATTAATTCTTATCGTTAATATCTACTGGAAACTTTGTCGTAAAGATAGATCGTAACACCTAGAATAAAATAATACCTTTGTCGAGATATTATATTTAGGAAAGAACTAGAAATCTAACACCTTGGTCGGGTTAAATGTGTTGTATCACCTTTGCAGGGATACTTAAGGAATTACCTTTGTCGAATTCCACACTTAGAAACTTGAAATTGATTATTAGCAGTCAATGATAAACATGTCACAATAGAAACCCTAAGCTGAATATTCTCTCTGATTGGAATCTTTTAGTTATTTTTCTCTTGCACTCATAAATACTCACAACCCCCTTTTTTTCTTATTTGTTTTCAGTTACAGCTTCAACAACATCAACTCCCTTGGGTTCAACCCTGATTGCCGCTACACTAGCTCATTACAGGAGAATTATAAATATTAAATTTGATGCGTCAGACGACGCGCGTCAATGGGCTTGCGTCTTAGCCGATGGGCGTGTACATCACCTACATCTGGATGGAAAAAAGACGCCTATTCTCTATACAACGTCGTCTGTTGGGACCACCTTGTGGAAGAGTTTCCAAAGAAAGCCACTGATCTTCAGAGGGATCCATTGTTTCCTGATAATAGTGAAAAGACGACGTTAGGTTGCGGGCTGCGCCTTGAGGAATTTAAGTCTTTGACTGAGAATGTGTCTGTGGCCGAACCACGCCAAAGGAGTTGGTCCGGGTGGTGACTCAACGAATAGGTAGCAATAAGGGCACGCACCATAGGCGGGAGTAATTCGGCAAATCTGGGCCTAATATTTGGGTCCAGAATAACTTGCCTGATAGTGCAGGTTGCTGCTTCTTAGGGGACTGTGAAGTCTAGCCACTCACAAAGGTGGGATATAGAGGTATCTCCTGACCCTATAACCCAAACGCTTTCGCTCCTCAAATCTTTTACTATAGGAAAGATAGCCCTTTAGATAGTTGAACTCATCGATGAAGATATGATTCTCTCCCTCGCGTAGTTGGCCCATAAGGAGTTCTTTAAAAGGAATTTCAAGGTAAGTTTAGTCAGAACTGCATTTTTCACACCTGAGAGATTTTTGATGCCGAGGCCGCCTTCCACTTTAGGGATACACAGACGACCACTTGATCCAATGTCTTTTTGAGTCCAATAGATAATTGGACATTAAGCTTTCCATCTTCTTGATGCAACCTTTGGGCACATGTAGAATAGATAGAGTGTTTATGATGAGGGAGCCCGGGATAGAAGATATTAAGGTAGCACGACCACTGATGGACAGAAATTGTTTGGTCCATCCTTCAATCTTGTTCTTGATGTTGTCTTCAAAATGTTTGAAGAAGATTATCTTCGGTCTGCCAGGGAATAAGGGAGCTCCCAAATAGTTCGTTGGGAAGGTGCCCTTTTTGAACGAGGTAAGTTTGAGAAGCTCTTTCCTTCTACTGTCGATAATGCTTTTGGCGAAGAAGAGCACACTTTTGTCCGGGTTTAGCATCTGCCCCGACATTGCACAGAAATGCTTATTAATAACTAGTAACTTGCGGACAGAGTCTTTCCTGCCACTAGAGAAGAGTAGCAGATCATCTGCATAGAGTAGGTGGTGCACTAGAGGAATACCGGAAGCCACAATATAAGATTTGATAGTGTTGTTCTGCACCGAGTAATTATACAGCCTGCTAAAGTACTCCATGGCTAAGATGAAGAGGCTAGGGGATAGAGGGTTGATCAGTCAATATTTTGACTAATTATTCACTACACTCGATGAAGGATAACACTTATTCTCCCGATAAATTATCTCTATTTGATGTCTTTCTATAGTGTTTCAGGATAAATAGACATATCATCGCTCCTTGGACTCGGAGTGTCGAGAGAACGAAAAGATCGACGGAAAATACCAAAGAGTGCTCTGCACCAGAATTAGGCCGTGACTAGCGTGACATCTCATAAAGGTCACGGTAGTCACGGTAGGTTTTTCGCGCAGAAGGAAATTGGAATTCGGGACAGGGCCGTGACTGCCGTGACATCGACCAAAGGTCACGGTAGTCACGGCGCCCATACAGCTCAGTGCGTTCCAGCCCTGTCGCGACTGCCGTAACATCGACCAAAGGCAACGGTAGTCACGACACCTTTTTAGCTCAGAGACATTCAGCCTCTGCCGTGACCTACCGTGACATGTCTATGTGTCACGGTAGTCACGGCACATGCGGACATAATTTTCAGGTATTTCTTAATTTATTTTTTGGAAGTTTTCTGGGCCTTTTTGGAAATCGATCGAGTGGGCTATAAAAGAGCAACGACCAGAACGAACCAGTGGTGCTTATTTTAGAGAAGAGAACCCTAACTTGGGAGAAGAAAATTCATCGTGAGAGATTCAACGAGCCACCGTGTCTTTACGGTTCACTCGTCCTTAATTTCTCTAAACACTATTTTGGGTTAATTTACCATGAGTAGTGAGTTGTCTTTCTTTTCCAGGATTGATGTTCCCTTGAGTGGCATGTATTTGGCAAAACATAGTTAGACAGTTCGAGTAGGAGTTCAGGGGGAGTTCAAACATATCCTAGCACTCATGTACAGCGTAGAACAGATGCAAGGATATTTCCCGGAAGATATTGGACATCGAAGATCTCGTCGATTGGAAGTCGGTCAGCGAATTATTTGAACAACAGATATTCGAATGAATATCTACATTGAAGGCGGCGTAGCTGACTTGGGCAAAAGATCTCCATATATTCTTCCAATCGATTTGAGAAAGATATACATCAAATATCTAGGAATATTTCCTAAATATTTGATGGGATTATCTTGTGCAGATTAGGGTTTCGTCCAACCATATAAATACATTGCTGGGGCGTCCTTATTCGACATCGCTTTCAAAGATCAATTATACACGACCAAACCCTACCGATTGGAGAAGAAGAAAGCGACGGCCGTTTGTGTTTCCTCACTGGAAACTCATCGGTGCAAGTGCAGTCTCTTCACGTGCAACTCAAACTGCCTGGAAGCGATCAAACTGCCGCACACAACAAAGGTGAACAAGCTTTCGAGAGAAAGCGTCCGAGCTTCAAGAGAAGGTCGAGAACGTTCGGACTACAGGTTCGGACGAAGGGGATCGAGGTTAACTGCTGTAAACCTCGGTTGCAAATCTGAGAGACGCAGTGTTAGAGGCTAGGCAATTACAAGGTGTAAGCGTAAGTCCACTTGTAGCTCTAACTCGTAATAAAGATTTGCTGTCCCTTCTAGGGTGTGGGAAACCCCCCAGAGTAGGCGTGGCCGAACTGGGTTATCATTCTGTGCGTGCTCCTAATATTTGTTCTGTCTACTGAACTGTTGTGAAAGGAGTTCAAGGGCTGTCTCAACTGTACCTTAAACACAAGCTTGAACAGGGCATATAATTTCAATTGGTATCAGAGCAAATAATCGACACACTGAGTGGGATCCTGAACTGTTCAAGATGACTCTGAAGGAAGGACAAAGCATCACCAGACCCCCGCTACTCGAAGGATCGAACTATGCCACCTGGAAGCCCGTGATGAGATCCTTTCTAAAATCTCTAGATGAAAAAGCGTGGAAGGCTGTTCTGAAAGGTTGGACGGAACCCATGATGAACAATCTCATTGGAGAACTGATCCCGAAACCAGAAGCACTGTGGACAGAAGAGAAGGACAAAGCATCTATGGGAAACTCAAAGGCTATGAGCGCAATTTTTTCTGCCGTAGATAAAAACGTCATGAAGCTAATCATCAACTGTGAAGTGGCCAAGGAAGCATGGGACATCCTCCAAACAGCCTTTGAAGGCACAGACAAGGTTCGCAACTCACGCATGCAGGCGGTCACAACCAGGTTTGAAGAGATGAAGATGAAGGAAAGTGAAACCATCACTGAGTACAACACCAGAGTTCTGGAACTGTCCAACGAGGCGTCTGCACTAGGGAAACCCATTGATGAAGAAAGATTGGCCAGTAAAGTCATGAGATCACTCCCTCCAAGATTTGCCATGAAGGTCACTGCCATAGAGGAAATGCACGACATCGCCAAACTAAAGCTGGACGAGCTGATGGGCTCTCTCAGAACCTACGAGATCAATCATGACTTTCAACCCGGAGAAGTAAAGGGAATCGCCCTAAAAGCGGACATATCTGAAGACAAACTGGACGGTGGCTGCACTACTGAACAACTGGCTATGATGGCTCAGAATTTTGGCAGAATGGTACGGAAAATCAACAGCCATGGACCAGATCAAGGTCAGCCTTCATCAAATAACTTCCGAAATTGGAAAACCGGCAGGTCAAGGTCCAGAGACATGAGACAAGACTCTTCTGACAAAGGAAAGGAAGAAATTCAGTGCCATGAATGCAGGGGTTTCGGTCATATTGCTTCACAATGTGCAAATACTCTCATGAAGAAGAAGGCAATGGTCGCTAGCTTCCACGACAGTGAGTCAGACGAAGAAAAAGAAGGAGGTGAAAACACCAACTTTGTGGCCTTCGTCACAACTCTGGGTGAATACAGTAACACCAGTGAACCAGTTCCATCTCAGTTGGAACTCCCAGCTGAAAACCTCTCAGACAGTGACGATGAAGAACTCACGCAGGAGTCCCTGTCTGAGACACATAAAGATCTATACGAGAAATGGCTGCTACTGATCAAGGTCAATAAGAAGCTGAATGACACCGTTGCAAGCATCACTATAGAAAAGGACAAGGTCTGGCAAGAGGTCGAGATACTGCTTACACAGAAGGTGGAACTCGAAGGCACAGTAGACTCACTGAACACTCAACTGGCTGAGATGAAGCAGGAAAGACTGTGTCTTCTTGCTCAGAAAACAGAGCTGCTGGGTACTGTCTCTTCACTGAAAGTCGACATGGAGAGGGACCGTGACACTCATCCTGTAAGCATGATGGGTCTAAGAAAAACTATCACAGATCTGAAGCGCAAGGAGGTGTTCCAACTAAGGAGGATAGAACAGCTGGAACTTCAGCTAGAATCTGAGAAGATGGATCATTCAGACACTGAGAAGGAGCTCAACCACCTCAAACAGTCGGTAAGGATGCTCAATTCTGGGACTAACGACTTAAATGATATTCTCAGATCTCAGAGGATGGAGTCTGGACATCGAGGCCTGGGGTTCACGAAAGAAGGTACTTCAAAAGGCACTACCTTTGCTAAAGTTCAACAAGTGTCGAAACAGCTGCCCGAACAGAAGGTAAGACAGTCCAAAGGAAAGAACCTAGCTGATCACAGGAAGACTCATAGCACACCAAGTGGCGGAAAGACTCGTGAAACACCCGTCCAACGCCGTGATTTCTCACCAGTGAAGCAAAGGGGAGAGTGGCGCACTTGCTGGTACTGTCACCAGATGGGACACATCAAACTGCAGTGTCGCCTGTTTCTTGCTGAACGACGGGCATACCAACTTCAGACCGTACCTCGATAGAAACAAGTCTGGGTTCCAAAAGCAGAACAGACCGTTTGCATGGTGGCCTGCTACTCCTCAAACTATATAATGCAAGACAGTTGGATCTTCGACAGCGGATGCTCCGCCCACATGACAGGTAACTCTCAATACCTTACCCATATTAGACCTGTTGAACAGATGTGGATTGTCACCTTCGGGGATGGTGGAAAGGGTCAGGTGATCGGCTGTGGGACATTGATGGTTCCGGATCTCCCTGCACTCAAGAACACCCTCCTTGTTAAAGGACTGACAAGGAATCTCATCAGCATCAGTCAACTATGCGACGATGGACATTATGTGTCATTCTCTAGCTACTCATGCCTCGTCCTAGACAAGAATGGCGGTACACTGATGAAAGGAAGAAGGGATGCCAACACCTGCTACACCATTGGGATGGGACCAATGGACGACGAGAACTTCGGCAAGCAACAGGTTGCCCTAGCATGTGCAAACGCCAAACATCGATTTCTGTGAGGGGGAGTGGATAAGACCTTGCACACAAGATCTGATTGGAGTTGTGCACAAATCCATGTTGACAACTGTCCCAGGAAAGTGTTTAATCAGAAGGTGTCACAGTTACAGAAGGAGTTTGCATTATGCCCACAGAAATATCCCGGGAACCGAACAAGAAAATATGAATATGGAGGGCACCAGAAGATGATTACTCTGAGGCATACCAAGACCTTCGTCAACTCTCATGGCACTTCACGGTGTAAAACACCCAGATCCTCAGTGGATCTAGGTGGTGTCAACCACTGAATGCAGTCAACGGTGGTCAGTCAAAGTCGAATCTCCAGCTGAACAGTTGGACTGACCACCTAAGGAAGAAAGCTGGAACAGAAGACTCAACAGCTTTGGAATGAATATTTTTGAATATTCTCGAAGATTTTTTTGTGTGCCGTTATTTGAAACAGGAGTTGTCTAATTTGGGAAGTTGAATAGGTGGAGTATATTTGAAACACAAAAACAGTTCGCTGCTTACTCTCTCTTTCGTCCAAACCCTAGAACAGCAGTCAGCGATTCCTTTCTCAACCGCTCATCTACTCAAACGACGATGGTGAACACAAGGAAGTCATCGAAGTCCAGCGTCAAATCCACTGAAAAGAAGAAGGAAAGCATGCAGTCCTCAAAAGCTCTGGCGGCGAAAACACGAATCCCGAAATCAAAAGCTTCGAAGGTGAAAAAGACATCGTCTTTACAATCAGACACCGAATCTTTGGCCGAAGCAAAGAAAACTGGTGGAGGAGCAACCGCTAAAATCCCTCAGTCGGTCACGGTGGATCTGTCTAAATCAATCAATGCTGGACCGAGCCAAGTTCATCCCCAAACTAAGGTATTTCCTAATTCGCAGTCCGTTCCTTCGGTTTCTGTAAATATTAGAGTCTGTTACTGAGAAACTTGCTAGTGTTCCCACTGTGGAACCAAGTGTGCAGACTGAAGGTGAGACAGTTGGTGTTCCAGAGGAAGTTGCGGCTAAGGAAACAATAGCTATCCCAGTTGTTACTCAAGATGATCTTCGCAGTGATCATATGGAGGAGGATGGTGCATCAGTTCGTAAGGATACTGTGAAGCCAGTATCAAAGGAAGTTACTCTTTCGGAAGATGACCAGGACCTTGTTCCCCTTGTTAATCTCAAAAGGACAAAGAAGGACAAGGAAAAGAAGAAGGTAGCTTATGATAAATCTCCAAAGATGACAGTTCAGAAGGATTCTGAGGTGGGCATTGTGCCAGGGGGAGCTGATTCATCTAAGAAAAGAAAACTTGAAGCTTCGGTCCCTGTTTCAAAGGATGCTGGAAGATGTGAAGTCCCATCTGTTGATTCTGATATTGTTCCAGTTGGCCTGGTCAAGAAAGGAGTGTGGTTTGTCAATAGAGATGCTGCGAGGAAGTGGTCATGTGTTCAGAAAAGAAAAATCATACCAGAAAGGTTTCTAGAGGAGTCCCGGTACAAGGGAAAGGAAGTCATCAAGGTTCTTAAGGAATCTGATCTATTTTGGACGTTGGACAGGTGCAAACCTTTCAATGAACAATTGGTTCGTGAAGCCATGACAAACTTGCCCCCACAGTTTGGGGCTATCGGAGAAGCAGATTATGGGGTCATCTTCGTTAGAGGAAGAAGGATCAAGATTGATCCTGAGCTGATCAATGTATACTTCTCCATGGACGACCCAGCTGTAGATGAAGAGGAGCCAAGCTTTGAGAAGATTGTGAGCACCATCACTGCAGGCTCTGTTCGGTGGAGGCCTGAGTCGGTTGTGAATACAGCGGATCTGTCTACGTTCTATTCTATGCTATTTTTCATTGCTATCTTCAACTGGAGGCCTTCTACCCATCACTCTACTGTCAATCGGGACATGGGTCAACTGCTTTATCAGATAGGGAATAAGCTGAAGTTCAACCTGGGTAGAGTGATGTTTAAACAGATCGCTGATCATGCTACTTCGATGAGAACTCTTCACCAGATTTACTTCCCGTCCCTGATATATGAGTTGATAATCCATCAAGCTCCAGATTTGAAGGCCTCGACTGACCATCTCTCAAAGGCACCCAGCAAGTTCATCGTTGACCACAAGCTGTTTAAAAGACGTCACGTAAACGATCTCAAGGAAGGGAACCAGAAAGGAAAAGATGTTGCAGAGTCGAGTCGAGGGGGAGCCAGGATGGGCCGTGATGAGAGGAGCAAGCTGCTCAAGGACTTGCATGCCATCATTGCTGCTGATAAAGAACTGCGCAGACGGATCAACAAGCTTGCTCGTGCCCTCAGCTACCCAAGTGACGATGAGTCTGATGATGCAAATTCTGAGGACGACACTGATGATAAGTCGTCTGCATGAAGGTCCCCCGACAAAACTATCTCTCTGAACTCAGTTTTATTAAACTTTCGTATTTTTGTGTGCTTGTTCTGGCACAGTTTGATTTGCTGTTCGAACTAGATTGGACCCCTTGCCAGTTTGTGGCAAAAAGGGGGAGTATTTTGAGTGGTGACAATTTTTGTTCCCTCAAGGTTGTCTACTGTCTAGATAAGTTAGATAGACTTAGTTATCTAGTAGATCTGGTTGTGCCAAAATGCCAAGGGGGAGATTGATGTTCCCTTGAGTGGCATGTATTTGGCAAAACGTAGTTAGACAGTTCGAGCAGGAGTTCAGGGGGAGTTCGAACATATCCTAGCACTCATGTACAGCGTGGAACAGACGCAAGGATATTTCCCGGAAGATATTGGACATCGAAGATCTCGTCGATTTGAAGTCGGTCAGCGAATTATTTGAACAATAGATATTCGAATGAATATCTACATTGAAGGCGGCGTAGCTGACTTGGGTAAAAGATCTCCATATATTCTTCCAATCGATTTGAGAAAGATATACATCAAATATCTAGGAATATTTCCTAAATATTTGATGGGATTATCTTGTGCAGATTAGGGTTTCGTCCAAGCATATAAATACATTGCTGGGGCGTCCTTATTCGGCATCGCTTTCAAAGATCAATTATACATGACCAAACCCTACTGATTGGAGAAGAAGAAAGCGACGGCCGTTTGTGTTTCCTCACTGGAAACTCATCGGTGCAAGTGCAGTCTCATCACGTGCAACTTAGACTGCCTGGAAGCGATCAAACTACCGCACACAACAAAGGTGAACAAGCTTTCGAGAGAAAGCGTCCGAGCTTCAAGAGAAGGTCGAGAACGTTCGGACTGCAGGTTTGGACGAAGGGGATCGAGGTTAACTGCTGTAAACCTCGATTGCAAATCTGAGAGACACAGTGTTAGAGGCTAGGCAATTACAAGGTGTAAGTGTAAGTCCACTTGTAGCTCTAACTCGTAATAAAGATTTGCTGTCCCTTCTAGGGTGTGGGAAACCCCCCAGAGTAGGCGTGGCCGATCTGGGTTATCATTTTGTGCGTGCTCCTATTATTTGTTCTGTCTGCTGAATTGTTGTGACAGGAGTTCAAGGGCTGTCTCAACTGTACCTTGAACACAATCTTGAACAGGGGATATAATTTCAGGTATCCTACGGATCCCGTGCTATGTACCCAACTCTCATGTGATCAATTAACGTTTTTCTTTATGCGATTCAAATATTCAATTTCATTGTGCTTAATTTATCGTTCTATGCAAGTATTTATATCGAATGGGATGTTTGCATGCTAGAACGTATTTAGGTTAATTAACGAAAGATGGATGGGTCCTAGGTATTAATCGGATTGTATGAAATTGTATGAAAACCTTTAGTTTAATAAATCGAGATCGTTGATAATCCGTGGATGGGCGGCATTCAACGATTGAGATTAATCTAGATAATGATCCGTGGATGGGCGGCTTATCTAGTGTTATTTTGGTATATTTCGATATTCGATAGCATGATGAATTACATGATAATGATTGCATGATTAGTGGGATTCGCACGGGTGAAGTATGATTCTAGAATTCTTTCTCTGATAAAACACAAACCTTTATTTTTCTGCTATTTAATTTCTGCAATTTACATCACAACAAAACCTTTGTCAATTCGGAATAGCTAAATAGGTCGCTTGTTAGCTAATATTCACACACACTGTTTCTTGGATTGACCCTTGGCTTACCAAGGTTATAAATTTTGTTTCACTGCAATTAGACCCCTAAAACTCATAATTTGACGACTATAAAGGGTTAAAAATACGCTTGTCAAAATGGCGCAGTTGCCGGGGAGCAGCGTTTAGTGTGATATTAGATTTAACGTGTGTAGTTTAGACTATTCCACCTCGTTTGTTACTTGAATTTTTCTGCCTCAATTTCTTCGCTCACGGTGATATTTGGCTCTTGCAGGTGCTAGCTAGTTCATGCCAAAGAAAACACCCAGACGGAAGAAGCAGGTTCAGATTTCAGATGAGGACACACCGGACCAACGAAGCAATTTTTGCAGGGTCCAAAACGAAGCTAGACAACTTTGAGCACTGAATCGCAACTTCGCAGCAATGTCCATGAATCAAAACCGAGCTTTGAATGAGGTGGCCGAAGACAACCAGCAGCCCCAAGTGCAGCCACCGGTGCGCAGGACCCTTGGAGATTACACTGCTCCACGTGTCTCGGGATTTCAGTCTGCCATAGCACCACCGAACATAGCCAACAACACCTGGGAACTAAAAATAGGGCTCATTCAAATATTGCAGAACAGCCAATTTTCTAGTAGAATGAATGAAGACCCTCACCAGCACCTCAAGCGTTTCATTCAGATGTGCAACATAGTGAAGACGAATGGGGTACCTCCAGAATCCTACTACCTCAGGCTGTTCCCATTCTCTTTATCTGACAAGGCTAGTAGATGGCTGGACAACCATGATGAGGGTACTTTCACTACTTGGGATAAGTTAGCCGAATCTTTCCTCCAACAGTACTTCCCACCATCAAAGACAGCTCATTTCAGGAACAAGATAATCTCGTTCCGTTCTTTGGATGGTGAGACTCTATACAACTCTTGGGAAAGGTATAAGGAGCTGATGCAAATGTGCCCCCACCACAATCTAGAGCTGTGGCAGATCATGGACACTTTCTATCAGAGAATCGACCAGGGAATGTGACGGAGCGCACTACACTGTCGTTAAGGTGCAATGTCTCTGTGCAAAAATAAATTTATAAGTCCGCTACTCGTACTCTACTAATGGGTAGTAAATCGGTAAGTAGGGGTCGAACCCAAGGGAATTAGTTGATAGTTGTTCTTTTGAAAGTGGAAAATAAGACAGTTGGGGGTTGGTTGTGATTTTAGTACTGAAAGGTAAATAACTGAAAATAAAGTGCTGGAACAGTCCAGTTCAATATCAACCACAAACACACTTTTGGATTGTCGCGCGCTGTGTCTCAAGCGTGTTGCGCACCAAAGTTGTGATGGATTGATGTTGAACAAGTCTGTAGTAAAATTAAAGTGCGAAAATTAAAGTGCTTGAAGGACAAGACTTACGGAAATTAAAGTGCTGAAAGTAATCAGTTGATAATGGTACTGAAAGTAAAGTAACAGGTGATGTCTTGATTAAAGGAAAGATTCGGTTTCGGGGGCCTTGTATCATATTTTCGTTTATCATTGACTTCTAATGATCATACTAAGTGTTCAAAAGTGTATCAAGGCCATTTCAAGCACTTGACTTGCCACACTGTCTAGCCCATTTCAAGGCATAGAGCACTTGTTCTATTTAGACTAGCACCCCATTTCAAGGTATATTAGCCTATGTGCATCCACCTGATCAATCATTTCCGATCAACCAAGTGGTGTTTAAGAAAGGTTGAACTCCACGATTAAGCTTTACCATTTCAAGCATCCACTTAACCGTGTATGTTCACGAACCCCATGGAAGAGTTTTGCCATTTCAAGCATTCACTCAACCATGTGTGTTCTAACCGAATATATGGCACATGGAACAAGTTCTGAACACAAAGAGGCACTAAGAGAAGGGTCTAAAACATTTTATGATACAAGTACACCCCTTCAACCGAATGAAGGGATTAGCTACGAATATCCATAGAGGTGGATATCATAGCTAAGTACTTGGAAAAGTAAAGGTTTTTGAAAGACAGTAAAGTAAAGTTTTTGAAAGTAAAGACAAGGAAAGTAAGAGGGAGAATACTCAAGAACCAACATGAGTAAACTCAAGAACAGTAAGGAAAAGCTTGAGTACTTCAAGAACCGACAAGAGTACTCAAGATCAAACTTCAATATCAAAGTAAAGTGTTTACATGATTGTGCCCAAAATCTAGAGAAAAGTGAGAGCTTGTGGTATGAGATGATTGTTGTGAATGGGATGATGATACAAGGAGGTGAAGGTCTCTATTTATAGGCTAGGAGAGGCAAGGAGGAGGCAACACTTGGCAAGAGATGAGAGGGGGAAGGAAAGCCGCCGGAGGGGAGGTGGCAAGGCCAAGAGCCGCCCCCCATGTGTCATCTCCATGGCCAAAGCCGCCGGGCTAGGTGGAGGGGAGTGGATGAGAGCTTTGTGATCTTTTCCCCAAAAGCCATCGGGTCCTTTCAGCTCCGGTCTGACTTTGGTTGCCCTTCGGTTGGACTTGTTTGAGTGATTCCAGGTTAAGATCATGAAAGTTGTATAGTCAGAATCTGGTCGTGTCCTGACTCGTAATCCATTTTCAGCTTTAAAACTCCTTTTTAGCTCGTATCATCTCTAGACCTCGAAATAGCCTGTAGAACAAAAGTGGAACTAACAAGCAAAAGTTAAATAGACAAAGAGTCTAATTTGGTGGGTTTAACTGTCTTAATGAATCATATAAATATGGTCCATCAGATCACCCCACACTTTTAGTTGTTCGTCCCGAACAATGCTATTTAAGGGCGGAACACAAAATTCAAGTAAACTTTTTAAATATGAAAGTCAGAATGCGGGACTAGATTTATCCTAATTCATGCAATACTTACTTATCACCAAACTGAACCGTGTAAATACTTAGAAGAAACTTGATACTTGTACCTTCGAGCCGAGATGCAATTTAATTTGGATGTTTCGGGAGATAGCCCTTTTCAGGCTCCTGGACTGCATTCTCGGGACCGACTCGCACTATATGGTTAACTTGTCGCTTTCTCTAGCACAAGATTTGATTCGGGTTTCACTGAGTTGAGCATTTTGATTTCTTTTTGGTGAGGGACAGCATCTGAAGTGAATCGGCCTTTGGCCTTTGATGTTGAATTGGAGTTTTTTCACTTTTGTTCGATTAAAACCTTCACAATTTTGGCTTTTGGCCTTTGATTAGCTTCTTTGACCTTTTGCTTCTTTGTGACTTGCTAGTCCATTTTCTCAACCTTTCTTTGGGAGGTCCAATCGTCGCCCGGGAGCATATGGAAATACCTCCCCGCTCTTTCTCATCCTTTCCGTTTCGCGCGGGTCAAGATGAGGGTCGCTCATCTATTTTCCCGGCTACTAGGACTAGAGATAGGACGGTCTGATTCCCGTCCCGCCTCATGCATAAATGCTGCACGGCGGAGATGACTCTGACTCACTAAAACCCGAAGTGCAGCCTCCACTGACTTCGTAAACCATATAGTGAAATTCAGTCCTTTGATTGCTTGCCAAGCCTCTCTAGGGCAATTTATATCAACTTCACATCCCCTGTATATCTCAGCACAAAGGGACAAATGAGAAGTTACATCCTAAGTTTTTAAACAGTTGAATTTTCACAAGGTAATTGCATGAATTTAGATCTATCTTTTTCACATTCTCAAGTTCATATTTTCAAAAAGATAATATCAAGGGAAAAGGAAAAGAAAAAGCATGTTAATTAACTATGTACAAAGGCAGTTCTCACCCCACACTTTTGAACGAAGGCGTGCCTCGCAGCACAACTTAGTTCAAAAGTTAATTGCAAGCAAATATATACAGGCAAGGTGAGAATGACTTAAGGCAAAAACTAAATGACATAAAATAAAATGACTAAAAGAAAGATAGGTGTCGGGTTACCTCCCGACCAGTGCATTTATTTAACGTCGTTAGCTCGACAGTACCTTATTTCTGGATCATAAGGTGGGATCCCATGGGTGGCTTAGGTCAAATTTTGCCACGGCTCCTGCGTTGATTCGAGCTTTGACTCTCCCCGAGTTCTTGTGGGATGATGTGCTCGGGTCCTGTTCCCATTGTTCTGGTGGTTTTTCTTTTCTATTTTTCCAAGTTGGTACGGATCTTTCAACCATTGCTGCTAGTTTAATTACACCCTCGGTCTCTCTTGGTTGGTAAGAAACTAGCGTATCGAGATCAGCGGTGTTCACAATGTCTGGTGGTATGGCTAGGTCATAGTTTTGCGGAGTTAAGTCAACCTCACCGTGATAGTGTTTGACTCGCTGCCCATTCACCGTGAATCTGCTTCCATTGTCCGGGCTTTCCAGCTCAACAGCTCCATGATTGAACACTTTAGTTATTGTGAAGGGGCCGGTCCATCTAGATTTAAGTTTCCCAGGCATTAACTTCAGTCGTGAAGAGTACACCAGCACTAGTTGTCCTTTCTCAAATGAGCGGCGGAGGATAAATTTGTCATGGTATAGTTTTGTCCTTGCTTTGTAGTCCGTCTGCCCTTCATAGGCTTCGAGCCGCAACTCCTCTAGCTCGCATAACTGAAGTTTTCGATCCAATCCGGCAGTTTTCAAGTCCAGGTTGCATTTCTTGAGTGCCCAGTAAGCTTTATGTTTTAACTCCACCGGGAGATGGCATGCCTTCCCATAAACAAGTCGAAAGGGGGAGGTTCCAATTGGTGTTTTGTATGCCGTCCGATAAGCCCAAAGAGCTTCATCTAGCCTCTGACTCCAATCTTTCCTACCCGGCTTCACCATTTTTTCTAGAATACCTTTGATTTCGCGGTTGGAGATCTCTGCTTGACCATTGGTTTGGGGATGATATGCCGTGGACGTTCTGTGGTGGACATGGTAGCGCTTTAAGGTGGCAGCCATCATGCGGTTGCAGAAATGAGTTCCTTGGTCGCTGATTATGGCCTTGGGTACCCCGTATCTACAAAACAGGTTAGTGCGCAAAAAATCTATGACAGTCTTTGCATCGTCGCACCTTGTGGCCTTAGCTTCTACCCATTTTGAAACATAATCTACAGCAACTAAAATGTAAGTATAACCGCATGAAACTAGGAATGGTCCCATAAAATCAATACCCCAAATGTCGAAAACATCGTTGACTAATATGGGTACTTGAGGCATCTCATTTCTAGCTGACACATTTCCTACTCTTTGACACCTATCGCACTTTTTACACTTCTCATAGGCATCTCTAAATATACTCGGCCAAAAGAAGCCACTACCTAGCGGTTCTCCTAGGCCCGAAGTGTCCTCCACATGCAAACTCATGGTAAAAGCTAATAACAGAAGCTATTTCATTATCGGGGATGCATCTCTTAAGTATTTGATCTGCTCCTATTTTCCACAAATAAGGATCATCCCATAAGTAATGTCTAGCATTATGCCTAAGTTTCATGCATTGTGCTTTAGTAAAAGGAGGAAATGTACCTCCTACAAGGTAGTTGACGATCGAGGCATACGACGGTACCTTGGTTGAGACTGCATAGAGGTGCTTGTCTGGAAATGACTCGGTTATGTGCCCCGCTTCTTCCTTTCGGACAATCCTGCTTAGATGGTCGGCCACATATTCTCAATCCCCTTTTTGTCCCTTATCTCCACATCGAACTCTTGCAGTAGTAAGATCCACCGTATGAGCCTTGGCTTGGCTTCCTTCTTCTTCATTAAGTACCGGATGGCAGCATGGTCCGAGAAGACAATTACTTTTGCTCCGAGCAAGTAGGCTCAGAACTTCTCTAGAGCGAACACCACGGCTAGGAGCTCTTTTTCGGTGGTGGAGTAGTTTCGTTGGGCTGAATCTAGGGTCCTTGAAGCATAGTAGATGACTACCGATTTTTTGTTAATTCTTTGGCCGAGCACTGCCCCTACGGCATAATCGCTTGCGTCGCACATGATTTCGAATGGTCGTTCCCAATTCGGTGTTTGAATGATGGGTGTGCTAGTGAGGGCTTTCTTTAGTTTATCAAAGGCCTCCTTGCATGCATTAGTAAATTCAAAAGGGACTTCTTTTTGGAGAAGAGTGGTTAGAGGCAATGCCGTTTTGGAGAAGTCTTTGATGAATCGTCAGTAGAATCCTGCTTGGCCAAGGAATGATTGGATGTCTCGGACCATGGATGGATATGGTAGAGTCATGATCAGGTCGATCTTTGCTTTGTCTACTTCCATGCCTTCTTGTGAGACGATATGTCCCAAGACTATTCCGTGTGTTACCATGAAGTGGCACTTCTCATAATTGAGCACTAAGTTCATGGACACACATCGTGCCAAAACCGTGCTCAAATTGCTTAAGCATGCGTCAAATGTGTCTCCATAGATGGTGAAGTCGTCCATGAAGACTTCAATGAATTCTCCAATCATGTCTGAAAAAATGCTGGTCACTACCCTTTGAAAAGTTCCCGGGGCATTGCATAGGCCGAACGACATCCTTCTGAAGGCAAATGTGCCGAATGGGCAGGTGAATGTAGTCTTCTCTTGGTCCTCAGGCGCTATGGGGATCTGATTGTAGCCTGAGAACCCGTCCAGGAAGCAAAAGTAAGGCTTGCCTGCCAGTCGGTCTAACATTTGATCGATGAATGGTAGAGGGAAATGGTCTTTTCTTGTGACGACGTTCAATTTTCTGTAGTCGATGCACATTCTCCAGCCGTTCTTGACCCTTGTTGTTACCATTTTTCCTTCAGCATCTTCCTCGACCGTGATCCCACTTTTCTTTGGGACCACGTGGACAGGACTTACCCATTGGCTATCCGATATGGGATAGATAACGTCCGCATCTAGTAGCTTCTGTATTTCCTTTTGGATGATCTCCATCATGATTGGGTTGAGTCGTCGTTGAGGCTCTCTTGATGGCTTTGCTCCATCCTCAAGTAGAATACGGCGCATGCATACTGCCGGGCTAACTCCTCTCAAGTCGGCTAGAGTCCATCCAATAGCCAACTTGTGTTGTCTCAACACTTTTATCAAACTACATTCCTGGCCTGCTTCCAAGCCACTCTTGATGATTACCGGGAGTGTGTTATTATCCCCAAGGAAAGCGTACTTCAGATGTCCGGGCAGGGGCTTCAATTCTATTTTGGGAGCTTGAATTACTGAGGGCAGAAAAGTATTTGATTTGAATAACTTTACCTCGTTGACTTCATATTCTGGTGTGAGAGGCTCCAAGATTGTTAAGTGGGACAGCGTTTCTTGCAAGCCTTCGGCCAATTCATATGAGCTTTTGGCTCCATTGAGTATGGTTTTTAAGGGATCTGCTCTTGGTTCTGATTGAACTTCTTGGACCAGGTCGTCCAAAGTATCGAGAGTGTGCACTTCCTCAAACTCCATGGGATGCTTCATTGCTCTGAATATGTCGAAGCTAAAGGTCTCTCCTTCCACTTCCATTGAGAGCATCCCACTTCCACAGTCTATCTTCATTTTTGATGTTTTGAGAAATGGACGGCCGAGAAGGATAGGTGCGTGGTCTGTTGGTCCGCCATTTTCCATTTTTAAGATGTAGAAGTCTGCTGGAAATACCAATTCTCATACTTGTACCAGGACGTCTTCTATTTTTCCCTCAGGTTGTTTGCAAGATCGGTCTGCTAGCTGGATAGTGAGACCGGTGGGTTCGAGTGGTCCAATCCTAAGGCATGAGTAGATGGAGAAGGGAAGCACGTTGATTGATGCTCCAAGGTCTAGCATGCAGTTCTCAATCCGGATGTTGCCAATTGTGCATGGAATGGTATAGGTTCCCGGATCTCCGCATTTGGGGGGCACCTTTCATTGTATGACAACCGACACGTTCCTACTCATCAGCTCTTGATCATATCTAGTACTCCTCCTCCGGTTGGTGCAAAGTTCTTTTAAAAACTTAGCATATCGAGGGATTTGCTTGATGGCTTCCAAGAGGGGGATGTTGATTTCGACTTTGCTGAACAACTCAAACACGTCCTCATCCATGACATGTTGTTTTTGCACACAAGCAGGTACTGGAAATGGAAGTGTTGCGCTGATTTTGGGGGTTTCGGTTCTGGGTACCGGGCGCTCCTTGTGCTCCTCGAACGCTGGAACCGGGCTGGCCGTTGGTACCGGGCCAGGCATGTGTTCTTTGGGCGCGTCCCCTTCTTCTATGGATGCGTCCTGCTCTTCCTCGGCTGCGTCTTGCTCAAGAGTTTCGAGAGTCTCGGGCCTTTTGTCATCCTCTTGCTCCATAGGTTTGGCGACAAGCTTTCTCCCACTCCTAAGGGTCACAGCATTAACATTTCCCTTCGGATTTTGAATGGTTTGTGAAGGTAGTCGGCCAGGCTCATTAGTAAGTGCGGATATTGAAGTGGCGAGCTGGGACATTTGTTTGGTCAAATCTGAAATTGCCCCGTCAGTTTTTGCCTGGAACTGGTTAAACGAATTACCCAATTGATTTACGCTTCCTGCGAGTTCCTTCATTGTGTCTTCAAGCGACTTGTTTGGTCCTTGCTGATTGCTCGAGTTGGCTTGGTACTGATTTTGTCCCTTCTGTTGATATTGGCCTGCTGATGGAGCGTTCTGGTTGTACTGCCGGTGGGGAGGTTGGTAGAATGACAGAGCTAATTGCGGTGCGGCTTGTTGTGTCTCCCTCGGAGGATGGTTGTCGTTTCACCAGCTTGGATTGGTTGCTTGATTATACTGCCGGTTTGGTCCAGCTCTGTCATTGCTGTTGTTGTTGTTGTATCCTCGGTATCCTACCACTGCGTTCACTTCTCCCGGTTCTTCTACTATTAATGTTGAGCATGCGTCAGTCTTGTGGTCTGTAGAACCGCAAAATTCGCAAGGTTTCACTTGAGCTGGCTGCCTTCGTAGGATCTGAACCATCATTTCCTTCATTTGTTTCATCTCCTCTGGCATAGAGTTCATCGGTGTTTTTTCAGCCTTTGCCACATTCTTTGTTCGGGAGAATTCTTCCTGCCGAGTTGTCTCTTCTCTGAATCGGGCATTTTCAGCAACGTCGGTGATGAGATTCCTTATGCCACTCAGTGATAGATTCATCATGGATCCTCCAGCTGAGGAATCCAGGAGCATTTTGTCTAAGGGCCTCAATCCATCAATGAGGTATTCGATGATGAGTTTCTCGGGCAGTCCAAGGGTGCAGCAACTTCTTTCCAAACGATTGAATTTCTCCAGGTAATCGTACATGGTTTCATTGGGCCCCTGCTTGATGTCCTGCAGTTGCCTCCTCACTTGCATTGCTCTTCCCGTCGGGTAGTATTTGTCCTGGAATTTCTTTTGCATCTGAGACCATGTTCTGATGCTACCGGAAGGCAATGAAAGGAACCAGTCGTTCGTCGAGTCAATGAGGTAAAAATAGAACGCCTTTAACTTGAAGTCGTCTACATTCACGCCATTGGGTTTTAGGTTTTGGCAAATGCCGTGTAAGTGTTGGAGATGAGTTGTTGCTGATTCTCCACGAGTTTTTGAGAACTTGGGCAGGTTGTGGACCATTGATGTGTTGATGGCGATGTTTTCTAGCTCAGGGCCCTCGTAAATGCACCACGGCTGATTTTTGAAATCCAGTGCCGACAGTTCTCCCATAGTAGGTTCGTGATAGTCGTTATCCCCATAGTAGCCATCAAAGACGGGTTCTCTCCTTGGCATTTGTCGAGGTTGAGGGGGTGGTGGATGTCTAGGGGGTTGTTGCACTGGACCAGTTTCATTTTGGTCCTCGGGCAGGCCTTGGTTTCTCCGGATGGCCTCCCTATCACAAGCTCTTCGGTTTTGGATGAGTTGCTCAGGATCCTCAAGAATTGGAAATGGAGGCAGCGCCTCATTATTTCGATCGAACAGATTCATCTCGTCGTCATCCTGATAGTCATGGTGGCTTCATTCATGAGACATGGTTATGCAGAAACGGGTACAAAAGAAAAGAACAACTAGTCAGAAAGCTAACTCCCCGGTAATGGTGCCAATTTTGACGGAGCGCACTGCACTGTCGTTAAGGTGCAATGTCTCTGTGCAAAAATAAATTTATAAGTCCGCTACTCGTACTCTACTATTGGGTAGTAAAGCGGTAAGTAGGGGTCGAACCCAAGGGAATTAGTTGATAGTTGTTCTTTTGAAAGTGGAAAATAAGACAGTTGGGGGTTGGTTGTGATTTTAGTACTGAAAGGTAAATAACTGAAAATAAAGTGCTGGAACAGTCCAGTTCAATATCAACCACAAACACACTTTTGGATTGTCGCGCGCTGTGTCTCAAGCGTGTTGCGCACCAAAGTTGTGATGGATTGATGTTGAACAAGTCTGTAGTAAAATTAAAGTGCAAAAATTAAAGTGCTTGAAGGACAAGACTTGCGGAAATTAAAGTGCTGAAAGTAAGCAGTTGATAATGGTACTGAAAGTAAAGTAACAGGTGATGTCTTGATTAAAGAAAAGATTCGGTTTCGGGGGCCTTGTATCATATTTTCGTTTATCATTGACCTCTAATGATCATACTAAGTGTTCAAAAGTGTATCAAGGCCATTTCAAGCACTTGACTTGCCACACTGTCTAGCCCATTTCAAGGCATATAGCACTTGTTCTATTTAGACTAGCACCCCATTTCAAGGTATACTAGCCTATGTGCATCCACCTGATCAATCATTTCCGATCAACCAAGTGGTGTTTAAGAAAGGTTGAACTCCACGATTAAGCTTTGCCATTTCAAGCATCCACTTAACCGTGTATGTTCACGAACCCTATGGAAGAGTTTTGCCATTTCAAGCATCCACTCAACCATGTGTGTTCTAACCGAATATATGGCACATAGAACAAGTTCTGAACACAAAGAGGCACTAAGAGAAGGGTCTAAAACATTTTATGATACAAGTACACCCCTTCATCCGAATGAAGGGATTAGCTACGAATATCCATAGAGGTGGATATCATAGCTAAGTACTTGGAAAAGTAAAGGTTTTTGAAAGACAGTAAAGTAAAGTTTTCGAAAGTAAAGACAAGGAAAGTAAGAGGGAGAATACTCAAGAACCAACAGGAGTAAACTCAAGAACAGTAAGGAAAAGCTTGAGTACTTCAAGAACCGACAAGAGTACTCAAGATCAAACTTCAATATCAATGTAAAGTGTTTACATGATTGTGCCCAAAATCTAGAGAGAAGTGAGAGCTTGTGGTATGAGATGATTGTTGTGAATGGGATGATGATACAAGGAGGTGAAGGTCTCTATTTATAGGCTAGGAGAGGCAAGGAGGAGGCAACACTTGGCAAGAGATGAAAGGGGGAAGGAAAGCCGCCGGAGGGGAGGTGGCAAGGCCAAGAGCCGCCCCCCATGTGTCATCTCCATGGCCAAAGCCGCCGGGCTAGGTGGAGGGGAGTGGGTGAGAGCTTTGTGATCTTTTCCCCAAAAGCCATCGGGTCCTTTCAGCTCCGGTCTGACTTTGGTTGCCCTTCGGTTGGACTTGTTTGAGTGATTCCAGGTTAAGATCATGAAAGTTGTACAGTCGGAATCTGGCCGTGTCCTGACTCGTAATCCATTTTCAGCTTTAAAACTCCTTTTTAGCTCGTATCATCTCTAGACCTCAAAATAGCCTGGAGAACAAAAGTGGAACTAACAAGAAAAAGTTAAATAGACAAAGAGTCTAATTTGGTGGGTTTAACTGTCTTAATGAATCATATAAATATGGTCCATCAGAATGCGCACTCTGATAAATCAAACTATTGGTGGAGGACTTACTGGAGTCCCTCTAGACGAGACCTATGCTATTGTGGAAAAGGCAGCCCAAGATTACCACCTCTGGACAAGCGACCGAGGTAATCCTAAAGACAGGATGGGTGTGCAAGATCTCTGTCACGCCGATGGAACAAACAACATCGCTGAGTTGACTAATACTGTGAAGATGCTCACAACCGAAATAAAAAGCCTGAAGACAGAATCGGCTATGAAGCCATCGGTTGTTGCTATTGTAGGTGTCTACTGCCAAATCTGTGGCTCTCCGTCTCACTTCACTGATGGCTGTCCAGTAATGGGACAGGAAGGTGACGGAGGTAGCCAGGAGGATGCAAACTATGTTGGGCAGAATAATCAAGGGACTGGTTTCGCTTCTAGATCAGCCCCTAAGAGGTGGGATAACCGAAACCGGCATAATCCTAACCTCTCTTATAAGCCACAAAACCAGGCGCCCCTAGCTTCCCCTATAAACAACAACAAGGCACTACACCGTACCAGCCACGAGGGCAATACAACAATCAAGCTCCGGCACCACAGAACAATTATCAGCCGAGGAACTAGTATAACAATCAGAACCAGCAACAACAAAATCAGAATGAGGGGCCAACGTCCAACTTGGAATCATTGCTGACTAGCTTCGTGGTAAAGCAGGACAAGTGGAACCAGGACCAGGAAAGGTGACCAGTGGAACAAGATAGGAAATCAGTGGAACAGGACAGGAGGCTTCAAGGAGTCAAGCAGTCTCTAGAGCAGCTCGCTATTCAAAATAGAATGTTGGAAACTCAGGTAGCTCAACAAGTAAATTCAGCGACCAGAGAACATGGGAAGCTCCCCTCGAAACCAGATCTGAATCCTAGGGCGTCAGTGAATGCCATCACACTCCGAGGAGGGAAATAGGTTGAGATGGTGCCTGCTCAAGCCACTCGACCTGCTAAAAAATCGGCATCTAATTCGAGGCCTGCTGATGAGGAAACATCAAGGGAAGCTTAATATCGAGCTGAAAATTCTACGCAGACAGTGGAGCCAGCTCCATATGTACCGCCAGTCCCATTCCCACAGCGACTCAAGGCTACCAGAAGGGATAAAGAGTTCATGCAGTTCGTTGATAAAATTCATACTCTTTACATCACAATGCCCTTCACTGATGCAATCGCCCAGATCCTCACCTATGCAAAATTCATGAAGGAGATTCTGACTGGGAAACGGAAGATGGACGGGACCGAGACGGTGGCTCTGAGTGAGGAGTGTAGTGCTGCCATGCACCAGCCCATGCCACCTAAGCTTAAGGTCTCAGGGAGTTTTTCTATTCCTTGTGATATTGGTGATATTACTATTCATCGTGCTTTTTGTGATCTCGGTGCTAGTGTGTCTATAATGCTTTACTCTCTGTATGCTAAACTGAATTTGGGTGATCTCTGTCCTACTAACATCTCTATTCGCCTTGCGGATCATTCTTTTAGACTCCCGAAAGGGATTCTGAAGGATGTACCTGTCAAGGTGAAGAACATTTACATCCCTGCTGATTTTATTGTACTGGAGATCTCAGAGGACAATGATATCCCGATTATACTTGGTAGACCGTTCCTTTACATGGCTAAGGTAGTCATTGACATGGATAGAGGGTCTATAGCTTTGCGAGTAGACAGTGAACGTGTTCTCTTTTATTTGCCTGCCATATGCAAGACTCCTAGTCTTTTAGCTGACTGTGATGTGTTAGACTCTGTTGATGTTGATCTTCCTATTACACTGACCTCTATTGAGTCTTACAGAGTTACACCAGGAAGCCCAATACCAATGGATATATGCGCAGTGAGCGTAGGGGGAGCAGCTGCAGCTGAGGCCGAACAGAACACCAAATCAGGTAAGGAACCTTGCAAGGTGGAGCTGAAACCTTTACCTGCAAGTCTCAGGTATGAATTTTTGGGCCCTAACTCAACCTACCCGGTGACTGTGAATGCATCTTTGACTGATGTAGAGACCCAGAAGCCGCTAGATGTCCTGCGCGAACATAGACCAGCCTTAGGTTATTCGATAGACGATCTCAAGGGAATTAGCCCAGATTTGTGCATGCATAGAATCAACCTAGAGTGTGATGCTAGACCCAGTAGAGATGCCTTGAGACGTCTAAATCCTAAACTGAATGATGTGGTTAAGAAAGAAATTCTGAAATTATTGGATGCTGGCATTATCTATTCTGTTGCTGATAGTAAGTGGGTAAGTCCTGTGCACGTAGTCCCTAAGAAAGGAGGTTAACTGTTGTACGAAATGAGCATAATGATTTGATTCCTACTCGTACTGTGACTGGTTGGCGTATGTGCATTGATTATAGAAAGTTGAATAAGGCCACTGACGGAGCCCACCGCACTGTCGTTAAGGTGCGATGTTCTCTGTGCAAAAATAAATTTATATCTCCGATACTCGCGACTTAACTATTTTTGGTAGTAAGTGGTAAGTACGGGTCGAACCCGAGGGAATTGGTGGATTAGTTGTTCTTTAATGAAGCTTATGCATAAAGTAAATGCGATTGGGGTTGGGTTTGAGTGTGCTTTGAGAACTGAAAGTAAATTACAACAGTTGATAATGGACTGTAAGGAAAGGATTCGGTTTAGGGGTTTTATATTATATCATCGTTCATCATTGACCTCTAATGATCATACTAAGTGTTCAAAGATGAATCGAGGCTATTTCTAGCACAAGACTTGCAACATCGTTTAGAACACTTGTTCTATTTAGACTAATTCCTCCTTTCGAAGTATCTTAGCCTTATGTGCATCCATTTGATCTTTAGTTACGATCAACTAAATGGTTTTTAAAAGAGGTCGAACTCCTCAGATAATGATGTTCCCTTGTGTGGCATGTGTTTGGCAAAACGTTGTTAGACAGTTCGAGCAGGAGTTCAGGGGGAGTTCGAACATATCCTAGTACTTCTGTACAGCGTGATCAAGACGCAAAGGATATTTTCCGGAAGATATTGGCAACGAAGATTTCGTCAAGTTAAAGATGGTGTGCGACTTATTCGAGCAGGATATTCGAATGAATATACACAATTGAAGACGGCGTGACTTGCTTGGGAAAGAAGACGACTTCGTATATTCTTCCAAAGATTTGTGAAAGATATACATCAAATATTCCAAAATATTTGATGGGATTATCTTGTGCGAATTAGGGTTTCGTCCGAGCCAATAAATTCGAATGCAAAGGCAACCCTAATGCTATCGCTTTCAAGATAAAAAATACACGAAGAAATCCTATCAATTGGAAAGCGACGGCCGTTGTGTTTTCCCCACTGGAAAAACATCGGTGTGAGCTCAGTCTGATACGTGCCAGTCAGATTGACCAGAGGTGATCAAGTTCATAGCACAAACAGAACAACCAGCTTTCATGTGAAAGCAACCGAGCTTCAGGAAAGGTTCGAGTACGTTCGGACAGAAGGTCTGGACGAAGGGGATCAAGGGGAGTTGCGACAAACCTTGGTTGCAAATCTGAGAGACGGAGTAGTAGAGGCTAGGCAATTACAAGGTGTAAGTGTAAGTCCACTGAAAAGCTCTATACTCGTAATAAAGATTTGTTGTCCCTTTTCCGGGTGTGGGAAACCCCCTAGAGTAGGCGTAGCCGAACTGGGTTATCAATCTGTGCGTACTCGTGTTTTTATTGTTCTGTTCGTACTCGTTGTGGAACTGTGGTAGAAAGAGTTCAAGGTCTGTCCAAACACAACCTAGAACACTTGCTTGAACAGGGGATATAATTTCAATTGGTATCAAAGCAAACACTCGACACACTGAGTGGGATCCTGAACTGTTCAAAATGCCTCTGAAAGAAGGACAAAGCATCATCAGACCTCCGCTATTAGAAGGATCAAACTATGCCACCTGGAAACCTGTGATGCGATCCTTTCTGAAATCCCTAGACGAGAAAGCCTGGATGACCGTTCAGAGAGGGTGGACTGAACCTATGATGAACAACCTCACTGGAGAACCTGTTCTAAAACCAGAAACCTTATGGAGTGAAGAGGAGAACAAAGCATCCATGGGAAACGCAAAGGCAATGAATGCGATCTTCTCGGCAGTTGATGAAAATGTCATGAAGCTGATCATCAATTGTGAAGTTGCTAATGAAGCATGGGACATTCTCCAAACAGCCTTTGAAGGTACATACAAGGTTTGAAACTCTCGTATGCAGGCTGTCACAACAAAGTTCGAAGAGATGAAAATGAAGGAGAGTGAGTCCATCGCTGAGTACAACACCAGGGTTCTGGAACTGTCCAACGAAGCGTCTACCCTTGGGAAACCCATCGACGAGGATAGATTGGTGAGCAAAGTCCTAAGATCACTTCCTCCGAGATTTGCTATGAAGGTAACAGCCATTGAGGAAATGCATGACATCTCCAAGTTGAAACTGGACGAGCTGACTGGTTCCCTCAGAACCTACGAGATCAATCATAATTTCCAAATTGGAGAAGTAAAGGGAATTGCCCTGAAAGAAGATTGGGCAGAAGACAAATCAGAAGCTGACTGCTCCACTGAGCAGCTGGCCATGATGGCTCAGAACTTTGGAAGAATGGTGCGGAAAATCAATAGGCGTGGTCCAGAACAGGGGCAGTCCTCATCGACCGGTTTCCGAAACTGGAAAACCGACAGGTCTAGGTCCAGTGACTCAAGGCAAGACTCCTCTGACAGAAGAAAGGAAGAAATTCAGTGTCATGAATGCAGAGGGTTTGGTCATAGTGCTTCACAATGTGCGAACACACTCATGAAGAAGAAGGCAATGGTCGCAAGTTTCAGTGACAGTGAGTCAGATGAAGAAAAAGGAGGGACAACCACAAACTTTGTGGCCTTTGCTTCAACTCTGGAGGAATACGGTAGCACCAGTGAAACTGTTCCACCTCTGTTGGAACTCCCAGCTGAAGACCTCTCAGACAGTGACGGTGAAGAAACGCATGAATCTCTGGCCGAGACATATAAGGATCTATATGAAAAGTGGCTGCTACTGATCAAGGTAAACAAAAAGTTGAATGACACAGTTGTAAGCATCACTACAGAAAAGGATAAGGTCTAGGAAGAAGTGGAGATTCTGGTCACACAGAAGGCTGAACTTGAAGGCACGGTAACTTCCCTAAACTCTCAACTGGTTGTTATGAAACAGGAAAGACTGTGCTTGCTTGCTCAGAAGATGGAGCTCCTGGGCACTATCTCCTCGCTGAAAGTCGACATTGAAAAAGACCGTGAAACTCATCCTGTTGGCATGACTGGGCTAAGAAAGGTTATCTCAGATCTAAAACGCAAGGAGGTGTTCCAACACAGAAAGATAGATCAGCTGGAACTCCAGCTAGAATCAGAAAAAATGGACCGAGAAGTTGCTGAAAAGGAGCTCACTCACCTCAAACAGTCAGTGAGGATGTTGAACTCTGGCTCAGAAAATTTAGATGAAATCCTCAACGCTCAAAGGATGGAGGCAGGACGTAGAGGATTGGGGTTCGTGGGAATAAGGAGTTCAAAGGACACTGTGTGTGTTAAAGCTAAATCTGTGTCGGAACAGTTGCCTGAACAGAAGGTGAGAAAGCACCCTAGACAGAAAGTGGATCTGTCCCAAGACAAGCCCAGGACTACTTACCTCAGTTCAAATCGGAAGAAAGACTTGCTGACATGTTGGTACTGCTACCAGATGGGACACATCAGACGGCAGTGTCAACTGTTTCTTGATGAACGTCGAGGACACCAACAGCAACAGATCCAACCTCGACAGAAACAAGTTTGGATTCCGAAGGAACGACAGACAGTATGCATGGTAGCGTGCTGCTCATCAGAAGATACAGTGCAAGCCAGTTGGTTCTTCGATAGTGGATGCTCTGCACACATGACAGGTAACTCTGAATATCTCTCTCATATTAGACCTGTTGAGCAGATGCGGTTTGTCAACTTCGCGGATGGTCGGAAGAGTCGGGTGATTGGCTGTGGAACATTGAAGGTTCCGGATCTCCCTGCACTCGAGGACACTCTCCTGGTTGACGGTCTGACTATGAATCTCATTAGCATCAGTCAACTGTGCGACAATGGACACTATGTGTCATTCTCTCGTGACTCATGCCTAGTTCTTAACGAGCATGGTGATTCCGTAATGAAAGGGAGAAGAAGGGCCAATGACTGGTACACCATCAGAATGGGAAACGAGAAGCTAAGGTCTACTCTCAACTATGTTCAAGCCAAACATCGAGTTCTGCGAGGGGGAGTGAAAAAGACCCTACACAATAGAAGGATCGCACAAATCAATTTTGGCAACTGTACCAGGCGACTGCTGGATCAGAGGGTGTCACAGTTACAGCGAGAGTTTGAACAGAAGATCACACAGTTGCAGAAGAAGTTCGAACTGCTCGCACAGATGAACGCCAGTTCACCAAAAGAGAAATTGAATGAGATTCCTCGGTTTGGAACTCCCAGATCCTCCTTGGGTCTGCGTGGGTTCATGAACTGAGTGTTCCAGGCAGTGGTCAGTCAAAGGCGAATCCCCAGCTACAACAGTTGGACTGACCACCTAAGAAGGGAGCTGGAACAGATGGGAAAGTTCTTATGAGCAAATATTTTATTCCGAAAGATTCGAATTACGCCATTTTATTTGAAAAGCGACTGGCGTATATTGAGAAGATGAAAAGGCAGGAGGATATTTTATTTTCAAATCTCAACTGTTGAGCGTGTCTTCTCTTCTCGTCTCCGAAACCCTAGATTGGAAGTCTCTCTCTCTCGACTGCTCAGAAATCGACGATGGTGAACACAAGGAAGTCAGCCAAAACCGGTGCTATAACCGCGGAGAAAAGGAAGGAAAGCATGCAAACCTCAAAAGCAATGACAGCGAAATCAAAGATTCCAAAATCCAAGGGTGTGAAGATGAAAAAGGCACCGCCTTTACACAGGATGTCTGCCGAGGAGATAACTGCTGAAACTTCTCCGACAGTCACAGCGGGTTCCACCCCTCAAGCGTGTCCACAATCGGAGGTAAATCCCATTTTTCCTTCGGTTCCTACAGTCGTTGAAAAATCTGTGGTTGTTGATAAAATTATTATGGGAGTTGAGAATGTTGGGAGTTTGGGTGCTGAAGCTAGGAGGGCTGTTAGTGATGAAGAAGCCGGTAGGGCTGAGATTTGTGTTGACAAGGACAAGATTGTGGTTGATGAAAAGGGTGATGAAGTTTCTAAATCTGTTGAAGAAACGGAACCCAAAATGTCAGTGTCAAGAAAGTCTGGTGTTTCAGACGTTTGTAAAGGACCAGATTCATCTGTAAAGAGTATTGGGGAGATTGATGCTGTTGCAGAAGAGCCTGAGACTGGTGAAGGGGATAAAGACCTGGAGGATATGCTCAAAGACATAGATGATTTTGTTGAGAATCTACCAAAGGAAGTCCCCGGTGTTCCAGCTGAAGAGGAGTTGATTGATACTCCAGAGAATGTTGTGAGTGAGGAGACGACAACTGTTCCAGATGCTGCTCAGGACAGTCACCATGGTGCTCAGATGGATATTGATGACTCTCAGAAGACTGACGTTGAAGCAGTTCCTCAGATGGGTGATGATGAGGATTTGGTTCCTCTTGTGAAGTTAAAGAAGATGTCAAAGGGGAAGGAAAAGGAAAAAGTGGCCTTTGCGAAGTCTACAAAGGATTCTGCCCAGAAGGGCGCTAATGTACGCAGTGGTGCAGGGGGAGCTGGTTCCTCCAAGAAAAGGAAGCGTGTCGCTCCAATGCCTGTTTCAGAAGACGCTGGGGGATGTGAAGTCCCAGGCCCTGATGCTGAGACTGTCCCAGTTGGCTTGGTTAAGAAGGGTGTTTGGTTTGTTAACAAAGATGCTGCAAGAAAGTGGCCATGCATCCAGAAGAGGAAAATCATACCTGAAAGATTGCTAGATGAGTCCCGGTATAAGGGAAAGGAGGTGGTTAAGGTTCTGAAAGAATCGGATCTGTTTTGGACGCTGGCTAGGTGCAAACCCTACAGTGAACAGCTTGTGCGTGAGGCAATGGCAAACTTGCCCCCTCATTTTGGGTTAGTTGGAGATCCTGAGTATGAAGTCTTCTTTGTTAGAGGGAGGAGAATTAAGATTGATCCGGAGCTAATCAATGTGTATTTCTCGATGGATGACCCGCCTGTTGACGAGGAGGAGGCAAATTTTGAGAAGATTGTGAGTACTATCACTGCGGGCTCTGTTAGGTGGAGACCTGAATCAGTTGTGCACACAGCAGACTTATCAACGTTTTATTCCATGCTGTTCTTCATTGCTGTCTTCAACTGGAGACCTTCTACACATCGATCAACAGTCAACAAGGACGTGGCTCAACTGCTGTATCAGATAGGGAACAAGCGGAAATTCAATTTGGGAAGAGTCATGTTTAAACAGATTGCTGAACATGCTACGTCAAAGAGGACTCTTCACCAGATCTGCTTCCCATCACTGATTTATGAGTTGATTGTTTATCATGCCCCTGATTTGATGTCCTCCATTGATCAGCTTTCAAAGTCTCCCAGCAAGTTTGTTGTAGACCATAAGCTCTTCAAAGGACGGCATGTGAACGATCTGAAAGGAGTGAGCAAGAAAGGGAAAGAAGTGGGAGAATCCAGCCGAGGGGGAGCAAAGATGGGTGTGGATGAGCGGAGCAAGCTGATGAGGGACCTTCAAGCCATCATTACTGCGGACAAGGAGCAACGTCGCTGAATCAACAGGCTCGCTCGAGCCCTGAGCTATCCCAGCGATGATGAGTCGGAAGCAACTGGCTCTGATGAAGACTCTATTGAAGAAGCTTCCGATTGAAGGTCCTCTGAAAAACTTTTACCCCTGAACTTTTAATCTTCTTCTCTTAATGTGCTTGTTCTGGCACAGTATTTCTTTTGCTTTGCTGTTCGAACTAGATCGGACCCCTTGCCAGTTTGTGGCAAAAAGGGGGAGTATTTTGAGTGGCGACAATTTTTGTTCCCTCAATTTTGTCTACTGTCTAGATAGATCTAGATAGATAGATAGATCTAGTGATTTGGTTTTGCCAAAATGCCAAGGGGGAGATTGATGTTCCCTTGTGTGGCATGTGTTTGGCAAAACGTTGTTAGACAGTTCGAGCAGGAGTTCAGGGGGAGTTCGAACATATCCTAGTACTTCTGTACAGCGTGATCAAGACGCAAAGGATATTTTCCGGAAGATATTGGCAACGAAGATTTCGTCAAGTTAAAGATGGCGTGCGACTTATTCGAGCAGGATATTCGAATGAATATACACAATTGAAGACGGCGTGACTTGCTTGGGAAAGAAGACGAGTTCGTATATTCTTCCAAAGATTTGTGAAAGATATACATCAAATATTCCAAAATATTTGATGGGATTATCTTGTGCGAATTAGGGTTTCGTCCGAGCCTATAAATTCGAATGCAAAGGCAACCCTAATGCTATCGCTTTCAAGATAAAAAATACACGAAGAAATCCTATCGATTGGAAAGCGACGGCCGTTGTGTTTTCCCCACTGGAAAAACATCGGTGTGAGCTCAGTCTGATACGTGCCAGTCAGATTGACCAGAGGTGATCAAGTTCAGAGCACAAACAGAACAACCAGCTTTCAAGTGAAAGCGACCGAGCTTCAGGAAAGGTTCGAGTACGTTCGGACAGAAGGTCTGGACGAAGGGGATCAAGTGGAGTTGCGACAAACCTTGGTTGCAAATCTGAGAGACGGAGTAGTAGAGGCTAGGCAATTACAAGGTGTAAGTGTAAGTCCACTGAAAAGCTCTATACTAGTAATAAAGATTTGTTGTCCCTTTTCCGGGTGTGGGAAACCCCCCAGAGTAGGCGTAGCCGAACTGGGTTATCAATCTGTGCGTACTCGTGTTTTTATTGTTCTATTCGTACTCGTTGTGGAACTGTGGTAGAAAGAGTTCAAGGTTTGTCCAAACACCACCTAGAACACTTGCTTGAACAGGGGATATAATTTCAGATAAGCTTTGCCCGTTAAAGCATCCACTTACCCGAGTATGTTCACGAACCCCACGGAAGAGCTATGCCCGTTAAAGCATACACTACTGGGTAGCAAGTGGTAAGTAGGGGTCGAACCCAAGGGAATTAGGAGGATACGTTGTTCTTTAAGGGATTTGTACAGGATGGGAGCGTTTTTAGGTTTGATTGAGATTTTAGCGGTTATAACTAAGTAGCTTTTTTGGTTGTTTTTTGGTTTTGAGTGTGGAAAAGTAAATTACAGAAAGAAGACTTACAGTGGGTGATGCGTGATTGGTGAGTCCTCCAGTAGATGAGCGGTTGGTGATTGCAGATTATCGAGCAATTTATAAAAGTAAATACAGGGGGGGTTTGTAATTCAAGGAAAACATTCAGTTTCAGGGGCCTTGTATCATAGCCTGTTTATTATTTTAGTAACCTTTCTAAGTATTCAAACGTGAATCAAGGCCATTCCAAGCACTCGACTTGCAACACTGTCTAGCCTTTTGCAAAAGTGTTCGAAAGTGAATCGAGGGCATTCCAAGCACTCAACTTGCAACACCGTCTTGTCTTTTGCAAAAGTCATAGAGCACTTGTTCTACTTAGACTAATACCCCATTCCAAGGTATATTAGCCTGTGTGCATCCATTTGGATTGTCTTTCCCGATTTATCCAAATGGTGTTTTAGAAAGATCAAACTCCTCAAATAAGCTTTGCCATTCCAAGCATCCACTTATCCGAGTATGTTTACGAATCCCCACGGAAGAGCTTTGCCATTCCAAGCATCCACTGAACCTTGGAAATTCTGATCTAATATATGGCACATAGAACAAGTTTTGAATACAGAGAAAAGAAACTAAAAGAATTAAAACATTTTATAATACAAGTACACCCCTTTAACCGAATAAAGAGTTTAGCTACGAATATCCATAGAGGTGGATACCATAGCTAAATACTCGGGGGTTTTTGAAAACAGTAAGAGGAGAGGGGGTGGAATACTCAAGAACCAACAGGAGTATTCCTAATTCCTACTGAATACTCAAGAACCAATAGGAGTATTCTCTACAGTATTATAATACTCAAGAACCGACAGGAGTATTATAATTTCAAACCGTTATAATACTCAAGAACCAACAAGAGTATTATTTCATAAACCAAACTTACAAAGTAACAAAACTTAGAGAGAGAAGTGAAATGTTGATTTTTGGATGATTTACAAAGTGAGTTTGGCTTGGTATTTATAGCCAAAGGAGAGGGAGGAGAGCCATACACTTGGCACATGGGGAGAGGAGGAGGAAGGAGGAGGTGACACATGGGGGAGGAGGAAAGAGCCGCCGGTTGCCGGTTGGAGGGGAGGAAGCCGCCGGTTGTCGAGGGGGAAGGGGGGAGGAAGGCCACCCATGAGCCATCTTCTTCCCCAAAGCCGCCGGTCACCTTGGGCAAAAGGATAAGTTTTGTGAGTTTTGTGTAGTTTTCACAAAACTATCAGTCCATTTTCGTCCCGGTCTGACTTTGGTTGTTCCTCGGTTGAATTTAATTTGAGTAGTTCAATGTCAGGATCTTGATATTTCTTTGTTCAGCGTCTGATCTTGACCTTGGATTGACTCGTAATATCTTTTCAGCGTAAAATCCTCTCCTTAGCGTGTTTTCTCTCTAAGCACCAAAATACCCTGTAGAAATATATCGGGACTAACAAGTAGAAGTTAGATAGACAAACAGTCTAATTTGGTGGGTTTTACTGTGTATTTGATTCGTATAATTATGGTCCATCAGATTACCCCACACTTTTAGTTGTTCGTCCCGAACAATGCTATTAAAGGGCGGCACACTAAGTAAGTTTGTTAAAATATGAAAATTAGACTGTGGGACTCGATTTATCCTAATTCATGCATTGCTTACTTATTACTAAATTGAACTGTATAAATAAATAGAAGAAACTTGATACTTGTACCTCCGTGCTGAGATGCAAATTATTCTGGATGTTTTGGGAGATAGCCCTTTGTAGGCTCCTGGACTGCAACCTCGGGATCATCTCTTACTATATGGTTTCCTTGTAGCTTTCTCTAGCACGTGATTCGGTTCGGGTTTCAATGGTTTGAGTACTTTGATTTTCTTTTGGCGAGGGACTGCTTTTGTAGTGAATCGGCCTTTGGCCTTTGATTTGACTCTTTGAGTACTTCACTTTTTGTTCGGTTAAAACCTTCACAATTTTGGGCCTTTGGCCTCTTGATTTGCTTCTTTGAGCTTTTTGCGTCTTTGTGACTTGCTAGTCCATTTTCTCAAGCCTTTTTGGGAGGTCCAATCATCTCCCGCAAGCCTATGGAAATACCTCCCCGCTCCTCTCATTCTTGTCGTTTCGCGCGGGTCAAGATGAGGGTCGCTCATCTATTTTCTCGGCTACTTTGACTAGAGAGAGGACGGTCTGATTCCCGTCCTCGCCTTTTTTTCTTTTTGCATAAACACTGCATGGCGGAGATGACTTCAATCTTCACTGAAACCCGAAGTGCAGCCTCCACTAACTTCGAAAACCATATAGTTTGATTCGATCCTTTGATTGCTTGCCAAGCCTCTCTAGGGCATTTCTATCAACTCCACATCCCTAGTTTATCTCTGCACAAAGGGACAAATGAGAAGTTACATTCTAAGTTTTTAGATAGTTGAATTTTCACAAGGTAAATGCACGAATTTTAGATCTATCTTTTTCACATTCTTAAGTTCATATTTTCAAAAAGATAATATTTAAAAAAGAAAAAGAAAAACATGTTATTTATTTACACATGCGGATCTCACCCCACACTTTTGAACAAAGTCGTGCTTTTCAGCACTACTTAGTTCAAAAGCCATGCAAGCAGACAATTACGAGAAAGAAATGATATTAAGGAAAAGGGAAGAACAGAACTCCCTTTAAGGTGTCGAGTAAACGACATGGCTTGAGGCTGGATAATCGAGGGAGTTCGGCTGGGGCCTTGGATTCTTAGCGTAGCCCTGACTGGCTTAATGTTGCACCCAAGTCCGATTCCTGAATAGTCAAATCTTCTATGCACCAAGTGGGTGAGAGCGACTTATTGAAAAAGTAAAATACAGAAAATAAAAGACAAAAAATTAAAGTGCGGAAAGTAAGATAGTGTCGGGTTACCTCCCGACCAGTGCACTTGTTTAACGTCGTTGGCTCGACAGTACCTTATTCCTGGATCACTGGTTGGGATCCCATGGGTGGCTTAGGTCTAATTTCGCCACTGTTCCTGTGTTGGTTTTTGCCTTGCCTTTACCCGATTTCTTGTGAGCAGATGTGCTTGGGTTCAGTTCCCGTTGTTCTTGTGATTTCTCCTTCCAACGTCTCTGAGAAGGCGGGGGACCTTTGACCATAGCTGCTGGTCTTGTTACTCTTTTGGTCTCCTTCGACAGGTCAGAAATCTGTGTATCGTGATCTGAGATAGGTATAATGTCTGGCGGTTTCTTTGTATCCGTGCGGCTATTGTCAATGTAGAAATGTGTGATTTTGCCGCCGAACTTAAGCGATAATGAGCCCTTGCCCACATCGATCCTTGCTTTAGTAGCGTAGAGGAATGGTCGTCCCAAGATTATTGTTGGAGGGTCGTCTTCGCTGGTCTCTTCCGTTTGTATCACATAGAAGTCTGCAGCAACGACGAGCTCTCCCACATGGAGTATTACGTCTTCTAGCATTCCAACCGGACGGATGCATGATTTATCTCCTAGCTCGATATTTGACCTGGGTGGTTTTAATGGACCAAGTCCTAATAGGTAATATAAGGATGAGGGCATGGTGTTGACAGCAGCTCCAAGATCGACTAAGCACTTATGAATCTGTGCTTCACCAATACTGCAGGTGACTGTGAAGGCCCCTGGGTCTTTATCTCTTTCCGGTTGTGGCTCGTGATTTGAAGCGAGGGCTCTTTCTATTGTCGGGCCATTCTGCCCGTTCCTTGGCTTAGGATTTGTATAATCGGATCCCTTAATATTTTGCTTCGAAGCATAAATATTAGTTGGGGAGTCCCACCTTAAAATGTTACTGTCATCCCATCCAGATGCTGGTATGTCAGAGTGTATGATCGGTGGTGGTGTTATACAAACGGTGAATGCGTACCATCCATTGTCAGCATGTGTAACCCATGTTTTGCCATTATTGGGTCGGTCTTCCTCCTGATTCCAATCAGGTCGACGCCTCTGGGCGAAGTGCTTGTTCGTAAGTTTGTAAGTTGGGGATCGTGCAACTTCTCCTAGCGTCGCCTTCTCGTTTGACCTTTTTATCATGCTAAGATTCGCCTTTGGGTTTTGGATGGTTTGTGAAGGGAGTCTGCCAGGTTCATTAGTGAGTGTTGACATTGCCGTGGCGAGCTGGGACATTTGTTTGGTTAATTCTGAAATTGCCCCGTCTGTTTTCGCCTGGTATTGGTGTAGCGAAGTACCCAATTGATTAATGTTTCCTGCGAGCTCCTTCATCGTGTCCTCGAGCAACTTGCTTGGTTCTTGCTGATTATTCGGTCTGGTTTGGTACTGATTTGGTCCTCTTTGCTGATATTGTCCTGCTGATGGAGTGTTCTGATTATACTGTCGGTGGGGGGTTGGTAGTATGATTGAGCTAGTTGAGGCACAGCTGGTTGTGCTTCCTTCTGAGGATAGTTGTTGTTATGCCAGCTCGGGTTGGTTGCTTGACCATACTGTCTGTTTTGTTCGGCTCTGTCATTTTTGTTGTTGTTGTATCCTTGGTATCCTCCCACTGCATTAACTTCTGTCGGTTCCTCTTCTATTAATGTCGGACATGCGTCAGTTTTGTGGTCTGTAGAACCACATAACTCGCAAGGTTTTACCGGAACTGGCTGCCTTCGTAGGATTTGAATCATCATCTCCTTTAGCTGCTTCATCTCTTCAGGCATAGAGCTCATCGATGTTTCAGCTTTTGCCACATTTTTTGTCTGGGAGAATTCTTCCTGCTGAGTTGTCTCTTCTCTGAATCGGGCATTCTCAGCAACGTTGGTGATAAGATCCCTTATGCCACTTAATGATAGATTCATCATGGACCCTCCAGCTGAGGCATCCAGGAGCATTTTGTCTAAGGGTCTTAATCCGTTAATGAGATACTCGACGGTGAGTTTCTCGAGTAGTCCAAGGGTATAGCAGCTTCTCTCCAGGCGGTTGAATTTTTCCAGGTAATCGTACATGGTTTCATTGGGTCCTTGCTTGATGTCCTGCAGTTGCTTCCTTACTTGCATCGCTCTTCCTGCTGGGTAATATTTGTCTAAGAACTTCTTCTGCATCTGAGCCCATGTTCTGATGCTTCCGGAAGGCAATGAAAGGAACTAGTCGTTTGCCGCGTCAATGAGGGAAAAGTAGAACGCCTTTAACTTGAAGTCGTCTACGTTTACGCCATTCGGTTTTAAGTTTTGGCAAATACCATGTAAGCGTTGGAGATGAGTCATTGCTGATTCTCCACGCGTTCCTGAGAATTTCGGTAAGTTGTGGGCCACTGAAGTATTGATGGCGATATTTTCCAGTTCAGGGCCTTCGTGAATGCACCACGGCTGAATTCTGAAATCTGGTGCTGAGAGCTCTCCCAATGTAGGTTCACGGTAGTTGTTATTATCTCCGCAGTAGTCATCGAAAACGGGTTCTCGTCTCGGCACTTGTCGAGGTTGAGGGGGTGGTGGATATCTAGGGGGTTGTACTGGACCAGCTGCATTTCGGTCCTCGGGTGGTTCTTGATTTCTTCTGATTGCCTCCCTATCACGAGCTCTTCTGTTTCTGATGAGTTGTTCTGGATCGTCCACAAATGGAAGTGGCACCTCATCATTTCGCTCGTACAGGTTTATCTCGTCATCATCCTGATAGTCATGGTGGCTTCCTTCGCGAGACATGGTTGAAGCGCGTATTGATTTAAAGAACTTATCCGATGGCTAATTCCCCGGCAACGGTGCCAATTTTGACGGAGCCCACTGCACTGTCGTTAAGGTGCAATGTTCTCTGTGCAAATAAATTTATATTTTCCGCTACTCGCGACTACACTACTGGGTAGCAAGTTGTAAGTAGGGGTCGAACCCAAGGGAATTAGGAGGATACGTTGTTCTTTAAGGGATTTGTACAGGATGGGAGCGTTTTTTAGGTTTGATTGAGATTTTAGCGGTTATAACTAAGTAGCTTTTTGGTTGTTTTTTGGTTTTGAGTGCGGAAAAGTAAATTACTGAAAGTAAATACTGAATTTAAAGGAAGAAGACTTACAGTGGGTGATGCGTGATTGGTGAGTCCTCCTGTAGATGAGCGGTTGGTGATTGCAGATGATCGAGCAATTTATAAAAGTAAATACAGGGGGATTTTGTAATTCAAGGAAATTATTCGGTTTCAGGGGCCTTGTATCATAGCCTGTTTATTATTTTAGTAACCTTTCTAAGTATTCAAACGTGAATCAAGGCCATTCCAAGCACTCGACTTGCAACACTGTCTAGCCTTTTGCAAAAGTGTTCGAAAGTGAATCGAGGCCATTCCAAGCACTCAACTTGCAACACCGTATAGTCTTTTGCAAAAGTCGTAGAGCACTTGTTCTACTTAGACTAATACCCCATTCCAAGGTATATTAGCCTGTGTGCATCCATTTGGATTGTCTTTCCCGATTTATCCAAATGGTGTTTTAGAAAGATCAAAATCCTCAGATAAGCTTTGCCATTCCAAGCATCCACTTATCCGAGTATGTTTACGAATCCCCACGGAAGAGCTTTGCCATTCCAAGCATCCACTGAACCTTGGAAATTCTGATCTAATATATGGCACATAGAACAAGTTTTGAATACAGAGAAAAGAAACAAAAAGAATTAAAACATTTTATAATACAACTACACCCCTTTAACCGAATAAAGAGTTTAGCTACGAATATCCTTAGAGGTGGATACCATAGCTAAATACTCGGGGGCTTTTGAAAACAGTAAGAGGAGAGGGGGTGGAATACTCAAGAACCAACAGGAGTATTCCTAATTCCTACTGAATACTCAAGAACCAACAGGAGTATTCTCTACAGTATTATAATACTCAAGAACCGACAGGAGTATTATAATTTCAAACCGTTATAATACTCAAGAACCAACAAGAGTATTATTTCATAAACCAAACTTACAAAGTAACAAAACTTAGAGAGAGAAGTGAAATGTTGATTTTTGGATGATTTACAAAGTGAGTTTGGCTTGGTATTTATAGCCAACGGAGAGGGAGGAGAGCCATACACTTGGCACATGGGGAGAGGAGGAGGAAGGAGGAGGTGACACATGGGGGAGGAGGAAAGAGCCGCCGGTTGCCGGTTGGAGGGGAGGAAGCCGCCGGTTGTGGAGGGGGAAGGGGGGAGGAAGGCCACCCATGAGTCATCTTCTTCCCCAAAGCCGCCGGTCACCTTGGGCAAAAGGATAAGTTTTGTGAGTTTTGTATAGTTTTCACAAAACTATCAGTCCATTTTCATCCCGGTCTGACTTTGGTTGTTCCTCGGTTGAATTTAATTTGAGTAATTCAGTGTCAGGATCTTGATATTTCTTCGTTCAGCGTCTGATCTTGACCTTGGATTGACTCGTCATATCTTTTCAGCGTAAAATCCTCTCCTTAGCGTGTTTTCTCTCTAAGCGCCAAAATACCCTGTAGAAATATATCGGGACTAACAAGTAGAAGTTAGATAGACAAACAGTCTAATTTGGTGGGTTTTACTATGTATTTGATTCGTATAATTATGGTCCATCACTCTCTATCTCTCTAAGGAATTCGAACTACAAGTGAAGGGATGATTATTACATGAGGGCATGGCCTCTATTTATAGGGAAATGGATACTTGGGAGCTAAGTTTTGGGGATGAAATATCTATGGGGGAACCATTGGATTGGAGCACACTTGCATTCATCCAAGCCATCCATTTCTCCTCCAACCACAAGCCTCCACACTCCTCCACACATATGCATCTTGCTCAGCCGCCTCCCCTAGGTGGCACTTCCCAAAAGCCATCGGAAGATATTTGTTTCTCAAAAGCCATCGGTTTGACCGGAATCTGACCGGAGCTTCTTAGGTTTTGGAGAGTGTATTCTAAACGAAAAAGTCATTCTAAGATGATCTCAAGAAGGAACCTAAGCCAAATTCTGCTTGGAACATGGTCGTAATCCCAAAACGGTTGAAATTGCCCTAGTTTGGCTTTTACCGGGCTTGGTGCCTTTGCATTGCGTTCTTGTCCAACCGCCGACTGTTCTAGCATATTTGAGTGATTCCAAGTTGGTTCCATGAAATTTGTACAATCGGAATCTGATTGTGGCCTCGAGTGTCTTATAATCCATTTTCAGCTTTAAAACTCCTCCTTAGCTTGTATTCTCTCTAGACTTCAAAATACCATGTGGATAAATATCGGAACTAACAAGCAAAAGTTAAATAGAGAAATAGTCTAATTTGGTGGGTTTAACTGTGTTTATGATTCATACAATTATGGTCCATCAGCCACTCGTAAAGATCATTTTCCTTTGCCTTTTATCGATCAAATGTTAGAACGTCTTGCGAAGCATAAGTTTTTCTGCTACCTCGATGGTTATAGTGGTTTCTTTTAGATCCCTATACACCTCGAGGACTAGGAGAAGACCACTTTGACTTGCCCTTTTGGCACATTCACTTATAGACGCATGCCCTTCGGTCTTTGCAATGCACCAGCCACTTTTCAGCGTTGTATGATGGCCATTTTTTTTGATTTTTTAGAAAACACCAAGGAAGTATTTATGGATGATTTTTCGGTGTATGGCTCTTCATTTGATTCATGACTTTCTAACCTTACTGATGTTCTTCATCGTTGTGTTGACACTAACCTGGTTTTGAACTGGGAGAAGTGTCACTTTATGGTGCAGGAAGGTATTGTGTTGGGACACATGGTCTCTAACCGAGGCATCGAGGTTGATCGCGCGAAGGTGGAGGTGATTGAAAAGTTGCCCCCACCGAAAGATGTGAAAGGTATCAGGAGTTTTCTTGGGCACGCTGGATTCTACTGGCGCTTTATAAAGAATTTTTCGAAGATAGCCAAGCCACTCACTGATCTTCTTTGTCAGGAAGCTGAGTTTAATTTTAATGATTCATGTTTTAATGCTTTCCATCATCTAAAAACTACTCTTACATCTGCTCCGGTAGTGCAGCCTCCCGATTGGGAGTTGCCATTTGAACTAATGTGCGATGTAAGTGATTTTGCAGTAGGAGCAGTCCTGGGGCAGCGCATCGACAATAAGCTACACGTCATGTACTACGCCAGCAAGGTCCTCACTGGAGCAGCAGCGAACTACACTACAACTGAGAAAGAGATGCTGGTCATTGTTTATGCCTTTGAGAAGTTCAGGCAGTAACTAATAGGTTCGAAGACCATAGTATACACAGACCATGCTGCGATCAAACATCTGCTGTCCAAGAAGGACTCAAAGCCTCGTCAGATTTGATGGGTCCTCCTCCTCCAAGAGTTTGATATCAAAATTAGAGATAAGAAGGGAGCAAAAAATCTGGTTGCAGATCACTTGTCACGCCTCGAGCTAGGAGAGCTCGACCGCGAAGAGGACAACCTCCCGATGACTGACTCTCTAGTAGGAGAACAGCTTATGCGTGTTGATGTGGATCACGTCCCGTGGTACGCACATTTTGTTAACCACTTGGCCTGCAGAATCATCCCTTCCGACCTCTCGCACAACCAGAAGAGGAAATTTCTATCCGACGTAAAAAGGTACTTCTGGGATGACCCCTTCTTATACAGATTATGTGCTGACGGTCTCTACAGGACTTGTGTCGATGAGGACCAAATCAAATGGATCCTGGAGTGCTGCCATTAATCACATTACGGTGGAAACGGGGCCGATTCAAAAACAGCTACGAAGGTTCCGCAGTCAGGATTCTTTTTGCCATCCCTATTTAAGGACTCCCACGAATTCGTTAATGCTTGTGATCAGTGCCAGAGGACTGGAAATATATCGAAACAGCAAGAGATGCCCCAGCAGAGCATTTTTGCAGTGGATTTATTCGATGTTTGGGGGATTGACTTCATGGGACCATTCCCACCTTCTTATGGAAATCAGTACATCTTGGTAGCAGTCGACTATGTTTCCAAGTGGGTTGAAGCAGTGGCTACTCCTACTTGCGATGCCAAGGTGGTTATTAAAATGTTTCAGAAGGTAATTTTCCCTCGGTTCAGAGTACCCTGAACAGTTATCAGCGATGGAGGCTCTCACTTCAAGGAAAGAAACTTCGAGACATTGTTGAAGAAGTATGATGTTTATCACAAGTTTGGCACTCCTTATCACCCTCAGACCAGTGGGCAAGTAGAAATCTCTAATAGAGAGATCAAGAGCATCCTCAAAAAGACAGTCTCGAGCCACAGGAAGGACTGGGCGTCCAAGCTAGATGACGTTCTATGGGCATATAGGACTGCATTCAAAACGCCTATCGGGATGAGTCCGTTCAGACTTGTTTATGGAAAGACGTGCCATCTCCCATTTGATGTTTGAGTTATTTTGTCTATACTGTTCATCTTTGCTCACATCGTTTATCATCTTATTCATTTGGCATCGCTTTTCCAAGATTCTTCGCGGTTACCGATGCTAATCCATCACTTGTGTAGCTATGTTTTCCTATTTATACATTTACCATCTCATGAGTCATACTTCACTCCCCGGGCATCGTTTAATCTCTATGGTTATCGAGCCATCACACACAAGGGAAGTTCCTATACACTTTATCTTTTCTCATTATCTTTTTGCTTAGGGACTAAGCTCATTTATAAGTGTGGAGTGGGTAGCGCATAGTCACACGCATTTCACATCACATTCACTTTTGCATATGCTCAACAGTCTACGTATTATGATTGAAATCCTCATTTTCTACGATACTCCGAGACTGATTGTCACTCTTTTGGATTCAAAGTCTAGGACTTGAAATAGTTTTATTCATGTGTGTATTCTCTTGAGTCAGTATCATTGCTAGCCATTGCCTATCACATGTTCTACGTATTTCTTGAAGCATGTTTGCGACTTGATATTAGTAGGCACCGGTACAAAACGTCAAAAACTTAGATTGCATCTCTTTTTATAGGTGACCTTAGTACTAGTATGTGTTTCTCTATAATTGTTGTGATCTGCATGCACCCGCCTTTATTCATACACTATGTCAAGCGTTAAGTGTGGAGTTAGAAACAAAAATGGTTCTCAATCACGAACAAAGTTCTGAATTTTCAAAAGAGGGTAAAAAATTGACCTAAAGCATAGTTGTTTTTGAAAGAAAAAAAGGAGCAGAAAAATACCAAGGGCAAAGTGAGAAAAGTCACCCCTTGTGTGTGAAAAAAAGAAAAATTATACCAAGGGCAAAGTGAGAAAAGTCACCCCTTGTGTATAAAAAAAATGAAATTTCTGCCCCCTTTTGCTTGATGTAGTGTAATTCCATCTTCTCATTGTGTGCAATCATGACTTGTCTTGAGAATTCATGTACTAGAAACTAAGGAACGATCCTCGTGCTTGCACTGAAGTTTTGATGTGATTTTCGTACTAATTTTCAGAAAAATTCTTTAGCCAGGCTCCTCTCTCTTACGGGTCATTGCTTAGTCCTTGGCACTTGAGAATGTGCTTTGCGCCAAGAACCCGTGGACTATCCCTAGATAGCATAGGTGAATGGCGAGCATGTTTTGTGTAACTATTCTTGCTCTTATTTCGTTGCTATAGAACTATTTAGAACATGTGATGAGATGCTTGCTAGTCGTGTGTACTGACCATTTGAATGCATAACTCGTTTAATCTATGATTGTCTGACAACTTTGATGAAGATGTTTGACTTGAAGTTGAGGTAACACGATGAATCCGAGGTAGGACATGACTTTATGATGGACCATATTTATATGATTCATAAGGATAGTTAAACCCACCAAATTAGACTCTTTGTCTAGTTAACTTTTGCTTGTTAGTTCTACTTTTGTTCAACAGGCTATTTCAGGGTCTAGAGTGAAAACACGCTGAGGAGTTTTAAAGCTGAAAATAGATTACGAGTCATTCAAGGTCACGACCAGATTCCGACTGTACAAATCTCATGAACCTGACGTGGAATCACTCAAAACAAGTCCATCCGAAGAGCAACCAGAGTCAGCCCGGAGCTGAAAAGGACCGATGGCTTTTGTGAAAAGATCACAAAACATATCTCACCCACTCCATTGCCACCTTGCCCGGCGGCTAAACCACACCTCCCCTCCCCTTGCGCCACCTAGCCGGCGGCTTTTGAGCCTTGCCACCTCCCCCTTCCACCTAGCCGGCGGCTATCTTCTCCTCCATGCATTCCATGCCAAGTGTCTTCACTTCCTCCACAAACCACACCTCCCTTAGCCTATAAATAGAGACCCCTTCATCCTTTGTAATGGCATTCCATACTTGATCAAAAATTACAACATTTCCATAGTTCTTAGTAGAGAGAGAAGCTCTAGATTTCACAATCCTTGTAACACTTACTTTGAAATCAAAAGCTTTCAGTTTGTTCTTAGTTTACTCTTGTTGGTTCTTGAGTATTCTTCTCTTACTTTCATGTCTTTTAAAACTGCAACTTTACTTTATAGTCTTTCGAAAACCTTTACTTTTCAAGTACTTAGCTATGATGTCCTCTTCCATGGATAATCGTAGCTAAACCCTTCATTCGGTTGAAGGGGTGTACTTGTGTCATAAATTGTTTTAGACCCTTCTCTTAGTGCCTCTCTGTGTTCAAAACTTGTTCTATGTGCCACATATTAGGTTAGAACTTCCAAGGTTGAGTGGATGCTTTAACGGGCAAAGCTCTTCTGTGGGGTTCGTGAACATACTCGGGTAAGTGGATGCTTTAACGGGCAAAACTTATCTGAGGAGTTCGACCTCTTTAAAACACCATTTGGTTGATCGTAACTGAAGATCAAATGGATGCACATAAGGCTAAGATACTTCGAAAGGAGGAATTAGCCTAAATAGAACAAGTGTTCTAAACGATGTTGCAAGTCTTGTGCTAGAAATAGCCTTGATTCATCTTTGAACACTTAGTATGATCATTAGAGGTCGATGATAAACTGACTATGATACAAGGCCCCTGAAACCGAATCTTTCTTTTAAGCAAATCATCACCTGCACTTTACTTTCAGTCACAATATCAACTGCAATATCAACTGCTTACTTTCTGCAAGACTTGTCCTTCAAGCAACTTACTTTCCGTAAGCCTTGTCCTTCAAGCAATTAGTTTCTGTAAGACTTGTCCTTCAAGCAATATCAACTATTTACTTTCCGTAAGTCTTGTCCTTCAAGCAATCACTTTCTGCACTTTACTTTCTGCACTTTATTTTCTGCACTTTACTTTCTGCACTAAAACCAAAAACACACTTACTTTTCAGCGCTAAAACCTCAATCAACCTAAAATCACACTCCCTTTCAGTACATTTCTCAAAGAACTACTATCCCCCTAATTCTCTTGGGTGCGACCCCTACTTACCACTCTACTATCTAATAGTAGATTCGCGAGTAGTGGACTATAAATTTATTCTTGACTTTTGCACACGACGACTGTGCATCCGTCAAAATTGGCGCCATTGCCGGGGAGTTAGTTAATCAATCGGATAAAGTTCTTTGAATCGGTACTCTCTCCAACGCAACCATGTCTCACGAAGGAAGCCACCATGACTACCAAGAGGACGATGAGATAAAATTATACGATCGAACCAATGAAGCGCCGCTTCCATTTGTCGACGATCCAGAACAACTCATCCGAAACCGAAGAGCTCGTGATAGGGAGGCCATCCGAAGAAACCAAGAACCACCCGAGGACCGAAATGAAGCTGGTCCGGTGCAACCCCCTTTACGTCCCCCACGCCCTCAACCTCGACAAGTGCCAAGGTAAGAACCTGTCTTCGACGACTACTATGGGAATAATAACTACCGTGAACCTACTATGGGAGAATTGAATGCCCCTGATTTCGAAACACAGCCGTGGTGCATTCACGAGGGCCCTGAACTGGAGTACATTACCATCAACGCGTCAGTGGCCCACAGCTTGCCCAAGTTCTCAGGAGCTCATGGAGAATCGGCGACAACTCATCTCCAACGCTTACACGGCATTTGCCAAAATCTTAAGCCCAATCGAGTGAGTATAGACGACTTCAAGTTGAAGGCGTTCTATTTTTCCCTCATTGACTCGGCAAACGACTGGTTCCTTTCATCACCTTCCGGTAGCATCAGAACATGGGCTCAGATGCAAAAGAAATTCCTGGCCAAATACTACCCGGCAGGAAGAGCAATGTAAGTAAGAAGGCAGCTACAGGACATAAGGCAGGGACCTAATGAAACCATGTACGACTACCTAGAGAAATTCAACCGCCTAGAGAGAAGCTGCTGCACCCTTGGACTACCCGAGAAGCTCATCATCGAATACCTGATTGATGGACTGACTGAGTTGGACAAAAAGCTTCTTGATGCTTCAGCTGGAGGGTCCATGATGAAGTTATCATTAAGCGGCGTAAGGGAACTCATCGCTGACGTTGCTGAAAATGCTCGGTTTAGAGAGGAGACTACTCGTCAAGATGAATTCTCCCGATTAAAAAAGGTATCACGAGCCTAGACGTCAGTAAACTCCATGCTCGAGGAGATGAAACAAATGAAAGAAATGATGATGCAAATCCTGCGAAGGCATCCAGCTCAAGTGGGACCCTGCGAGTTTTGTGGTTCTACGGACCACAAAACTGACGCATGTCCGACGGTACTTGTTGAAGACCCGGCAGAAATAAATGCAATGGGAGGATACCAAGGGTACAACAACAACAACAACAAAGCAACCAACCGGAGCTGGCGAAACAACAGCTATCCTCAGAAGGAAGCACAACAAGCTGCCCCTCAACTAGCTCAGTCATTCTACCTACCTCCCCACCGACAGTACAACCAGAACGCCCATCAACGAACCAGTATCAACAGAAGGGACCAAATCAATACCAAACTGGCCCGACCAATCATCAAGAACCGAACAAGTCACTTGAGGACATGATGATGCAATGGTCAAGTACTATGCAGCAGTTGAGAACTACTATGCATCAAAACCAAGCCGAAACAAAGGGAGAATTATCGGACTTGAAGAAGCACATATCCCAACTCGCCACCTCAATGTCCGCCCTTACTAATGAGCCCGGCAGACTTCCTTCACAAACCATCAAAAACCCAAAGGGGGATGTTAACATGGTAACAATGTCAGACATGAAGGAGACGCTGGAAGAAGCTGCACGACCCTCAAAAGCAAAGAAAGAAGAATTCCTTGGTATGATTTGGGAAGATAAAACACATGCCCAGTCACTCGGAGAGCTGAGAGCCATGAAAATACTCAAAGAAGCACAAACTGCAGCCCTACTGGCAAAACAACAACGAGGGCCCGCAGCTTACAAACCTACGATCAAGCATTTCAACCGTAGGCACCGTCCTTATTGGAACCAGGAAGAAGACCGACCCATCGATGGCAGAACATGGATCACGCATAGAGATAATGGACGGTATGCATTCACCGTTTGCATGACACCACCGCCAGTCACACATTTCAACATACCGGCATCTGGATAGAATGACAATAAAAACTTAGACTCAAATGGTCCGAGATCGGGACTCGGAATCGAAAAAATCGGGGCTCAAGACTCATCTTGCTCGATGAAAATCATTGCCTCCAAAGACCCTGCGATCCAAAAGAACAAAAATGGAAAGGAATTAGAGCCAAGGAATGGGCAAAATGGCCCGATAGCAAAAAAGAACGGCACTTGGAGTCATGAGGTACAACTAGAAATGGATAAAGACCCAGGTGCCCTCACAGTCACCTGTGTTATAGGCGAATCCAAAATTCATCATTGCCTGATTGACCCTGGAGCTGCTGTTAATGTTTTACCCTTCCATCTATATAGCTCACTGGGGCTTGGTCCACTGAAACCACCAAGGATATCCCTCGTAATGGGGGACAAGTCGTACGTACAACCAGTTGTTGTGTTTGAGGATCTGATACTCAGTGTCGGAGAACTTTTTGTTGCTGCAGACTTTTATGTGATACGAACGGAAAAAACCAGCAGTGACGACCCTTCGACGATCATATTGGGACGACCATTCCTCTACGCTACCAAAGCAAAGATCGATAGGGGCAAGGGCTCATTATCGCTTGAATTCGGCGGCAAAAACTCAAATTTCTGCATCTATGCTAATGGCCGAGCGGATTCAAAGAAACCACCAAACATTGTGCACACCGCTGATCGCAGCACACTAGCTTCTGATCAACCAAGAAAGACCGAGAGTGTGCCTAGACCATCGATTGTAGTAAAAGACCGCAAAGAGGACAACCTCCCGATGACTGACTCTCTAGCAGGAGAACAGCTTATGCGTGTTGATGTGGATCACGTCCCGTGGTACGCACATTTTGTTAACCACTTGGCCTGCAGAATCATCCCTCCCGACCTCTCGCACAACCAGAAGAGGAAATTTCTATCCGACGTAAAAAGGTACTTCTGGGATGACCCCTTCTTATACAGATTATGTGCTGACGGTCTCTACAGGACTTGTGTCGATGAGGACCAAATCAAATGGATCCTGGAGTGCTGCCATTAATCACAGTACGGTGGACACGGGGCCGATTCAAAAATAGCTACAAAGGTTCCGCTGTCTGGATTCTTTTTGCCATCCCTATTTAAGGACTCCCACGAATTCGTTAATGCTTGTGATCGGTGCCAGAGGACTGGAAATATATCGAAACAGCAGGAGATGCCCCAGCAGAGCATTCTCGCAGTGGATTTATTCGATGTTTGGGGGATTGACTTCAGGGGACCATTCCCACCTTCTTATGGAAATCAGTACATCTTGGTAGCAGTCGACTATGTTTCCAAGTGGGTTGAAGCAGTGGCTACTCCTACTTGCAATGCCAAGGTGGTTATTAAATAGTTTCAGAAGGAAATTTTCCCTCGGTTCAGAGTACCCTGAACAGTTATCAGCGATGGAGGCTCCCACTTCAAGGAAAGAAACTTTGAGACATTGTTGAAGAAGTATGGTGTTTATCACAAGGTTGGCACTCCTTATCACCCTCAGACCAGTGGGCAAGTAGAAATCTCTAATAGAGAGATCAAGAGCATCCTCAGAAAGACAGTCTCGAGCCACAGGAAGGACTGGGCGTCCAAGCTAGATGACGTTCTATGGGCATATAGGACTGCATTCAAAACGCCTATCGAGATGAGTCCGTTCAGACTTGTTTATGGAAAGATGGGCCATCTCCCATTTGATGTTTGAGTTATTTTGTCTATACTGTTCATTTTTGCTCACATCGTTTATCATCTTATTCATTTGGCATCGCTTTTCCAAGATTATTCGCGGTTACCGATGCTAATCCATCACTTGTGTAGCTATGTTTTCCTATTTATACATTTACCATCTCATGAGTCATACTTCACTCCCCGGGCATCGTTTAATCTCTATGGTTATCGAGCCATCACACACAAGGGAAGTTCCTATACACTTTATCTTTTCTCATTATCTTTTCGCTTAGGGACTAAGCTCATTTATAAGTGTGGAGTGGCTAGCGCATAGTCACACGCATTTCACATCACATTCACTTTTGCATATGCTCAACAGTCTACGTATTATGATTGAAATCCTCGTTTTCTACGATACTCCGAGACTGATTGTCACTCTTTTGGATTCAAAGTCTAGGACTTGAAATAGTTTTATTCATGTGTGTATTCTCTTGAGTCAGTATCATTGCTAGCCTTTGCCTATCACATGTTCTACGTATTTCTTGAAGCATGTTTGCGACTTGATATTAGTAGGCACCGGTACAAAACGTCAAAAACTTAGATTGCATCTCTTTTTCTAGGTGACCTTAGTACTAGTATGTATTTCTCTATAATTGTTGTGATCTGCATGCACCCGCCTTTATTCATACACTATGTCAAGCGTTAAGTGTGGAGTTAGAAACAAAAATGGTTCTCAATCACGAACAAAGTTCTGAATTTTCAAAAGAGGGTAAAAAATTGACCCAAAGCATAGTTGTTTTTGAAAGAAAAAAAGGAGCAAAAAAATACCAAGGGCAAAGTGAGAAAAGTCACCCCTTGTGTGTGAAAAAAAAGGAAAAATAATACCAAGGGCAAAGTGAGAAAAGTCACCCCTTGTGTATAAAAAAAATGAAATTTCTGCCCCTTCTGCTTGATGTAGTGTAATTCCATCTTCTCATTGTGTGCAATCATGACTTGTCTTGAGAATTCATGTACTAGAAACTAAGGAACGATCCTCGTGCTTGCACTGAAGTTTTGATGTGATTTTCATACTAATTTTAAGAAAAATTCTTTAGCCAGGCTCCTCTCTCTTACGGGTCATTGCTTAGTCCTTGGCACTTGAGAATGAGCTTTGCGCCAAGAACCCGTGGACTATCCCTAGATAGCATAGGTGAATGGCGAGCATGTTTTGTGTAACTATTCTTGCTCTTATTTCGTTGCTATAGAACTATTTAGAACATGTGATGAGTTGCTTGCTTGTCGTGTGTACTGACCATTTGAATGCATAACTCGTTTAATCTATGATTGTCTGACAACTTTGATGAAGATGTTTGACTTGAAGTTGAGGTAACACGATGAATCCGAGGTATGACATGACTTTATAATGGACCATATTTATATGATTCATAAGGATAGTTAAACCCACCAAATTAGACTCTTTGTCTAGTTAACTTTTGCTTGTTAGTTCTACTTTTGTTCATCAGGCTATTTCAGGGTCTAGAGTGAAAACACGCTGAGGAGTTTTAAAGCTGAAAATAGATTACGAGTCATTCCAGGTCACGACCAGATTCCGACTGTACAAATCTCATGAACCTGACGTGGTATCACTCAAAACAAGTCCAACCAAAGAGCAACCAGAGTCAGCCCGGAGCTGAAAAGGACCGATGACCGATGGCTTTTGTGAAAAGATCACAAAACATATCTCACCCACTCCATTGCCACCTTGCCCGGCGGCTAAACCACACCTCCCCTCCCCTTGCGCCACCTAGCCGGCGGCTTTTGAGCCTTGCCACCTCCCCCCTTCCACCTAGCCGGCGGCTATCTTCTCCTCCATGCATTCCATGCCAAGTGTCTTCACTTCCTCCACAAACCACACCTCCCTTAGCCTATAAATAGAGACCCCTTCATCCTTTGTAATGGCATTCCATACTTGATCAAAAATTACAACATTTCCATAGTTCTTAGTAGAGAGAGAAGCTCTAGATTTCACAATCCTTGTAACACTTACTTTGAAATCAAAAGCTTTCAGTTTGTTCTTAGTTTACTCTTGTTGGTTCTTGAGTATTCTTCTCTTACTTTCATGTCTTTCAAAACTGCAACTTTACTTTACTTTATAGTCTTTCGAAAACCTTTACTTTTCAAGTACTTAGCTATGATGTCCTCTTCCATGGATAATCGTAGCTAAACCCTTCATTCGGTTGAAGGGGTGTACTTGTGTCATAAAATGTTTTAGACCCTTCGCTTAGTGCCTCTCTGTGTTCAAAACTTGTTCTATGTGCCACATATTAGGTTAGAACTTCCACGGTTGAGTGGACGCTTTAACGGGCAAAGCTCTTCTGTGGGGTTCGTGAACATACTCGGGTAAGTGGATGCTTTAATGGGCAAAACTTATCTGAGGAGTTCGACCTCTTTAAAACACCATTTGGTTGATCGTAACTGAAGATCAAATGGATGCACATAAGGCTAAGATACTTCGAAATGAGGAATTAGCCTAAATAGAACAAGTGTTCTAAACGATGTTGCAAGTCTAGTGCTAGAAATAGCCTTGATTCATCTTTGAACACTTAGTATGATCATTAGAGGTCGATGATAAACTGACTATGATACAAGGCCCCTGAAACCGAATCTTTCTTTTAAGTAAATCATCACCTGCACTTTACTTTCAGTCACAATATCAACTGCAATATCAACTGCTTACTTTCTGCAAGACTTGTCCTTCAAGCAACTTACTTTCCGTAAGCCTTGTCCTTCAAGCAATTACTTTCTGTAAGACTTGTCCTTCAAGCAATATCAACTGTTTACTTTCCGTAAGTCTTGTCCTTCAAGCAATTACTTTCTGCACTTTACTTTCTGCACTTTACTTTCTGTACTTTATTTTCTGCACTTTACTTTCTGCACTAAACCAAAAAAACCAACCAAAAACACACTTACTTTTCAGCGCTAAAACCTCAATCAACCTAAAATCACGCTCCCTTTCAGTACATTTCTCAAAGAACTACTATCCCCCTAATTCCCTTGGGTTCGACCCCTACTTACCACTCTACTATCTAATAGTAGATTCGCGAGTAGCGGACTATAAATTTATTCTTGACTTTTGCACATGACGACTGTGCATCCGTCACTTTACTATGACTCGTTGAGCATCATTCATGCATACACGTTAGTTAGTTGTACAGGGGATTTGTAGGTAGTCCCATTCCTGAAAACCTTCACGAGACTATACTCGTCCTACTAGGGCAGCCTAGGGGTTTAAAGGCTTGATGCATATGCTAAATGCGTTCGTGTCCTCTATGACAGTGAGTTATCTCTTTGTTTTTGTTTTAGTTAGAGTTGATCACATGTCTCTTGAGTGGGTAGCTTTGAAACATATGGTTGTTGAGCGTTATATTCACTCGTGTATTTATTCTACCATTTGTTCAACATTTGTTCGGGATGAACAAATCCTAAGTGTGGAGTGTTTTGATCAGTCAATATTTTGACTAATTATTCACTACACTCGATGAAGGATAACACTCATTCTCCCGGCAAATTGTCTCTAGTTAATGTCTTTCTCTAGTGTTTCAGGATAAATAGACATATCTTCGCTCCTTGGACTCAGACTGTCGAAAGAACGAAAAGATCGACGAAAAAGACCAAAGAGTGCTCTGCACTAGCATTGGGCCGTGACTGCCATGACATCTCATAAAGGTCACGGTAGTCACGGTAGGTTTTTTGCACATAAGGAAATTGCAATTCGGGGCAGGGCCGTGACTACCGTGACATCGACCAAAGGTCACGGTAGTCACGACGCCCATACAGCTCAGTGCGTTCCAGCCCTGTCGCGACTGCCGTAAAATCGACCAAAGGTCACGGTAGTCACGACACCTTTTCAGCTCAGAGACATTCAGCCTCTGTCGTGACCTACCGTGACATGTCTATGTGTCACAGTAGTCACGGTACATGCGGACATAATTTTCAGGTGTTTCCTAATTTGTTTTTTGAAAGTTTTCTGGGCCTTTTTGGAAATCGATCGAGTGGGCTATAAAAGAGCGACGACCAGAACGAACCAGTGGTGCTTATTTTGACAAAAGAGAACCCTAACTTGGGAGAAGAAAAATTCATCGTGAGAGATTCAACGAGCCACCGCGTCTTTACGGTTTACTCGTCCTTAATTTCTCTAAACACTATTTTTGGTTAATTTACCATGAGTAGTGAGTAGCCTTTCCATTCCGGGATCCTACGGATCCCGTGCTATGTACCCAACTCTCATGTGATCAATTAAAGTTTTTATTTATGCGATTCGAATATTCAATTTCATTGTGCTTAATTTATCGTTCTATGCAAGTATTTATATCGAATGGGATGTTTGCATGCTAGAACGTATTTAGGTTAATTACCGAAAGATGGATGGGTCCTAGGTATTAATCGGATTGTATGAAAACCTTTAGTTTAATAAATCGAGATCGTTGATAATCCGTGGATGGGCGGCGTCAAAGCAAGCATAAGTAGAAGACGCTTTGCCCTTTTCTTGCCCTATTCGTCGAAAATTGGTCGGCTTTTCCATCATAAAACCGAAAAAATTAAGAATAACTCTTATGAATCGGTGGCAGGGAAGACCCTTAGTCTTAGCGGGGCAGGGTACGGGGAAGCATTTCCCAACTCAGAGGGAAGGGACGTAAGCCTAGCTTTCTGACGCCATACCCGCTTAAACAGATTGGAAAAAATATGGGTCTTTTAGCTAAGGCCCGGTTAAATACCATCTGTGTTCCATGGATCGCCTTCGCGTCTTGAAAAGGATAGGAGGTGGGAGTGTAAGATAACATGCGGCTATCTTCTCATGTGACATAGAGCATATTTCAATGATTGAGATTAATCTAGATAATGATCCGTGGATGGGCGGCTTATCTAGTGTTATTTTGGTTTATTTCGATATTCGATAGCATGATGAATTACATGATAATGATTGCATGATTAGTGGGATTAGCACGGGTGAAGTATGATTCTGGAATTCTTTCTCTGATAAAACACAAACCTTTATTTTTCTGCTATTTAATTTCTACAATTTACATCACAACAAAACCTTTGTCAATTCGGAATAGCTAAATAGGTCGCTTGTTAGCTAATATTCACACACACTGTTCCTTGGCTCGACCCTTGGCTTACCAAGGTTATAAATTTTGTTTGACTACAATTAGACCCCTAAAACTCATAATTTGACGGCTATAAAGGGTTAAAAATAGGCTTGTCAAGGGTCTCCCTGGCGAACTCCTATGCTGGATTTAAAGAAGTCAAAGCTTTTGCCGCCCTGACAAGCACAGTCGTCGTATGCCAAATCAAATTTAAATTTATAAGTGTCCACTACCTTAGGCTCACAATGAGATTAGTAGAGTGGTAAGTAGGGGTCGAACCCAAGGGAAATAGTTCAACTACTCGTTGTTCTTTGTGCAAGTAAAAGCAAAGAAAAGTAAGACAAGTTTGGGGGTTTTTGAAATGGTTTTTGAATGTAAGTGCAAGTGCAAAAAGTAAATAGTAATGGATTGTGATCAAGAGAATATGATTCGGTCTAGGGGCCTTTTGTTGTAGCTCAACTCATCATTGACCTCTAATGATCTATGCTTGCGCCCATAAGTGTGGCCTTTCCATTCCAAGAATGACCCAAGTAAGGATTGTTCCAAATTCTTACTCCATGACCTATTCCATTCCAAGAATAGATCACTAGTGTAAATAAGACTAATACCCTCTTCCAAGGTGTACTAGACTAGGTGCAAAAGCTTGCTTCACATTCCAATGAAAACAAGCACAGTAGTGGTGAAGAAACCACACGGCTAAACATTGCCATTCCAAGCTTTAGTTTAGCCTAGGTATTCATTCCCCAAACTATTGGCACAACTAGCAAATTGGTACAAGATAGCATTAAGATCAAGGTCTCAAAGCCTTGCTACAACATTAGGGAACCCCAAACCGAATTGTGAAGGTTTTAGCCACTCATGTTCATGGTAAGAACACAAGAGCTAAGGAATCACAATCGGAATTTAGGCTCAACCTAAAATGCGTAGTATGAAAGGTAAAGTGCGTAACAAGAGAAGGAGTACAGGGATGTTGATTCTTTCCCAAGCCAAATTACAAGAGGTTCAACTAAGGAATTTTTGATAGATTTTTGAATTGAATTACACAAGGCCAAGGTGCCCCTTTTATAGGAAAATGAGGAAGGTTCTATATTTGGTTTGGCAAAAGGAATTTGGCAATTCCAATAGCCATAGCCGACTTTCCTCTTTGGGAAGGAGTGACTTGGTGCAAATGAAGATTGCATTGGAAGGCGCGCTAGGGATGATGTCATACCCTTAAAGGACGAGCCGAGATTTGGGGGGGGAATTGTTGACCATTGACTTTGGTCTTGGTCCTTGAAGATGAGTCCTTGAAAAAGGGACCAAATGTGGTCTTGAACCTTTGGGTCTCGGACGTGGCTTGGAGTAGGTCTTGGAACTTGGGGCGGGACTTGGTCTCGATCCTCGGACTGGTCCTTGGTCTAGGGACAGGCCTCGGGTGAGTCTCGGCATTGGACCTTCGTTCCTCGGACGGGTCCTTCAATTCCTCGGGCGAGCCTCGGCTTTGGGTGCGTCCCGGTCTCGGACCAGCGCTGGGTTCCTCGGGCGCAAGGTCTCGCTTTCCCCGGATGGGTCTCGGACGAAGGATGCGTCTTCCTCGGATGGGATCTCGGGCGGGTTCCCGGTTTCTCGCCAGGCGCCTCGGACGGGGTCCTGGGATGCGACCCGGTGATCGGCTAAGGCGCTCGGCCGTTGCTCTCGGCACTCGGCCTTTGCTCTCGGCACTCGGCCATTGCTCTCAGCACTCGGCCTTTGCTCTCGGCACTCGGCCATTGCTCTCGGCCATTGCTCTTGGCACCCGTCTTGGGTTCTTAGGACCCAATTGAGTTCCTTAGGTCCCGGATGACCCCCAAATCACCTTGTGATGCTTTTGTGGCCTAAAATGCCATTCTTAAGCTCGTTTCCTCTTTAAGCTCTGAAAGGCCCTGAAATCCAAAACGACATTAACAAGTAAATGTTCTCATGATCAAATGTCGTAAATGGTGGGTTTTGTTGACTTAATGAGTCGTATAAATACGTCTCATCAAACCACCCCACACTTGAACTTGTTCGTCCCGAACAAGGCCTTCAATCACAAGAGGAAAAGACACATATAAGCACCACAAGCCCTTCTCGGCACCCTAGATAAATGCTAGTCTAGACTTCCCCTTTCCATGCATTCTCAATCACTACTCAAGGCATTTGCTAAAACATGGAATTAACTTGATACATGTACCTTTGAGTCGAGATGAAAACCAATTCGGATGAGGGGGAGATAGTCCTTTTTAGACCCATGATCTACACTCTTGGGTCCGGTTCTTGTTACATGGTTAGACTTGTTGCTTCTTCTAGCACTTGATGTATTCGAGCTCAAGGGTTGAGTCTTTGGTACTTGCTTGGACATACTTGTAGTGAACTTGGCCTTCGGCCTTGGTATGACTTTGATGATCTTTCACTTTGTTTTGGGTAAACCTTCACATGAGTTGATTTTTCTTTGAGCTTTGCTCCTTTTTGTGAGTTTCTTTGTCCATTCCTTATTGGGAGGTCCAATCATTGCCCTCAAGCATATGGAAATACCTCCCCGCTCTTTCTCATCCTTGTCATTTCGCGCGAGTCAAGGTGAGGGTCACTCACCTCTTTTCCTGGCTACTAGTACTAGAGATAGGATGGTTAGATTCCCGTCCCACCATTTGCATAAACTCTGCAATGGTAGAGTCACTCTATACCACAAGTCTCGAAATGCAGCCTCCACAAGTTCGTATAACCATGTAACTCGAATCCCGGATCCTTGAGTGCTTTTGTCAAGCCTCACTAGGACATTTCTATCAACTCCACATCCCTATTTATCCCAACTCATAAGGATACATAAGAAGTTAGATCACAAGTTAATCGCACAATTAGAATTTCATAAGAGTAATGCATGTGCTAGGATCCATCTATTTCACATCATGAAAGCTCAACACCCCACTCCTATGCATTTTATTAAAAAAAAAATTAATATTTTCAAAGGGAAACGTGCTGACTCATGCAAGTGCAAGAAAAATAGACGTGAGACACAACAAACTACTAATCACCCCACCCCACACTTTTGAAACGAGTCGTGTCCTCACGGCACAACTCAATTTCACACAATATGCACGATATCAATGAAAAGGAACAAGGTACCAAAGTGAAACGGAACTCCCCTTATGATGTCCTTGTATGTCATGAAATGACAAGGCTTGGACTTGCATCACTCGGCTGAAACTCATGGGGAGCTAGGTCGGGATCGGTCTCTCTCTCGGACGCGTCCGGACGCTCTTGGTGTTGCTCGGGCACAGACATCAGCTCCTCGGGCGCAGGCCTCGGCTGGATCCCTCGGGCGCCGGCCTAGACTGGTTTCGGCACATCCCGGCAATCTCTCAGGTGCATGCTTTGGTTCTGCTTAAAGTGCGTAGCAGACGTGGCAACATGCGGATCAGCGCGGTACTCGACTGCCGCGCCTAGGTCCTCCTTCAGTCTCGCCCGGTTCTGCTTAAAATGCGTAGCAGAACTGGCAAAATGCGTAACACCCGTGTACCCGACCTACAAAACACATACCTTTTCCTTTCCAAATAAAATGGGGTGAGGGTTAGTATAACCAAATAAAATGCAAGAAGTACTAAGGAAATGCCGGGCTGTCTCCCGGCGAGCGCTCTTGTTTAACGTCGTTGGCTCGACGGGACCTTAACCATAGGTCATTGGTTGGGGTCCCATGGGTGGGAAAGGTCGAACTTTCGAATGGCCAAATCCGCATCCTCGTGGTAGTGCTTGACCCTTTGCCCGTTGATTGTGAACCGTCTTCCATCATCCGGGCTCTCTAGCTCAAGTGCCCCATGATTGAAGACCTTAGTCACCTTGAAGGGCCCAGACCATCTAGAGCATAACTTGCCCGGCATCAATCTAAGTCGTGAAGAGAACACTAGGACTTGTTGTCTTACTTCAAATGAGCGCCGAAGGATGAACTTATCATGATAAAGCTTGGTCCTCACCTTGTAGTCGGTTTGGCCCTCATAGGCCTCTAGGCGCAACTCCTCAAGCTCATTCAATTGCATCTTCCTATCAAGCCCGGCCGCTCCAAGATCCCAATTGCATTGCTTCAAAGCCCAATAAGCCTTGTGTTCCAACTCCACCGGAAGGTGACATGCCTTCCCATAGACTAACCGAAAGGGAGAGGTCCCAATGGGTGTCTTGTAGGCCGTCCGATATGCCCATAAGGCATCATTCAACCTTTGGCTCCAATCCTTCCTTGTTGGCTTTACCATCTTCTCAAGAATCCCCTTAATCTCGCGGTTGGAGATCTCCGCTTGTCCATTGGTTTGGGGGTGGTAAGCCGTGGAGGTCCTATGATGGACATGATAGTGTCTCAAAGTGGCGGCCATCATTCTATTGCAAAAGTGTGTGCCTTGGTCGCTTATGATGGCCTTAGGCACCCCATACCTACAAAAGATGTTAGTGCGCAAGAAATCCACAACAGTTTTAGCATCATCACATCTAGTAGCTATAGCCTCTACCCACTTTGAAACATAATCCACAGCAACAAGGATATAAGCAAATCCACATGAAATAGGAAAAGGCCCCATGAAATCGATGCCCCATATGTCAAAGACATCATTAACCAAGATGGGCACTTGGGGCATCTCATTTCTAGCCGAAATATTGCCAACTCTTTGGCATCTATCACACTTCCTACAATGCTCATATGAATCTCTAAAGACACTAGGCCAAAAGAAACCGCTATCTAGGATCTTCCTAGTGGTCCTCCTAGGCCCAAAGTGCCCACCACAAGCATGCTCATGACAAAAGCTAATAACAGAAGCAATCTCAATATCGGGGATGCACCTTCTAAGCAATTGATCTACACTTATTTTCCACAAGTAAGGATCATCCCACACATAAAATCTAGCATCATGTTTAAGCTTCATGCATTGTGCCTTAGAATACGAAGGAGGAAATGTACCTCCCACCAAGTAGTTCACAATAGGCGCATACCAAGGAAGCTTGGCCGAGAGTGCAAAGAGATGCTCGTCCGGGAATGTCTCGGTTATGGACCCGGGCTCCTCCTCCCTCACAATTCGACTCAAGTGGTCGGCTACGGTATTCTCAATCCCCTTCTTGTCCTTGATCTCCACATCAAATTCTTGCAACAACAAGATCCATCAAATAAGCCTAGGCTTGGCTTCCTTTTTAGTCATCAAGTATCGAATGGCCGCATGATCCGAGAACACCACCACCTTTGTGCCTAGCAAGTATGAACGAAATTTCTCCAAGGCAAACACAACGGCTAATAGCTCTTTCTCGGTGGTGGAGTAGTTCCTTTGGGCCACATCTAATGTCCTTGATGCATAGTAAATCACAACGGGCTTCTTCTCATCTCTTTGCCCAAGGACCGCTCCCACCGCATAGTCACTAGCATCACACATGATCTCAAAACCCTTGCCCCAATCCGGAGCCCGAATGATAGGTGTGCTAGTGAGGACTCTTTTCAACTCATCAAATGCCTCCTTGCATGCCTCGGTGAACTCGAAAGGGACATCTTTTTGTAGGAGAGTAGATAGAGGCAACTCCTTTTTAGAAAAATCCTTTATGAACCTTCGGTAAAAACCGGCATGCCCAAGGAATGACTTGATATCTCTCACCGTGGAGGGGTAGGGCAAGGTCATAATAACATCAATCTTGGCCTTATCAACCTCCATTCCTTCCTTTGAAACGATATGCCCCAAAACAACACCGTGAGTAACCATGAAGTGGCACTTTTCATAGTTGAGCACCAAGTTCATAGAGATGCAACGTTCTAGAACCGTGCTGAAGTTCTTCAAGCAAGTGTCAAAAGTGTCCCCATGTACGGTGAAGTCATCCATGAACACTTCAATAAAGGTCCCAATAATATCCGAGAAGATACTAGTCACCACCCTTTGGAATGTGCCCAGGGCATTGCATAATCCGAATGACATCCTTCTAAGGGCGAACGTGCCAAATGGGCATGTAAAAGTGGTCTTCTCCTGGTCCTCGGGAGCTATAGGAATCTGATTGTACCCCGAGAACCCATCCAAGAAGCAAAAATAAGGTTTGCCCGCCAACCAGTCAAGCATTTGATCGATGAATTGAAGGGGAAAGTGGTCCTTCCTTGTGACGGCATTCAACTTTCTATAGTCTATACACATCCTCCATCCATTCTTGACCCTAGTTGCCACCATCTTGCCCTCGGCATTCTCCTCAACTGTAATACCGGTCTTCTTGGGAACAACATGAACCGGGCTCACCCATCTACTATCCGAGATAGGATAGATCACATCCGCATCAAGCAACTTTTGTATCTCTTTTTGGACCACCTCCATCATAATAGGATTGAGACATCGTTGAGGTTCCCTTGATGGTCTAGCCCCATCCTCTAGTAAAATCCGATGATTACAAACTGCCGGGCTTATCCCCTTCAAATCCCCCAAAGTCCAACCAATGGCCATCTTATGCCGGGACAACACCTCTACCAATCTCCTCTCTTGGTCTATTTCAAGGCCATTCTTGATGATAACCGACAATGTCCCATTGTCCCCCAAGAATACATACTTCAAATGATCGGGCAAGGGCTTGAGCTCCACCTCGGGCGCCTGCACAATAAAAGGTAAACATGTGTTAGTTTTGAAAAGTTTGATTTTGTTCACCTCATACCTTGGCGTGAGTGGCCTAGAAACCTCCAAATGATACAGAGCTCCTTCCATGCCTTCGGCTAAGTCATAGGAACTCTCGGCCGAGTATAAAGCTCTATCAAGCACAAGCTCAAGGGGGTCCGTCCCTCGCTCCGGTTGGGCCTCATGGACTAGATCGTCCAAAGTGTCTAAGGCATGCACGGTCTCAAACTCCAATGGGTGCTTCATGGCTCAAAATATATCAAAGCTAAATACTTCCCCTTCAACCTCCATAGAAAGCATACCACTTCCACAATCAATCTTCATCTTGGAGGTTTTGAGGAATGGTCGGCCTAGTAGAATAGGTGCATGATAATTTGGCCCACAATTTTCCATTTTAAGGACATCGAAATCCGCCGGGAAACCCAACTCTCTAACTTGGACTAGAACGTCCTCAATCTTTCCTTCGGGTTGCTTACATGATCGATCCGCCAATTGAATGGTGAGCCCAGCCGGCTCAAGAGGTCCAATCCGAAGGCTAGAATAGATGGAGTATGGCAGAACATTGATCGAGGCCCCAAGGTCCAACATACAATTCTTGATCCGGATGTTGCCTATAGTGCAAGGGATGGTATAAGTGCCCGGATCACCACATTTTGGAGGCACCATCCTTTGTATCACCGCCGAAATGTTCCTACTCATCAACTCTTGATCAACACAACTCCCCCTCCTTCGGTTACTACAAAGCTCCTTCAAGAACTTAGCATATCTTGGAATTTGCTTGATGGCCTCCAATAGGGGAATATTGATCTCAACCTTGCTAAACAACTCCCAAACATCCTTATCCATCACATATCTCTTTGGAGCTCGGGCTGGAATGGGAAATGGTAGTGGAACGCTCAAATCATGGTTTTCGGCCGTGGACGGAAGTACCGGGCTCGGGTCATGTGCCTCGGGCGCAGGTACCGGGCCTGGCCACATTTCCTCGGACGCGGGTGTCGCTAGGTCTGAAGCCCCGAGAGTACCGGGCGCTGAGTCTCGACCGGGTGCCTGGAGCGCTGAAGGGATCCTCGGTCTGTCCGAGAGCACGGGTACCGGGTCCGATGCTGAGGTCCCGAGAGTCTTAGGCCCGGCTTGGTCTCCTTCGGTCCTCCTTGAGCATTATTTTTCCCTTGGCTTTTCTTGCTCATCAACTAACTCCTTGCCACTCCTTAGAGTCACGACACTCACATTGCCCCTTGGATTTTGAATGGTTTGAGAGGGGAGCCGACCGGTTTCTTTCTTTAGCTCGGACACGGTAGTAGCAAGTTGGGACAATTGTTTTTGGATCTCGGCTATTTGTCCCTTGGTTTCGGCTTGATTTTGTTGGATTGTGGCATTCATTTGCACATTGCTAGTGGCCAACTCTTTCATCATGTCCTCTAAGGACCGGTTTTGTCCCACAGGGCTCGTACCCGACTGATTATGGCTTGGTCCCGGCCAGTTTTGCATGGGTCCTTGCTGCGGATATTGGCGTTGGGAAGGCCTATAGAACTGTTGGGTAGCTTGAGGAGCGGCTTGTTGATGAGCTTGAGGAGCCAAGTCCCTTGGGGCATTGTTTTGCCAATTTTGTCCGAACGGTCCTTGTCCATAGGGTCGACTTGGTCCGGCTCGGTTTTGGTACCCTTGGTAGTCCCCTACCGCATTCACTTCCTCATGGTTATCTTCTAGCAAAGTTGGGCAAGAATCCGTCTTGTGGTCCATAGCCCCACAAAACTCACATGGTTTGGTTTTAGCCGGTTCCCTTCTCTTCAAGTGCATCATCATTTCTTTCATTTGCTTTAGGTCCTCGGACATATGACTCATAGGGATCTCGGCTTTGGCTACATTTCTTGTCCTAGTGAACTCCTCTTGTCGGCTATTCGCTTCCTCAAACCGGGCATTCTCGGCCACCTTCAATATCAAGTCCCTTATCCCTCTCAATGTGAGACTAGCCATTGATCCTCCAGCCGAGGCATTCAAAAGCATTTTATCTAGGGGCTTGAATCCATCTAGTAAGTACTCTAGAAGGATTTTCTCGGGGAGCCCTAGATTGCAACAACTTCCCTCAAGTTGGTTAAACTTCTCAAGATAATCATATATAGACTCATTTGGCCCTTGTTTCAACTCTTGCAATTGCCTTCTCACTTGTGCGGCTCGGCCAGCGGGATAATATTTGGCCAAAAATTTAGCTTGCATTTGAGCCCAAGTTTGAATACTTCCCGAAGGCAAGGAGAGAAACCAATCTATAGCCGCATCCATTAGGGAGAAGTAGAAGGCCTTTAACTTAAAGTCATCTACTTCTACTCCATGGGGCTTAAGATTTTTACTTACGCCATGAAAACGTTTGAGATGGGAAGTCGCGGACTCTCCTTGAGTGCCCGAGAACTTAGGCAAATTGTGCACGACGCCCGTGCTAACCAATATATCCTCTAGTTCCGGGCTCTCATAGATACACCAAGATTGGTTTCTAAAGTTAGGAGCCGAAAGTTCCCCCATGGTGGGTTCTTGAAAGAACTCATTCTCAAAGTTTTCCTCCCGGGCATATTGCGCTCTCGGGGCACGTTGTTGAGGGAGAGGCCTACGCGGGGGTCTAACCGGTTGCCTCGGATCCATTCGGGCTTGATCCTTAGGCATCCCTTGGTTTCGCCCGGTCGCTTGTCTTCGCCTCATGTTAGCTTGTCGGACTAGCACCTCGGGGTCCTCATAGAATGGAGGTGGTGCATTGTCACGACCGAATTGGTGCATATCATTGTTCACCTCATCCTCATCAAAATTATCACTATGATGGGACATGGTTCACTAAGCACAAGAGCAACAAAAAAGTAAATACAAGAACAACTTTCACCGATGTAACTAATTCCCCGGCAACGGCGCCAAAATTTGACAAGCACAGTCGTCGTATGCCAAATCAAATCTAAATTTATAAGTTTCCACTACCTTAGGCTCACTATGAGATTAGTAGAGCGGTAAGTAGGGGTCGAACCCAAGGGAAATAGTTCAACTACTCGTTGTTCTTTGTGCAAGTAAAAGCAAAGAAAAGTAAGACAAGTTTGGGGGTTTTTGAAATGGTTTTTGAATGTAAGTGCAAGTGCAAAAAGTAAATAGCAATGGATTGTGATCAAGAGAATATGATTCGGTCTAGGGGCCTTTTGTTGTAGCTCAACTCATCATTGACCTCTAATGATCTATCCTTGCGCCCATAAGTGTGGCCTTTCCATTCCAAGAATGACCCAAGTAAGGATGGTTCCAAATTCTTACTCCATGACCTATTCCATTCCAAGAATAGATCACTAGTGTAAATAAGACTAATACCCTCTTCCAAGGTGTACTAGACTAGGTGCAAAAGCTTGCTTCACATTCCAATGAAAACAAGCACAGTAGTGGTGAAGAAACCACACGGCTAAACCTTGCCATTCCAAGCTTTAGTTTAGCCTAGGTATTCATTCCCCAAACTATTGGCACAACTAGCAAATTGGTACAAGATAGCATTAAGATCAAGGTCTCAAAGCCTTGCTACAACATTAGGGAACCCCAAACCGAATTGTGAAGGTTTTAGCCACTCATGTTCATGGTAAGAACACAAGAGCTAAGGAATCACAATCGGAATTTAGGCTCAACCTAAAATGCGTAGTATGAAAGGTAAAGTGCGTAACAAGAGAAGGAGTACAGGGATGTTGATTCTTTCCCAAGCCAAATTACAAGAGGTTCAACTAAGGAATTTTTGATAGATTTTCGAATTGAATTACACAAGGCCAAGGTGCCCCTTTTATAGGAAAATGAGGAAGGTTCTAGATTTGGTTTGGCAAAAGGAATTTGGCAATTCCAATAGCCATAGCCGAGTTTCCTTATTGGGAAGGAGTGACTTGGCGCAAATGAAGATTGCATTGGAAGGAGCGCTAGGGCTGATGTCATACCCTTGAAGGATGAGCCGAGATTGGGGGGGGGAATTGTTGACCATTGACTTTGGTCTTGGTCCTTGAAGATGAGTCCTTGAAAAAGGGACCAAATGTGGTCTTGAACCTTTGGGTCTCGGACGTGGCTTGGAGTAGGTCTTGGAACTCGGGGCGGGACTTGGTCTCGCTTTTCCCGGATGGGTCTCGGACGAAGGACGCATCTTCCTCGGATGGGATCTCGGGCGGGTTCCCAGTTTCTCGCCAGGCGCCTCGGACGGGGTCCTGGGATGCGACCCGGTGCTCGGCTAAGGCGCTCGGCCATTGCTCTCGGCACTCGGCCTTTGCTCTCGGCACTCGACCTTTGCTCTCGGCATTCGGCCATTGCTCTCGGCCATTGCTCTCGGCACCCGTCTTGGGTTCTTAGGACCCGATTGAGTTCCTTAGGTCCCGGATGACCCCCAAATCACCTTGTGATGCTTTTGTGGCCTAAAATGCCATTCTTAAGCTCGTTTCCTCTTTAAGCTCCAAAAGGCCCTGAAATCCAAAACGACATTAACAAGTAAACGTTCTCATGATCAAATGTCGTAAATGGTGGGTTTTGTTGACTTAATGAGTCGTATAAATACGTCTCATCACGCCTCAAATAATAGAATATCAGTAGTTAGAGATATTGCGATAAATTAGATCACACCATTGATTTGAGAAGCCAACGGCCCTCATAATACGCAGAAGGAATCTCCAAGGTAGTCTATCATAGGCCTTGGACATATCCAGTTTAATCATGATGTTTCCTCCAAAGACTTTGTGGTTGATGTCGCGAACCAGATTGTGAGCTACTCCAATACTCTCATGGATGCTGCGACCCTCCAGGAAACCCGACTGCTCTTTACTAATAATGCCATTAAGGACTTTCTACAATCTGGTATTCAGTTTATTAGAAATTATCTTATACATAAAATTGCATAAGCTGATTGTACGAAGGTGCTCCAGATAGCACGCTCTGTTAGCCTTGGGCAGAAGGATGATATTAGTTGCAGAGATGATTCTTGGGATCTGCAACCCTTCAAAGAAGCTTTGAACAACCTTAATCAGATCCTCCTTAATAATGGACCAACAGGCAGAGAAAAATTTACATGTGTACCATCGGGGCCTGGCGCACTGCTGTGGTTCATCTTTATAATGACACCATAAATCTCTTCCTCGTTTGGAGGCTGACGAAGATTCCTGTTATCGGCATCTAAAACTGAGGTGCTAATCTGGTCTTCCACCTCGATATCCTTGTGAGTTAGGAATTCCCCAAACAGGGTTTTGAAATGTTCGGTCACCGCTATGCCTATAGTATCAACATCATCCGTGTAACTGTCTCCCCTAGCTTTAGCCGAACATTGTTGTGGATTCGACATGCTTTGATCAAAAGTGGAAAGGGCTATGTTTCATTCACCGTCGCAGATCCAATTTATTCTGGCTTTCTATTCCAGAATGCTGAATTGGAATCTCAGGTAGTTTGCAAGGTCAGTTTTGGCATTGGAGATCTCGGCCTGCGTCTGGTCTTCCCAACCCTCCTGCAACGTTAACTCCAACCTATCCACTAGGGCTTGCTTTTCCTTCACCAACTTATTGACGTCACCAAAGGTTTCCCAATTCCAGGAGATCAGATGCGCTCTAAGTCTTTTTAGTTTAAGCCCGAAATTGCACATGGGGTTTAAGTGGGCCTGAACGGCCTAGAGTTTGTAAACTAACGCCTAGAAATCTACATGCAGTAGTGATGCCCCAATAAACTTGAAGCCACTCTTTCTCTTTAGAGGCCTGGCAAGGGAAAGGAGCAAGGGACAATGATTTGAGGAAAGATGGGACAGATAAGTTACCTGGAAGTCTAGGAAGTCCGCTAGCGCCACCCATTCAGAAGAACTCTGTCCAGCCTCTCCCATATCATGCTATTACCTTCCTGATTGTGCGACCACGTATACGGGCAACCAGAATAACCAGCATCAGAAATCCTTGCTTGCATCATGAAGTCATTGAACTCCATCATCGCGCCTTGATTGGGGGGGTTGCCTCCTTGCTTCTTAGGACCTTACTAGCCATCATTTCCTCCTCGATGGGTTTTCCCAGTGCGGCAGCCTCATTAGAGAGGTCAAGAACTCTTCCATTGAACTCTGTGATGGTTTCTTCTTCCTCACCTTCAGATCCTTGAATTTTGTTGTGACCATCTGCATTCGTGAATTTCTTACTTTGTCTGTTGACAAGCTTATTTTTAACCCTTTATAGTCGTCAAGTTATGAGTTTTAGGGGTCGAATTGCAGTCAAACAAAATTTATAACCTTGGTAAGCCAATGGTCGATCCAAGGAACAACGTGTGTGAATACTAGATAACTAGTGACCTATTCAGCTATTCCAATTAACGAAAGGTTTTGTTGTGATGAAAATAGCAGAAATTAAATAATAGAAAAATAAGAGGTTGGAACTTGATCAGAGAAAAAAATTCCAGAATCGTACTTCACACGTGCCAACCCTACTAATCATGTAATCATGTCACGTAAATTATTCATGCTATCAAATATGGAAATAAACCGAAATAACACTAGACAAGCCGCCCATCCACGGATCATTGTCTAGATTAATCTCAATCGTTGAACGCCACCCATCCATGGATTATCAACGATCTCGATTATTAAACTTAGGGTTTTTCAGACGAACGTCAACTTTCCTATTAATTCATGTACTATCATTGTAGCTACCATGACCTAACATCAATTTCATGCAATCCAGTTAATACCTAGGACCCATCCATCTTTCGGTAATTAACCTAAATACGTTCTAGCATGCAAACATCTCATTTAATGTAAAACTTGCAAGAACGATAAAATTTGAACACAAGGAAATTGAATATTCGAATCGCATAAATAAAAACGTTTAATTGATCACATGAAGAGTTGGGTACATAACACGAGATCCGTAGGATACCAGAATAAAGAAGACTACTCACTATTCATGGTAAGTTAACTAAAAATAGTGTATACAAGAAATTAAGGACGAGGAAACCGTGTAGAGTATGTAGCTCGTTGAATCCTCAAGCTCGCGATATTCACTGTCTTTTCTCCCAAGTTAGGGTTTTCTTCTGAATTCAAGCACACCTATTATAGCTAGCCAAAAAAGGCCACGATTTTTGGAAATAAGTTGATAATTCTGCTCCCGAAGGTGTCACGAAGTTGACAATTCAAGCACACCCGTGACATTCGAACATGTCACGAAACGTCACGGCCTAGGCAAAAACTCAATGAGCAAAAAGGGTACCCTGACACCCGTGACCTTTGGTGGATGTCACTGTAGTCGCGGCAAAGGCTGAAATCCACTGAGTAATAAGGGTGTCGTGACACCCGTGACATATAGACATGTCACGGTAGTCACGGCAGTGTCTGAGATTTCTTGATTTCTTCTGTGGAAAAAGCCTACCGTGACACCCGTGATACTAATGAGATGTCACGGTAGTCACGGCCTGCTGCTGGTGCAGAGCTCTTTTTTAGCCTTTTTCGTCGATCTTTTCCGCTCTTTCGTTCTTTTGGGCTCACGGAGCGGTGATTCGTCTATTTTACCTGAAACGCTCAAGAAACACATCAAACAAGGATGATTTGCCAGGAGAACAAGTGTTATCCATTATCAAATGTAGTGAATAATTAGTCAAAATATCGATTGATCAAAATACTCCACACTTAGGATTTGTTCATCTCGAACAAATGTCAAACAGATGGTAGAATAAATACTCAGGTGAATGTAATGCTCAACGACCATAAGTTTACAAGCTACCCACTCAAGTGTCATGTGATCAACTCTAACTAAAACGAATACAAAAAGATAGCTCACTGTCGTAGAGGATACGAATGCATTTACCATATGCATCAAGCCTTTAAACCCCTAGGCTGCCCCAGTAGGACGAGTGTAGTCTCGTGAAGGTTTTCATGAGTGGGACTACCTACAAACCCCATGTAAAACTAACTAACGTGTATGCATGAAATGATGCTCAACTAGTCACAGTAAAGTCATGTCATACCTCGGATTCATCGTGTTACCTCAACTTCAAGTCAAACATCTTCATCAAAGTTGTCAGACAATCATAGATTAAACGAGTTATGCATTCAAATGGTCAGTACACACGGCTAGCGATCAACTAATCACATTTTCTAAATAGTTCTATAACAACGCATTAAGAATATGAATACTTACACAAAACATGCCCGCCATTTACCTATGCTATCTAGGGATAGTCTACGGGCTCTTGGCGTAAAGCTCATTCTCAAGTGCCAAGGACTAGGCAATGACCCATGAGAGAAGAGGAGCCTGGCTTAAGAATTTTATGAAAAATAGTATAAAAATCACATCAAAATTTCAGTGCAAGCACGAGGATCGTCCCTTAGTTTCTAGTACATGAATTTGCAAGATAAGTCATGATCGCATGCAATGAAAAGGTGGAATTACACTACATCAAGCAAAAGGGGGCAGACATTTTTTTCCTACACAAGGGGTGACTTTTCTCAGTTTGCCCTTGGTATTTTTTTCTCTTTTTTTTTCTGCAAAAACAACTATGCTTAGGGTCAATTTATTCACCCTCTTTGAAAATTTAGAACTTTGTTCTTGACTCTTTTTTTTATAACGCAACACTTAAAACCTGACATAGTGTATAAGTAAAGGCGAGCGCATGCAAATCTCAACAAGTATAGAGAAACACATACCAGTACTAAGGTCAACTACAAAAAGAGATGCAATTTAAGTTTTTAGACATTTTGTACCGGTGCCTACTAATATCAAGTCTGAAACATGCTTCAAGAAATATGTAAAACACGTGATAGGCAAAGGCTAGCAATGATACTGACTCGAGAGAATACACACACGAATAAAACTATTTCAAGTCCTAGGCTTCGAATCCAAAAGAATGACAATCACTCAAGGAGTATCGTAGAAAAATAAGGATTTCAATCGCAATACATAGACAGTTGAGCATATGCAAGAGTGAATGTGATATGCGATGTGTGTGACTATGCGCTAACACTCCACACTTAAAAATGAGCTTATTCCCTAAGCGAAGAAATAAAAGATAAGAAAAAGGCGCATAGGAACTTCACTCGTGTGTGATGGCATGATATCCATGGAGATTAAGCGATGCCCGGAGAGTGAAATGCGACTCGTGAGCTGGTAGATATATAGATAAGAACATAGAGCATCACAAGTGATAGGTTAGCATCGAAAATCATGGAGGAACAAGGAAAGTGATAGGGTTCTGATTTGAATGTTGGGGAAGAAGAAACTGATTTGGCCATGACAACCGTGACATCCGCGAATGTTACGGGTGTCACGGCACCCCCCAAAATTGACTGAGGAATAAGCCTGCCGTGACAGCCATGGCAGATCCATTGTGTCACGGGTGTCACGACCCCTTCAAAAACTCACTGCCTCTTCTACCTACCGTGACAGCTGTCATAGATCCATAGTGTCACGGGTGTCACAGCACTAATTCCCCTAATAGTCATTTGTTTTTCCAGAACCCTTTTTGCCGGTCTGAGCGTGACACACTCCACACTTAGATTCCTACAATGTCCACACACAAAGCACACAATGCAAATAAAAAAATGCAATGAACAAATACTTACAGGGCGGGTTACTCCCTGAAGAGGCCTAGTTTAACGTCTTGGCGAGACGTAGCTAGGGAGGTGGGACTAGAAGCATTATCGGGAAGTCCCTTGCTGAGATCCCTTCCCGAGAAGTGGGTCATCATCTATGCCGTCAGGTGGTTCCGGGTGCTTTAGAATGTGGTAATGTTTAAAACGCTGCCCCTTGACCACCATTGATTTTCCTCCCTCAATACTAAGCTCCACGTGGCCATCTGAGTATGCCCTCTCCACTGTGTATGGACCACTCCACTTGGTGCGCAGCTTCCCAGGAAATAATCTAAGGCATGAGTTATAGAGAAGAACTCACTCGCCTCGCCTGAATTTTCTACGCACTGGTCGCTTATCATTCCAGTTCTTCGTCCACCCCTTACGGATATCTCCGGGGTCAAGAAGAGGTTTCAGCCCTACCTTGCAAGGTTCCTTACCGGAGCCGATGGTCTGTTCAGCTTCAGCTGCTCCCTCTGTGCTCACTACGCATATATTCATCAATATCGAACTGCCTGGTACAACTCTGTAAGGCTCAATAGAGGTCAGTGTAATAGGGTCATCAACATCAGCAGAGTCCAGTACATCACAATCAGCTAACAGACTAGGACTCTTAGAAATGTCAGGCAAATTAAAAACAACTCTTTCACTGCCTACTCGCAAGGCTAAGGAACCTCTATCCATGTCAATGACTGCCTTGGCCGTGTAAAGAAATGGCCTACGAAGAATAATTGGGTTATCTATGTCCTCTGAGATGTCCAGCACTATAAAATCAACTGGAATGTAAATGTGCTTCACCTTGACGGGTACATCCTTTAGAATCCCTCTCAATAGTCTACAAGAACGATCCACAAGGTGAATAGTGACATTGGTAGCATAAAGATCACCCAAATTGAGTTTAGCATACAAAGAATATGATATGACAGACACGCTAGCACCTAGATCACGTAGAGCACGAAAAATAGTAATACCACCAATATCACAAGGGATAGAGAAACTCCCTGAGTCTTTAAGTTTGGACGGCATGGGCTGGTGCATTGGCTGCACTATACTCCTTGCTCTGGGCCACTGTCTTGGTCCCATCAATTTTTCTTTTCCCAGTCAGAATCTCCTTCATGAATTTGGCATAAGTAGGAATCTGGGTGATTGCGTCGGTGAAGGGCATAGTGATGTAAAGAGTACGAATCTTATCCACGAACTGCATGAATTTGTTATCCCTTCTTGCACCCACTAGATGCTGATGGAATGGAATTGGAGGTTTATAAGGAGCCGGCTCCACTGTCTGCGCAGAATTGTTGGCTCAGTTTTCAGCTTCCTTCGATGTTTCTTCTTCAACAGGTGTAGAATCAGATGCTGATTTTGCAGCTGGAGACTGAGTGGCTTGAGCTGGCACCATTTCAATATGTTTTCCTCCTCTGAGTGTGATGGCATTCACTGATTCCCTAAGATTTGGATCTGGTTTTGATGGGAGTTTCCCATGCTCCCTGCTTGCCGAGCTTGCTTGCTGAGCTATCTGATTTTCCAACATTCTGCCATGAATAGCGAGCGGCTCTATAGTCCTTCATAGGTCTCTTACCTCGGCGGCAGTTTGCTCAGATGCCTTTCGCTGATCCTCAGACGTTCTTTGCTGATCATCGGACGTCTTTCGCTGTTTGGCTATGAAGTTAGCTAGCATGGCTTCAATGTTTGACGTCGACCCGGAGTTCTAAGCTTGCTGTGGCTGAGTTGGATTGTTATAGCTCCCTAAATTCTGATTTTATTATTGTTGAGGTTGGTTATTGTACAGATTCCTTGGCTGGTAGGGAGCATTGTCTTGCTGTAGTCTGGAAGGGAATCCTGGTGCTACTTGATTCTGCGACTTATAAGAGAGGTTAGAATTGTTCCTGTTTTGGTTGTCCCACCAATTTATGCCTGAACCGGAGGAGAAACCGTTTCCTTGATTGTATTACCCTACATAATTGGCATCCTCCTGGTTTCCACCGTTATTATCTTGTCCCATCACCGGACAGCTATCTACGAAATGAGAAGGAGAGCCACATATCAGACAGCAGACAACCACATTAGCAATAATAGATGACTTCATAGAGGAGTCTGTCTTCAGATTTTTGATTTCAACGAGGTAGAGATCTTGCACGCCCTTCCTGTCCCTAAGATTACCTCGATCACTCGTCCAGAGGTGGTAATCTTGAGCTGCTTTATCTAGGATGTCATAGGTCTCTTCCAGTGGAACTCCATTTAGTCCTCCACCATCTGATTGATTTATCAAGGTATGCATCCCCTGGTCGATTCCTTGATAGAAAGTGTCTATGATCTGCCACAGCTCCAGGTTGTGGTGAGGGCACAGCCTCATCAGCTCTTTGTACCTCTCCCAAGCCTTGTAGAGAGTCTCATCATCCGTAGAGTGGAACGAGATGATCTTGTTCCAGAAAGGTGCTGTCTTTGATAGTGGGAAGTACTGTTGTAGAAAAGCTTCAACCAATTTATCCCATGTAGTGAAGGTGCCATCTACATGGCTGTCTAGCCACCTACTGGCCTTGTCAGAGAGTGATAATGGGAATAGCCTCAGGTAGTAGGACTCTGGAGGAACACCATTAGTCTTCACCGTGTTGCACATCTGAACAAAATGCTTAAGGTGCTGGTGAGGGTCTTCATTCATCCTCCCCAAAAACTGATTATTTTGCACCATCTGAATGAGTCCCATTTTGAATTCCCATGTGTTGTTGGCTATACCAGGTGGTGCAATAGCAGATTGGAATCCTGAGACTCGTGGAGCAGTGTAGTCTCCAAGAGTCCTGCGCACTAGTTGCTGCGCGGGACACTGCTGATCATCTTCGACCAGCCCATTCAGCAATGCTGGATTTTGATTCATATTAAGTGCTGCGAATCCACAATTCTGTGCCCGGAGTTGCCGAGTTTCGTTGTGGACCTGGTGAAGAATTCTTCGTTGGTCCGGTGAGTCCTCGTCTGATGCCTGAACCTTGGCACTGGCTTCTGCCTGGATGTTTTCCTTGGAATGTACTAAATAGTACCTGCAAAAAGCCAAGGGAAGAGTGAATGCAGCAAGAAAAATCAGTCAGAGATGAGCAACAAAAAAGAAAAGTGAATAGTCTAAACTACACACGTTAAATCTAATATCACACTAAACGTTGTTCCCCGGCAATAGTGCCATTTTGACAAGCATATTTTTAACCCTTTATAGTCGTCAAGTTATGAGTTTTAGGGGTCGAATTGTAGTCAAACAAAATTTATAACCTTGGTAAGCCAAGGGTCGATCCAAGGAACAACGTGTGTGAATACTAGCAAACTAGTGACCCATTCCGCTATTCCAATTAACGAAAGGTTTAGTTGTGATGAAAATAGCATAAATTAAATAACAGAAAAATAAGAGGTTTGAACTTGATCAGAGAAAGAATTCCAGAATCGTACTTCACCCTTGCCAACCCTACTAATCATGCAATCATGTCACGTAAATTATTCATGCTATCGAATATGGAAATAAACCGAAATAACACTAGACAAGCCGCCCATCCATGGATTATCAACGATCTCGATTATTAAACTTAGGGTTTTTCAGACGAAAGTCAACTTTCCTATTAATTCATGTACTACCATTGTAGCTCCCATGGCTTAACATCAATTTCATGCAATCCGGTTAATACCTAGCATCCTTTTCTGTGATCATTTCCCCATCACTTCCCTGAATTTCTTGAATCTTATTGATCTTCCGCCTTTGGGATGCCCTTAAGTGGAAATAACGAGTGTTCCTATCCCCCTTTCTCAGCCAATCAGCTCTCGATCTTTGTTTCCAGTACATCTCTTCCTTGGACAACCAGTCACCTATCTCCTTTGTAAGGCTTTTGTATGTATCTTGAATTCATGTGATGTGTAAGCAATTTGTATAATGCGTATCTGATATAATGTTGTACTGATATAATGTGTTGATTTAATGTGCATCTGTATATATACTGTCAGTGGCGGTGGAAAGGGGGCCTGGGGGGGCCAGGACTCCTCTCAAATTTTGCAAAAAAATCCCTTCTACCAGGTTTTGAACCCTAGCTTAACATTTAGTATTTGAAGTTGATTATTTGATTTAGTATCTCAATTAAGTATGTTTGATTAGTTAATCGCACTCAATTCCGCATTATTTAGATCTAAGTTAACTTTTTTTTAACAACTAAGCTATAAAACAAAATAAAATACGTATTTATTAATTAAAATAAACTCCAATTAATTTAAATTCTATTATGAATATGTAATTTATATTAAAAAAATTGATCGCGCTCAAACAAAATTTTTTTGGGACCCCCTCTCCAGAGGCGCTGGATCCACCACTATATACTATGTTGATATATATAATTCTATATGTTGTTGTATGCGTTGCTTTTTTTTCTTTTTTATTGATACGGTATATATGCTTTGCTTTCTTGATTTCATATGTCAGGTTTAAATTCATATTTTGTGCTGCTAAAATGTGCATCTGTATCCCCATTCACGTATGCAAATGATATAATGTTGTCAAATGATAAAATAACATTCATTTATATGTGTGCTAATTTGTGCATCTGTCCGTTTACCTATGCAAACCTTTGCAGCAAAAGATGAAGAACAAACTGGATGAATTGTTGGAGCCTGTTAGTGATGATGATCCTGGTCAGGGACGGAGGCAGCCACTAATTACTTGGGTTGTAGCCAGTGACGGATCTAGCGGCTTTCGCTAGAGGGGTCCTAAATTTTTTTTTGTAATAGTTGTAAAGAAAATTAAATATAAAATATATTTTAATTGTTTATAATTACATTTAAATTAATTGGAGATAATTTTAATCAATAAATTTATATTGTATTGTATCTTTATAAGTTAGTGGTCTAAAAATAAGTTAATCAATGTGAGAAAAAGTAAATAATATGAAGTTGAGGGTTGATTTTTTAGTAAAACATACGTAATTGAAATATAAAATCAAAAGATGAACTTCAGATATTATAAAATTGCTCTTAGCTACAAGACATGAATATCATACAACTCATATGGTAATCTTGGAACACAATGTGCAAGGAGGCTAGGGTTCAATTCCTGGTTGGGAGTTTTTTTTCAGAATCAAGAGGGGTCTTGGGACCCCCCAGGCCCCCCTGAAACCGCCCCTGGCCACAACCCAAGTAATTAGGACTTGTCGTAATTACCAAAGGCAATGATATTAAACTTACTTTGATTATATACACTTGCATTTGCTAGATTATTAAAAATTGTACACGAGTATAATTTTGCAATTTTATGAATCACATCATAAGTGAGGTTATAAGATGAAAATATCATTATAAAATGATGAAAAAAATATATCATTGGGGTCGCACTTGTCGTACTTCCAAACACCTTGATTTTTATCAAGCCTATGTGAATGCAAAATGTGTTAACATAAATTCCACTGAACAAAGTGATATCATGCATTTGGACCTACATAAATCTCATCAATTTGGATGTTAGAGATTAAATTTTAAAAGAGGCCAATGGAGAACTTGACAGATTAATCAGTGATGGGAAGACGACATAAAAGATGATGCTTTACTTATTAAATTTGAGCGTTTATGTTTAAGTATTTTTATATTTAATGTTTCATTCTTTGTTTCCACTTCGTGTTAAAGTATTTCTAATTTTATTTATTTATTTGTTTTTGGAGAGACGTGGATAATCGTCTCTCAATTACGATAAAAGAAGATGGCAAAACGCTATGTTTGGATAGTGGAACAACACATACGATTCTAAGAGATAGAATCTATTTTTCGCGTCTTAAATTAGCTAAAGCTAATGTTAATACAATATCGGGTGCATCAAGTCTTATTGAAGGCTATGAAAAAGCCCAAATAGTATTACCAAATGGTATATGATGAGTCGAGTTTTCAACTCATTAATAGCCATATTTCACAATAGCTTTGAGTCGTTTCCGACATTATTTGATGTCATTTGACCATTGCCTTTCACATTTTAGGTACAAAATGATACCTTATGGAATTCAAGACTTCAATATCAAGATTGGTTGAAAATTTGAAAATTCGGTGCAAAACAAGGAGTTTCGGGGCAAAACAGGGCAGATTGACCTTTTCGACTTATTTTGCATGCCCAGGGCGCATACAGTGTCTGAATTGGTTGATCTATAGCTTGTTGGAAAGCTAACTCAAAGAGCTACAACTCTCTGGTTTATACCAAGACCAAATTCGGACGACCGACTCGAATAAAACTTTAGAATCTGTCAAGATTTGACACAACCAGCCGATCGGCTGGATTGCTACAGTGACAGAATTTCAGTTTCGGAGCTAAAAAAAGAAGGAAAGGTTTTGACCTAAGAGGGGTGGTTTTAAGAGAGAAAAAGTGTGAGAAAAAGGCTAAGGAAGGCTCACCATCATCAAAGGGTTGCTTTGGGGAGAAGGGAGAAGATCAAGGAAGGAATCTAGAGCTTGCTCAACAACTCCAACTTGGGTTTTCTCTACTCATCTTTTCTCCCTCTTGTTGTTTTGTATTGAAAACATGTAACATGATGATGTGTGAGTAGTTTTTGTGTTTTGAGGGTCTTACAACCATCCTTGGTACTCTTTGATCACAAATATACATTGATATTCATATGGATGATTGTTGATTTCATTTTCTCTTGAGTTATGAAATGTTATGCACGTTAGGTGTTTGTTAAAATGCCTAAGTGATAAATTAGACTAAAACTTGAACCTATGACTTGAGAGAGCTAGGGAATAGTTTTAGGATGGAGAAAATGATCCATATCGTAATCATGAAAGTGAGCCTTAGGATATGAATGCTTGACTAGGATTGAATGTTTGATTCATTGAAGTTTGTCATTAAGCAAATCATCAATTAATCCCATCGAATGGTGCTTAATTCATGTTCACTATGCTCTTCATATAAGACATGCTACCAAGTGTTTGATGAAATGCATAAGTGACATGTTGATCTTAAAACTCTACCTAATTATCGATGGACCTTAGGAAAGGTTTGGATGTCGTGAATATGATCATTTCTACGGAATTGAAGTGAACTAGTGCTTATGTCTATTGTATTTATCACTTTGGGAGATGTTTCAAGGATGATAAATGCTATCGAATGAACCAACAATCTCGATGGAGTGAGGTTCGAGTTAAGAAGGTTTGGCTAAGAATAGATTCACACGAAAGTTGGTCTACTTTAGTCTAAACTAGGTTCAAAACTATTTGACTACCATGAAATGTTTGAATATTGTGTATGTGATCATTGAGAAACGCCAAGGAGGAGAGTAACCCCTCGAAACGCCCTGTTATCTATCTTCTATCTCTCATTACTTGCCATTTAAGACTTAGACATACTCTTATACATTTATCATTTTAGAATAGCCGAACGGAAACACAATTTTACATAGTGCATGTGCTTGGCTTGCTCCTTTGGGTTTGACCCGGTCTTACCGGTCATTATAAATGTTTTGACTCACTACATTCGATCCTCTCTTCATTGATACTATTTAGAGGTGAAAAAGAATAGTTCGTCAGTATATGATTTATCATTGATGATGCAATGTTCTCAACCAGGTCAAAAAGAAACCGATTGAGTTTAGAAAATATACGTCAAAATGGTTATCATATTGAGACGACAAATGAAAATGACGTTGAATATTTATATATCACGTCAATGGTCTCAGGAATGGAAAAAACTTCCATCATACAACTCTGGATTATATTATACTTTCATAAATCCAGTTGAATCATATATATATGGTGATAAACCAGAATTCAATAGACCTGAAAAACTTTCTAATATGGCATGATCGACTAGGCCATCCGGGTTCAATAATGATGCGAAGAATCATGAAAATTCACATGGACATTGATGGACCATATTTATATGATTCATTAAGACAGTTAAACCCACCAAATTAGACGCTTTATCTTGACAACTTTTACTTGTTAGTTTCACTTTTGTTCTACAGTCTATTTCAAGGAGTAATGATGAAACGAGCTAAAATGGAGTTCTTAACGCTGAAAGTGGATCACGAGTCAGAACTGGTCTTGCTCCGGCAGTACTCCGATCAAGCCACAACTAAGTCCCAAGGACTAGTTTCAACAAAGATCAAGAACACAAGTGAAATGCAAGTCTAAGTTCCTAACCCTTTGATATCAACCAAGAAGCAAACCAAAGAGCAACCAAGGGGCAACTGGATTTATATCACAACCGATGGCTTTTGAGGCAAAATATCTCAATCCACTCAACTCCTCCTCCTCCTCCTCACCACATGGGCGGCTAACCATGGGAATGTGACACCTTGCCCAGCGGCTTTGAGCTCCTCCTCTCCCCTCTTGCCATGTGTTGGCTCCTCCTCCCTTCTCCTTGCCTATAAATACCACACTTCCCTCCCTTTGTAAAGGGTCCTCAAGTCACAAGTTCTAGTGCTAGGTCCTTGGTTACTTAGTGAGAGAAGCTCTCTACAATCCATTTCACAATCCTTGTAAACACTTCACTTTGATATTGAAAGCTCCAAGTTGTTCTTGAGTGTGTTCTTGATCTCAACCCTTTACATTTCATTGTCTTTACTTCTTGTTTTCCTTGAGTTTTACTTTCAAAACCTTACCTTTCCTTGTCTTTGATTTCAAAACCTTTACTTTCCTTGTCTTGTTTTCTTGTTTTCCTTTACTTTTAAGCACTTAGCTATGATATCCACCTCTGTGGATACTCGTAGCTAAACCCTTCATTCGGTTGAAGGGGTGTACTTGTATCATAAAATGTTTTAGACCCTTCTCTTAGTGCCTCTTTGTGTTCAAAACTTGTTCTATGTGCTTTACATTCGGGTAGAACATACACTGTTAAGTGGATGCTTGAAATGGCAAAGCTTTTCCGTGGAGTTCAACCTCTCTTTAAGTCGCTTGGTTTGATCGGAAATGACTGATCAAGTGACTGCACATAGGCTAATATACCTTGAAATGGGGTATTAGTCTAGCTAGAACAAGTGTTCTATGCCTTGAAATGGGCTAGACGGTGTGGCAAGTCATGTGCTAGAAATAGCCTTGATACACTTTTGAACACTTAGTATGATCATTAGAGGTCAATGATAAACAGATTTATGATACAAGGCCCCTAAAACCGAATCCTTTCCTTTAATTAAAACATCACCTGTAACTTTACTTTCAGTCACATATTAACTGCTTACTTTCCGCAAGTCTTGTCCTTCAAGCATTTACTTTCCGCAAGTCTTGTCCTTCAAGCATTTACTTTCAGCAAGTCTTATCCTTCAAGCATTTAATTTCCGCAAGTCTTGTCCTTCAAGCACTTTACTTTTACGCACTTACTTTCAGCAAGTCTTGTCCTTCAAGCACTTTACTTTTCAGTATTTACTTTCAGTCCCGTATTTACTTTCTTTAATTTCAGTCATTTACTTTTCAGTACTAAAATTGCAACCAACCCACTTACTTTTTAGTACTAAAATCACAACCAACCCCCAACTGTCTTACTTTCCATTTTCGAAAGAACAACTATCCACTAATTCTCTTGGGTTCGACCCCTACTTACCGCTTTACTACCCAATAGTAGAGTCACGAGTAGCGGACTTATAAATTTATTTTTGCACAGAGCCATCGCACATTAACGACGGTGTAGTGCGCTCCGTCAAAATTGGCGCCGTTGCCGGGGACTTAGCAATCGGATAGTGTTCTTTGATTCGGTACTCACTTCTACACAACCATGTCTCGCGAAGGAAGCCACCATGACTATCAGGATGATGAGAAGAATCTTTACGATCGTAATTATGAGGCGCCGCCTCCATTTCTTAACGATTCGGAACATCTCATCTGAAACCAAAGAGCTCGTAATCAGGAAGGCGCCCGAAGAAACCAAAAACCACCCGAGGACCGAAATGAAGCTGGTCCAGTACCACCCCCTAGACATCCCCCACCTCCTCAACATCAACAAGTGCCAAGACTGGAACCCATCTTCGATGATTACTATGGGGATAACAACTACCGCGAGCCTACTATAGACGACCTCAATGCCCCAGATTTTAGAAATCAGCCGTGGTGCATATACGAGGTCCCTGAACTAGAAAAAATTGCCGTCGACATGTCCGTGGTCCACAATTTGCCAAAGTTCTCAGAAACTCATGGAGAATCTGCGACAACTCATCTCCAACGCTTACATGGCATTTGCCAAAATCTAAAGCCCAATCGAGTGAATATAGACGACTTCAAGTTGAAGGCGTTCTATTTTCCCTCATTGACTCGGCAAACGATTGGTTCCTTTTATTACCTTCGGGTAGCATCAGAACATGGGCTCAGATGCAAAAGAAATTTCTAGACAAATATTACCCAGCAGGAAGAGCGATGCAAGTAAGGAGGCAGCTGCAGGACATAAAGCAAGGGCCCAACGGGTCGATGTTTGACTACCTCGAGAAATTCAACCGATTGGAGCAAAGGTGCTGCAATCTTGGATTACCCGAGAAGCTCATCATCGAGTACCTGATTGATGGACTGACTCCCTTAGACAAAAAGCTCCTTGATGCTTCAGCTGGAGGGTCAATGATGAGCCTACCATTAAGCGGCATAAGGTGACTAGTCACAAACTTTGCTGAAAATGCTCGGTTCAGAGAGGAGACCACTCGGCAGGATGAGTTTACCCGAACCAAGAACGTGGCAAGTGCCGAGACAACGGTAAACTCAATGCCCGAGCAAATGGAACAGATGAAGGAAATGATGATGCAAATCCTACGAAAGCAGACAGTTCAAGTAAGACCTTGCGAGTTTTGTGGCTCTATGGACCACAAGACTGATGCATGCCCAACTTTGATCGAAGAGGACCCGGTGGAGGCCAATGCAGTAGAGGGATATCAAGGGTACAACAACAACAACAACTACGCCGGTCCAAGCCGGCAGTATGGTCAAGCAACCAACCCAAGCTGGAAAACCGAGAACCACCCTCCAAGGGTGACACAACAAGCCGCACCTCAACCAGCTTAGTCATTCTACCAACCGCCCCACCAACAGTACAACCAGAACGCCCCACCAACAGGTCAATACCAATAAAGGGGACCAAACCAGTACCCGGCGGGCCAATATCAATAGAAGGGACCAAATCAGTACCAAGCAAGCTCGAGCAATCATCAAGGACTGAACAAGTCACTTGAGGACATGATGAAGCAATTCTCGGGTACTGTGCAGCAATTCTCGGGTACTGTGCAGCAATTGTCGGGCACCGTGAATCAATTAAGTGCTACTATTCATCAAAACCAGGCGAAAAATGATGGACCAATAGCCGACCTGAAGAAACAAATGTCTCAGCTCGCTACCTCAATATTCGAGCATAATAATGAACCTAGCCGACTTCCTTCACAAACCGTCCAAAACCCGAAGGAAAACGTAAGTGCCGTGACCCTAAGGAGTGGGAGAAAGCTTGCCGTCAAACCCATGGAGCAAGAGGAGGACAAAAGCCCAAGGTTGCCTGGAGAAGAACAAATGAGGCCCGAGACGCGCGGAACTCTTGAGCAGGACAAGGCTGAGAAAAATGGGGACGCACACGAAGAACACATGCCTAGCCCGGTTCCACCGTCCGAAGAACACAGGCCACACCCGGTGCCCAGAACCGAGAACTCCAAGATCCGCGCCGCGCTTCCATTTCTAGTGCCAGCCCGAGTACCAAAACAACATGTCATGGATGAGGACGTGTTCGAATTGTTCAGCAAAGTCGAAATCAACATCCCCCTCTTGGAAGCCATCAAGCAAATCCCTCGATATGCTAAGTTTCTAAAGGAGCTTTGCACCAACCGGAGGAGGAATACTAGATATGATCAAGAGCTGATGAGTAGGAACGTGTCGGCCGTCATACAACGAAAAGTGCCCCCCAAATGTGGTGATCCGGGAACCTACACCATTCCATGCAAAATTGGCAACATCCGGATCGAGAACTGTGACGGATGCACAGTCGTCGTGTGCAAAAGTCAAGAATAAATTTATAAGTCCGCTACTCGCGACTTCACTACTGGGTAGTAAGTGGTAAGTAGGGGTCGAACCCAAGGGAATTAGGGGGATAGTTGTTCTTTGTACAGAAAGGGAGCGTGATTTTAGGTTGATTGAGGTTTTAGTGCTGAAAAGTAAGTGTCTTTTTGGTTGGTTTTGGTTTTTAATGCAGAAAAGTAAGTGGGTTGGTTGTGATTTTAGTGCAGAAAGTAAAGTACTGAAAATAAAAGGAGAAGACTTACAACAAGTGGGATGCTTGAAGGATAAGTCTTGCGGAGAGTAAGCGGTTGATATTGCAGTTGATATTGAGACTGAAAGTAAAGTGCATGTGATGTTTTAAGAAAAGTATTCGGTTTTAGGGGCCTTGTATCATAGTCTGTTTATCATTGAACTCTAATGATCATACTATGTATTCAAAAGTGTATCAAGGCCATTCCAAGCACTTGATTTGCCACACTGTCTAGTCCATTCCAAGACATAAAGCACTTGTTTTATTTAGACTAATACCCCATTCCAAGGTATATTAGCCTTATGTGCATCCATTTGATCAATCATTCCCGATCAACCAAATGGTGTTTTAAAGAGGTCAAACTCCTCAGATAATCTTTGCCATTCCAAGCATCCACTTATCCGAGTATGTTTACGAACCCCACGGAAGAGTTTTGCCATTCCAAGCATCCACTCAACCTTGGAAGTTCTAACCTAATATGTGGCACATAGAACAAGTTTTGAACACATAGAACAAGTTTTGAACACATAGAGGCATTAAGAGTAGGGCCTAAAACATTTTATGACACAAGTACACCCCTTCAACCAAATGAAGGGTTTAGCTACGAATATCCATGGAACAGGACACCATAGCTAAATACTTGAAGGTTTTTGAAAGACAGTAAAGTAAATGGAGAATACTCAGGAACCAACAGGAGTAAACTCAAGAACTACTAGAATACTCAATAACCAACAAGAGTATTATAGATTTAAAACAAGTGTTTACAAGAGTAGTGCCCAAAATCTAGAGAGATCAGTGACTTGTGCTTCTTGCACACAAAATGGGATGATTTACAAATGAGAATGGCTTGGGTATTTATAGGCTAAGGGGAGCAATGGAGACCACACACTTGTCACATGGGGGGAGAAGACTCAACACATGGCATGAGATGGAGTGGAGAGCACAAAGCCGCCGGATGAGGTGGCTTGGAGGAGAAAGCCGCCGGTCCTTTGGGTGTGGAAGGGGAGCCGCCGGCCTAGGTGGCGCAAGGGGAGTGGAGGATGGCTTAGCCGCCGCCCATGTGGCATGAGGGGAGAGGATGAGTGAGTTTGAGATCTTTTCCCCAAAAGCCATCGGTCCTTTTAGCTCCGGTCTGATTCTGGTTGCCCTTCGGTTGGACTTGTTTTGAGTGATTCGACGTCAGGTTCTTGAAAGTCAGAATTTGGTCGTGACCTGGAATGACTCGTAATTCATTTTCAGCTTTAAAAGTCCTCCTTAGCCTGTATTCTCTCTAGACTTCAAAATACCCTGTAGATAAATATTGGAACTAACAAGCAAAAGTTAAATAGACAAAGAGTTTAATTTGGTGGGTTTAACTGTGTTTATGATTCATACAATTATGGTCCATCAGATCACCCCACACTTTTAGTTGTTCGTCCCGAACAATGCTTTTTAAGGGCGGAACAATCTTGGTGTCATAAGGTGATTCTTGGATCAAAGATAGAGTTTAGTACTCTTGTCGCTCTGCCCTGTGGCTTGTTGAGTCCGGACGGGTACTAGACCACATTTCTGTTGTGTGATAGCTCCTGGGGTTATACATTGATGCTGCTTTGTCTGCTTGATTGAGTGCTTGGCTGTGTTTGAAGTTCTTCCCCTATTTTGTGCTTAATTCCCTTGCCTTGATCTTTCTTTGCTTGCAATCATTTCTGATGCTGTTAGACTTAAGCCATTTAATGGAAATATGGATTTCTCTATGTGGAAACTTAATATGAGAGCTATATTAATTAAGGAAATATGTTGGAGAGCAGTGGAGGAAAACTGGGTTATTCCCACCGCTGATGATGCTATGAAAGAGATAAGGGATGTGGCACATTCTGAGATTATGATTAGGCTTACAGTTGATGTAGCTAGACAAGTCATGAAAATAGAAAATCCTAAGGAATTGTGGGATAATCTAGGAGAAATGTATTTGTCTAAGTCTCTCCCTAATATGATTTCACTGCTTAGTAGATTGTACACCTTTAAGATGGATGTTCATATGACCATCCAAGAAAATGATGATATCTTTCTTAGAATAACTCAAGACTTAGACAGATGTAAGGATACAATAAAAGAAGAACATCTAGATGTGATTATCCTTAATTCCCTTCCCCATCAGTTTGATATTGTTAAGGATGTAATTCAATATGAGAGAGATGAGCTAACACTTAGTAAGATCACAGAAATCATAATACAGAAGAATGAATCTCTTAAGGTGTTTAAGACTAAGTATGGACCTAAGACTGAGCCTAAAAATGAAGTGATGATGTTCAAGGGTAAGAAGAGGTTTCCTCCTAGGAAAAATAGGTCTGATAAACCTAATAACAACTCTCAAAATGTTCCTAGGCAGCCTGATAAAAATGGTGCCCCACAAGGCACAAAGGTGAAGTGTTTTTACTGTAATAACATAGGCCAGTATGCTAATTACTGCCAGAAGAGGAAGGATGACATTAAGAGTGGTAAATATGTGAGGGGTAACCAACAATCTGGTCAGTCCAATGTTTGTGAGTCTGGCTCTGGTTTAGACAATGAACTGCTAGTTGTTTCTTGTACTGTGAATGATTTATCTTGGATTCTTGACTCTGGTTGTACTATGCAATCTACTCCTCATAGACACTAGTTTGATAAAATTGATTTGTATGATGGAGGTGAGGTTAAATTTGGTGATAAAACATGTTTAAAAATAAAAGGAATAGGATCAGTCCCCATTAGGATGTTTGATGGAAAGGTTAGAACCTTGCAAAAGATAAGTTGGGTTCCTAATCTTAGAAGGAGTTTGATATCTGAATCTGCCTTAGAAGACTTAGGCTGTGATATTATCTCTAAAAATGGTATAAGACAAATATCTAGAAATGGGACTGTCCTTATTAAGGCTGCTAAAACTGGTGGTCTTTATTATGTTGTTTCATCACTTGAGATTAATGCAGCTAAATCAGTAGATAAGAACCTTGAATGCACTAAACTTTGGCATGCTAGACTGGGACATATTGGAAATAAAGGCTTGCATCATTTGTATGTACATGGCTTGCTTAAAGAAAAACATGTTGAACTGCCATTTTGTGAAAACTGCATCTTAGGAAAGAAGACTGCTCATTCTTTTATAAGGTCTAACATGTCTGCATCTGCTCCTCTTGAATATGTTCGTAGTGATGTTTAGGGCCCTGCTCAAGTGTCCACAGTTGGTGGTAGATTGTATTTTTGTCATTGGTTGATCATTACTCTAGAAAAGTTTGGGTATATTTGCTTAAATCTAAAACTGAAGTATTTGAACATTTTCAGAACTAGAAAACTCTTGTTGAAAATCAAACTGGTTTGAAACTTAAATGTTTAAGGACTGATAATGGTTTAGAGTTTTGCAACAATGAGTTTAATGATTTCTGTAAAAACCATGGCATTATGAGACACTTAACAGTCCCAGGTACCCCTCAGCAGAATGATATAGCTGAGAGGATGAATAGAACTTTATTAGAGAGAGCTAGATGCATGCTTATAAGTTCTGGTCTTAAGGACTCAATATGGGGTGAAGCTGTTATGACTGCTGCATATCTTGTGAATAGATCTCCATGTTCAGTTGTTGTTTTTAAAATTCTCCAAGAGCTATGGTCTTGTAGAAAAATCTCTTTGAGCCATTTGAAGCCCTTTGGTTGTACTTGCTATGCACATTCTTTGCAAGGCAAGCTCAATCCTAGGGCTGAGAAGGCGGTAATGCTTGGATATCCATTGGGTGTTAAAGGATATAAATTGTTGATAGTTAAGCCTAGTGGATATAAAGTTATAACCTCTAGTTATGTGACTTTTAATGAGGATGATTATCATTTTAAGTCTCAACTAACTGGTCAATCTTCTGCTGCAGGTACTCCTAGTACAAACTAAGAGAAGGATTCAGACCATCAGAGCTTTGTCCCTGGTGGACTCCTGATGCCCAAGATGAAAATGAAGATGATGGTGGACATAACCATCAAGGAAATGAGGGGTTTCCTCCCGTTGAGGAGCTGCAAACTCCCTCACAATCTCAAGCACATCACCCTCAGCAGGGTATGGAAGATGTTGCGGAAAACTCTCAATTTGCAGAAAACTCTCAACCTCAGACTGAGGACCAGATAAGTGCCTCGTTCCCTACCCCTGATAATGTAGGTCACATGGTTGACAATGCTATACTATCTGGTAGTGAGAATTTGTCTGATGATGTTCTTATTGATGCTCCTGATTTGTTTGATTATCAATTAGCAGGAGATAAGTCTCCTAGAGTTAAAAAAACCAAATAGGAGATATTTGAATGTGGATGAGTCTGTTAATTTGTTTGAGTATGCTTTACTTGTTGCTAGTGATGTGAAGTATATCACACCTGATACACTTCAATATGCATTGTCTAGTAAAGAATCAGATAAATGGAAATTGGCTATGTGTGAAGAAATTGAATCTATGCATAATACTGGAACTTGGAAACTAGTCTCTAAACCTGAAAATGCTAAGATTATTGGTAGTAAATGGATCTTTATGATCAAGAAGGGCAGTACACCAACTGATCCTCCAAGATTTAAGGCTAGACTGGTTGCTAAGGGATATAATCAAAGAGAAGGCATAGATTACAATGAAATATTTGCTCCTGTGGTTAAGTGTAAGACATTGAGAATGTTGCTTGCTATGACAACTGTGTATGATTGGGAATTGCATCAAATGAATGTTAAAACTATCTTTTTGCATGGTAGTTTGAATGAGACAATTTATATGAGTCAACCTCCTGGTTTTATTGATAAAACTCACCCTGCCTATGTATGCTTACTTATGAAATCTATATATGGGTTAAAACAATCACCAAGGCAGTGGAACATAAAATTTAACTCATGCATGTTAGCTTTAGGCTTTATGAGAAGTAAGTTTGGTGCTTGCTTGTATTTGAAAAGGCCAAAACTTGATTTGAATGTCTATCTGCTTCTATATGTTGATGATATACTTATTATGAGTAATTCTAAAACTGAAGTATAAAAGATTAAAAGGGAACTTAAAGCTAACTTTGACATGAAAGACTTGGGACTTGCTAAGAAAATTCTTGGTATTAGTATAATCAGAGCTAGGAAGAACAAGAAAATGTATTTGTCACAGCATGATTACATTGTTAAGGTGCTTGATAAGTTTGCTATGGATTGTTCTAGGCCTACTGCGGTACCCTTAGGAGGGCACTTAATATTAACCAAAGATGACTGTCCTAAGAATAAAACTTAACAAGAAAAAATGGCTAATGTTCCTTATGATGTGGCTGTGGGATCAGTCATGTATTGTATGTTATGCACAAGGCCTGACTTGACCTTTGGCATATCTGTTTTGAGCAGAGTCATGTTCAATCCTAGTGATTCTCACTGGCAGGCCATGAAGTATTTGCTTAGATATCTGTGTGAAACTAAGTCTTTTGGTTTGGTGTATTCTGGTTCTGAATTGTTTGGTTATGTTGACTCTGATTATGCTAGTAATAGAGATAAAAGGAAGTCTACTAGTGGTTTGTTCTTCACTTGGTGTGGTAATTGTATCTCAAGGAAGGCTCAACTTCAGTCAGTTGTGGCACTCTCCTCAAGTGAGGCAGAGTACATAGCTGCTACTAAAGCAGCCAAGGAAGTCTTATGGCTTAAGGGTTTGTTGTATGAACTTGAGAATGAATGCTATGTGCATATTGTCTTTACTGATAGTCAAAGTATTTTGCATTTATGTCATGACCCTGTTTACCATGAGAGGAGTAAGCATAAAGATGTGAGGTTGCATTTCATAAGAGATAAGATTCAAATGAGAGAGTTTGAGATGAAGAAAATTCTGGGTAATTTGAATCCTGCAGATTTTGGAACCAAGGTTGTGCCTACTAATAAGTTTGAATTTTCCAAGAACTTTCCTGCATATTGAAGAGGCTCAATGTGACCCTTGATGAAGGATTAGATCAATGATACTTGAGTGATGGTCCATCCACAATTTTGTAATCATGTTTGTATTTTTGGGTACCCAGCACAACTAGATTAGGAGGGCAATTGTTAGGTTTAGGTAATCTAGTTTTAGCCTTTAGTTTCCCCAGCCCCATGCCAGTTGAAGGTCCTTGTTGCTGCTTGAAGAAGAGATCAAGAGCTGTTGATGATGTTCTGAGGATTAGAGCTCAAGCGACGCCGTTTTGGTTAAAGCGGGAGAAGCCAAGCTTGAAGTTTATTGGAACGTCGGTGTTTGATGTAGGCGTGGAAGTTTGGTAAGGCTGTTGGCTTTGGTGCTGCGTCATTTTGAAGCGAGAGTTTGAGTAAGTGGAGCGTCGTTGTTTTCGGTCGAGTCGTGAGTTCGGTTACTCTGGTACGCTGCGTTTTGGCTAAGCTTCAGCTGGGAATAAAAGGGATCGAAACTGGGGATTAGGGTTCTAAGTCGATATCCAGAACGCGAAGGACGAGCGAGCGATTCCGAGAGCGAAGCTTCAATTTTGTTCGGGAGAAGATCACTGGAGGTTCGTCGGACGTCGTCAAAGATCGTGGCTTAATGAATTTGACGACTGACGTTCCATTGGAGGCTGTCACGCTGGTGCGAGACCGAGTCCTGAAGAAGACTGAAGCGGCCGATTGGAGTTGGCCGAGCGGAGGATTCCTGAAGCGCAAGTCATTGCAACGTCGTGCTTCTTCCAGGGGCTTCGAAGGGGGCTATAATCCTTCCATTCCTTCTAACTTAATTTTCAGTCCTTCTTCTTACCTTAGACCTAATTTTGATTGCCCTAATTCTAAGTGTGATATTTGTACTCGAATGATTTGATTGTATAGTGGATGTTGGGTTGGATCGCCCTGTGTTGAGATCCCTTGGAGTAGGGCTTGCCCGAACCAAGTAAAAATTGTTGTGTGCTCCCTTTTCTTATTTTTGTTGAAGAACCCTTCACTCGAATCGGACCTGATTGCATATAAGTTGATTACTTAAAATCTACATCCCGTACTTAACTGGTTCGTGAATGTCCATCTCAACCTTTTTTTTTTGCCAAATTTCTTTTTCCGCACCTCTGTCTCTTCCTGCATCTTCTTACATACTTTACCAATTGACTCCCCCACACCACAGACAATCTTCTCATTCATGTATTCGAATGGGTATGTTGTGGATCTTCACCCAAACCTGGACCCATATGAAATCCATTTCTAATGGCTTGCAACCTGGCTCCCATTTTCTTATGATGATAAGTTGATATTGATATAACCAAGGTCCTTCATCCATAACCTTTTCCAGTTTAGCTTGCTGGTCGAAACTCACCACTGCCATGTTGCCCTATTTTGATATTTCCTCAAATGTGACCCCTTTGTACATCTTCCAAGCTTTCTTCATGATGTTCGGAGTTTTTTTATTTTTTGCCCTATTTTGCAAACTTAATATCGTTTTTGCCCCGCCTGAAACTCAAATCTCGTTTTTGCCCTGTTTTTAAAGGAACCGATTTTGCCCAAATCGGTTTGGGTGATTTTTGAATGAAACCGATTTGGGAGAAATCGGTTTGGTTGAAAATCAACCAAACTGATTTGGGAGAAACCGGTTTGCTGACTGTGCGCTTACGTGGACCGAAAAAATGTAATTATGGCCACGTGTACAAAACCGATTTGGGCCAAATCGGTAACAATTATTTTTTACAAAATTGATTAATTACCACCCAATTCAACCCAAACAATTCAATTAATTATCACACAATTCAAATAATTAACACCAAATTCAACACAACTATTTTAACTAATTAGCACTCAATTCAACACAAACATTTCAACTAATTAACACTCAATTCCACCCAATTCAACACAAACAATTTCCCATCGAAAATAAAAACACAAACAATTCAATTAATTATCACCCAATTCAAATAATTAACACCAAATTCAACACAAACATAATTAGTTGAAATGTTTGTGTTGCTTTGTTGATTTGAGTGTTAATTAGTTAAAATATTTGTGTTAAATTTGGTGTTAATTACTTGAATTGGGTGATAATTAGTTGAATTGGGTGACAATTAGTTAAATTTATAAAAAATAATTGTTGTTGACCAGTCAAACCGATTTGGGGGAAATCGGTTTGACCAGTCAAACCGATTTGACCAAAATCGGTTTTGTACACGTGGCCATAATTACATTTCTTTCGGTCCACGTAAGTGCACAGTCAGCAAACCGATTTCTCCCAAATTGGTTTCACTCAAAAATCACCCAAACCGATTTGGGAAAAATCGATTCCTTTAAAAAATAGGGCAAAAACGAGATTTGAGTTTCAGGCGGGACAAAAACGATATTGAGTTTGCAAAACAGGGCAAAAAATAAAAAAACTCTGATGTTCGCCATAGAGTTGATTTTAAAACTTTCGCAAGTTGCCAAGTTTGTTTCTTGACCGAGATAACCATATGTCCTCTAAATCTCTCCAAGAACGGCTATCTGTTCCTCGTTCCTTGTTGCGCTCCATTGCTACAGCAGTTCACAAGTTTCTCTCACGTCGCAGTTCCAATACAACAATTATACTACTGCACTGAAATAGGAAACCCAGCCAAATTGTCTGGTAGAGAAAGCTCTGTGTGAAAGTTAACCCTCCAGAGAGATAGGAAAGTGTTTAGAGAGAGTTACTTCCTGCTAAGGGTTGATATCAGGAGGATGGTAGTGCGGACTTGTTGTAGGTACTTATCTTCACGGTCTGTCATGTTTGACCAGCCAAATTTGTGAAACAAAGAGACCGTGACACTACACCATTTTGCATTTTAGGTGACTGACCCAAATTAGTCGCATAAGTTTGTTTTCTGTCGCATAAAGGTTTATGTGACTACACCGAGTCACATAAGAACCGGTCACATAAGTAGTGTCGCATAAAGTCTGGGGTGACTGATCTAAATCACACCAATCGCATTAAGTTTTATGCGACTGTGCAGAAAGTAGTCGCATAAGGATGTTGGTCAGTCGTATAAGTGGTAAAGGGAGGTGGCAGGAAAAACGGTGCAGTTCAGTTAGTCACGCAAACTGAACTATACAATATCTGTCATATACGAAGTTTAGAGTGGAGATGAAACTCAGTCGCATAAGTTATTAAAAAGACAACCAGTGTTACGATACTCAGTCGTATAAGTGTAAATAAACGATCAGTTGATAAGGAAACCTAGTCGCATAACTGTATGTAAAAGTAACATTTTTGAATTGAGGGTGTCACGTAAGTTGAGCGATATCATTTAAAAACTGTTTTTGTGTCACATAAGAAATATAACAAAAAAACTTGTTTAATTTGAAATTCTGGACCTACACAAAAGTACCTGAAAGATTTCAGAATTTATACAAAAGTTTCCAGCATTACAACGAATGCAACAAAAGTAGGAAGCATTACAACAATTCCCACATAACTTTCCGGCAGCACAACGTAGCAAAACATGTTCACCAACTAAAACATTAAGTGATATAGAATTCAAAGAGTACCGAGACCGAAACTCGCACCATCAGAGGCGTTACCACTAATTCTCGTGCCACCTCCTCCTCCCCGTTGCAACATTTCTTCGATCGCCTCCAGCCTGTTTTGAACTCAGCATCCTTTTTAACAGCCTCCTATTTTACCCTAATTAACTCTTCCTTCAGGGCATGGTTTGAAGCCCTGCCTCTAGGGCGAGGAGGCCTCCTTATATTTCCCCCAACTCCAGATATCTGAGTTCCTTTCTTCTGTCCAACAGCTCTAGAAATTATCTTCAACTGAGTGCTCGTTGGGATAGGGTCAGCAATGTTGCTGGGCTCATCGGACTGCTGGTCATCAATAAGTTTCTGCACCTCGGCATTCATTTGTTCCTATGCCCAAGTCCAAATTAAATTCAAACATCAAATTGTCTACACATATTCAGAAAAGCCAAAATTTAATCCACACATTCATAAACATTCATACTTGTCATCAATACTTGTTCATAAACAATATAATATTTAATGGACAGGCATACTTCAATACTTGTTCATACACATTCCAACACATGAGTGACATATATTCAACAAATAGATAGCCACTTTTGCACCATATATTTAGCAAGACATAATAATAAAAAACAGATTAAAAGAAATACCACTATCTCAGCACATTCGGGTTTTTGGGAATAGACCTCAGCATATGTTGCAACATGCTGTGCTTTGTGCCCTTTTTGAAAGTGGTTAATTGTTCTGATGGCCATCGGAGTCTTTCCTCCACGGTGATTCTTCTTCTTTTCTAGGGCCTCCTTCCTCCTTTGTGATTTAGCCTTCAAAAACAAATAAACCCACATGAAATAGATGAATAATTTAATCAAAAAAGTAAACTACAGTTGAGTTTGGTCACCACACTTCACCTAAAATGCAGGTTCTTGAAAGTGCTTAACCAGCCAGGACCATTCCTTCTTGCGGTGGACAAACTCTAAAGGAATTTTCTTCCCGTGCTTCAGATAATGTTTGTGGCAAGACGACTTCCAACCCTTGTAGCAGTTATTTGCTATTCGTGTAATGTACTGCCAAAGTAGAGTGTCTTTCTTTGCAAAAAGAAATGAGGCTGCAATAATATAAAATCAGTGTGTGTCGAATTTGCAGTGATATAAACAAAAAAATTGTAATTAAATAACTTACACTGAGATAGTTCACCACGACATCCCAATGCTTAGGTTCTAGCTCACTGTACGTCGGTGCTAACATCAGCACCTTCTGTCTCACACACGCCCCGATTTGGTGACACGTCATACTCTGTATTTGCTTTATTACTGGGCCATTTGCCTCTTCAGAACATTCAACCCTGATCTTTGTCCCAATGAATTCACCAAAGTAGCAATTTTGGTGCCACACACAACTCCCCGACGCTTTCTCTTCTTTGAAGGTTCACCTTCACTTACATTGCCATCCTCGTCTTCTAGCATCAAGTAACAAACAATTTATATTAGTATAAGAAGATGTATTAATAACAGAAAATTATTAAATAAACAATATTAATGTTATACCTGAAGAATTATCCTGCTTAGTCACGCGGATACTCAGAGGCAGTTCCTCCATCTCTTCGGTGTTCTCATCAGTATAGTCAGCATTATTTGGCACTTGAGAGGGATTAGCGGGAGGATATTCATTTGATGGATTAGCAGGCTGTTCTTCATTTGGTGAATCATTATTAAGTACTTCATTAGAGGGATTAACAGGAGGTTCTTCAGAAACTGTAGGTGATGGTGTAAGTGAGGGGTAGCGAATGATGGTTTGTTGGGAGGATGAGACAGTTTTTGTTGGGTATTTAGAAGTAGCAGGAAGATCAACTAGCATGGGTACTAACAAAGGACACTCAGCTTCGGTGTCTGACTCACTAACAGGGTATGTTAGGGCTTTTTTGGCGGGTTTCTCTACTCTCAGTTTGGTAGAACATTTAGGGCTTATACGCAATATTGTTTGCACTGAAACAATTCTTTTCTTAGGAATACTAACCGGATATGAAACAACATCGTCACTAGTAGGGATAGTGAGGTCAGTAATATTACCTTCAACACGGACTTTTTTCTTCTCAATCAAGGTGCCGGCTTTCTTATTGGGAGTGGTCACGGCCGCATATGGCTTTTTCGGAGGTTTGGCCAGTTGATCCTTCTTTTTCACCGCAGGCTCCGGCGTATGTATTTTGGCCGGACGCCGAGTACTTAGAGAGCGGAGCTTCATGTTACGACCGTCGCTGGTTGCGGCTACAACGTCGGTCAAATTTTTCTTCTTCGGTGGCATGATGGAAGGTCGAAATCGGAGTGTATGTAGAGAATTAGGAAATCCTAAATGGTGTGGTCGAAATCGGAGTGAGAGAGAAGTGAAGGAGTGAAGCGGAAATGAAATGGCAAAGGCTTTTTGGACTTAGACATTTTGGAGAAAAACATACACGTGTTCATTTTTGGGACACGTGTTCGGCACTGATCGCGTTTTCCTTAAATGACATACATCGTAATTCAGTCGCATAAGTTGCTTACAAATGCGCGCTTAGTAATTGGATTTTCCCCCTTTCTGATTTGGGTTCCCGCCCATGGTTTTGAAATGTCCCACCTGTAGTTGACAGTACTTACGTAACTGAAAAACATATGTGTTGTCACATAAGTGCACGTCAAACTGAAAATGAAACTAACATTTTAATTTGTTCACATACTCTGCATGTTCCAAAATGAACAACACATTTTACAACATTCAAAGTTAGAAAACACATGATATATATGTTCAGACACATGATCGTATTCAATCCTCCCCGACATTATCATCAAACTCTTCCTCATCTTCATCTTCCTCACTTACTTCATGATCACTTACAAAATGGAGTTCCTCAACATCTTCCCCTTCATCATCTGTTTCATCAAATTCATCTTCACCTTCTTCATCGTCATGTTCATATTCCAGATCTTCATCTACTTCAAAAAAATCATTATATGATGAAGCGGGAGTCTCTTCATCAATTACATTGCAATTATTGTAAGGGGGAATAATTAGTGTGCTGTCTTCTTGATATGCATTTTCTGATGTACCAACACATGATTGAATGTAAGTGCCACTTTGAGCGACGACATTAACAACTTTCCAATTATCTCCAAACTTGGGATCTTCTAATTAAAACACTTGGTGCGCGTGTTTCACTAGACAATAAGGAGCATCTTCATACCACGTGTTAGATGTGTCAATCGAAAGAATTCCATACTCCATTTTTATGTTTCCACCCTCAGATTCATCAGTATTAAACCACTTGCATTGGAATATGACTATTGTCATTTCCTTGGCATACTTGAGTTGTATAACCTTTGTAGAACACCATAATAGTTATTCTCCTACAAATCATAAGACAATGAAACAAGAAAATGATGTCCATAAAACACATGATGCCGATTGCATAACTTCTCCAAAAAAAGGAAGCAAATGACTAACCTGCGTGTACCATTACTCCACTATTTTGTGTCCTCAAATGTTGGTCCTTATCCCAAACAACAAATTTCAACTCATTTACAACACAGTGGGTGTAACATGAGTGAAACTGTGGCTTACATGCCAAAATGTGAAGCTCAGCAGAGTACGCATCAGATCCTTCATCGCGTAACCAAATCATCTACACATCAATGTTATAAATCAATGACACAAAATTTATATGTACTACAAATGAATCTATGTGTTAAATAAAGTTTTACCTTATCAACTAAATGGGAGTGGAAATGTTCAATACGGGAATCATTGTCACCGTAAGGATTTTCACTGTAAAAGTTCTTTGCATGTTCTTGAATATACTCCCTGCCTCTTCGCAATTTTCCATGACACACCAATGTATCACGTCTATGTCATTATTGTTGAGCCTAAACCTCCTATTGTAGCAGCCCGTCGGCTTGATGACATTTGACACCACTGATATGTTAAAGTAATCTTTCTCATCTTCATCATCAATATGAGAATTACCTTCTATCTCACCCATGTACAACTTACAGTACATTACACATTCTTGGGCAATATATTCCTCGGCAATGCAACCTTCAGGGTACCTTGTGTTTCTCACAAATTTCTTGTAATTTCCAAGTTGCCTACATATAACATATAACATTATAATTTGCGCACAATAAGAAAATACCTTTTTAAAATTAATGTATTCATCGATTTTTTCCATACCTTTCCATATGATACATCCAATTATAGTGTACCGGCCCATTGAACAAGATTTTATCTGGAAGGTGAACCATGAGATGTACCATTATAGTGAAGAATGTCGGTGGGAAAATCATCTCTAACTGACACATAATCTGAACTATCTCTAGCTTCATGTGACGCACCTCCTCCTTCTTGAACTCTCTGCAACTGATTCTACGAAACCAATGGGATAGTGATATTAGAGGGTGAACCACATTTCTAGGCATGTAAGGTCTAATGTAAACTGGCAGCAGTCTCTATAATATAACATGACAGTCATGTGTCTTCAATCCAATAAACTTTTTGTCTTCAAGATTAATCTTATTCTTTAAGCTTCCAGCGTACCCAGATGGATACTTAGCATCCTTTATGTACTCAAGTATCTCTAGCTTCTCATTTGGAGTCACTGTATAGGGTGCTTTAGTCACTTTTTCTTTCCTTGAGTTTGACACGGATGGTTTGAACCATAATTTTCTATGTACCCCTTGCTGTTCCAAACTCTTTCTAGCCTTGATATCATCTTTAGTCTTACCTGCAAATTGAAAACAAACGTGAATAAGTACTTATATAATCTTCAAATATATGTTAAGGTATAATATAATGTGTCCAAATATTTTGCATACCTTCTATCCCAAGTATGGTCCCAATGATGTTATCAAAAACATTCTTCTGAAGATGCATAACATCAAGTGAATATGGATGAGAGAATGACTTCCAATATGGTAACTCATAAAATATAGACACGTGTGTCCAACAAAGCCTCTCACTGTTGCCTCTTGCCTTGAATTGAGGATGTAGACTAAGAGTCGGATACTTGTGTGACATAATGACATTGAATATGTCAGGACCGACGAGTGGCGGTGGAGGGTCTCTAGACTCATACTTCCCATTAAATCTATTGGCTGCAAACCTCCAGTCATGGTCTCTTGGGAGCCATCTTGGATGCCCTTGATACGACATCCTTCCGGTCAAATGGGTAGCATCGATGTCATCTAGACATAAGGGACAAGCTTTGTACCCTTTTGTCTTAAGGCCTCCTAACATGCCAAGTCCAGGAAAGTCACTAATTGTCGATATCACTGCTGCCTTCATAATGAAAGATGACCGATCACGTCTATCAAAAGTACAAACTCCCTCATTCCATAGTACTTTTAATTAGTCGATAAGAGGCCTCATAAAAACACTTACGCACTTTCCAGGAGATTTGGGTCCAGATATCAACATGCATAGTATATTAGTCTCTTTTCTCATACACATATGGGGTGACTGATTGTAAGGTATAACAACGACAGGCCAGGTGCTTTGTGAGAGTCCCGAAGCCCCAAATGGATTAAAACCGTCAATTGCTAAGCAAGTCGAACATTCCTCATCTCACTTGAGAACTCTGGATATTCCTTGTCAAATAATTGCCATGATTCACCATCAGCCGGATGTCGAATGTATTCCGGATCAACAACATTTCTTAAAGCCTGCCACTTCATTCGGGCTGCAATATCCGGTGACATATAGAGACGCTGCAATCTTGGAGTCAAAGAGAAGTACTTAAGTGTCTTCTTCGGAACATTGCTTTTACTTTCATTTTCTCTATACATTCCCTCACCGCACACGGGGCAAGTAATACGATCTTTGTGCTCCATGTAGTACAATATACAACCATGCTCGCAAGCGTGTATGGTCTCATAACCCAACCCCATATTCTTCAAAACCTTTTTCACATCTTTATAACAATTAGGGTAGTTGTTATCGAGAGGTAGAATTTCTTTAGTCATCTGTAGCATTTTATTGAAACCCTTATCTGACACTCGACTCTCTACTTTCACTTGCATTGCCCTCAGAATTGTTTCAAGAACGGTTCTGATACAACCGTTGTATAGAGGTGTATGAGCTTCACCTACGAGACTTTATACCTTTCAAAAACCAACCTACTATCTAAATCACCACTCTCTTTATCCATGTTCATCTGAAGATCATCATCCTGCATATATTGAAAGGGAAATGCATCTCGAATAATATCTTGAGTCGGGTTTGATTGATGATTCTTCACACCACTACTTGTTTCTCCATACCTCTCCGCAAGCCATTGTTGTCTCATCATGTATGGGGAAGGTTCAGTGCTCTCTTCACCATGGGATGTCCATGTGTGGTACCCATTCAACATACCATTGTTGATCAACTGGACAAACATTTCCGTTGTTGTAATTCTTCCTCAAATCATCAAACACCTTCTACAAGGACATATATGTGAATTTCCTCCATTTTGCTTTGCAAATTTAACAAATTCATCAATGCCTTGAATGTACCGTGTGTCAATCCTTTCCAACCTCATCCAACTTTTATCTATTGTGAATCTTCAACTTCATAATGTAACAAATGGACACAAAGATTAGCAACAAACACGATCAACAAATTAACAATCAACATGCCAACAAGCCAACAAACAACAATACCTGGGCGTCTTAGACGGATGAGAACCAGGCCGAAATGTATTTTTGGTCCTGGGAAGAAGAATGACCAGGTTGGTGGAGTGTTTAGTGATTTTCATTTAATGTTGCCTTCTATCGTGACTAACTTTGAGTATCTCAGTCGCTTAAGTACATATAACGCTTTCACATTAAATAAAAGTAAGTGAACCATTAAAAAAGTCAACTTTTTCAAATGTCAAATCTGACGTGGCATTTCTACTATTTACTTATGCGGCTCAACTTGATGACGCAAATAAGACCAGTCATATAAGAACACTTAATTCACTAACTTCACACAGTCATATAAGGACTAGTCACATAAGTATGCTTACATCAATGAGTTATGTCAGCCACATAAGTCACGGTCACTTAAGGAAACTTGGGTGACCAACTTTGGTCAGTCATATAAGTATCAGTCACATAAGTGTCCTTAGACGACTGACCGTCTTTTCTCTGTCATGTAAGGTCACTTATGTGACTGATACTTATATGACTGACACAAACTCTGTCGTCTAAGAGGCAATATGGCGTAGTGTGATAGCTGTGATGTCTTGGACCATCACGGTCAGCCACTCAAACCTGAGAATAAAGAGGTTGTGATGACTGTGATGACTTGTCCATCAAGGGGGTGGAATGTTGCTAATAATTAGAATTTCGGTCCAGAGGACGCTTGCTTTTAGAGATTTTTAGACCTAGCTTGGAAAAGGTCAAGAGAAATTGATGGTTCAATGAGACAATTCGAACACGATTTCCTTGCCCTTGATCTATATTACATTGTTCTTGGTAGTTTTCACTAGGGCTGCAAACGAGTCGAATATTCCGTAACTCGAACTCAACTTGTTTAAAATCTTGATATACTCGAACTCGACTCGCCAAAATTTTTGAGAACTCAAACGCGGCTCAATTATTACTCGAACTCGAGTATTACTCGAACCCGAGTATTACTCGAACCCGAGTATTACTCGAACCCGAGTATTACTCGAACCCGAGTATTACTCGAACCCGAGTATTACTCGAACCCGAGTATTACTCGAACCCGAGTATTACTCGAACCCGAGTATTACTCGAACCCGAGTATTACTCGAACCCGAGTATTACTCGAACCCGAGTATTACTCGAACCCGAGTATTACTCGAACCCGAGTATTACTCGAAGTATTACTCGATTCGTCAAGTCACACTAAGCAAACTCGAACTCATCTCCAATTATTGTCAAGCTTGAGTATGTCTTAATTCCAAGACAAGTTGAGCGCCTGAGGCCCAGCCCATAATGATGAGTGTGGAACCATGTCATTCCTTTATTTTGAATCAATTAACGTTACCACTTTATTCAAGCAATGTGGGATCAAAAGCTCATATACTACAATGTGAGTCAAACAAACTACTCCATCTGTGCAGATTTTCTAAATAGTGAAATATAAAAAGCAGGCTAGGCAGCTCCAATTTGATCTCGACTCCTCGTACAACTGGTTTTTTGGCCGAATTACTACTGCTGGCACCTAATTGATATGATTAGTAAGATTGTCATTGTCATCAAGCAAGCAGCTTCTGATGACATATAGAATGTAGTACCTTTTTTATGGAACTTAGATTTATATACTGTGCTTTTATCGCAACTTGTTCTGTATCTCAACCTTGTCAAAGATCTTAAAACTGACTGCTTCGATTACAATGGCAAATAGGTTTCATCTTAAAAAAATATATAAAGCAAGTCTATAAATCTAAAATATACACAAATAACGTGCTGTCTTATAAACCACACTGATCTTACCAAGACTAAAAACGAATCTGAGCCCAAAATATGTCATAATATTTAGTCAAAAAATATATTGTTGTAAGGAATATTAATTAAACTGGAATAGTGGACTTATTCTTTCCCCTTATTAGGGGTATATAATATGGGTGGTCTCACAGAAGGCGTGGACACATGGATAGGTCTACTTCCTCCCGAAGCCTTTTGTTATCGCCCCAATATAAGACTGGAAGTAAGAATGTACTATACTGTTAGGTAAGTAATCACCACATACACTACAGGAATAAGAATAGAAGGAGGTAAGAGAAGAAATGGTGACATTGGTCCTCGCCTATCTTGCCCCGGCAAAGAGATTGAAGTTTGCTTTCGACGACCTCTTGAAATAAAAGCAAAAAACTCAGCCTGATAACACCTATTTCGAGGCCCTATGTCGGTCTTCCTAAGTGCGCAAGTTGATCTCCCTAAGAGGCTTACTTGTTGTATTTGACCTTTCGCACTCATGTGCTATGCAAATTAGCTAGCATGCGCTTCGTCGAAACAATTCCTGCTGCCATTGATCCAGCGGAAGCTACGGCTAGGGCATGGACAATAAAAGATCCTTTTCCATAGCTGGGGTCCGGAGGTTTCTCGTAAAAAGTATATAAATTACAAATGAGTTTTAATCGAGCATAGAATCGAGTTATAAATCGAGTTCTGGTCGAGTTCTAATCGAGTTGTTCACGAGTCATAACGAGTCGAGTGTCACTTTGTTCAAGCTTGACTCGTTTAATAAACGAGCCTAAATATCATGTTTGTACTTGACTCGTTTATAATCGAGTCGAGTTTTGACCGAGTATGCTCGCTAGCTACTCACGAGTACATTGACTCGCTTGCAGCCCTAGTTTTCACCATGAGTATTGAATAGTCATTATATTCCGGGTCCTAGGATCCCTTGCTTGTACCCAACTCTTCATGTGATCTATAGAAATAATTTCATTATTGCAATTTGAGTATTCAATATCATTGTGTTAATTTTATTGTTCTTGCACGTTTGACACTGAATGGATGTTTTCTTGCTAGGATAAATTTAGGTTAATCACCAAAGAGATGATGGGTCTGAGGCTGTTAACCTGATTAAGTGAAATCGATGTTATGACTTGGTAGCTACGCTAGTAATATGAATTAATAGAAAGTTGATGATTATCATCTGAAAAACTATAGGCTTAATGAATCAAAATTGTTGATACTCCGTGGACGGGCGGCGTTGAACAGTCAAGGTTAATTCATGCAATGATTCGTGGATGGGTGGCTTTTATGATGTTATTTAGGTTTATTTCCATACTCGATAGCATGTTTGAATCGTATGATATTATCGCATGAATTGTAAGGAGAGCACGGGTGAAGTGTGAACAATTCACTTATTTAAATAAACCTCTTAGATTAAGCATAATTAGGAAATTAGATACAACAGACAACAAAGCTTTTGCTAGGAGCAGCTGAACAAATCACTTGTTAACTAGTATACACACATGTCTATTCCTAGGATCGACCCTTGGCTTACCAAGTTATATAGATTGTGTTTGACTTCAATTGAAACCCAAAAACTAAAATTTGACAAGTATAAAGGGTTAAAATAATATTATCATCAAACGCGGAAGGACAACGAACGTGGAAGGACAACAATCAGCAGAGATGAGAATTTCATCAAGCAGCCTTCGCTCTCTAGGGGTGGCTCAACACAAGAGGTCCAGACTTATCTTGATCTGCAAGAAGACCTTGCGAGAATAGATACAAAGTATGCCAGAAAAGAGGCAGAATTCGAGCTTTGGATGAGCTTGGGCGTGTTAGTTCAGACTATGGTGGTACTGTAGGTATTGTTGTAAGTGAGGGTGCAAGTTTCACATATCCCAGCAAGCCAATTATGGGATGAAACCCTGCCATGTGTGCTAACTTTGGATCCATCCTTGATTGGTTGTTATGACTTTTAAACTTAGGATGCTATCCAAGATTGGATGTTTGTTTGAATGTTGCTTGTTTGGACGCTATTATTCAGTATGCAATTTTTTATTGTGGGTTAGAACATCTCATACAAACTAAGTATTACACAAATACATCTTATATATATTATTTGAGCACTTTTTTACTCAACTTTGGAGCAAGGGCCACGGCAGGAACTAACCCGGATTGATACTTGAATCGTTCATATTGAAGCACGTGCCGTAAGACACCTCTTTCTTGAAAACCCACGATGAAATACGCACCTTCAAGCATCGTGCAAGCAACACCTGCGGATCTGCAGGACTAACAGGCGTCGTCGTACCTGTGCAAAAACATTTATAATTCCGAGTAGCAAGTGGTAAGTCGGGTCGTGTCCACAGAGATCGGTTGAGAATCTGTTCACTAAGTAAGAACGTAACAGGGGGGTTTTGAACAAGTAAAAATAAACACAATTAAGCAAAAATGATCACTTGTCAAGATGAGCAATTGTCACACAAATTCGTAAATCAAATATCAAGAGAAGTGCAGGCTAGTACTTTCGGTTGTGATGCAAGACTAAATCATTAACCCAATCGTTTTGATTTCTAATGTTTTACAACTTATAGCTCCCCGCTAGGTTGCACTAAAAGTTATCCTAGGGCGTCAATCCTAGTGGTATATTACTCGTGTCCTAGTTCACTATCCCCGCTAGGTTGCTAGTAAACTTGACAATAGAAATCAACAAACTAACAAGAACTCCCCCGCTAGGGTTCCATTCATGCTAGCACATCAATTCCATGAACATAGTATAGTAATATGACATAAAACATAGAAATTTAATATGAGTCTCAAGTCAATCCATCACAATTTCAAGTTCTAGCCTACACATATGAGTTTAGCTACTCATCGAAATGCAATACATAATCAAGTGCTTTTGAATGGAATGAAACGAAGTTACTGATGACGAACTCTCCACCAAGCTGCAGCTCGACTCCAACACTTTAATCCAGCCACAAATCCACCTCAAGCTCTCCAATTCGGCCTCCTCAGAAACCCTACTTCCTCAATTTCGTATCCTACTTCTTGGTGTCTTCGGGATCCCCTCTTGGGATGAATGTCGTCCCTTTCTCAATTGGAATTCTCTCTTTTTCTACTGCAAATCGAGAGCCAGCCGCCCAGCTTCTGTCCCTTCGAATTCTATCTTTTTTTCTTCCCGAGATCTCAAATACAAAATAAGGAAATTTGACTGCCAGAAAAATTCCACTTACGTCTCTTGATTTAACGTCCGCGGACGTCTTAACAATTATGGTAATTGTTAAGACGTAAGTGCCCATAATTCTTCAGACGTAAGTGGTCTGCACTGATGAAAATTCCAAGGTGCTTCGGTCTTCATTTCTTTCCGCGCAGAACATCTTCTAATAGGCTCTCTTTAGCCGGTATTCCTTCTAGGGTCTCCGAATGTACCTGAGAAGAAAAACTACACACAGGTAGTGAAATAATATACAGATAACATTAAGAGACGGGGTTTAAACATATAAAATAGTCGTACAACTACGTCTTATCAAGGACACAACACGTCCAAAGGACGGACAACACATCCACGAAGGAGGAACAACACGTCCACGCCGAGGCAAGACAAAGAACACCTCCAAGAAGAAGGAACAACGCGTCCACGCGTAGTCAGGATGAAAACCATCCATCCGCAAAATTATGGAAAGGAAAATGCCACGGTGGGGTTATTGAGTCCTGAAAAGTAAAATGTGGTGGATAGATGGATAATGTTATTGATGTGGAAGAATGGTTGTGCTACAATAATAAAATCCCCCAAAAGACCCTTGTAACACGGATCGAATGAGTTTCTACAAAGAACAAATGATAAGGCCTTGTCTATGCGAAAATCCAAAGGCAAGTGCATTTGTTCTTTAACGTTTGGATGCCCTGGAATGATGTTGGAAGTCCTCTTATATAACCCCTTGGATGGCCCTTGGAGGGAAAATCATTTATGGCATAGTTTGGCTGGGTATTGATGACCTTGGTCTTTGGGGCCATTATGTCGCCTTTCAGGATGTTGCTGGTGGCTAAGAATAGATAGGTTGGTGCCTGAAGTTCAACAAGGTCAACCTTGGGTTTGCTTCCCTTTGGCCAAGTGCATGAGCCCCTATTGATGACTCATTGCCCCTTGTGCCCGATTACTATTTTTAGGCATTTGACCTTTTGGAAAGCTATAAATAGAGGGTTGGCTGACTAAAATCAGTGTGGACGAATTGAGGTTGTTATTTTGGAGAAAAGAACCCTAACTTGGGAGAGAAGACAGAGCTTTCAGCGTGAGGATCATCGGGCTACACCGCATCTTTACGATTTACTCGTTCTTTCCTTCTTTACACTGTTTTTGGTTTAATCACCATGAATAGTGAGTAGTCCTCTTATTCTGGGATCCTACGGATCTCGTGCTATGTAACCCTAACTCTCATGTGATCAATTGAAGTTTATTATTTATGCGATTCGATTATTCAATTTCATTGTGTGCTTAATATTATCGTTCTATGCATGTATCTTTAGTAAGCTTGGGCACCATGAAATAATGAGGAACATGTGGGAAAATACCTTGTCTTGCCTTGGATTTTGTCGGTTCACTCTCGGTTCATTGGTCCAATCGATTCGGTTCAATTTCGCCTTCTTTGGATCGAGTCGCTTCTTTCTTGGGCTGATATTGTGGGCTGTGGTTCAGTGCAGAATGGCCCAGAATCTGATTGGAAGAGAGTGTGGCTGGTCGGTATGGCGCTAACCTTGAAGGCCCTTGTTGAGGCGAAGACCCAACAGAGGTTTTAGCCCTTGACCTTGTTCTTACAAGGTAAGTGTTCAACAAACTCAACCATCATCTTGTTGGCTATTTAGTATGCAATATTTCTTATTGTTTGTAGTATGCAATTTGAAAATTGCATTTTTGGAAATCAGGATTTAATTTACATAATAATCGTGTTGCATGTGTAAATTTCTATGTAACTCTGTTAATTTTGTTGCAAATGCACCTTGCTAAGTAATTTCGCCCTTTGTCTAAGGCTGCAAACGAGCCGAGTCGAGTCGAGTATTAAGCTGCTCGAACTCGTCTCGACTGAATATGTATCGAACTCGAACTCGACTCGAAACTCGACGAGTTTCAAAATTTTTGTTCGAACTCGACTCGAAATGTTTTAATGATACTCGAGCTCGACTCGATACTCGAGTATTAAAACTCAAATTTCAATTCCCCAATGACAAGCCTCAATTTCAAAGCTTGTTTACATAGGGAAATATTAAACATTTTACACTAAAATCCAAAGGGCAACTCAAGGACCCCAAGGCCCAAGATTAGTCTAGCCCAAAAATTAGGATTTTGGTGTTGTAGATGGATTGGGTTTTACTCTCTTCTTTTATAATCACTTGTGCATCAAACTCTTTGACACCAAGCAATGTGGGATATAAGGACATTCACTTGCTTTTTGATTTCTTCCATGCTTCTTTATAATGTTTACTTTTGTCCCACATTGGATGTTTATTACAAAACAAATAAGATGAGAATATATATAGATGAACACTCTATCCAAAATTTAATATACTCATTCTACCTAATCTAGTTAAAATTACAATTGTAATTTTCAAGATATATGTGGAATATTCGAGTATTTATTCGAGTACTTAATCGAGTTGTTCACGAGTTTAAACGAGTCGAGTATCACTTTGTTCGTGATCGACTCGTTTAATAATCGAGCTCAAATATCGTGATCGTGCTCGACTCGTTTATAATCGAGTCGAGCTTTGATCGAGTTTTGACCGAGTAGTCTCACGAGTTGCTCACGAGTACATCGTCTCATTTGCAGCCCTACCTTTGTCACATATGTTCAATGTGCGAACAGACAATACGTGGCAAATGCTTGTAGGCAACTATGAAAAATAGGCAAAAACTGAAATGAAATATTATATTAAGTAACTGCCATCAAATGTTGTTGATGTCCTCTGAATGTCGTCTCTTTTTAGTCATTTTGGAAAGGCCTAGAGGTTGTATGGTCGCAGACATTTGGATCCTCGGCATGAACCAACTGTTTTTTTGGGTCAAAAAAAAATACGTGGCAAATGCTATGTTCCAAGCGTATTTACATCAAAGATTTAAACCTATGTTGCATTAAATGACATAAAGCGCAACATAGATTCCATGTTGTGTAAGCACTCGTTTCTTATGTATCTTGCAACGCGCATTTATGCAACGGATGCATACATTTTGCATAAGTATATGTGCGACAGTGTTCGTTTCCACATTTGCAGAGAGTGTTGTGTTGCGACATATATAATATTTTTCCCGTGTTGCATATGGGATAAAATGGCATAGTGAGTGCAATTGATGAACCATATTTATATGATTCATTAAGTCAGTTAAACCCACCAAATTAGACACTTTGTCTATTTAACTTTTGCTTGTTAGTCCATATTTAATCTACAGGGTATTTTGAGGTTCAGAGAGAAAACAAGCTAAAATGGGGTTCTTAAGGCCAAAAAGGATAGACAAACAGTTATGGCCAAGAAATCGCACCCAAGTGCCGAGAGAACGCCCCGGCCATGCCCATGCCATCTAGGTCCAAATTCAAGTTGCTCGGGCAAACCAGCTAAATTGACGAATCCACCTCGACCAAAATGTTCCAAATGACAAATAAGGTGGACAATGTCGGAAAACCAAGGATAATGCTCGAGCAGATTGGCAATTGGCCCAATTCCAAAGCAAAGGCCCCGCGCGCATAGGCACCAAAACCAAGTCACTCGACCAAACCATGGAATCTGGAAAATCTGGCTCGACCAGAGTGTTTAAAATGTCAGATGACTCGATGAATCTCAAATCCCTTACAAAATGCCCGAGTAAAATCATCCATGGCCAAGAAAACGAAGTCGCGCCCAGGTCGCGCCCGAGAGACAGTACCGAGAGGACCCGGGGCGCGACCGAGAGCCAGTACCGGAGAAGTACCGAGCGCGCCCCAGGCGCGCGACCGAGACAACACCCGGCGCGCCCGAGGCCAGCGCCCTAGGCCCCCGGCCGAGAGAACCAGGCCCGCGTCCGAGTCCGTCGAGGCCTGCGCGCACGCTGAACTTCAAACCAAGCCACGACCATGTTCCGACCAGATTCCGGCAAAACGGTCTCGACCAAAAGGCTTAGAATTGCTTCAACATTCAAAATCAACAAATCAAAAGCAAAGCACCTCCGGCCCAAATTTCGGCGAAGCTCCGATCAACCACCACTGAACCTCCGATCAGGACCATATCACCACCACCATGCTCCGGTCATATCATCCTCCGACCAGCCCTACCGGAGATGGGTCCTCCCGGAGCAAATTCCGGCAGGCCATTACTATTCACAAGTGCTTTTCAAACCACTAGTGGTGCCGGAATAGTGTCAAATAGTGGAGGAATAGCACCGGAATAGTGTTGTCATCATCACAAAGGGAGGAAGACCTCAAGTAGCCCACCATTTTTGGAGGAAGACCTCAAGTAGCCCACCATAAATGGAGGAGGACTTGGAGTCCTTCACTCCACCTCTCCCATCGCCCACCATAAATGAAGGAGGAGTTGTCTCCAACCGCCTCTCCCATGGCCTATAAATACAAGCCACCTCCTCCATGAATCAATGTCCCAACTTGTCCCAAAAATCACACCAAAAGCTTGGGTCCTTAGTTTGTTCATTAGCATCACCATCATCTCGAAATCTCTCTAGAATCTTAGGCAAAAAACACTTGTAAACACTCTCCATTTCAATTCCAAAGTTCAAGTTCTACTTTTGTTCTTGTTTTGTTCATTGACTTTGTTCCAAAACCGAGAGCTCTTCTTTCCAAAACCAAGAGCCTCTCTTGTTTTCCTTGTCTTTCGTTTACTTGCTCTTGAAGCACTCTTGTTGATTCTTGAGTGCTCAAGTTTTCTCTTTGCGTTTGTGTTCAAAACCTTTATTTTTAGTACACTAGCTATGGTATCCTCTTCCATGGATAACCGTAGCTAAACCCTTCATTCGGTTGAAGGGGTGTACTTGTGTCAATGAAAACGTTTTAGACCCTTTCCTTAGCACTTCTATTGTATTTGAGCTTGTTCTATGTGCCTTATACTCGGGTAGAACACATGGTTGAGTGGATGCTTGAAATGGCAAAGCTCTTCCATGGGTTCATGGACAATACACGGTTAAGTGGATGCTTGAAATGGCAAAGCTTAGCCGTGGTTCATTAACATACTTGGTTAAGTGGATGCTTGAAATGGCAAAGCTTAACCGAGGAGTTAAACCTCTCTAAAGCACCACTTGGTTGATCGGAAATGACCGATCAGGTGGATGCACATAGGCTAATATACCTTGAAATGGGGTATTAGTCTAGCTAGAAAAAGTGATCGATGCCTTGAAATGGGCTAGACGGTGTCGCAAGTCGAGTGCTTGAAATGGCCTCGTACACTTTCAAATACATAGATTGATCATTAGCGGTCCATGATAAACTGTTCTATGACACAAGGCCCCTGAAAACCGAATACCTTTCCTTTGATAAAAACCAACTCGTCACTTTACTTTCGATACAAATATCAACTGCTTACTTTCAAGACCCATATCAACTGCTTAATTTCCGCAAGCCTTGTCCTTCAAGCACTTAGACAAGGCAGCCCTAAACACGAGAGAGTCCGACGCAAAAGACCATCAACTAAGGTTAAAGGTCCCTCGCCTTCTCAGAGAAATTGGAAGGAGAAACCACCAAAACAAATGAATCATGACCCGGGTACATCATCCGGCAAAAAATCAGGAAGGGTCAAGGCAAGAATGAAAGTAGGCGCTACGCAGAAATACGATCTAAGTCGCCCATGGGACCCAGACCCCTCCTAAGGGAGGTACCGTCGAGCTAACGACATTAAACAAAGGCACTGGTCGGGAGGTAACCCGACACTTATCTTATTTTCAGTCATTTTATTTTATGTCATTTAGCTTTTTGAACTGTTCTCATCTTTCTTGTAAATATTTGCTTGAAATCGGCTTTTGAACTAGTCGTGCTGTGAGGCACGCCGTTGTTCAAAAGTGTGGGGTGAGAAATGCCTTTGCACATAGTAGTTCAACATGTTTATACCTTTTTCCTTTTCCCTTAATATTATCTTTTTGAAAATATGAACTTGAGAATGTGAAGAAGATAGATCTAAATTCAAGCATTAACCTTGTGAAATCTCAACTGTTTAAAGACTTAGGATGTAACTTCTCATTTGTCCCTTTGTGCTGAGATATACAGGGGATGTGGAGTTGATATAAAATGCCCTAGAGAGGCTTGGCAAGCATCCGAAGGATTGAATTTTGCTATATGGTTTACGAAGTCAGTGGAGGCTGCACTTCGAGTTTCAAAGAAGATCAGAGTCATCTCCGCCGTGCAGCGTTTATGCAAGAGGCGGGACGGGAATCAAACCGTCCTATCTCTAGTCCTAGTAGCCGGGAAAATAGATGAGCGACCCTCATCTTGATCCGCGCGAAACTGCGAGGATGAGAAAGAGCGGGGAGGTATTTCCATATGCTCTCGGGCAATGATTGGACCTCCCAAAGAAAGGTTGAGAAAATGGACTAGCAAGTCACAAAGAAGCAAAAGCTCGAAGAAGCAAATCAAGGCCGAAGGCCTAAAATTGTGAAGGTTTTAACCGAAACACAAGTGAAGAAACTCCAATTCAAAATCAAAGGTCAAAGACCAAATCACTTCAAAAGCTGTCCCTCATCAGAAGAAAATCAAAGAGCTCAGATCGCTGAAACCCGAACCAAATCATGTGCTAGAAAAAGCTACAAGAAAACCATATAGTGCGAGTCGATCCCGAGAATGCAATCCCGGAGCCTGAAAAGGGCTATCTCCCGATTCATCCGAATTAAATTGCATCTCAGCACAAGGTACAAGTATTAAGTTTCTTCTAAGTATTTACACGGTTTAGTTTGGAAACAAGTAAGTATTGCATGAGTAGGATAAATCTAATCCCATATTCTCACCTTCATATTTAAAGTTTTTACTTGGATTTTGTGTTCCGCCCTCGAAAAGCATTGTTCGGGACGAACAACTAAAAGTGTGGGGTGATTTGATGGACCATATTTATATGATTCATTAAGTCAGTTAAACCCACCAAATTAGACACTTTGTCTATTTAACTTTTGCTTGTTAGTCCCATATTTAATCTACAGGATATTTTGAGGTTCAGAGAGAAAACAAGCTAAAATGGGGTTCTTAGTTATGGCCAAGAAATCGCACCCAAGTGCCGAGAGAACGCCCAGGCCATGCCCATGCCATCTAGGTCCAAATTCAAGTTGCTCGGGGAAACCAGCTAAATTGACGAATCCACCTCGACCAAAATGTTCCAAATGAAAAATAAGGTGGACAATGTCGGAAAACCAAGGAGAATGCTCGAGCAGATTGGCAATTGGCCCAATTCCAAAGCAAAGGCCCCGCGCACATAGGCACCAAAACCAAGTCGCTCGACCAAACCATGGAATCTGGAAAATCTGGCTCGACCAGAGTGTTTAAAATGTCAGATGACTCGATGAATCTCAAATCCCAGACAAAATGCCCGAGTAAAATCATCCATGGCCAAGAAAACGAAGTCGCGCCCAGGTCGCGCCCGAGAGACAGTACCAAGAGGACCCGGGGCGCGACCGAGAGCCAGTACCGGAGAAGTACCGAGCGCGCCCCAGGCGCGCGACCGAGACAACACCCGGCGCGCCCGAGGCCAGCGCCCTAGGCCCCCGGCCGAGAGAACCAAGCCCGCGTCCGAGTCCGTCCAAGGCCTGCGCGCACGCTGAACTTCAAACCAGGCCACGACCATGTTCCGACCAGATTCCGGCAAAACGGTCTCGACCAAAAGGCTTAGAATTGCTTCAACATTCAAAATCAACAAATCAAAAGCAAAGCACCTCCGGCCCGAATTCCGGCCAAATTCCGGCGAAGCTCCGATCAACCACCACTGAACCTCCGATCACGACCATATCACCACCACCATGCTCCGGTCATATCATCCTCCGACCAGCCCTACCGGAGATGGGTCCTCCCGGAGCAAATTCCGGCCGGCCATTACTATTCACAAGTGGTTTTCAAACCACTAGTGGTGCCGGAATAGTGTCAAATAGTGGAGGAATAGTGCCAGAATAGTGTTGTAATCATCACAAAGGGAGCAAGGCCTCAAGTAGCCCACCATTTTTGGAGGAAGACCTCAAGTAGCCCACCATTTTTGGAGGAAGACCTCAAGTAGCCCACCATAAATGGAGGAGGACTTGGAGTCCTTCACTCCACCTCTCCCATCGCCCACCATAAATAAAGGAGGAGTTGTCTCCAACCGCCTCTCCCATGGCCTATAAATACATGCCTCCTCCTCCATGAATCAATGTCCCAACTTGTCCCAAAAATCACACCAAAAGCTTGGGTCCTTAGTTTGTTCATTAGCATCACCATCATCTCGAAATCTCTCTAGAATCTTAGGCAAAAAACACTTGTAAACACTCTCCATTTCAATTCCAAAGTTCAACTTCTACTTTTGTTCTTGTTTTGTTCATTTACTTTGTTCCAAAACCGAGAGCTCTTCTTTCCAAAACCAAGAGCCTCTCTTGTTTTCCTTGTCTTTCGTTTACTTGCTCTTGAAGCACTCTTGTTGGTTCTTGAGTGCTCAAGTTTTCTCTTTGAGTTTGTGTTCAAAACCTTTATTTTTAGTACACTAGCTATGGTATCCTCTTCCATGGATAACCGTAGCTAAACCCTTCATTCGGTTGAAGGGGTGTACTTGTGTCAATGAAAACGTTTTAGACCCTTTCCTTAGCGCTTCTATTGTATTTGAGCTTGTTCTATGTGCCGTATACTCGGGTAGAACACATGGTTGAGTGGATGCTTGAAATGGCAAAGATCTTCCGTTGGTTCATTGACAATACACGGTTAAGTGGATGCTTGAAATGGCAAAGCTTAGCCGTGGTTCATTAACATACTTGGTTAAGTGGATGCTTGAAATGGCAAAGCTTAACCGAGGAGTTAAACCTCTCTAAAGCACCACTTGGTTGATCGGAAATGACCGATCAGGTGGATGCACATAGGCTAATATACCTTGAAATGGGGTATTAGTCTAGCTAGAACAAGTGATCGATGCCTTGAAATGGGCTAGACGGTGTCGCAAGTCGAGTGCTTGAAATGGCCTCGTACACTTTCAAATACATAGATTGATCATTAGCGGTCCATGATAAACAGTTCTATGACACAAGGCCCCTGAAAACCGAATACCTTTCCTTTGATAAAAACCAACTCGTCACTTTACTTTCGGTACAAATATCAACTGCTTACTTTCAGTACCCATATCAACTGCTTAATTTCCGCAAGCCTTGTCCTTCAAGCACTTACTTTTACGTATTTAATTTCCGCAAGCCTTGTCCTTCATGCACTTACTTTTACGCATTTACTTTCTGCAAGCCTTGTCCTTCAAGCACTTACTTTTACGCATTTACTTTCCGCAAGCCTTGTCCTTCAAGCACTTACTTTTACGCATTTACTTTCCGCAAGCCTTGTCCTTCAAGCACTTTAATTTCAGTCATTTACTTTCAGTACGCTTATTACAGACTTTATCAATATCAGCCCGGCATAACCGTTGGTACGCAACACGCTTGAAACACAGCGTGCGGCCAGTACCAAAAGTGTGCTGCGGCCGATATTGAAATCGACTGTTCCAGCACTTTACTTTCCAGTTCTTTACTTTTCAGCACTAAAACCTCAACCAACCCCAAAACGCACTTTCATTTCAGTACAAAATCAAAAGAACTTCTATCCACCATATTTTCCCTTGGGTTCGACCCCTACTTACCACTTGCTACCAAAAATAGTAAAGTCGCGCGAGTAGTGGACTTATAAATTAATTTTGTACATTTGCCTCGCGACAAGGCATCTGTCAGCAACCCCTAAAATTAATCCACGACATAAGATACTATTCGATTTAAAGCAGGGACGGACCAAGAAATTGGGATAGAGGGTGGCGAGTTCAATTATATTAAAAAATAATATTTTTGTATAGCACGATAATTATCTATTATTGAATTCATACTAAATATTTTAGCTAATTCTTTATCAATATTGACAATCAAACAATCCGATAAAAATTCATCTTCCACTTGTTTCCATTCAACCAAAACTAATATAAGCTCTTCGAACATTGTCAAGCTTGCTAATTAGATACTTCCATATTTTTATTGTAAATCGTGTCACGTTCCAAAATCATGATTAGAATGAGGCCTTCATAATTTTGGAGCATGATGTTATTCACAATGTAAACTGTCTTGTTCTAAAGTTTTAATAACTGTTCTTTTTTAAATCAAATATTAGAACCGTATAACTCGCTCAAAATACAAACTTGTCAACATAAAATTTTGATATAAACTTCTAATTTGAAGGTGAGCAGTTTGTACACTTGTAAAAATAAAATTCAATGTAGTTTAATTATATAAATAATTGTAATTTAACTAATTATTTTAGTATGGATTAATAATATTATATTATAAAAAAATATTTGAAAAAACTTATTACCCCATTTGCATGTAGTTCCGTTCTTGATTTCACTACAAATTTGGTTCTGATATGCGGTGACATTGTGCAGTGCATTTTTACTGCCGCATAAGTAAGCGGTGATTTTGCCACAATTATGCGATGGTTTATATGTTTTGCAGCAGTTTTGCAGTAAAAAAATTGCGGCAGAAAAAACCACTGCATTTACGTTGCATAAAGCGGCGGTTTTACAGGGGTTTTGCAGTAAACAATTTGCGACGGGAAAAAACCACCGCATTTGCGTTGCATGAAGCGGCGATTTTACAGCGGTTTTGCAGTACAAAAATTGCGACGAAAAATTGCATCGCATTTAGGGTTGCATAAAGCGCATGGATTAGGTACAATTTGGTCCAATAATTTAGCTCGAGTAGCAATTTGGTACAAAATCCGAATTCAAAATTCAAAATCCATTTGTCACATGACAACCCACACATTTCCTTAAACCCTACCAAATTCAAAATCCCAACTCGATTTCCGTCGCTGCAACCCTCTCCACCATGACCAGGTGGCATCGAGCAGCCACCGACCTCAGCCACGCTCTCAATCGATTAAATTTTGTTCCGTAGCAGATGCAGTAGCAGATTTGAACTGCTTTTTGTTCGAATCTGACGATTCACGGTGGAGATTTGGAAGAATTGAGGGTAGGAAAATTTTGAATTAGGTCGATTGCGAGGTGGTCTGGCGGTGTTGTAAGCGGAGTATGCAGCTGTGATCTGGTTTTGGCGGAATTTTCCGGATTCGAATCCATGGCAGGCACGGCATCAGCGCTCTATCTTCTGGACATCAAAGGTAGAGTCCTCGTTTGAAGGGACTACAAAGTAAATGTGTCATCAGTTCAGGCTGAAAAGTTCTTCACCAAGTTGATTGAAAAGGAGGTTCGTGATTTAGGTTTTTTTTGTTAATGAGTTGAATTTGATTGATCAATGAGGTGGAAATGGCTTGTATGTGTTGAAACATTAATGATCTGTATTGCAGGGTGGTCCACAATCACAAGATCCAGTGGTTCACGATAATGGTGTGACTTATATGTATATACATCATAATAATGTGAATTTGATGACTGCTTCTAGGCAGAACTGCAATGCAGCTAGCCTTTTGTTGTTTCTGCATCGTGTGGTTGATGTAAGTGGCTAGCTGATTCAAACGTGTTGAATGTAGTTCCTAAATGGTGGATGTGATGCTGATTTTAGGTTGTGTTTGAGTTTTTTGTAGGTTTTCAAGCATTATTTTGAAGAGCTGGAAGAGGAGTCACTGAGAGCTAATTTTGTTGTAGCGGTGAGTGGAAGGTGTAGTTTTGATGTGATTATTAGATACCAGAAAATGCTAGTAATCGAATTGATGTGTGCAATAATGAAATTATGAGAACTGTCTTTGCAATTTGCAGTATGAACTGCTTGATGAAATGATGGACTTTGGGTACTCGCAATACACTGAAGCAAAGATTCTCACTGAGTTTAGTTGCCAAACTTATGTTGCTTTCAATGAGCTATTCTTGTTAAACTTGATGTTAAGAATCATTTAGGGGTATGATTTGTGAAATTCTAACAGTGATACTTATACTTATCCTCTGTTTCAGTGGTATGCCTGAGTGTAAGCTTGGACTAAATGACAGTGACACAGTGTACTTTTAGAGGCTCAGGGTCGATCAACAAATGGAAAAGCCATAGACTTGGATGATATCAAGTTCCATCAGTATGTAACTACTCCATCTTATATTCTTATTACCCTTTGTTTGAACCTCCGTGTTCATCAGTATGTAACTACTCCATCAGTATGAACCTTGGAGTGTTTTGTTGCCTATGTTTCTTTCTTGATGAGTTTGCTTAGTTGATGTGATATAGGTGATCGGTCAAATTCTTGACCTATTATTCACTTCATTCGATGATGGATTAGGTTTGTTTTCCAGACATTTTGTTGTCATTTAACCTCTTTTCTAGTGTTTCAGGTCATATATCACATTCCTAATACTTTTAGATTGATCTGAAGCAAAACAATGCATTTAGTAGAGATTTTGGTAAAAATGGGGCAGATTGACCTTTCCGACTTGTTTTGCACGCACAGATCTCATATGGTGTCCAAATTGTTTGATTCAAAACTTGTTGGAAAGCTATTTCAAAGGGATACAACTTTGTAGTTTACGCCAAGAGCAAATTAGGAGGTTAAGGCCATGAAAAATTCACCCGAAGTCTCTGCCTTTTTGCATGGTCGTGACTGCCGTGACCACAACACAACATCGCGGTAGTCACGGCCCCTTTTTGTCCCAGAGTAGTTTTGGAGCATGCCAAGCATGCCATGACATGCCGTGACATGTCTAAATGTCACGGGAGTCACGACCCCGTCGAAGACAGTTCTAAAAATGATTTTTGGGCTTTTCTGGACTGATTTTTGGGAAGTTTCCTAATATCGTTTTTGGGCTTTTTGGCCTTTTGGAAAGCTATAAATAGAGGGTTGGCTGACTAAAATCAGTGTGGACGAATTGAGGTTGTTATTTTGGAGAAAAAAACCCTAACTTGGGAGAGAAGACAGAGCTTTCAGCGTGAGGATCATCGAGCTACACCGCGTCTTTACGGTTTACTCGTTCTTTCCTTTCTTTACACTATTTTTGGTTTAATCACCATGAATAGTGAGTAGTCCTCTTATTTTGGGATCCTACGGATCCCGTGCTATGTAATCCTAACTCTCATGTGATCAATTGAAGTTTATTATTTATGCGATTCGATTATTCAATTTCATTGTGTGCTTAATATTATCGTTCTATGCATGTATTTACATCAAAGGGTATGTTTGCACTGGTAGAACGTATTTAGGTTATTTGCCGAAAGGTGGATGGGCCCTAGGGATCAACCGGATTGCATGAAATTGATGTTAGGTCATGTTTACAAGAACTAATAGGAAACCCTTTAGTTTAATAAATCGAAATCGTTGATAATCCGTGGATGGGCGGCGTTCAACGATTGAGATTAATCTAGACCATGATCCGTGGATGGGCGGCTTGTCTAGTGTTATTTCGGTTATATTCTATATTCGATAGCATGAATAATTAAACGTAGAATGATTGCATGATTAGCGGGTTAGCACGGGTGAAGTATGGATTCTGGAATTATTCCTCTGATAAAAACACAACCTTTATTTTCTGCTATTTAATTTCTGCAATTTACAAACAAACAAATCTTTTTAATTGGAATAGCTAAATAGGTCACACCGTTTGCTAGTATTCACACGCACTGCTCCTAGGATCGACCCTTGGTTTACCAAGGTTTACAAATATTGTTTGATTGGAATTTGACCCCTAAAACTCATACTTTTAACAACTATAAAGGGTTAAAAATACGCTTGTCAAAATGGCGCCGTTGCCGGGGAGCAGCGTTTAGTGTGATATTAGATTTAACGTGTGTAGTTTAGACTATTCCATTTTTTATTACCTCTTTGTACATACTCTATATACTTCTGACCTTCACTAATCACTTTTATTTTGAATGTTGCGAGGATGTTCTCTTTTGGTCATCAAGACGCCTACCCAAGGGAAGAGCCTTATTGTCAAACATATTCATATGATACAAATTGGGAAGGAAAACAAAATCAATTCTATGATCAACATTACTATCAAGATGACCACTATTATGAGAGTAACCAGGACCAATCGCAGCAGCAACATCATCAGTTCTATGATCAACAATATTATCGAGATGGCCGTTATTATGAATGCCACCAGAACCAGTCGCAGCAACAACCGCAGAACACAGAAGAATCATCGCGTATAGAGTCATTGTTGATTAGTTTCATGGAAAAGCAAGAGAAGTGGGATCAGGACCAAGATAGGAGAGCTCAAGAGCAAGATAGGAGAGCTCAAGAGCGGGATAGGGAACTGAAAGCACTCGAGCAGGAAATTGAGCAGATCAGCACCAGAGCAAGCAACTAGCCATTCGGAACAAGATACTGAAAGATCATTTAGAGCAACAAGCCATTGCAGCCACCAATACATACAGAGACGAGGACATCGAGATGGTAATGGAAAATCATCAAGAAGTTCAAGTCTATGAAGCATATTCATCTTCAGCTTTATTTCGAATCCACGTGGAAGATGCTCAGGATACGAGAATACTCTCTACACCAGAACAACCTGTTTGTGAGGATGGTTTTGAGGCATTTAGAATGGTTGCCAAGGCTTACACGGAGTTGGAGGATGATGAGTCTTGTACTGATGACATCTCAATAGATGAAGATACATCTCCCTCCACTACTACTGCTTCAAAAGGTCGTTTAGATGGGCAAACAGAAGAGAACATCATTCCACCAGTTTATTCGGGCGCTGATGAGCTATCAAAGGACTATGGGTACGAAGACTTTGTTGATGTGTATCTCAGCTCGATTACATAGGATCCTCGCATACATATGAATGTGATAGTGAAGGGAAATTTCAAAGTATAAGAATGTGAGTTCCTAGCTAAAGAGTATACAGGAAGTGTGCTTGTTGGAGCCAGCGCTGAATATATTTATCTTGATACACCGCCTCCAGACAAGTTTCGACAGTTCTTGCCTTACGTCTTGAAACTGTTATTAGGGAGCCTCCACAGTCCCTTGATTCTTAAGGGTCTCAAATTTTTGAAGGGACTGCATGCTCTACTCGACGTCCGTGTCATTCTTGATGGACGTAAATTCAAATGGGATTTGAAGGTGGATTGACACTACTTCCCTGGCTAAGTCTTGCCAAGACATTAAACTAGGCCTCTTCAGGGAATAACCCGCGCTGTAAGTATTTAGTTAGTTGCACTTTGCATGTTGTACATTGCGTGTGACCTTTGCAGGAATCCAAGTGTGGAGTGCGTAAATTTCAGATAGAAATCGGTTCGGGGCGAAGCAAGCATTTTTTTCAGCCAGGAATTACAGGTGTCGTGATTACCGTGACCCAATGGAAAGGTCACGGTAGTCACGATAGTTTATTTGGCAGAGAGTTCTCGGGGTGTCGTGACTACCGTGACCCAATGGAAAGGTCACGGCAGTCACGGTAAGTATATTTGGCCGAGAGTTTAAGAGGTGTCGTGACTACCGTAACCCTCTTGGACGTCACGATAGTCACGGCCAAATCAGTCTCTTCTTCCCCAAAAATTCAAATCAGAACCCTTTCACTTGCCTTGTTTCTTTACGATTTTCTATGCTAACCTATCACTCGTGTAGCTATATATTTTTATCTATTTATGCCAGCTCACGAGCCACGTTTCACTCCCCGGGCATCGCTTAATCTCCTTGGATATCACACCTTCACACACGAGTGAAGTTCATATGCTCCTTTTCTTATCTTTTATTTCTTTGCTTAGGGACTAAGCTCCTTTTTAAGTGTGGAGTGGGTAGCGCATAGTCACACGCATTGCATATCACATTCACTCTTGCATATGCTCAACAGTCTATGTATTGCGATTGAAATCCTCGTTTTCTACGATACTCCTTGACTGATTGAAAATTTATTTTTAATTTCAAAATAATTGTGCATGGTTAATTATAATTATATTTTTATATAATTTATGTCGTCGTGTCCACTTCTTATACATTTTGAGTTTGGCGTGTCCACGTGTCTTACCATGTCCGTGTCCCGTGTCCGTGCTACATAGGTTATTAGTAGTAGGTTGTCGCTACATCGTTCACTTGATCAATGAGTTTGTTGATTTGCGTCTCATTTTACCTTCAGGTGCAATACTATTTGGCATGGAGTAATAGGTCTAACATCGATGTCGGCATCCTCTACAAATACGGGGTTGGATGATATTACTTAGATATTCCATTTCATGGATATCATAAGTAATAAATGTTTTGTTACCTATTCATTACATCGTATTATTTGTTTTTTCTTATGCTTGCATATGTCTACTTCACCTCGTTATACTTTTAGTTGGATATGGATTGAGCTGTGATTGCGTGTTTGGCTCAGGTGTTACTTACTGCTTATTGGGTGCTGCTGTTTTTGGTTATGGTGATTGCGTGAATGTGGATAGCGTTTTCCCTGGTGTGATGAATGTATTAGTTGTGCTGCTTCCCTTCATCTTCTATTGTTTTCGCTATACTTTTAGTTTGTTTCATGAGCAGTTGCTTGTTTTTTCATGTCGGTCTCTGACTCGTATATTTCTTTCTATTGCGGTTGTGGATTCTCCTAGAGGTTGTGGAGGTGGCTCAGCGAGGTCGTGAAGGCACAGTGGTTCGACTTGGGCTCTATAGAGACACAAACTATCAGTGAATTTTAAGTGTATTATTTTGCTTAAACATTTTAAGTGTCTTATTGTAAATACTAAAACATTTTGAGTTTAAATATGAATGATTTTCCATTTTATTTTTGTATTATTTTTAAAATTTTAATTTTCAGTTTATTTATTTTAATAAATTAAATATTTGTTTAAAAATTAATTAATGTATTAGAATATTGAATAAATATATGTAATTACAATTACATAAAAATAATACCATGGCAAAATCACTGCAAAACCAAAGTATTAATGCTCAGGAAAACCGCTACATATGTATGGCATGGTACCACAAATTCGTTGCATATGCCCTGCATTTAATGCGGTGATTTTACGAGGATTTTCCTTCGGTTTGCAAAATCATCGTAAATTTTACCGCAAAACAGCTGCAAAACCACCGCAAATTTTTTTGATGCGATGGTAAAATTACCATCGTATAACCACGTTAAGTTACTTTTAATGGTGATTTTGCAACGGATTTGCGGTGTTATTTGAGTGCCGCAAAATTTGCCCAAATTTGTAGTGTTTAAAGGGCTCGTTCTTTTCTGAGTGCGTGAAAGACCTCAAACATGATAAAAAGAAAAAGAAAAATCGAAGACCATAGAGGAGAAAATGCATACTCATGTTGATTGATATTTAAAGTTATTGCACCGGCCAGATTTGTAGCAACTTTACTGGACAGTATGAATAAAAGCAACGTTCACATTCTGACTTGGGGAGGACTTGCACAATCAAGCTAGAGTCCAAGACAAGCTTTATTTCAAGTTCTTGAAATGTTGATGACACTTATTTATCAATGAAATTAATTAGAGCAAATTAATGTTCATTTGGAGGCTCCATTATTATCTAAAAAACTAAGTCTCATAGTAGATCAAACATAAAACAACTTATTTCATATATTATCTAATTTTAAAATATTTTGTTGTACTTGCTTATAAATATGCAAGTTTTGTTAATTTACTATGTAAAACGATATGTAATATTTTATTTCACTTCATTTTACTCAACAAAATTTCTTTCCATGTCATATTTTTAGAATTAAATTCCGCCTAGTTTTACTTTTTGATGTAGGTTTTATTATATCTCAAACATATCAATCATTATCCGAATACATTATACACATTGCACGGACCATACAAGGAACCAATTTAGATTAGGTACTTGATTTGGATCCATTGAAATACAAGTCATAAGGCAGTGATTATGCCACATTCATAAATCATATGACATAGGAGTTTAAAATAAGTAATAGTATCTTTCGTTCTTTTTCTTTGATGTAAATGATCAATAGTTTTTTATTTATGAGAATGACCTGACCAAGAGTTCGATTGAAAATAAAATTATTAGTTAAATCCAGGATTCTGTCACTTAGGAAACGGTGAGAGCTACAAACGTTAAAACATTATTATCATACGAGGCCCACAACCCACAGACGAACGGTCATGATCACACTACGTTAATAAATTCCCCACGTGTCAAAACTGATAAAATAAATAAATAAGTAATTTAATTAATTCGTATGATAATAATATATGGAGGTAGAGTAGACAGACACAGCAGCTGAAAGGGAAAACCACAGCCCTTTCAGACAGCAATTCTCTCTTGCTAACAAAAGTTCCTTCAAATCTCCAAACCCTAGCAACCAAGTAGATTCAGAGGTGAGATGGATAACATAGGAGAAGAGTATAAGAACTACTGGGAAACAAACATGTTTCTCCAGACCGAAGAACTTGACAGGTATATGAAAAAGATGAAGAAGAATCATGCGTATGCTTGATTATATTCCTCTACAGCGCATCCTTACCTGCTTTGTTGAAATGCATCAGAATTCGTTAGTAAACAGTTCATTTTATTTCATTGTTAATTAGATGGGGAGGATTGGATGAGGCCGTTTTTTCGAGTTATTATGACTCGAGCTCGCCGGACGGAGGAGGGTCACCGTCGATGGGGTCAAAGAACATCCTGTCGGAGAGGAACAGGAGGAAAAAGTTGAATGATAGATTGTTTGCACTTAGAGCAGTTGTTCCAAACATTACCAAGGTACAAATTGATACTATATATACTTATGGTTCCAAACATCTTCTGTCCCTTTTCCTAATTTTATCAAGGGAAAATGAAAAAGAGGGGTTTCAACTACTACTTATTGATAAATTACGGTTCAAACTATGCAAATTGATAATTAAAGACAATTTCAAAATATTTTAATCCTCAATTTCACAATCAAGTGCAATAAGGTTTTTCAATTCTCATTCGTTTAGTTAACTTTGTTTACTGACGGAGTGATATTCCGTCGGTTAAGTGTTTTATGAGTATTAAAAGATTTTGAAATTGCCCTTAATTGTCAATTTTCATAGTTCGGACCGTGATTTGTCAATATGTGATAGTTCATTCCCCCTCTTATCATTAACCCTTTTATTAATTATTATTATAAGGTTTTAATGTGTGAACAATGACACGTCAAATTATGAGAGCAAGAAGTGACAGCTTAACTAAAATCTACTTTAATAAAAAAATTTGATTGACGGATTCATTATTACAAGTCGATACATAACAGTATAGGTACTATCTATTATATTTTCTATCAATTGAAGCGCATTACAATTAACACATCAACCAACATGTCATCACCCATGTTCGCTAATTTAATAATTTCAAGAGGACAATTAGAATAATTGGTTTTGGAATTAAACAGTTTTTGTTTGTTATTAGTTGTGTTGATGTGTGAATTGTGATAATGCAGATGGATAAGGCATCAATAATAAAAGATGCAATCAGCTACATCCAAGAGCTGCATGAGCAAGAGAGGAGGCTTGAATTGGAGATTGCTGAGCTACAAACAATGAAGAACATCAGCTCAACAATGTCATCCTCTAGCTACGACGATCTCGAAAAGCCATTGTCGCGAAAGAAAAAGATTAAGAGAGTCGTCAGTCACATGTCTGATGCCGCTCTTAGCAGCTCATCCTTCTCTTCAATTGAAATACTTGAGGTTTGATCGAATTTCGAGTGATTGTTACTTTTTTTGGGTATTATGTACGCAATTAATATATCAGTATGAATATTTAAATGGGTGATTGAATGGTGCAGTTGAGGGTGGCACACATGAGAGAAAAGAGTGTTGTGGTGAGCATAACATGTAGCAAAAAAGGAGACACAATGGCTAAGCTTTGTGAAGTGTTTGAGTCATTGCACCTCAAAATCATCACGTCCAACATGACAACCTTCTCATCCAACACTCTTGTCAATACCCTCTTCATCCAGGTTTCAACATTTTCTCTCATCTATTGCTTCTTCCTCATCATATTCATAAGTAACATTTTTGAATTCCTAGTTTCAAATGATTTCGGATCCGGTGCAGCATAGCTATTTGCTACGAGTGACAAATTAAAACGACGCTGTTTCAATCAAAACGATATCATTTTTGGAATAAAATTTACAATATAACAAAACGACACCGTTTTGATTGGAACGTTTTGATACTCGTAGCAAATAGTTGTGTTGCACCGAATCTTTTTCTGTTAACCTCACACCTCAATCATACTTGGTCATGGGCAGACCCAAAGTAATAACAATGGGTGCAATTGTCCCCATTAATTTTTTAAAATGTTGACCGATACCAAGTAATTAGTTTAATATTTTTAATTAGCTTGATATTTTGCCCCCATTAAATTTAATGGTTCGCCCCAAACATTTTAAAAGTAACAGAAAAAATAGCATCCAAACCTGCAAAAATTTATTTAAGTATAAAAAACTTGACCTCATTATGAAAGAAATCTAATTTATCCCAAGATTTTAGCTCAAATAGCCGATGTAACATACTGAAATAATCCGTATCTTGCTAACTTTGTTATAAAATATAATTAAAATAAATACATTCAATGTGAAATAATTCTTGTAATTAATTTAATATATATTTAATACAGTTGATTTTTGCCCCAATAAAAATAAAGTCTGTGACCGCTACTGTACTTGGTCCTGGACAAATAAGTGAGGGACAACTCTCTACAATAAAAAGTCCACTATTTTGTCGCAGTTGATAAATATAATTAATGGTGCTCTAAATTTGCACGAGACAATGATTTTATTTATTTAAATGAGTCTGGGTCATATTCAATATATTTTAAACGCTATCCTCGTTTATGTAACTAGTGGACATTATTAGACACTAGTTGTTGATTGATTAATTAAGTTAATACGAATCCAACAACTCTCTTGTTTATGATTAACACTAAAATCCAGAGTGTCTCAAGGTCCCTCTTAAGTATCGTTCAAAAAAACAGAAGAAGGTCCCTCTAGTCTATATGTTCATTAATTATTTGATTAAAGTAATTCAATGGGCCCATTTTTCTCTTCCTTTTCATGGACCAAATTATTGAATATTAGAAATATAATAAAAATATGTTATCTTGAATTCAATAAACCATCCACGTCATAAGATTTTGAAATCCAAATCTGTTTTTTTAATTATAAAATATCCAAATATAATCTCCGAAATTGTAACACGTCCTTTCCTTGGTCTGGCAGGCAGAAGAAGATGAGACAGACTACATAAAGAATAAGATAGAGACCGCCATTGCAGCTGTCAATGATCCTCAAAGTCCCATGAGTTTCTAAAATCTGAAGCTTCCAAGCTTTAATTAGAAAACTACGAGCGCTTCATTTCTACCCACGTTTGTGTCCAATTTGTTAGTGGATTAAGTGCACTTCAAAATCAAGTGCCAAATTTCATTTCATCGTCATCTTATTTAGCGTTGATTTCTCTTCCATTTGAAAGTGCTCTTATCTTGCCATTTGCTCGACTTGAAGTTTTATAACACGATGTGAGACATACTCTATGAATGTTCGATCACCTTCAATAGAATCTTGCCACGTATTCTTATTAATACGGTTGGCACGACATTAAAATCGAGTATGTCGACAAGACTGTGTTTTCTAGTGTCGATACTACAAAACAAAGGCAAAACAATACGAAATTCAACAAAAAGTACAATCCAACATAATTTTTTTTCCGTAATTGATTATCAATATTGGTGTTGTTAGTTTTATGACATGTAGTTTGGCAAAACTTAGAATAGTTGTTCAAGCTGTTGTTCTAGACTAGATGAGACAACTGTCCCTAGAACAAGTTGAAGCAAACGAAGTGTTTCCTAATTCAAATTAGGAAACCTAGCCGACCGTTGGAAGAGCAAGGCGGTTGCACATCAATGGACAGAAGTTGGAAGTTTCCAAATTCAGATTTGGAAACTTGTCTCAGCCGACGTAGCACAACTTCGCCTGAGGATATTTCCGAGATCAGTTTCTGGCAAGTCGGTGCTTATGGATAAATGAAGACATCCTTGAAGTCGGTTACTTGCGTTTGAAGATATCTTATTCGATAAGATATTCAAAGATTGCCTAATCAAGATTGAAGATTCAAACAGAGGATTATCTTCAAAGATACGCGCAAAAGATTAGGAAAGGTTTCCTAAGATTAGAGTCGGTTTAAGTTCGGAAATCCTAATCATCCTAGGGTTTCTACCGCTCTATATAGGGAGGGCTAATACTCAGCTATTAGCCAGCACTTACGGAGATATTAATCACGCTCATACTCACTGAAGGGAGGAGGAGGCAAACGGCGGTGAACTAATCGTAACTGGTTATTTCACGACGCACGTAATCGACCGGAGAGTTAATCGTCACTGGTTACTCAAAGGTGCTCGGAATCAATCTGTGCTGGTGCTCAGCAGATTGATCGTGGAACAAGCTGAAGGCTCAAGCACTGCTGTACTGATTTGCGCATTCGGGAGAAGGCGCTGAATCTCACGGAGAATCATATTGGTGGATACGGAGCGGGAGCAAAGATCTAGGGGGAGACCTAGATTGCAATTGCTAGAGTGTCCGAGGCTCAGGTTGTTTAAAAGGGATTCTGTAAATGATAAATCCTGTACTCGCAATACTAAACTAATAGTGAATTGCTATCCACCGGGCTAGGAGACGGCCCCCCAGAGTAGGCTCGTTAACGCCGAACTGGGTAACAACTTTGCGTATCGTTTGTTTTCTGCACTGTATTTATATTTCACATAAGTTGTCCTGGATATTGTTCTGCACCCGACCAGAACAACATCTCATCTACCAGTGGAAGATTTTAATTGGTATCAGAGCAAATACTCGACACACAGAGTAAGATCCTAGGGTTGGTGAGATGGATTTGAGAGAAGGGCAGAACATCACGCGACCTCCTCTACTTGAAGGAAACAAATATGGATATTGGAGAGTGCGAATGAAGGAGTTTCTGAAGTCTCAAGATGAATCGGTTTGGGAAGCGGTTGAACAAGGATGGACGCACCCAGTGGCTACCGACAAAGAGGGTAAAGTTAGCCTTCTGACTAAAGACAAGTGGACAGAAGCTCATAAGAATGCTGAAGCTGCAAACTCCAGAGCTATGAATGCTATATTCTCAGGAGTTGATGGAAAGAACTTCAAGATGATCTCTACCTGTGAGATTGCCAAGAAGGCTTAGGACATTCTTCAAACTGCTCATGAAGGTACAACCAAAGTTAAAGTTTCTAGAATGGAGACGGTCACATCAAAATTCGAAAATCTAAGAATGCAGGAGGATGAGACCATAGCTGACTTCAATACTCGGGTTCTCAATATCTCTAACGAAGCATTCGCCCTTGGAGAACCAATGACTGAAGAAACTCTGGTAAGAAAGGTGCTAAGATCTCTTACAAAGCGATTCGCCTTGAAAGCTCTTGCCGTTAAAGAAGCCAATGATGTGAAAACCATGAGACTGGATGAACTGATGGGATCCCTGCAGACCCATGAGATGGACATGAATGAAGAAGACCGACTTACAAAAGTCACCAGCGTCGGTCTGAAGGCTGAAGTTGTTAAAGACAAGGCAGATGAAGCGTCAGAACAACAGTATGCCATGTTTGCCAAAATTTTTGGGATGTTTATGAGGAAACAGTACGGTAGAGGGACTGAGTCCGGTCAGCCATCTAACTCAAGATTCCAGAAGAATGATAAAGCTTATAAAAGGAACCAATCTGGAGACTCCGATCTTGACAACAAAGGCAAAGGAATCCAATGCAGAGAATGTGAAGGGTATGGACATATTCGAGCAGAATGTATTAACACTCAGAAGAAGAAGAACGCATATGCTGTTAGCTGGAGCGATAGTGAATCTGATTAGAAGGGTGAAACAAATAACTTTGTCGCCCTTACTACCATTGTTGGCCAGGAAGGAGAAACGAGCCAAGAAGCCGAGTCAAAGTCATCCTCTGAGAATCACACTCAGTACTTAAGCTGCAGTAATAATGAAGAAGCCCCGGATGAAGACTATGCCAGCAAATATGAAGAGTTGTTTCAGGAATGGTTTAATGAGGTTGAGCAAAACAAGGTTCTTCGCAGTAATCTGGCTGACGTAACGGAGGAAAAAGAAAAGCTATGGGAAGAAGCTGCTATTCTGGTCACTCAGAAGGTGGAACTTCAACAAACAGTCACTGACCTTCAAGCCCAGCTAGTTGAAATAAAAGGAGAGCGAGCTGATCTTGTTGCTCAGAAGGCTGAATTACTGGCAGTTGTCTCAACTCTGAAGGTGCAGATTGAAAGGAGTCAAAGCGATCATCCAGAAGTCATAACTAATCTAAAGAATAAGAATGCTGCGTTGAAACGTCAAGAGGTAATTCTTCTCAATACTATAGATGCATTGAGAATCGAGATTGAGACAGATAAAGATACTTATGTCGAGACCTTGGAAGAACTGAAATATCTGAAGAAATCTGTCAAGATGCTCAACTCGTGTCTAGAAGACTGTCTGGGAACTGATGAGGACGTGCAAACAACATTAGAGGAAGCTGAACCTAGCACATCTCGCACGAAGAAACTCTGGTTGGTCCACAACAAAGAGGCAGGACAAACGAAGGTGCTTCTACTGCAATCAAGTGGGACACCTCAAGTCAAGATGCCCTGACTTCCACGAATTTCTCTGGAAGATGAGTCGACATCATGAAGTATCAAAATCCCCCATGAAGCAAGTCTGGAAAATCAAACAAAAAGGGGATGCATGCCATGCTACTTTCAGTTCCATGAGTCATCTGGAGAAGCAACGATGGTACTTTGATAGTGGATGCTCTAGGCACATGACTGGTAATCCAGAGTTCCTAACCAAGGTAGAAAAAGTTCAAGGAAATTCTGTGACTTTTGGAGACGGAATAGAAGGAAGAGTGCTCGGGAGTGGAACATTAAATGCTCCTGGACTACCCAGATTGAAGGAGGTTCTTCTCGTCGAAGGTTTGCAGGCAAATCTGATCAGCATTAGCCAGCTGTGTGATGGAGAGCACCATGTTCAATTCACACAGGATGAGTGTGTGGTTCTAAACAAGGACAATGAACCAGTCCTCACTGGAAGAAGATCTTCAAATAACTGTTATCTTCTGAACTTTGGTAAACCCAATGCTGAAACTACGTGCTTGCTGAGCAGGACAAAAGAGATGAACTTATGGCATCAGCGGATGGGTCACGTGAATCTAAGGACTCTGCAGAAAATTGCTTCCGATGGTCTTGTTCGTGGGATTCCCAAAGTTCAAGGAGAACTAAGCATCGTTTGTGGAGACTATCAGATTGGAAAACAGATCAAAGTTCCACACAAGAGCACCACTCAGATCAATACACATAGGCCCCTGGAACTGCTCCACATCGACCTGATGGGACCTATGCAAGTGGAAAGTTATTCTGGTAAGAGGTATGTCCTTGTCTGCGTTGATGACTTCTCTAGATTCACTTGGCCTTGTTTCTTGCGAGAAAAATCAGATGCTGTTCAGGCCTTTGTCCAACTATGCACTCGCCTGGAACGTGAAAGAGAGGATAAAGACGAGCATATTGTGAATATACAAAGTGACCATGGAAAGGAGTTTGAGAATGCTGCTCTTGCGGATTTCTGCTCAAAAAGGGGGATTACTCAACAATTTGCTTCCCCTATCACACCACAACAGAATGGAGTTGTGGAAAGAAAGAATCGAACCATTCAAGAAATGGCGTGAGTAATGCTTCATGCAAAGAAGGTTCCGTTAAAGTTTTGGGCGGAAGCCATGAACACAGCATGCTACATCATAAACAGAGTTATGATTCGATCCGGCACAGAAAAGACTTGCTACGAGTTATGGAAAGGTAAAAAACCCCGGTCAAGTACTTCCATATCTTTGGAAGTCAGTGCTACATTCTCAGAGATCGAGAGTATCTACAAAAGCTGGACCCTAAAAGTGATGAAGGGATCTTTCTGGGATACTCCACTAACAGCAGGGCATACCGTGTCTACAACAAACGTACTGGAGTTGTCATGGAATCTATTAATGTTGTTGTGCAAGACGTTGTTCCTGGATGATCTGAAACAAATTCAGCAGATGACGATGTTGTCCCACCTCATTTAGAACAACCTGCAGTCACTACTTCCAACCCGGAGATCATCTCAGATAAAGATCCAGAACCTTCTACAACAAATGAACACCAATCATAAGAGGATGCTGATACGGAAGTTGCACCAACACCCCCACATGTTCTTCATCCATCAAGAGCAGTTGAAAAGTATCATCCCGTCAGTGAGGTAATTGGTGACCCTACAGAAGGCATACAAACTCGAGGTAAACAAGTTAACTTTTGACAATTGGCTGGCTTTGCGTGTTTCATATCTACTATAGAACCCAAAAACATCAAAGAAGCTATCAATGATGAATACTAGACTGTCGCCATGCAAGAAGAACTTGGTGAATTTTAGCGGAATGATGTATGGGATCTTATGCAACACATCTCGTGGCTCAAGGCTACACTCAGATTGAGGGAGTGGATTTTGATGAGACTTTTGCACCTGTTGCTCGGTTAGAAGCCATTCGATTGCTTCTTGCCCTTGCTTGTTACCTAAAGTTCAAGTTGTTCTAGATGGATGTCAAAAGTGCATTCCTAAATGGGCTGCTGAATGAAGAAGTGTATGTGGCACAACCAAAGGGTTTCGAAGATCCTCATCATCCGGAGTATGTGTATTGCCTAAAGAAGGCACTTTATGGTCTCAAAAAGAGCCCAGAGCATGGTACGAGCGGCTTACGGAATTCTTAATAAACCATGGCTATGTGCGAGGGGGAGTCGACATAACGCTGTTTGTGAAACACATAGGTTCAGATTTTATTATTGCTCAAATTTATGTGGATGATATTGTGTTCGGCTTTAGCAATCAGAAGCTGGTAGACAAGTTTGTCAAACAAATGCAGAGTGAATTCCAGATGAGCATGGTAGGAGAGATGTGTTTCTTCCTGGGCTTACAAGTCAAACAGAAGGCGGATGGTATCTTTATTTCCCAAAGCAAATATGCTAGGAACCTGATCAAGAAGTTTGATCTCGAAAAAGCAACTCATAAGAGAACTCCCGCTGCAACTCATGTGAAGGTTACAAAGGATGAAGCCAGTGCAACGGTGGACCAAACCCTGTACCGTAGTATGATTGGAAGTTTGTTATATCTTACAGCCAGTAGACCGGACATTGCTCATGCAGTTGGAGTCTGCGCCAGATATCAAGATAATCCCAAGGAAAGTCACCTGATGAATGTGAAGAGAATTATCAGATATATTTGTGGAACAGCCGACTATGGGTTGTGGTACACTAAGGATACCAACTCATACTTAGTAGGCTATTGCGATGCAGATTGGGCTGGCAATGCAGAGGACCGCAAAAGTACGTCTGGAGGATGTTTCTTTCTTGGAAACAATCTGGTCTCTTGGTTCAGTAAGAAGCAGAACAGTATTTCTCTATCTACTGCTGAGGCAGAATATATTGCGGCCGGAAGTTCTTGCACCCAGATGTTATGGATGAAACAGATGCTAGAGGAATACGGAGTAAAACAAGATGTGATGACTCTCTACTATGACAACATGAGTGCCATCAACATATCCAAGAATCCGGTGCAACATTCCAGAACAAAGCATATCGACATCAGGCATCATTTCATTCAAGAATTAGTTGAGAAGAAAATTATCACCTTGACACACTGATGGAGCGTATTTATACGACTCATCAAAGCAGTTAAACCCACCAAATTAGACACTTTGTCTTATCAAATATTACTTGTTAGTGCCACTTTTGTTCTACAGGCTATTTTAAGGTTTAGAGAAGAAACGAGCTAAGAGAGGAGTTTTATGCTAAAAATGGATCGCTAGTGATTTGTGCGAGCGCACAAGGGACACCATGCGAGCGCATGACCCGAGAAGCGCAGGACTAGGCCCCCAGTCGAGCCACTAAGGTCCAATACCAAGTTGCTCGAGCAAAACGACGAATCTGGAAAATCTGGCTCGACCAAAGTGTTTCAAATGCCAAATGACTCGGACAATATCACTTCTCAAACAAAAGGCCCGAGGGAATTCAACAAAGGCCCGAGCAAATGCAACCAGTACCAAGAAAAGCCAAGCCGCGCCCGAGTCGCGCCCGAGCCGCACCCGAGGCCCGCGCCCGAGCCGCGCCCAGGTCACGCCCGAGCCGCGCCCAGGTCACGTCCGAGGCCCGCGCCCGAGCCGCGCCCAGGTCACGCCCGAGGCCTGCGCCCACACTGAACTTCAAACCAGGCCATGACCAGGTTCCGGCCATATTCCGACGAATCCATTACGACCATTAGTCTTAAAATCATGATGGACCATAATTATACGAATCATAAACACAGTTAAACCCACCAAATTAGACTGTTTGTCTATCTAACTTCTACTTGTTAGTCCCGATATATTTCTACAGGGTATTTTGGCGCTTAGAGAGAAAACACGCTAAGGAGAGGATTTTACGCTGAAAAGATATTACGAGTCAATCCAAGGTCAAGATCGGACGCTGAACGAAGAAATATCAAGATCCTGACATTGAATTACTCAAATTAAATTCAACCGAGGAACAACCAAAGTCAGACCGGAGCAAAATTGGATTGATAGTTTTGTGAAAAGACTGCACAAAACTGTCAAAACTCATCCATGGACCAGGTGACCGACGGCTTTGGGGAAGAAGATGACTCATGGGTGGTTTCCTCCCCTCCTCCTCCTTGGGTGACCGGTGGCTTTGGCTTGGAGGTGGCCAAAGCCACAAAACTCCCCTCCATTCTCACTTGCAACCGGAGGCTTTCAAGCCACCATGGGAATGTGACATGTGGTGGCTTCTCCTCCACAAGCTCCTCCCCATCTCCTCCACCCTTGGATGCACCACCACATGCCACCATCTCCACCCTCCATTCTCCTCCCCTTAGCTTATAAAAGGAGAGCTCCTCCTCCTCATTTGTAACATCCAAAAATCAACATTCACTTCTCTCTCTAAGTTTTGGTTACTTTGTAAGTTTGGTTTATGAAATAATACTCTTGTTGGTTCTTGAGTATTATAACGGTTTGAAATTATAATACTCCTGTCGGTTCTTGAGTATTATAATACTGTAGAGAATACTCCTGTTGGTTCTTGAGTATTCAGTAGGAATTAGGAATACTCCTGTTGGTTTTTGAGTATTCCACCCCCTCTCCTCTTACTGTTTTCAAAAACCCCCGAGTATTTAGCTATGGTATCCACCTCTATGGATATTAGTAGCTAAACTCTTTATTCGGTTAAAGGGGTGTACTTGTATTATAAAATGTTTTAATTCTTTTAGTTTCTTTTCTCTGTATTCAAAACTTGTTCTATGTGCCATATATTAGATCAGAATTTCCAAGGTTGAGTGGATGCTTGGAATGGCAAAGCTCTTCCGTGGGGATTCGTAAACATACTCGGATAAGTGGATGCTTGGAATGGCAAAGCTTATCTGAGGAGTTTGATCTTTTTAAAACACCATTTGGATAAATCGGGAAAGACAATCCAAATGGATGCACACAGGCTAATATACCTTGGAATGGGGTATTAGTCTAAGTAGAACAAGTGCTCTACGACTTTTGCAAAAGACTAGACGGTGTTGCAAGTTGAGTGCTTGGAATGGCCTCGATTCACTTTCGAACACTTTTGCAAAAGGCTAGACAGTGTTGCAAGTCGAGTGCTTGGAATGGCCTTGATTCACATTTGAATATTTAGAAAGGTTACTAAAATAATAAACATGCTATGATACAAGGCCCCTGAAACCGAATGTTTTCCTTGAATTACAAAACCCCCCTGTATTTACTTTCCTAGTATAAATGCCTTAATCACTGCAATCACCAACCGCTCATCTACCGGAGGACTCGCAAATCACGCATCACCCACTGTAAGTCTTTCTTTTATTTTCAGTATTTTAATTTCAGTATTTACTTTCTGTAATTTACTTTTCCGCACTCAAAACCAAAAAAAACAACCAAAAAAGTTACTTAGTTATAACCGCTAAAATCTCAATCAAACCTAAAAAACGCCCTCATCCTGTACAAATCCCTTAAAGAACAACGTATCCTCCTAATTTCCTTGGGTTCGACCCCTACTTACCACTCACTACGCAGTAGTGTAGTTGCGAGTAGCGGAAAATATAAATTTATTTGCACAGAGAACATTGCACCTTAACGACAGTGCAGTGGGCTCCGTCAAAATTGGCGCCGTTGCCGGGGAATTAGCCATCGGATTAGTTGTTCTTTCCCTCCCATGTCCTCACGACGCAACCCCCTTCATATGCGTGGACAACAAGTTACCTTCCCCTGTTCGGAGGTACAGATGGAGAAGACCCAATACAACACTGCCGAAACTTTCACTACGTTTGCAGCCACATAAAACTTGAAAACGAAATGTTAGATGAATTTAAGCTTAAGTGCTTCAAATTCTCTCTAACTGATTTCACAACGATCTGGTATTACACGTCAACCGCTAGTAGTGCAGTACATTTTGTGGACCTCTGCGTTCCATTCCTGAAAGAATTCTCCCCTCCATTCTTACGCCAAAAAACCCGAGAAAAGATCATAAGCCTTCAACAATCCCGGGATGAGACTTTGGACGAATACTCCACGAGATACGACACCATCGTCTCAAGCTGCCCGCACCATGGATTCACGAAGAAGGTTCTTCTTCAAAAATTTCTTCGTGGGATGAGGGCCGATGAGCTGACAAGGATTAACGAAGCAATGAGAAGATCAGCCAGGAACTTAACCATAGCAGTCATGTGGAACCTCATAGATAACCTGGCCGCAGCCACAAAACGAATTCCCCAAGCTGATGGAGGCATGCAGATAGAAGAGGCTGGACCAGAGACAGACAAAGAAGAAACTCCCAAGCCATCAGAAGAAACTCCCGAGCCATCAGAAGACTGGGATATAGAAAGTATCGGGAGCAACGACGAAGTGTCAGCAATGGAAGAAGTCCAAAATACTACCGACATGCTGCCAATACCATACCCAGCTATCATCACCCAAGCAGCCGAAACCATCTATGACCAGTTCCTCACAAACAGACACGACGAGGCAGAACCGAGCCTTAAGATGCAAGCTTCCCGACTTTTCACCTCGATCAAAAGACAAATCGCTGAAAACTATGAGATCCATGAAGAGGCTGAAAAGAGGATGGGAAAAGGGCCTGAGCAGAACGACTCCTCGATGGAGCATGTTTTCGCCATGACTGGACAAGGCAGCCCTAAACACCAGAAAACCCAGTTCAAGAAGCTAGTGGTCAAAGGTCCCTTGCCTTCTCAGAGACGTTGGAAGGAGAAATCACCAGAACAACGGGAACTGGACCCAAGCACATCATCTCGCAAGAAATCGGAAAAAGGCAAGGCAAAAACCAACACAGGAACAGTGGCGAAATTCGACCTAAGCCACCCATGGGATCCCAACCAGTGATCCAGGAATAAGGTACTGTCGAGCCCACGACGTTAAACAAGTGCACTGGTCGGGAGGTAACCCGACACTATCTTACTTTCCGCACTTTAATTTTTTGTCTTTTATTTTCTGTATTTTACTTTATCAATAAGTCGCTCTCACCCACTTGGTGCATAGAAGATTTGACTATTCAGGAATCGGACTTGGGTGCAACATTAAGCCAGTCAGGGCTACGCTAAGAATTCAAGGCCCCAGCCGAACTCCCTCGATTATCCAGCCTCGAGCCATGTCGTTTACTCGACACCTTAAAGGGAGTTCTGTTCTTCCCTTTTCCTTAATATCATTTCTTTCTCGTAATTGTCTGCTTGCATGGCTTTTGAACTAAGTAGTGCTGAAAGGCACGACTTCGTTCAAAAGTGTGGGGTGAGATCCGCATGTGTAAATAAATAAATAACATGTTTTTTCTTTTTCTTTTTCAATATTATCTTTTTGAAAATATTAACTTAAGAATGTGAAAAAGATAGATCTAAAATTCATGCATTTACCTTGTGAAAATTCAACTGTCTAAAAACTTAGAACGTAACTTCTCATTTGTCCCTTTGTGCTGAGATAAACTAGGGATGTGGAGTTGATAGAAATGCCCTAGAGAGGCTTGGCAAGCAATCGAAGGATCGAATCAAACTATATGGTTTTCGAAGTCAGTGGAGGCTGCACTTCATGTTTCAGTGAAGATTGAAGTCATCTCCGCCATGCAGTGTTTATGCAAAAAGAAAAAAGGCGAGGACGGGAATCAGACCATCCTCTCTCTAGTCAAAGTAGCCGAGAAAATAGATGAGCGACCCTCATCTTGACCCGCGTGAAACGACAAGAATGAGAGGAGCGGGGAGGTATTTCCATAGGCTTGCGGGCGATGATTGGACCTCCCAAAAAGGCTTGAGAAAATGGACTAGCAAGTCACAAAGACGCAAAAAGCTCAAAGAAGCAAATCAAGAGGCCAAAGGCCCAAAATTGTGAAGGTTTTAACCGAACAAAAAGTGAAGTACTAAAAGAGTCAAATCAAAGGCCAACGGCCGATTCACTACAAAAGCAGTCCCTCGCCAAAAGAAAATCAAAGTACTCAAACCATTGAAACCCGAACCGAATCACGTGCTAGAGAAAGCTACAAGGAAACCATATAGTAAGAGACAATCCCAAGGTTGCAGTCCAGGAGCCTACAAAGGGCTATCTCCCGAAACATCCAGAATAATTTGCATTTCAGCACGGAGGTACAAGTATCAAGTTTCTTCTTTTTATTTATACAGTTTAATTTAGTAATAAGTAAGCAATGCATGAATTAGGATAAATCGAGTCCCGCAGTTTAATTTTCATATTTTAACAAACTTACTTAGTGTGCCGCCCTATAATAGCATTGTTCGGGACGAACAACTAAAAGTGTGGGGTAATCTGATGGACCATAATTATACGAATCATAAACACAGTTAAACCCACCAAATTAGACTGTTTGTCTATCTAACTTCTACTTGTTAGTCCCGATATATTTCTACAGGGTATTTTGGCGCTTAGAGAGAAAACACGCTAAGGAGAGGATTTTACGCTGAAAAGATATTACGAGTCAATCCAAGGTCAAGATCGGACGCTGAACGAAGAAATATCAAGATCCTGACATTGAATTACTCAAATTAAATTCAATCGAGGAACAACCAAAGTCAGACCGGAGCAAAATTGGATTGATAGTTTTGTGAAAAGACTGCACAAAACTATCAAAACTCATCCATGGACCAGGTGACCGGCGGCTTTGGGGAAGAAGATGACTCATGGGTGGTTTCCTCCCATCCTCCTCCTTGGGTGACCGGTGGCTTTGGCTTGGAGGTGGCCAAAGCCACAAAACTCCCCTCCATTCTCACTTGCAACCGGCGGCTTTCAAGCCACCATGGGAATGTGACATGTGTTGGCTTCTCCTCCACAAGCTCCTCCCCATCTCCTCCACCCTTGGATGCACCATCACATGCCACCATCTCCACCCTCCATTCTCCTCCCCTTAGCTTATAAAAGGAGAGCTCCTCCTCCTCATTTGTATCATCCAAAAATCAACATTCACTTCTCTCTCTAAGTTTTGGTTACTTTGTAAGTTTGGTTTATGAAATAATACTCTTGTTGGTTCTTGAGTATTATAACGGTTTGAAATTATAATACTCCTGTCGGTTCTTGAGTATTATAATACTGTAGAGAATACTCCTGTTGGTTCTTGAGTATTCAGTAGGAATTAGGAATACTCCTGTTGGTTTTTGAGTATTCCACCCCCTCTCCTCTTACTGTTTTCAAAAACCCCCGAGTATTTAGCTATGGTATCCACCTCTATGGATATTCGTAGCTAAACTCTTTATTCGGTTAAAGGGGTGTACTTGTATTATAAAATGTTTTAATTCTTTTAGTTTCTTTTCTCTGTATTCAAAACTTGTTCTATGTGCCATATATTAGATCAGAATTTCCAAGGTTGAGTGGATGCTTGGAATGGCAAAGCTCTTCCGTGGGGATTCGTAAACATACTTGGATAAGTGGATGCTTGGAATGGCAAAGCTTATCTGAGGAGTTTGATCTTTCTAAAACACCATTTGGATAAATCGGGAAAGACAATCCAAATGGATGCACACAGGCTAATATACCTTGGAATGGGGTATTAGTCTAAGTAGAACAAGTGCTCAACGACTTTTGCAAAAGACTAGACGGTGTTGCAAGTTGAGTGCTTGGAATGGCCTCGATTCACTTTCGAACACTTTTGCAAAAGGCTAGACAGTGTTGCAAGTCGAGTGCTTGGAATGGCCTTGATTCACGTTTGAATACTTAGAAAGGTTACTAAAATAATAAACATGCTATGATACAAGGCCCCTGAAACCGAATGTTTTCCTTGAATTACAAAACCCCCCTGTATTTACTTTCCTAGTATAACTGCCTTAATCACTGCAATCACCAACCGCTCATCTACCGGAGGACTCACAAATCACGCATCACCCACTGTAAGTCTTTCTTTTATTTTCAGTATTTTAATTTCAGTATTTACTTTTTGTAATTTACTTTTCCGCACTCAAAACCAAAAAAAACAACCAAAAAAGTTACTTAGTTATAACCGCTAAAATCTCAATCAAACCTAAAAAATGCTCTCATCCTGTACAAATCCCTTAAAGAACAACGTATCCTCCTAATTCCCTTGGGTTCGACCCCTACTTACCACTTACTACCCAGTAGTGTAGTTGCGAGTAGCGGAAAATATAAATTTATTTGCACAGAGAACATTGCACCTTAACGACAGTGTAGTGGGCTCCGTCAAATCACTTGGCCATTCCAAATCAATTATTCAAGAGCCAAAGACCTCCGATCAAGAATTTTGGCCGAGCTCCGGCCGAACTCTGGCCAACCTCCGGCGAGCCTCCGGTTGAGCTCCGATCAAGGGCATCCATGGACCAATCATGCTCCAGCCAAACTCCAGTGAAGACCAACCAAATATCTTAAAGATCCAATATTCCCGGTTGGTTTCTAACTAGTTTAGTCGGTAGATCTTTTAGGATGTAACTACCCTTGTAACCAACAACCAAGCCTCAACCAAGTCAAGTGGTTACCCTTTGGAGCCCTAGCCGCCCATGTGTTCTCCATGTGCCACCCTTTGGCTCATCCAAACTCCAACCGAAGAGCAACTAAGTCCAAACCGGAGTTGGGGAGGAACTAGAGGCATTGTGAGCGAACTAAAGCCAAGTGGGGAGCAAAATATCTCCCCCTAAACCGCCACTCCATGGCTATAAAAGGAGGTGCACCCCTCCTTGAATTATCATCCCTCATCCATCCCAAAATCTCTCTTATGTACTCTTGTTTGTTCTTGAAGTACATCTCTCTAGTTTGAATACTCCTGTTTGTTCTTGAGTATTGTAGCTTGAATACTCCTGTTTGTTCTTGAGTATTCCAGTTTGTTCTTGAGTACTCCTGTTTGTTCTTGAGTACTCCTGTTTGTTCATAAGTACTCCTGTTTGTTCTTGAGTTACTTTTTCCAAACCCTTTACTTTTCCTGTACTTAGCTATGGTATTCACCTTAATGAATATTCGTAGCTAAACTCTTCATTCGGTTGAAGGGTGTATTTATATCATAAACCATTCTAGACTCTTTGCTTAATGCTACTTAGTGTTCTAACTAGTTCTTTGTGCCTTATATTCGGGTAGAACATAACAAGGCTAAGTGGATGCATCGAAAGAGCAAAGCTTAGTCGGGTAGTTCGATCCGGATTAGACTGCAAAACCAAGTGGATGCATCGAAAGGGCAAAACTTGGTAGCGTAGTCTAATCCATCTTTAAAACCACTTGGTTGATCGGAAATGAATAATCAAGTGGATGCACTTAGGCTAAGATACTTCGAAAGGAGGAATTAGCCTAGCTAGAACTGGTAAGCTATGTCTTGAAAAGGACTAAACGGTGTGGCAAGCCGAGTGCTAGAAATGGCCTTGATACATCTTGAACACTTAGTATGATCATTAGAAGTCGATGATGAACGAAGATATGATATAAAACCCCTAAACCGAATGCTATCCTTTGATTAAAACACCACCCGTCACTTTACTTTCAGTCTCACTATCAACTGTTTACTTTCAGCACATTTACTTTTACCGACTTACTTTCAACAAGCCTTGTCCTTCAAGCACTTTACTTTTACGCACTTACTTTCAGCAAGCCTTGTCCTTCAAGCACTTTACTTTTACGCACTTACTTTCAGCAAGCCTTGTCCTTCAAGCACTTTACTTTTACGCACTTACTTTCAGCAAGCCTTGTCCGTCAAACACTTTACTTTTACGCACTTACTTTCAGCAAGACTTGTCTTTTAAGCACTTTACTTTTACGCACTTACTTTCAGTATTTACTTTTTATCATTTACTTCCAGTACTAAAACCACAATCAACCCCAACTGTATTTATTTTTGTGACATTTCCACGGAGAACTACTATCCCCTAATTCCCTTGGGTTCGACCCCTACTTACCGCTTTACTAATCCAATAGTGAAGTCACAAGTAGTGGACTTATAAATTAACTTTGTACACATCGCCTCGCGACAAGGTAGTGCTGTCACACACGTATCAACTGAGAAGCAGCTGGCAGACATCTTCACAAAAGCCTTGGACAATCTTCAGTTCGAGATACTTAGATCCTCACTGGGTCTGTGTGTCGTTGACAACTAAGTTGCTCCAGTACAAGGTGGTCAACCGGAGCGTGCGTATCTCATGATTAAAGGGTTGACCCCGAAGGAAGGGCGAACGGCTCAAACTTTGGAATTGACGAAGAATGTTTAGTCAAAGGTTCGCATAGATTAAAAGACTATTAGGTAATGCTTTATTTTTCACTCCCTTGTCACTTTATGGCAAAAAGGGGGAGTAGTTTCGGAGTTTGACAGCTCCTTCAAAGATTCAGTTGTGCTGTTTTGTTGGACATGTTTTAGAGTTTGAAATCTCTTTAAAAGATTCATCGTGTGCTTATATTTGGTTCGGAGTTTGAAATCTCCTAAAAGATTCGTTTGGTAGCTTAGTTAGTAGCACAGCTTGGGAGTTTGAAATCTCCTCAAAGATTTAACTGTAATAGTAGTACAGGTAGAATACAGTAGGAAGTTTTGCCGAAAAAATTCAAAAGGGGAGATTGTTAGTTTTATGGTATGTAGTTTGGCAAAACTTAGAATAGTTGTTCAAGCTGTTGTTCTAGACTAGATGAGACAACTGTCCCTAGAACAAGTTGAAGCAAACGAAGTGTTTCCTAATTCAAATTAGGAAACCTAGCCGACCGTTGGAAGAGCAAGGCGGTTGCACATCAATGGACAGAAGTTGGAAGTTTCCAAATTCAGATTTGGAAACTTGTCTCAGCCGACGTAGCACAACTTCGCCTGAGGATATTTCCGAGATCAGTTTCTGGCAAGTCGGTGCTTATGGATAAATGAAGACATCCTTGAAGTCGGTTACTTGCGTTTGAAGATATCTTATTCGATAAGATATTCAAAGATTTCCTAATCAAGATTGAAGATTCAAACAGAGGATTATCTTCAAAGATACGCGCAAAAGATTAGGAAAGGTTTCCTAAGATTAGAGTCGGTTTAAGTTCGGAAATCCTAATCATCCTAGGGTTTCTACCGCTCTATATAAGGAGGGCTAATACTCAGCTATTAGCTAGCACTTACGGAGATATTAATCACGCTCATACTCACTGAAGGGAGGAGGAGGCAAACGGCGGTGAACTAATCGTAACTGGTTATTTCACGACGCACGTAATCGACCGGAGAGTTAATCGTCACTGGTTACTCAAAGGTGCTCGGAATCAATCTGTGCTAGTGCTCAGCAGATTGATCGTGGAACAAGCTGAAGGCTCAAGCACTGCTGTACTGATTTGCGCATTCGGGAGAAGGCGCTGATTCTCACGGAGAATCATATTGGTGGATACGGAGCGGGAGCAAAGATCTAGGGGGAGACCTAGATTGCAAATGCTAGAGTGTTCGAGGCTCAGGTTGTTTAAGAGGGATTCTGTAAACGGTAAATCCTGTACTCGCAATACTCAACTAATAGTGAATTGCTATCCACCGGGCTAGGAGACGGCCCCCCAGAGTAGGCTCGTTAACGCCGAACTGGGTAACAACTTTGCGTGTCGTTTATTTTATGCACTGCATTTATATTTCGCATAAGTTGTTCTAGATATTGTTCTGCACCCGACCAGAACAACATCTCATCTACCAGGGGAAGATTTCAGGTGTGTTATCTTTTAGGTTTTCCCCCCTATATTCTGCCCTTGGATTTTTATCTCCACCAAAGTCTTAAGTTTTTCTTGATAAAGAATCGAACATGGTGGTCTTGAGTGTAATTTGATAATATAAGCAATTTTGTTCTTTAAATCTACGAATTTTGATTCTTTAAATCTACGAATTTTGATTCTTTAAATCTACCAATTTTGATTCTTTAGGTTGTACTATTTTTACATTACAAATTTTGTTCTTTAAGTCTACGAATTTTGAATCTTTAAGTCTATGAATTTTGAATCTTTAAGTCTATGAATTTTATTCTTTATGTCAATAGTTTTTACAATACGAATTTTGTTTTTAAATTTTATGATTTTTACTTTACGAGTTTTGCTTTAAGTTTTACAAATTTTAGTTTTAGAATACTCGGTGCCACAAATTGAAACTCAAGAAAGCAAGAATCAAAAATCCAGTTTCTTCTGGAGATGGTCGAAGTCGAATCTCTGATCGAGACACAGAGTGACGGCGACGAATGTGACATTGACCAATCCGAGAATGAGAAAGAACATTAATGGGATCCGACAGCGGCATAACGCAAGATGCAGATGATGTGCGGCAATCTGAACAATTACAAGGGTTGAGCGATGAATCTATTGATTGTGAGATGGCTGAACTGCAAGATTCGCAATTGCTTTAGATGAGAAGGGATCGGGAGAGAAGAAGGAATTACCGGCGCCGCATGACGACTCCTAAACTGAACAAATCTGAACGTATATCTGATGAGGTTAATGGACCCAAAATATTCTCATTTCTTATGAGGTTTGGGCTTCTCATGAGATCTAAACCTTAAACCCTAAACTTCCAAGGATTCCTCAAAGGTCTTTTAATTTCACCAAATCCTATGTGTTGTATCATGAAGAGATTTTCATTTCATCCTTCATAGCATCAAGTCACATGTCTCTATTTTCATCAACCATTTTCTACAAAATCTCCAAGTTCTCTCGTAAGTCCATAACACATGCTCTTAGAAGAATATCTACTGGTAGACTTTATATTTCTATCAAAGCATCTCTAAGGAACTTGGCAATCGCTGGGGCTGGCAATCCCAAATGCTCGTCCAATGGATGTTACTGGTGTTACGGTCCAATCGTTTATTTCTTAAATAAATAGGAAATTCGAGAATTATTTATAGGAGCTTGATTTTTGGAGATTTGGAGACGTGACTTAGAGAAGAAGACTAAGAAGAACGCAGCAAGAGATCAAAGATTCGTCGAGCTACATCGTCAACACGGTTTCCTCGTCCTTGATCTCTAATTATACACTATTTGTGGTTGTCTTACCCCGAGTAGTGAGTAGTTTTCTTTATTCCGAAATCCTACGGATCCCGTGTCTTGTACCCAACTCTTCATGTGATCAATTGAACGCTTTTCATTAATGCAATTCGAGGATTCAATTTCATTTTGCTTATTTTTATCGTTCTTGCAAATTTTACATTGAATGTGATGTTTGCATGCTAGGACGTATTTAGGTTAATAACCAAAAGATGGATGGATCCTAGATATTAACCAAATTGTGTGAAATTCATATTAAGTCATGGTAGCTACGCTGGTAGTACATAAATTAATATGAAAGATGACTTTATCGTCTGAAAACCCTAGTCTTAATAATCGAAGTCGTTGATAATCCGTGGATGGGCAGCATTCAACGACCTAGATTATTCTAGACAATGATCCGTGGATGGGAGCTTGTCTAGTGTTATTTTGGTTTATTTCCATACTCGATAGCATGATTAAATTGCATGATATTTTTACATGATTTGTGGGGTTGGTACGGGCGAAGTTTGATCCTGGGATTCTTTCTCTGATCAGATCAACCTTTTAATTTCTGAATTTAATTTTAGGAAATTTCTTTGCACCAAACTTTTTATTATTACTCGGAATAGCTAAATAGGTCGCTTGTTAGCTAGTACTCACACACGTTGTTCCTTGGATCGACCCTTGACTTACCATGGTTTATAAATTGTTTTTGACGGCAACTTGACCCCTAAAACTTATAACTTGACAACTATAAAGGGTTAAAAATATGCTTGTCAAAATGGCGTCGTTACCGAGGAACAACGCTTAGTGTGATAGTTTAGACTATTTCATCTTTTTATACTTCCTTGTTCTCTTTTGGTCATCAAGACGCATACCCAAGGGAAGATGCATATTATGTGACATATTCATACGATACGAATTGGGAAGGCAATCAACACCAGTTTTATGATCAACACCATTGTCAAAATGACCGTTGTTATGAGAGCTACCAGAACCAGCCACAGGAGCAACAACCTCATAGCACTGGAAAATCATCGCGTATAGAGTCTCTATTTACTAGTTTCATGGCAGAGCAAGATAGGTGACTTCAAGGGGTAGAGAGGTCAGTAGAGCAACTCGCAATCCGATAGGAATTTCTTATTGACCAGTTAGCGCAACAAGCCAGTGCGGCCACCGAGGAAATCATAAATAAGGAAGTCAAGATGGAAATCACCATCCATCCCGATGTTCAAGTTTATGAAGCACATGGAGCTTCAACCTTATTATTAGTGGACATGGAAGATGACCAGGATGTGAGTCTGCCTTCTAAGTCAGATCTAAAGATGAAACACTTTGTATTATCAAAGGATCACAAGTATGAAGGCTTTGTTGATATGTACCTGAGTTCAATTAAAGAGGACTTGTCATACATATGAATGTGATAGTGAAGGGGAATATGGGAACCTGAGTTGCCAGCTAAAGAGCATACGAGAAGTATTCTTCCTGGAATTGGCTTAGAAGATGTATATCTTGATGCACCGCACCGCCTCCAGACAAGTTTCGACAGGTCTTGCCTTACGTCTTGAAACTGTCATTAGGGAGCAACTACTCTCCCTTTATTCTAAAGGGGATAGAATTCTTGAAGGGAGTGTATGTTTTACTCAACGTTTATGCTATACTTGATGAACGTAAATTCAAATGGGATTTGAAGGTGGAGTGCCACCTTTTAATTTCTGAAGGCCCCTTGAGAAGGGATTCTAGCAAAGGACTTCTCACGAGTGATTTATATGGGGTCTTTGCTGAGTCTAGCCAATACGTTAAACTAGGCCTCATCGCGGAGTATCCCGGACTGTAAGTATTAGTTACTCACATTTTGTATTTGCATGGTGTGTTTTGTGTGTGATCATTGTAGGAATCTAAGTGTGGAGTGTGCCGACCATGGAGAATGCTTTGTGCTAGCATTCCCTGGGCATCTTTTAATCACTATCGAGCTATCATACACGAGGGACGTTCCTTACGCGTTATTCTTATATTTTATTTATTCACTTAGGCACTAAGCTCAATTTTAAGTGTGGACTGGGTAGCGCATCGTGACACACATCGTATGTCACACATGCATTCATGCATATGCTCAACTGTCTAAGTATCGAGACTGAAATCCTCGTTTTCTACGGACTTCCTTGATTGATGATCATTCTTTTTGATTCAGAGTGTAGGACTTGAAATAGTTTTACTCGTGTGTGTATTCTCTCGTGTCAGTATCGTTGCTAGCTTTTACATATCACATGATCTACGTATTTCTTGAAGCATGTTTGAGACTTGATATTAGTAGGCACCGGTACCAAATGTTAAAAACTTTATTACATCACTTTTTATAGTTGACCTCAGTAGTGGTATATGTTTTTCTCTACTTGTTGTAATTTGCACGTACCCGCCTCGATTTGTACACTATGTCAAGTTTTAAGTGTGGAAGTTAGAAAAAAAGTGTGAAAATACGGCGAAAAGAAAAAGCCTCAATTAAGAAAAAAGTTCTGAAATTTCAAAAGAGGATGGAAAATTGACCCCAAGCAAAATTTTTTTTGAAAGGAAAAAAAAGAGATACCAAGGGCAAAGTGAGAAAAGTCACCCCTTGTGAAAAAAAAAATTTGCCCCCTTTTGCTTGACATAGCGTATTCCATCTTCAAGAAAACGCTAGGCGGGCATCGGGCGGACGAGGGTCTCCAAGGATTAATCGGGGCCTAGGCGGGGATTACTTGATTTTATAATTTTGTATTATTTTTAAATATATATTAATTTATTGTATAGTATTGTATTAATATGATTATAATTTGAAATTAGTACTTGAAAGGATCAGTTTGATATATTATTCCCAAAAATAAGTTTTGATTGTAGAATTTCTTTTTTTTGAAAAGGATTGTAGAATTTTAAACTTAAACAATACAAGGAAGATACAATATAATGTTATGTTTATGGTACAGTCATAATGGGCTATTACATACATTGGGCAAGCCTAATATTTAGATGAGCACTCATTTTTATATTAAAATAATATTAAAGTAAATAGAACATATTGTTCATCATCTCTTATTATCAAACCCTAAAACAGCCGCCAACTACAAAGTCGCACATCTCCATTGATGCCGGTGAGTTTTTCATCTTAAATCACTCGTTTTTCCAGCGATTTGACCGCAAATAACACCAACCCAACACAGATTCTTCCGGTAGCCGATTAATTGGTCCGTTTTGATAAAAACGGAACGGGTTCAAGAAAATTGCCGCCTAGGCGGTTGACAGGTCGTCGTCGGTACTTACAAATTTAAATTTATAATTCCTTACTCTTGGCTATGGGTTAGTACAGCGGCAACCAAGGGTCGAACCCTAGGGAGCTAGATGGTTACTTGTTGTTCTGAAAAAGGAAAGACAATTGGTTGTGAGCAATTTAGGAAATAAGTGCAAGAATAGGAAATAAAGAGTGAGTTTTCAATCAGAGAGGGAATATTCAGACTAGGGTTTCTAATTGTGACTTGTTATCCTTGACTACTAATAATCTAATTCAATGGTTCTAAGTGTGGTCGTCCCGACAAAGGTGACTTCCCAAATAACCCGACAAAGGTGTTATTCCACAATCTAACCTGACAAAGGTGAAAGGATTCTAATTCTCTTCTAAATTAAACAACATGACAAAGGTGCTATTTAACCTAGATGTGCTATCTACCCAAACGACAAAGTATTAGGCAGATAATAATGATAGAAATATTGATCAACTAAGCTTTGCGACAAAGCATCCACCTAGTCTAGCAATAATTCATGGAATATATGCACGAGAATTAGTAAAACATGAAATAGCATTAAGGACAGAGTCTCAAACAATAGTCACAATGTATGAAACCCTAGCCCGAATAAAGGGCTTAGCTACACATGGTCATTGAAACAAAGCAATATTTAAAAGGAAAGATTTGTTCTTTATTGCCGAACGAAGAGGAAGAGGAGCCGGAATGATGATGAGCGCCGAGGAGAACTTCGAATGTGGAGGGATGAGACTCTCAAATTTGGGATGTAGAATGGGATTTGTAGAGAGAAGAGTGACAGCACTGCCTTGTCGCGAGGCAATGTGTACAAAATTAATTTATAAGTTCGCTACTCGTGACTTTACTATTGGGTAGTAAAGCGGTAAGTAGGGGTCGAACCCAAGAGAATTAGTGGATAGTTGTTCTTTCGAAAATGGAAAATTAAATAAGATAGTTGGGGGTTGGTTGTGATTTTAGTACTGAAAGTAATGTGGGTTGGTTGTGATTTTAGTACTGAAAAGTAATGACTGAAAGTAAAGAAAGTAAATACAGGACTGAAAGTAAATTACTGAAAGTAAATTGCTAGAACAGTCGAATTCAATATCGACTAATCAACATACTTTTGGTATGGACTGATATTGAAAGGGTCTGTAATAAGCGACAGAAAGTAAATTACTAAAAGTAAATGTGCGAAAATTAAAGTACTGAAAGTAAATGACTGAAAATAAGCAGTTGATAATGAGACTGAAAGTAAAGTGACAGGTGATGTTTTAATTAAAGGAAAAGATTCGGTTTTAGGGGCCTTGTATCATAAATCTGTTCATCATCGACCTCTAATGATCATACTACGTGTTTAAAATGTATCAAGGCTATTTCTAGCACTCGACTTGCCACACCGTCTAGTCCTTTTCAAGACATAGAACACTTGTTCTATTTAGGCTAATTCCTCCTTTCGAAGTATCTTAGCCTTATGTGCATCCACATGATCAATCATTTCCGATCAACCAAGTGGTGTTTTAAAGAGGTTGAACTCTACAGAAAAGCTTTGCTCTTTCGAGCCTTCACTTAACCACGTATGTTCACGAACCCCATGGAAGAGCTTTGCTCTTTCGAGCCTCCACTCAACCAATAGTGTTCTAACCTAATATATGGCACATAGAACAAGTTTAAACACAATAGAGGCACTAAGAGAAGGATCTAAAACATGATTTGATACAAGCACACCCCTTCAACCGAATGAAGGGTTTAGCTACGATTATCCATGGAAGAGGACATCATAGCTAAGTGCTTGAAAAGTAAAGGTTTTCGAAAGACAAAAAGTAAAATTTTTTTGAAAGTAAAAGACAAGGAAAACCTTGAGCACTTCAAGAACTAACAAGAGTACTCAAGAACAAACTTGGAGCTTCCAATATCAAAGTAAAGTGTTTACAAGGATTGTGCCTAAAATCTAGAGATATTTTCTACAAGGACTATGAGACTTGAGACTACAATTTGGGACATGAGGCATTGATTCAAGGAGGGGGAATGTGGTATTTATAGGCAAGGGGAGAGGTGGAGGACCAAACACATGGCAAAGGGGGAGAGGAGGAGCCAAAAGCCGCCGGCCATGAGGTGGCTCTCCAAAAGCCGCCGCCCATGTGGCAACTCCACAAGGGAAGCCGCCGGCCATAGGTGGAGGAAGTGGGTGTGAGTGGGTTGTGATATTTTCTTCCAAAAGCCATCGGTTCCCTCACAACTCCGGTTAGAGCTTGGTTGCATCTTGGTTGCTTCTTGGTTGCAATCAAAAGACAAGGCACAAGCCTTGCACATGGGTGGCTAGACTTGGCATTCACTTGAGTTCTTGATCTTTGTTGAGGTTTGGAACAAGTCATTGGGACATGTTTGAGTGATTCCACGTTGGGTTCATGAAGGTTGTAAAGTCGGAATCTGGTCGTGGCCTGGAATGACTTGTAATCCATTTTTAGCTTTATGAACTCCTTTTTAGCTCGTTTCGTCTCTAATCCTTGAAATAGCCTGTAGAACAAAAGTGAAACTAACAAGTAAAAGTTGTATATACAAAGTGTCTAATTTGGTGGGTTTAACTATCTTAATGAATCATATAAATATGGTCCATCAAAGAGCTCTCCACGTTACTGTTCACGAGCCGAAGTTACTGTTCACGACGAGCCGGTCGGTTCAGGTGGTCAAATGCTCCTCTGGCTTTGATCTTCAACTGCGATGTTTCTGACACAAAATGCCGTCTTTTAAGCGCGTTTCCTCCTAGAGCTTTCGAAACACCTGAAATGCAAAACAACACTAAGAAGTAACTATTTGCATGATAAAGTGCCGAAATTGGTGGGATTTGATGACTCGATGAGTCGTATAAATACGGCTCATCAAACCACCCCACACTTAAACTTGTTCGTCCCGAATAAGGACTAGGTCATAAGAGGAAAATAAACTGGAACATCACAATTCCTTCGGCATCCTAGATATTGCTACATGAATATGACTCGCTAATCTAGACTTCACCTTTCCATGCATATCTCGTTACTAAAAGTCTTATGCTCAAACATGGAAGTAACTGATACGTGTTACCTTTGGGCCGAGATGCAAATCAATTCGGATGTCTGGGAGATAGTCCTCTTTAGACCCATGAACTGCACTCTCGGTTCCGAACTCTTGCTATATGGTTATACTTCATTTCTTTTTCTTGCACGTGATTGATTCGAGCTTCAAGGTGCTTGAGTTCTTTTCGGACAGCTTTTGTAGTGACTTGGCCTTTGATGTAACAGTGGTGTACTTCACTTTTGTTGCGTGTAAAACTTCACAATTGACTGATTTTTTCTCTTTTTGCTATTGACTGTGAACTGCTCGTCCGTGATTCCTCTTTTCTGACGAAGGTCCAATCATCGCCCGCAAGCATATGGAAATACCTTCCAGCTCTTACTCATCCTCGTCCTTTTGATGCGAGTCAAGCCGAGGTCGCTCGTCTATTTTCCCGGCTACTTGGACTAGAGATTGGACGGTGTGTTGTTTTCCCGTCCCACCTGACCGCATATGTACCGCAGTGGCGGAGCAGACTCTAAACCATGTCGTCTCAAAGTGCTAGCCTCCACGAAATCCACATAACCATATAACTCGAATTCGGTTCTTTGAATGTTCTTTCAAGTCTCTCTAGGACGTTTCTATCAACTCCACATCCCTATTTATCTCAACTTACAAAGGCACGTAATGGGTTAAGTTCACATGTAATCGCACAATTCTAATTTCACCAAAGACATGCATGTAATTGGCTCTATCTATTTCACACCATCAACATTCAATACCGCAAATCTAGGAAATAGAGAAGAACTTGTACAAAAAATTTTAAAATTTGAGGGAAACGTGCTGACTCTATGCAAGTGTAGGAAAGTAAACGTGTTGAAACAACGACTGACTCTCCCACCCCACACTTTTGAAATAAGCCGTGTCCTCACGGCACGACTTAGACTCTAAACACACAATGCATGCAAACAACATGGAAAAGTAGAGAAAAGGGTTGGAACAATACTCCCCTTGGGTTCGGTCAGTGGCCGATCAGACTCGCACAAGGTCCAGAAAAAAAATTGGGCGCGGCCCGGTTCCATCTCGCCGAAACCTGGTCATGCGCTTGCATGGATTACCTTGTGCGATCGCACAATCTCGACCAGTGGCATGAAATCTTCGTGCGTTCGCACATATGGCCTTGCGCGCTCGCGTGGTGTGCTTTGTGCGATCGCACAATTGCGACCAGTCGCATGAAATTCTTGTGCGATCGCACGACTTACTATGCGCGCTCACACTCCCAGCCTGCAGGCGACCATGCGAATGCATGGTATAAGCATGCGAACGCATGGTGCGCATTTGTTCCCTGTATGAAAATCATCTTCTTTCCCAAGTACAATGTGATGAATATGACTCAAAACTTAAATAAACGTAAACGACATAAAACTAAGAAAAAATGAAAGAATGTCGGGCTGCCTCCCGGTGAGCGCCTTTGTTTTACGTCGTTGGCTCGACGGTACCTTTTTAGGGATCACAAGTTAGGATCCCATGGGCGTGTGAGGTCAAACTTCGCCTCAACTACTTCTTTAATCTGCCCAATATGATCGTGTATAGATGTGCTCGGATCTGCTTTCCATCGATCAGGCGGGTTCGCCTTCACATACTCCCGGGTTGTTGAGGACATCTTGCTTATTGCTACTGGCCCGGTTGCATACATGGTCTCCTTTGGTAGGGCAGGGACTAGGGCACCAAGATCTGAGGTGTTTACTATGTACGGCGGCTTCCTCGTGCATGGACGGTCGTCATCCCCATAGATGTAGAAATCTGATGTCTTTCCACCGAATGCAAGTGATAATAGGCCCGTGCCCATGTCAATTCTGGTCTTGGTGGAGAAGAGGAATGGCCGTCCCAAAATTAGTGCTGGTGGCTTGTCGTCTCTAGCACCTCCCATCTGTAAGACATAGAAATCTGCAGGAACAACAAGATCTTCTACTCGGAGGGTTAGGTCTTCAAGCAATCCAACAGGCCGAGTACATGACTTATCCCCTAGTTCTATTAACAATTTAGGCGGTTTTAAAGGGCCAAGTTTCAATGAACAATATAGAGAATAAGGCATGACATTAACAACAGCACCCAATTCAATTAAGCAGTGATGTATCTGAGCCTCACCAATACCACAAGTGACTGTGAAGGCACCTGGGTCCTTACTATTTCCTGGCGGCGCCTCATGGCTCGTAGTGAGTGGGTGCTCCATCATGGGGCCGTTCTACTTAGGCCTCGTCTCCAACCTACCTTCCAGCTCGTCCTTGTCGGTCGTACGGCCTTCGGAAGAACCTACCTCGGCCGGTTCTTCTTCTGGCACCAGCGGGCTGAAGTCTTTTGTAGGCTTGGTGAAATCTGAGCTAGGCTCTTCCATGCTGTCTCTTGCCTTTGTGTCAACTGGTTCGAGCATCTTGTTTACCCAATATGCAGACTCTTTCAGTCTTGCGTCCACGTCCACTACTCCTACCATGCTGACATTTCCTTTTGGATTTGGCACTGTTTGGGACGGTAGCCTCCCCGGGTCTTTCCTCAGCTCGAACACGTCCTGAACCAAGTTAGACATCTGCTTGGGCAGGTCGGTGATGGCCCCATCGGTTTTGATCTGGAACTGATGCACTGATGTGGCTAGGTCCTTCACGATATCCTCCAAAGACTTACTCGAGCCGTGCTGGTTTGGGCCCGACTGATTGTGGTCCTGTCTCTGCTGGTACTGGCCTGGCCCGTTCGGTCCTCATTGCTGGGATATGGGGGTCGGTAGTACTACTGGGCCTGCTGAGGTGCAGCTGGCTGTGCTGGCTCTCTTTGGGAGTGATTATTCTGGTTGTCGTTCCGCCAGTGCTGCCCATTCGCCCCTTGCCTGGTCGCGGCTGCGCCAAACTGTCGGGCTGGCTCGGTCCGGTTGCCATAGTTCTGATAGTCGCCTACTGCATTCACCTCGCTCTGGTCATCCTCCACTACGGTCGGACACTCATCTATTTTGTGGCCTGTGGCTCCACAGAACTCGCAAGGCTTGACTTGGATCGGCTGCCTCCTTATGACCTGTTGCATCATCTCCTAGAGCTGTTTGATTTCTTCGGCCATGGAACTGGATGGGGGCTTGACCTTTGAGACGTTCCTGGTCCTGCTATATTCTTCTTCTTTGTTGGACTCATCCTGGAACCTTGCGTTCTTGGGCACCTCCATGATCTTCCTTCGTACTCCAGCTGGGGACAGGTTCATGATCGTTCCTCCAGCTGAGGCATCTAGCAGCTTTCGGTCGAGCCTCCTCAGTCCATCATGCATATACTCCACGATCAGCTTCTCTGGAAGTCCGAGGTTGCAGCAGCTCTGCTCTAGGGCGTTGAACTTCTCCACATACTCGTACATCGTCTCGTTGGGTCCTTGTCGTAGCTCTTGCACGCTCGGCCTACTGGATAGTACTTGTTAAAGAACTTCTTCTTTGGTCCCATATATGGATGCTACCTGAAGGCAAAGATAGCAACCAGTCGTTAGCAGAGTCGATGTGTGAATAATAGAAAGCTTTTAATTTGAAGTCCTCGACTTTGACTCCGTATGGCCTTAGGTTTTGGCATATCCCATGGTAGCGTTGCCGATGAGCTGTGGCCGATTCCCCCTTGGTCCCTGAGAACTTAGGTAGGTGGTGCACGACCGCCGTGTTGATGGCTATGGCTTCGAGGTCCGGCCCTTCGTAGATGCACCAAGACTGGTTGCGGAAGTTGGGGGCCGATAGCTCTCCCATGGTGGGCTCTTCATCGTCATACTCCTCGCGATGATCCTCTCTGACGACCGGCTGTGGTGGAGGCCGTGGAGGTTGTTGATACTGATGGTGTGGAGGGTATTGTGGTGGTGGAAGTGGCTGGTATTGTGGATATAGTTGATACGGTTGTTGTGGGTACGGCTGATATGGTTGTGGTGGGTATTGTGGGTAGGGTTGGTATGGTTGTGGTTGGAACGGTGGTCTTTGGTTCGCTGGGGCAGCCTCCCTGATCTCTCCATTCTGTCCCATCTGATTCGGGTCTTGTGGGAGTAGCCCTTCCATGTCCCATATAACTTGCTCGACTTCCTCGTTGTTGTCACCGACCTGGCTACCTGCGTGAGACATAGCACACGAGTAGCAAAGAACAAAAAGGAAACTAAAAGAAAAGGAAATAAAAACAGAAAAATAGAATTAGGAAAGAACAATTTCACCGTGCGTAGCTCCCCGGCAACGGCGCCAAAATTTGACAAGTCATCGTCGGTACCTGCAAATTTAAATTTATAATTCCTTACTCTTGGCTATGGGTTAGTACATCGGCAAGCAATGGTCGAACCTAAGGGAGCTAGATGGTTACTTGTTGTTCTGAAAAAGGAAAGACAATTGGTTGTGAGCAATTTAGGAAATAAGTGCAAGAATAGGAAATAAAGAGTGGGTTTTCAATCAGAGAGGGAATATTCAGACTAGGGTTTCTAATTGTGACTTGTTATCCTTGACTACTAATAATCTAATTCAATGTTTCTAAGTGTGGTCGTCCCGAAAAAGGTGACTTCCCAAATAACCCGACAAAGGTGTTATTCCACAACCTAACCCGACAAAGGTGAAAGGATTCTAATTCTCTTCTAAATTAAACAACCCGACAAAGGTGCTATTTAACCTAGATGTGCTATCTACCCAAACGACAAAGTATTAGGCAGATAATAATGATAGAAATATTGATCAACTAAGCTTTGCGACAAAGCATCCATCTAGTCTAGCAATAATTCATGGAATATATGCACGAGAATTAGTAAAACATGAAATAGCATTAAGGACAGAGTCTCAAACAATAGTCACAATGTATGGAACCCTAGCCAGAATAAAGGGCTTAGCTACACATGGTCATTGAAACAAAGCAATATTTAAAAGGAAAGATTTGTTCTTTATTGCCGAACGAAGAGGAAGAGGAGCCGGAATGATGATGAGCGACGAGGAGAACTTCGAATGTGGAGGGATGAGACTCTCGAATTTGGGATGTAGAATGGGATTTGTAGAGAGAGGAGCTCTCCACGTTTTGGGATCATTATTGGCCTTGAGGAGAGGTCTTATTTATAGAGTAGACAAGGCCCTTGAAGTTTCCAATTGAAGTCGGTCCATAAACGGTTTTAGGAAACATGTCCTAAAACCGACTTTGCTTGGCTTCCAAGTTTACTTCTTCTGCAAGTCTTCCTAAACCTTGTAGAGCCTTCCAGAACCTTCTAGGAATTTCCTAAACCGCCACGCCTGAAATTAGGAATTTTCCCGAAAACACTGTTCACGACCCGAAGTTACTGTTCATCCTGGAATACTGTTCACGAGCCAAAGTTACTGTTCACGATGAGCCGGTCGGTTCAGGTGGTCAAATGCTCCTCTGGGTTTGATCTTCAACTGCGATGTTTCTGACATGAAATGCCGTCTTTTAACCGCGTTTCCTCCTAGAGCTTTCGAAACACCTGAAATGCAAAACAACACTAAGAAGTAACTGTTTGCATGATAAAGTGCCAAAATTGGTGGGATTTGATGACTCGATGAGTCATATAAATACGGCTCATCAGCGGTCTAGGCGGCCATTTTCTGGAACACTGACTAGAACGCTAAGCGATGATCCTCGTGCTTTGCATTGAAATTTTGATGTGATATTCACACTATTTTTATAAATTTCTTAAGCCATGCTCCTCTTCTCTTACGGGTCATTGCTTAGTCCTTGACACTTGTGAATGAGCTTTAGGCTCGGAGTCTGTGGACTATCCCAACATAGCAAAGGTGATGACGAGCATGTTTTGTGTAACTAGCTTCTTGCTCTTGATACATTGTCGTAGAACTATTTAGAACATGTGATTAGATAGCTACGAGCCGTGTGTACTGACAGTTTGAATGCATATCTCGTTTGAACTATGATTGTCTGAAAATTCTGATGAAGATTTTGATTTGAAGTCGAGGTAACACGATGAATCCGAGGTATGCCATGACTTTACTATGAGTTGAGCGTCATTTCATGCATACACGTTAGTTAGTTGTACACAGGATTTGTGGGCAGTCCCATTTCTGAAAACCTTCAAGAGACTATACTCGTTCTACTAGGGAAGCATAGGAGTTTAAAGGCTTGATGCATTCACTAAATCCATTCGTGTCCTCTACGACACTAAGTTAGGATTTACATGTTAGTTTAGTTAGGACTGAGCACATGACACATGAGTGGGTAGCTTAGAAACAGATGGTTGTTGAGCTTTATATTGACAGGTGCTTTTATTCTACCATTTGTTTGACATTTGTTCAAGACGAACAAATCCTAAGAGTGAAGTTTTCTGATCAGTCAATATTTTGACTAGTTATTTACTCAATTCGATGAAGGATAATATTTGTTCTCTCGACAAATCTTCATTATTTTATGTTTTTCTTGAGCGTTTCAGGTAAAATTCGAATCATTGTTCCATGAACCAGAATGATCGAAAGAATGAAAAAGATCGACCAAAAAAGACCAAATAGCATTATTCAGCCCAAGTGCCGTGACTACGCTGACATTCTGTAATTGTTACGGGTGTCACGGCTACGTATTTTGGCAGAGGAAAACAGCAGTGTCATGACGACCATTATATACTGAAAATGTTACGGGTGTCACGTCACCCAAATATCTCAGGAAGTTCAGGAGGTGTTATAACTACTGTAACATTCAAGGAATGTTTTGGCTGTTACGACACCATAAAAGCTCAGAGAGTTTAATATATTTTTCATCCCTACCGTAACTACCGTAACACCCAATGGATGTTATGGGTGTTACGACCCAATAGTTTATTTCCTAAAATAAATAGGAAATTCAGGAATTGTTTATGGGAGCTTGATTTTTGGAGATTTGGAGACCTAACTTAGAGAAGACGACTGAGAAGAATGGAGCAAGAGATCAAAGATTCGTCGAGCTACATCGTCAACATGGTTTTCTCGTCCGTGATCTGTAATTATACACTATTTTTGGTTGTCTTACCATGAGTAGTGAGTAGTCTTCTTTATTCCGGGATCCTTAGGATCCCGTGCCTTGTACCCAACTTTTCATGTGATCATTTGAACGTTTTTCATTAATGCAATTCGAGTATTTAATTTCATTGTGCATATTTTTATCGTTCTTGCAAGTTTTACATTGAATGGGATGTTTGCATGCTAGGACGTATTTATGTTAATTACCAAAAGATGGATGGATCCTAGGTATAAACCGGATTGCGTGAAATTCGTATTAGGTCATGGTAGCTACGCTGCTAGTTCATGAATTAATAAGAAAGTTGAATCGTCTGAAAAACCATAGGCTTAATAATCAAATCGTTGATAATCTGTGGATGGACGGCGTTCAACAACCTCAATTAATCTAGACAACGATCTGTGGATGGGTGACTTGTCTAGTGTTATTTTGCTTTTTTCCATACTCTATAGCATGATTGAATGGCGTGATATTGGTACATGATTTGTGAGGTTGGCATGGGTGAAGTTTGATCCTAGGATTCTTTCTTTGATCAGATCAACCTTTTTATTTTCTGCATTTTATTTTTAGAAACTTCTTTGAACCAAACCTTCTATTATTACTCGAAATAGCTAAATAGGTCGCTTGTTAGGTCATACGCACACACGTTGTTCTTTGGATCGACCCTTGGCTTACCAAGGTTTACAAATTGTTTGGTATAATTACAAAAGATTACCTGGACTACCACAATATTTCAAATTGTGGCCTGGACTATTTCAATTTTCAATTTAGTTTTTTTGGACTAATATGTATACAATAAACTACCAATTTTTTGGACTAAATTGCACACAATAAACTAACGCTGTTAATGAATACCATTTACAATTATTATTCTTTACTAAAAATTATTGAATCTAACTATGAACACACTGCCCTAATGTAATATAAACTTTTCCTTCACGATTCAATCAAATTACAATCACACCGTTACTCGCTTCTTCTCAAGACTCTTCATGAAGACATGCTCACTCAATCAGATCTTCCCCATCACTCCCCTTACGATTTCAAATTGATTTGATTTTGGCAATGGCGACTTTGGGAGAATTCTTCAGGTATCTGACACGCATCATCAGACGCGTCAAACTAAAATTTAATTTTTCATGCAAACAACTAGTCATTGGCATGCAGGGTCGATTCCAAGAGAGCTGATTTTGGAAGTTCTATCCATAGACAAATAAAGAAACATGGGGTGTTAAGCAATTGTGAGTGCAAAAGAGAAAAAACACAAGGAATGTTTCAATCAGAGAAGATATTCAGCTTAGGGTTTCTATTGTGACACGTTTATCAGAGAAAGCTAATGATCAAATTCCAAGTTTCTAAGTGTGGTTGTTCCGACAAAAGTAACAACCCTAAGTATCCCGATAAAAGTGATACACCACAATCTAACCCGACAAAGGTATTAGACTTCTAGTTCTTTCTTAAAAACAATAATCCGATAAAGGTATTATTAAGTCTAGGTGTTACTATCTACCTTTACGAAAAAATTTCCAGTAGATGTTAACGGTAAGAATTAATTGTTTGATTAAGCTTTGCGACAAATCTTTCACTTAACCCAACAAGTTAATTCGTGCGATGAAACCAAGAACTAG